>CM056580.1:15864866-16495223 GCA_029721435.1 Gymnothorax reevesii | reverse complement strand
AGAAAGGACACCAAGTTTAAAAATAGGCGTGCAATGCATGGAATACCCCTCAGCCCTATGTCGAAGTTTTTGGAGACGCCCGCCCGCCCGACCGACCGACCAACCACACGAAGGATAGCAATACCCCGTCAGCCTTGAGGGCTGAGGGGTAAAAATAATAAAATAAAATAATAATTTGACTACATTGTCAGAGTTTGTTTCAAACAAAGCTACACTTTCAGGTGCACGGATGGACGAACATTGCTACAGCATATAACCCTTTCGATCTTTGACCAGTAGTGGATAAAGAGCAGCCCTACGGAGCGATGCGTAATTTGCTACGGCAGTCACTGTCTTATAAAATTTCCAGGCGAATGGCTAATGGCTCACCTAGGAATTAAAACGCCGAATGGCATTCTGGGGATATTATGTTTTTCGTCCGACTGCCGCACTACGTGTTAACGCTATAACTTCAGTAATATTTCAATTACAAATTTCAAGTTTTGCAGATAAGTATCATAAAGAGGAAGAACTGATTCAATTTTGGACAATTTACAATTTCTAGATTGGCCACCAGGGGCCAAAAACAGAAAAGAAAAAAAAAAAAAAAAAAAAAAAAAAAATCGCTGTTATCACCTCTCTGATAATATTTGTCTAATTGACCTCAAATCAAGTGCAAATGAAAGGTCATGACCTGAGGATGTGTCCCACGATGACACTATACCCGTATGGTTCAAAATTTTGGCACAAGGTCGAGCTTTGTCACGTAGAATTCACCATTTTTGCTATATCTTTGGAACTATTTCTCCAATTGACATGAAACTATGTGCAAGTGCAAGGTCATGACTTCACAACGCGTCACATGATTACATCATACCTGTATGGTTCAATATTTTGCCACCAGGTGGCGCTTTGGAATAGAAAATTACCATTTTGGCCACATCTTCAGAACCATTTGTCCGATTGATCTGAAATGAAGTTCAAATGCAAGACTATTCAAGGATTGGGGAATTGGAGGATTGGGGGCGTTCAGGGATATACCCCCAGCTGTCGCCTCCGACGGCATAAGCCTAGTTTTACAATAAGTTCACCACAGAGTTCAGTGCATGTTCATAGTTAAAATGACAAGGAGACAATGCGTTAATATGACGGTTAAATTTAGTCAGTTTAACAGTCTAGGAAAGCCATCATTTTGTTGCTCTGTTGCGACAGCGTATATGCATGGTGCAAACCAGCTTGCCCGGTATACAGGAGTGCATATGAGTGGAAATGCATTGTGACATGACTGGACATTCCATCCGATGTATGCAAAAAAACGTTATTTTAAATCTGGTGTATTCGATTTTTATTTCATGGAAAAACATTACGGGGAGGGGAAAATATAAATAAATAAAAACCGGGACATCAGCTGTTGTCCGGTATGAGCGAGTTACCGTTTTATATGAGGACAATTCAGGCGCGTTCAACTGTATTTTCCTGTGAACATCTGCCCCGATATACATACGAGATGGCAGCCAAGTGCTGCCACAGAAACGAAGGCTGTGTCTGAAATCACTCACTCATTCACATTCCCAACTCACTATATTGGGACTCCCTTTGTAGGTGACTATATAGTGAGCTCATGGGCAGAGGAAAAACTCTTTCGGACACTACCTGGCTTGTTTTGTGGCAGCTGTTACGAGTCAGTCATCGCTGTCGCAAAAATTAAATCGTACCTATTCAACTTCAGTTAAAAAGGATTTGGTCATATTTCTGTAATAACCAAATGAAGTATATTTCCCTCCGCGTTTGTGTTTACCATTATCATTCAAATAATAAAATTGGCCACAGATTCAGTATCGTCATCTATTTTTTGTCCTCCAACTCATCATTATTCATTTTAATAGTAGGCTACCTAAATGTCCTTCTTCTGCCAGATTAATAATCAACATGGCTTCATGAGTGTGGTCGTTATTATGGAGAATGTTTGGCCTACAAGTGTCTTTTGCTGCTGTTATTGTTATTTACAGCAAATGACCACAAATATTTGTGTGATATGACATGAAAAAAAAAAAAATGAAGTAACATTTGAAGAGCCAAAACTTTTGCTCGCTGTTAAGTAGCTCTGACCTATCTATATCAGTTTTTCATCACTGCATCCTAGATTTGTTTTTCTCCTGGATGCACAAACTGCAGATTATACGAAGATTATATTAAATATAACAAGTAGATCAGAAGGATCTAAATCGCTGCGACCTCGCCTAGCATCCGTCACGAGGCGTAGTGTCCATGACTGGTGATTTCTTGTACAAGTGTGATGTCGAAATTGGCAAATGAGCTTGAAACTCAATAGGGGACCCTTCCTCTGTACCAAGAAGCTTGTTCTAAGATGTAATAGCCATATCTCAAGTTTAAGTGGAGTTACAGTGCAAAAACTGAAATCGGGGCAAAATCGACACTTTTTTGACCAGTGTGCCCTTGGGATTCAACAGATGACCTTGGAAATCAATAGGGAACCCCTCCTCTATACCAAGAAGCTTTTTGTCAGATTTTATAGCCATTCATTGAATTAAACTTCAGTTACGGTGTGAAAACAGTCAAATCGGGCAAAATTGACACCTTTTTTTACCTTTGTGACCTTGGGATTTGACGGATGATCTTGAAAAACAATAGGGAACACCTCCTGTATGCCTAGAAGCTAATTCCAAAATTTCATAGCGATCCATGAATTCTAACTGGAGTTACAGCGCGAAAACCTGCAAACAAGGTCGTGACCTCTGTGAACTTGACCTTTAACCTCAACCTTGTGCACGGACATCATTGTGTTGAAGGTCAATAACTCCTGAAAATCTCATGATGATACGACAACAGGAACCTGGTGAAAAAGGTGTCACAGACAGACAGACAAGCATTCATAGAGCTGCTTGGTCGCAGCTAAAAACATGAACTTATCGGTTATCGGCCGATGGTGAATTTTGAGTGAAATGGTGAATTTTGAGAGACAAAGCTCCACCTTGTCAAAATCTTGAACCAAACAGGCATAATGTCATCATGAGACACATCCTCAGGTCATGACCTTTCATTTGCACTTGATTTGAGGTCAATTGGACAAAAATTTCCAGATATGATAAAACAGTGATTCCCCCCCCAAGTTTACGGCCCCTGGAGGCCAATCTAGAAATTGTAAATTGTCCAAAATCGAATCAGTTCTTCCTCTTTATGATACTTATATGCAAAATTTGGAATTGGTAATTGAAATATTACTGAAGTTATCGTGTTAACACGTAGTGTGGCGGCGGCGAAAAACAATGTCCCCTGGAACGCCATTCGGGGATATAATTAAGTCATTACTTCACTACTCACTTGCACCCACATAGCCAACAATTGTAAAGGATCAATCAGTCACCGATTTCATATATGCTGCATGAATTCAATCACGATGATACAAGCTCGCTAAAAAAAAAAAAAAAAAAAAATCATGTGCCATTGGATGCGCAAATCTGCAACTCATTAACATCAATCTCTAACGTTCTATCCTGATGGATTAGATTCGATGCAGTCTCCCACTCTGATCTTAAAGGGACTGTCAGCTGGGGCACATGCGTAGTAGAATCCAGTCGATTAACATTTTCATTCATACAGTGCGAAATACAAACCCCAGGCTAATTAGTACATGTGTAAAGCGTACCTTAGTCGCCGTTTTAAATACAGACGATGGCCTGCAAAGGCGAAATTGCTGGAGTAACCGCATTTATCTTTGCCGAAACCCACAAAGAATAAATTATACCATCAATCCATATTTCTTTGGGCGAAAACACACTGAAAGTGAGGGGTAAGGTAAACTGGTGAATTTGTGGTGGAGTTTCAATCCGTTTGCAACATGAGCATCCTTGAGAAGTTGAGCAAATTATCAAGCAACTGTCTTTAATGTTCACAGAACCTGTTTGTTGCAATATTTTGTCTGACATGCAGCAATCACAGATCCTTCTGCGACCGCTTCCAGTTCGACAGCCGCCGTGGGACGACAATCAATGCAGGCCAACTTAAAAGCAATAATGCTACAAAAACCCGAATGATGACAAATTGATGCTGCGAAAAGGCTCCATTTACAATCAATAAAGATTGTGTCGCGGTCACGTTTGTCTAGGGATATAATTTCGCTTGTAGAAGGCAGGCTAGAGCTGCCGGACAGCTCACTCGGTTAAGGCAGACTATCACGTCGCGGGTTCGAGCCCCCGCGTACCCAACGGCAGGGGTCGGCAGCTTTTTCAGAGTAGCGCACAATTGGCCATCGCGCTACAGGGCTACAAATTGGGAAGGGACTGCCGGATTTGGGGATACAATAATAGATTTGTTCGTTGCTCCAGCGCCTCCTGTTGGCCAGACGGGTGCTCGTCAGAAGACTCTGGGTTTGTTCATGTCCGGGGTATCCTCCGCCCTCGTTCTGAACTTACGAGGATTCAACCAATGAGTGTATAAGAATCAGTGGTTGACAGGAACATGCTTCGGAGGAGAGCCGTGAACTGTCCTCACTATCCTGAGTTGGCAGCAAGGGGTCGCATACGAGCAAGCTTTGTCCATAGTTCACCAATTGGGCATTCCAGATTCGGGTGGGATTGGAGATGCCAAATTTAAAAAAAAGGCGGCAGGCTGGCCTGGACTGGTGAGGGTAGAGGGAAAGCCGGGACTTAACCTCCCCTCACGACGGCACCATGCGAGTTATTTTCTGAAAACATGGCAGTCTGATAGGTGACGAGTTAAAATAAAACAGAATCACGTGGTCGGTAAAACGAGAGTTTAGGGAAGATTTGCCACGTCAGGGCTCAGGCACATTGCAAGAACCACCTTTGATTTTGGCCTATTTAAAAGGGACACCCCTGCGATGACCAACCACTACCCAATCAGGACACAAGGTATCGTCCCGATTTCCCCAACCAGTCACCAATCACAGTGCACAGCCGCCATGCCACTCAATGCGTGTTACCTGTATCTACATTTTACTACAAAACAGGAGGAGCCATTAGTGTTTGTCATTATGCCTCGTTCCCGGATCCGAGGACATAATTGTTTTTTGGTAAAAATGATCAAACTTTAAGGATCAACATAGTGTTTCAACCTTTTTACACCAACACAAAATCTCCAAAGATCTTGAAATAGTTAAGGTAACGTTTTCAAGAAGTTTCGCTTCGTCATGCGCATGCTCCCCGGCTGACAGTCCTTTTAAGTCCTGCATGAAGATGACCATTCACGGAGCTTGACAAATGGCTAACTCATAATGCACTTCCTCTGAAGCATGCAGTTGACTTGATCCTTCATGGAGCTAGCTTAAATTAGCTCCGCAATGTTTTATACACCGTGCGCAGAAATGGGAATGAATCAACGTGCAAGTTGCACAATTGTACGCCCCATGTATTGGACTAGCGTGCTGTTGGTAGTTCTAAGTGACGTGCACTGTGCGAGGAACGAAGCCGAAGGAATGTACTAAGGGTGTCAACGTTTACAATTTTTTCTACACGTGTACGAGACTACTAAACGACGTGTACCCGGTTACACATTCGCAGATTCATGAGCTTTTTCTATCGCAATTGCGCTGTATAACCACAGAAAGTAAAATGAATTGAAAATAAAATCCTCAATCATTTTGACATAAGAAAACGTACAAGTGAAAGCTGAAAAAGGTTTAACCTTTTTTTTAATCACCGTTTTAACTATTGCTCACTTTTGTACAAATTTTTTTTTTTTTTTTTTTTTTACTTAAAAGTGCAAACTGCATCCCCCTCTCGTAACGGGAGCTGCGTCTCAATTTTAATATGCGTCTCATAGTGAAAGTAATCTGGAATTGGCGAGAGAAAGCAACTCAAAAAGAAGCCAAAGCAAGCTGAAGTGAGAGGAAAAAACTTCACCTTTATATCCACAAAGTTAAACTAGAATGGTTTTTACACGTAAAAACAGATGTCGCCCCCTTCCCCCATTTCACATTTTAGAGTTATGGTCCAGAAACGAGTCCCACCAAATTGTTGCCATGGAAACAGAAAAAATAAAATTCAAAAGCAGTTCAAACCCTCAAAAGGCACATCTACATGTTATGGAGAGATACTATATCAAATTTGGTGAGAATCGGTCAAACAGTTTCAGAGTTATGCTCCGGAAACAAATGGGAACGCCGACGCCAACGCGAATTCTCTCCCCCCCCTCCCAGGAAGGGGGATACATAAAAAGTAGAGGGGGATTCTCACAATTATTCACTAAAATTGGCAAAAAAAATGTGTTTTCTTCCTCCTCTTTAGACACCAGGATGTGTGATCAGGTCGTGAAAAGCCGACAGAACACAAACCAACAATATAACGTACAACACGCAACAATATAGACTAAAATAACAAGCCATTGAAAGTTTTTGTTTTCAGCTGCACAACATTTGCACATGGAGATGATGATGAGCGCTACGCTCTTCTCAAGTCCTCCGCAGCAGATTCCTGATGTAGCGCGACATTGGCTGTGGGTTTTTTTTTTTTTTTTAATCAAGGTAACATTGCGCCCCATGCATCTGTATGCGGATAACTGCACTAATGGGAACATTTAAGTGTATTGTTAGTTAATGTTATTATCTGAAGCTTTCAGGCAACATTATCACTCCTAAAAATAGGCGACTATATGTATTGGTGAGAAATGAACAAGGAGGAAAAAATGACGTGTACACAGTTATTGATTTTTCTAAACGATTATGATTTGTTATCCATGTAACCATTTACACGTGCAGATGTTGACACCCCTGGAATGTACTATGATAGAGTGTGTTCCTTTCATAAGTAATCATGTGTTTGAAAACTTGCATTCACTTGTTTTCGTGGTATTTTAAGGTGATTGAATGACAAAGGACCCTAGAGCTTCCTTTAGAAATAGTTGCTTGCCCGATTCAGGCAAGCATTTTCACGTGCTCAAGAGCACTTGCCCGACTTCGACTTTTACTTGCCTGGGCAATTAAGCAAGGTGTTCATGTTGCACGTTGTAACTGAATTATAGTATGTACTGCAAAAAAAGAAGCACTTCAAAAAAAGGAGATGCAACTAGCACAGGTACATTCGTACAAAAGGAATGCAGTTACCCTGAAATAATTTCTATCATCAATATTTGGCATGGCTTCTTAAATCCGAACAGAGAAAAGCAGAACTCTAATGCAAATATTTTGTTGAGAATCCATGCAAAATTTGACAGATCCTGCCTCAGATCTCAAAAATTCAAGCAAAAAAAATGCTTTCAAATGCTTTTGCACAGAAGACCCAGGGGTGATATGTACCACACCGATGTACAAGCACTCCAACAACCCACACACCCAAGCCAAATTCCATTTCAGAGCAGGCGCTCATGAGACATCAATGCCAGGTCAAAGGAAGACTGCTTATCCAATTGCAGCCTTTGTTTTGATTTCATAACTGAATGTTGCTTGAAGGCTAAATGTCCAAGTTTCTATGGAATTCAAACCATCGTTTAAAAGCCCTGCTTCAACTGCAGTTCAGAATGCGAAACATTTGTAAGCTGTACCTGTAAGATGTTCTTGGGCACTTGGGCTTCAGGCATAGGTGCCAATGGGTGGTCTGAAAGCGGCTGCTATGGGGAGAAAAGAAGGCAAAAGTAGCATCTATAAATGGTTCAGATTTTTGCCCGCCACCACCTCTACACCCATTAAATATATCACATCACATCACCGTATAGGGTCTGAAAAACCAGAGGAGCAAAATGACGCCACATACATCCATGCAGTGGAGAAAACCAAGCCCGTGTCTGGAAGGGTTACCTTAACACAGGATTCATCAGTAAACAAGCAAACCAGAGAACCATGAGAGATTGCATTATGTTACAGAGATGATGGAACTAAGTTCATACAAATTCAGCCCTTGCTCAATGAGAGATGCACCACACAAGAGGGAGCTCTCACTGAAACACGCACTTAAATTCAGGCACAGTTTCCGAAAACAAGTAAAAAAAAATAAATAAAAAAAAGTCAAGCCATAATTGGTACAAATTTATGCCCATCACTTAATCCAGATGAAAACACAACAGTGACTCCTGACTCTATAAAGGTAGAGCAGGAATGATGCAAAAGTTTGGATAAATACTGCGAATGAGTAGTTCAGAGGATAGATGCTCCTGAATTTCTTTTTTTGAACTCCAACAGCTGCCACACTTTTGCAACTCTCTTCACAGCGTTACCTGGACTGCAGCGGCATGCTCGCAGAACTTTTCACATCCACATGCACACTGCACACTTGGCAGGACGAGACATCAGCCACCAGGGAACACTTACGTTGTTGGCGTTGACTTTGGGTTGGATGGGCAAAGTGCCACTTGCCTTCATGGTGCTGACAAGCTTGTTGAAGGCAGACATGTCAGCGTCTCGAGGCTGGAGGGGGGCACTGGCCCGCCCAGTGAGCGCCTCCTCCAGGTGTTCTGCCATGAAGGGTGTTCCACCAGCGCCACGCGGCTGCTGCTGTTCTGCCTCAACCTTAAGTCCCTTTAGACCCACTTCCACCTCCTCAAGGGAGAGGACCACTCCTGAGTGAGCTGGAGGGAAGACAATTCAAAAACCTTATTAGCCAAATGAAGGGCTTCATGCATGCACAGAGGGGAGGGGCATCACAAGTGGAACAAGGAAAACTGGCACATCCTTTTCATAGACAATATAGAAGGGTTAAATTACTCCCAATTTTTTTTTGCACGGTATACAGTTGCTGGATCAACAAGCCACTCAGCAGAACGTAGCAGATCAATACTAAACATCGCCATCATGTCGATGACTGAAGAATGAGGACATGATAACCCATTTCAAATGCAACCAAAGGCTCCAGTTACAGCTGGGGGGAAAAAAAAAAAAAAAAAAAAAAAAAATCACACTGAGTGACTCAAGAGTCTGTTAGATTTGAAACTACCGGCCAACACGGGGTGAGGTTCCTTGCGTTCCTTTTCCTGCAAACTCGGTTTGCTCATAGGTCGACTCAAGGTTGGTGAATTCAAAACACTATTGCCCCTCCACTCAGACAGCGCCTCGAATTCCAAATTTCCTGAATTTTTGCATCTCCATTGCTTTCTCCGTATGAGCACAGCAAAATTGCGGTTTTAAAAGATAAATTTATTGAATATAGCAGTCAGGCAGCCTTTATCAGCCATGAAGAAAAAAAAAAAAAAAAAAAAAACTCCCCTTAAGTTTACTGGTTATGCCATCATTAGCAGCAATATCTTAAACCAAATGCTTCAATACTAAACTTGGGGGGGGGAGTTCATCAAATACATAAAAACAGAATAAATCCAAAAGGAGACCAAAACATTGGCACAGCACTGTGAAGATACAATGAAAACTGGTTAAGATGCTTTATTAGGCTGACAAATGCAAGAGGCTCTACTACAAAAGGAGAATATCTAGTGAAAATTAGCTGGCTAGCCAATTATTTTCAACTAGGAAGAGCTAGTCAAACTAGTGGTAGCTGCAGAGCAAACAAGAGTGCTGGAGTCAAGACTGCAAAATGCACATCATCAGTCTATCTGCAGCATAGGTGCAAAGTTTCAAGGATGTCCTAAGAAAACTGAAGGAGTTGATTTCACCAGCCAAGTACCCCCAATATGAACAGACAGGCGGAGCCACGACATAATCCTCTTTTGGCCCTCACCAAGCAGGGGATAAGGGGCAGAAATCATCCCTAGAAATCTGATTAGTCTTGACCAGTTTACTAACATTTTTCATTAACAAGTTTTAGAATATTAAAATAATGAATTGGCAGTTAAACACACTGCTTCTTTCTGACTGAAAATGTTGGGGGGGGGATTCAACAGTTAGGGCAATTAAAAAGAAATATATATATATATTAAAAAAAAAAAAAAGACGACTTCACTAATTACACTTTCTGAAAACAGGTAATCTCTCAATCGAGTCTCAACAGCTGCTTTAGCTTTCCACCTCCCGCAATGTAGGCCATCCTACCTGCGTGTCATGATTGTTGAAATTAAAAACAAAGTTTCTGAATAATTACCTCCGCCAAGGAGGTTATGTTTTTGCCTGGGTTTGTTTGTCTGCTGGTTTCCAAAATAACTCAAAAACTTATGGACAGATTTTGACGAAATTTTCAGAGAAGGTGGGTATTAAGTCAAGGAACAGGTGATTAAATTTTGGCATATCTAGGCCAAAGTACTGCTGTGATCTACGCCAAAGTTCAAGATTTCTAGTCTTTCCAATGGGCCGGAGTTCCAATCGCCGTGCTTTTGGAATTTGCTGCCCCCTGGCGGAGGTCTGCGCCCTGAGTGCTTTTCTAGTTTTAATTGAAATGCTCACAGTTTTGGTTCCAAATGAAGAATTTTATCTCTAGTCTTACTCTAACAATGACAACTGGCCATCCTTGATAGCATTGAGTGTTCAGGGACAATGTATGGTTAATCAAGGAAAATGAAGTCACTGGTGAACACCCATAAGACCAAAAGTAGCACTTTAGTCTAACATGTCACTGTGTTGCAGTTAGACAATACTAAATGGCAACCTATTAGTCTTTTCTTAAAGTGAACGCAGCAAGGAGAATGTGGCATAGCCACACAAAGTAGAATTACCCATTGCCAGATGGGCACATCTCAGATCCATGGAGGAACTGCTGCACCAGAGAAAGCCTTAGTTTTGAAATCGACAAATGTTGGGCACGGGACTGCTGATGATGCAGTGAACCTCAACGCTCACCTGATGGCGTGAGATTCATGTTGGCAGCAACCTGCCGCTAGATAGAAGCAACAAATCACTCTGCTCAGGCATTAAATTATCCAAATTCAAAATAAATAAGTAAATAAATAAATAAGAATTCATATTCACTCAGGAGCAAATAGATTCACTTTCTAATGAAAATAAAGAGCTCAAACACACTCCAAATACCATTGCACTATTCAAACTCACAAGCTCACACAAAAAAAAAAAAAAAAAACAAAAAAAAAAAAACGCATAATTGTCACTTTAGACTCAGAAAAAGCCTTTGATAATGTAAAACTGGTCATTCCTCTTCTACACATAACAGATATCGATGCGGGGAATCGTTTATTAACTGGGTCAATATTTCATACACCACACCCACTGCTATCACCAATGCACAATCCTCACCAAGCTTGACACCGCACAGCGGGACTAGGCAAGGAATGCCCACTCTCTCCTCCGCTCACCATTTTTATTAAACCGATAGCAGCAGCCATTCACCAGAACACTCGCATACAAGGAATTTAAACTCCAAGAATGCATCATAAAATGAGGATCTTTATCCGGCAGTTGTTTGCCATCAGCCAAACAAAGGGCTCTTTGGGGTATCAGGGCTCGCAAAATTCTAAAATGAACGGGGGCCCGTTGGGCAAGCGCAAGTGAATTCCTGGTTGCGTGAAAAGTTCTCTCCTTGCCCGAGACCTTGCTGAGTCGGCCTTAATGCCTCATTTCCACTAAGTGGTACTGGTGTCCCAGTTGCAGATTTACACACCGCCCCCCCCGGTAATATGAAGTAAACTTCAAATTACCCCCTCGTTGAACTTTGAAACAAAGTACCGGGGGGTAAACCAAAGTTAACTAACTTAAAATTAATGTGAGGTTAATTCATTAATTTGACTTTGAAACTACAGAGGGGAAATTTGAAGTTAACTTGAATGGGGGGTAATCTGAAATTGTAACACCAGCACCACTTCGTAGAAATGGGTCATAAATTACTGTTACATTTTGTCCATTTAATGGATGTCAATGTGTTCTACATGATATTCTGATTATTGATGTGCGAGCACACTCAGAATATCGGTAAAACATAGGCCTATAGACAATGTACTGACGGCCCATTGCAAACGTCTGATGGCCAAATCAACTGTTGACATTTTACAACGGCACACAATCAAAATATTCAACAATTGTTGGAGGGTTGTGTAATTAAACCTTGTAAGTGGTTGAAAGAGGTCGTGTTGTTCATGAAAAATCATTTACAACCTTATGGCTTTCCATTTTGTTTCTGATTTGGAATGCCGTTTAAAATAAATTTTTAATTCAGTCATTGGAGACACTGACGTGTGTTACGGTCTTTTGACTCTAGATGAAGAGGGGAGGAGAAGAAAAAATAATAATTTATGGATGCTTTATAATCCCTTTTAACTGACAATAAGCAGCACGGATACAACTCCAAAAACAAAATCATATATTTTAGCACCTGGATTGTAGGGATTTAGGCGATATATTAATGAAAGCTACATTTAACTCAATGAATGAATGAGCACCAGGCGGGCAGTTGGGGGTGTGCAGTGAGTGGTCCTCGGAAGCATACCAATATATATGCGAAAATGAAAACTCATTTCAAATGTTAAATCGATGAATGGCAATTATAGTGAACAGTAATGAAAGCAGGAAACACTTACTACTCTCACGCAAACGTTCCTTATTGACCGACAAGCTGGACAGCAAAGGCTTGAGGTCAATCTTCGCCTTGTGCAGCAGCTCAAGGATGTCCACCTTCTCCTTGTGTTCCACAGACGGGATGGGAGTGAAGTAGGGGGCAAGTGTGTGACTAGGGGATGCACAACGTGGGTCTAAGCCTGCAAGGTAAACAAAATGACAAAACTGGAGGTCAGCACAGCTTCATTCAGACAGGCTGTCATTGAGAAGTGACCTGTCAAGAAAACACAGTCCCTGACTAATGGACTAGTATTGTGTTGTGATATCAGCGCTTGAAGGGAGCAACCAAGAATACCAACCCGCCAATCTCTCCAGCTCCTCATGAGGGGTGGAGCGTAGACTGCTGGAACGACTCCCAGATGGGCTTGCGTTACTTGAAAACCAACGGCTGAAGCGACTGGCTGAGACTGGTCCTTCTCCCAAAACATCCTCTATCATCTGGAGAAACAGAGAAAGATGAGGATTAGAGCATGTTGGAAGAGCTCATGGAGAAAAGGCTGCAAAGGCAAATATGGCACTTACGTGAGGAGTGTGCCCCATGTCTTTTGACAACAAAGGGCGCAATGGAGGACAAGGGAGTATAGGGAACCACTGGAGTAGGCCACTCCAACACTTGGAGCCAGCATATTCAACACCCAAAAGTAATTCCTTGTTAAAATCAACAAATACCATAGTGTACACAAAATGCAGATGCAACCCAAAATGTTTAAATGAGAGAAATTTCAAATACACAAGCAAAACTAACATAGGGAAATTCAGAAATGTCCTACTTAATTTTTCTATTTTTGGCTGAATACAAGTCACCATCCTCGCGGACTCACAAACTGACACGTATTCCTGGTAAGTCCGCGAGGGCTTAGGGTTGTCAAAACACAAATTTCCAAGTACGTAAAGTGCCCCACCCCCACCCCAGGCAAATGTAAATCAAGCATGGATGGTGAAAAGGGGGGGAAGAGGAAAAATAAATAAATAAATAAAAAAATAAACAGAAACTTCTTAGCAGTTTTTTAAGTGACTGCTACTTGCGGTTGTGGTTATTCATAGCATTTTGTAAAGTAGTTCGTATTCGTATTTGAAGTCAAACTTCTGCCCAAGATTTAGCCTATATTTCCTGAGTTCCTGAGCGGTTTGCTAAAATTTATAGATACAGCAATGGCTGTGTCCCTGAAGTCCTGGTTATCCATTGCTACCTGGCAGTCTCCTGTTGCAACGGTTCCTCCTGCCCCCAGACAAAGACTCCCCAGACCGAGAGTGTGGGATAACCCCAATGCAAAGGTCTTCTCACTATAAATCATTCCCGCACAGGTCCATTAATGCAAATCATTGCATCACAACCGATCTCTTCCTGCACGCCTCCCAAGTCCTGAAGCGATGAAGGTATGGCAAAACAGGTGGAGGTGACCACCAAGTCATGTAGTCACAAACCTGTATGTAAGTGGCCCTTGGGCCAGTGGTCGTTCTCTTCCTTAATTCATTGCAATAGGGAGTTCAGCAGCATCCAGAGCAACTGGGCAGCCTCTTTAGGACAGCAATGCCAACCCTCACAAGGGGGGGGGGGGGGGGGGGGGGGAGACTAGAAAAGGTGTCCCAACCAAATGCCCTCCACATTCTGGCCAACTTAGCATGGCTGGCTGGCTCATCCATTAGCGGTCGATGCAAACAGAACAAACAAATGAACCTTATTGAGGGAATCTGGAATGTCAGGACACTAAATGGACAGAGCTAGCACTGCCAGACCTGAGAAAAGGACAGCACTTGTCGTCAAAAAACCACAGCACTAACTGGAACATCGTTGCACTCCGAAAAACCCACTTTGCAGACTAAGGATCCCTGAAATAAAGAGGAGGTGGATAAACATTTTTCTGGATAGGGAAACCCAAGGCAAAAGATCAAATCCATGGAGTGGGCTTTCCCATCATACAAGCCTGATGAACATCCCCACACTCCCAGCTGGAATCAACAAGGGCCTCATGATGCTCCGCGACCCCCTTAACAAAACCCTCACCATCAGGGTCTACACACCAATGCTAACAAGCTCTGAAGAATCCATGAAACAGTTTTACAAAGACCTTGATCAGATCATCAAGTCCACCCCTAAGGAATACAAACTTGTCATTTAGCGCGATTTCAACACTCGTGTGGGAAGAGACTATGGCAACTAGGGATGAGTGCTGGGGAGACACGGGACCCGGCAAGGTCAACGACAATGGCCAGTTTCTCCAAGTAAATGCGCCGAAAACAGTCTCAACACCACCTGGTTCAGGATGGTTGATAAATACAAGACCACCGGGATGCATCCTCGATCCCATCATTGACATGAACTACAACATTGTGCCAGCGAGACAGAAGTCCAGGTGACCCGCGCCATGAGGGGGCAGAGTGTTGGACTGACCACAGACTAGCTTGAGCAGGGTTGAAGCTCCAAATCCTACAGCCACACAGAAACCAGCCCAAGACCCTCAGAGCCTTTTTCAACACAGCACAGCTGAAAAACCAATTCGTGCCGAGTCTCATGATGCACTTGAAGAAAAAGAAATGGTTTGCATCCAAGGACACAGTCAATGACACAGTCAATGACACTGCAAAGGAGGTGCTTAGCTCCAAAACCAGAGCCCACCAAGACTGTTTTGATAAGAACAATAAATCAATCCTATGGACCGTATAAAAAGACGGATGCAGCACCGGGGTCTGAAAAGTCAGGCAAATGTGGAAATCTCTAAAAATTTGCGACATCAGTGGTTGTAGTAAGAAGTTCAATGCTATAGAAGTCTGAGAAAATGACCCTACTTTCCTAATTGATTTATTTCAATTATGATTTTCCGCATCATTTTATGGTATCACAAGTTTCATGTCTCCTTCAATATATCATGATGCTCATTTTAAAGGTCAGATCCACCCCTCACTCCTCCATGGATCTTCAAGTCATGTTCTTGTCCAATAGGAATCACATCTGGTTTCAAAATGACAAAATGGCACTGTTCAAATTGCCAAAAATCGAGGCTTCCTTAATGGTATACTGAAACCAATGGGTAATGTCTTGGCCTCCTCCATCTTTTTATACATTCTATGATCAATCCAGGCAGTTCTAATTGCCAAGACCAAGGCCTACACAGAGTGACATAACAACCCATCAGTGTCCAAGAGGGAGAAGTTCAAACACCTCCAGGCAAAAGTACAGTCAGAGCTGCATGAGATGCAGGACCAGTGGTGGCAGGCAAAGGCGGAGGAGGTTCAAGGCTATGCCGAATCCCACAAGGCAAAGTTGTTCTTCAGTTCCCTAAGGACTGTTCAAGTCTTACCAGAACAAGCTGCCCCCTGCTGCTGTCCCCCGACGACAACATTGATCAAACATTGTGAGAGATTGAAGGAATGTTGGGACAAACACAGGGCTGTAGCCCCCGCAGCCCTGAACCAGGTCCTCCACAGCCACTTCGTGGGTTGCTTGACTCGCTGCCATCCACGGAGGAAATTAAGTTAGCCATCCTCCAGACCAACTCGGGTAGAGCGTCAGGAAAGAACACAATCCCTAATGCCTTCCAGGTTTGCTATAACATTCCGCTCAGCATCTGAGAAGAGGAGTCAATGCCAGATTAATTTTGTAATGTCCTTATTGTTTTCCTGTCTAAGAACAAAAGGAGCTAGTCAGACTGCGGCAACTATAGAGGTATCCCACTCCCCTCCACTGTCGGGAAGATATTCGCACAAGTCCTGCTGAACAGATTAATGTGCCACAGAAGAAAGCCACACTGATCTTCAGGAAGGTTTTCGGCCAGAGGGGAGCACCACGGGTATGATCTTTTAAGTAAGGCAGCTGCAGGAGAAGTGCATTGAGCAAAACATGTAGTCTTCATTGATTTGACTACGGCATTTGACACCAACAGGAGGGCGCTTTGGACAGTGCTCGAGCGGATAGGATGTCCAAAAAAAATTGGTTAAGTTCAAGCTCTTTCATGGCCAGTTTCTCCCTGGAGGTGAGGCTACTGAACCATTTGAGATCAGCTATGGTGTGAAGCAGGGCTGTGAACTAGCTCCAGTCTTATTCAACATCTTCACATTCATGTAGTCTCGCGGCGTCAAAGACCTGAAGAAAGGCAACCAAGACGACCAATTCCTCAATGGTTCAGTATTTGACCTCCGCCTCCTTAGTGCAAAGACAAAGTGACTGTTTGATCATATCATTGAAGCCCTCTTTGCAGACGGCTGCTACCTCGTGACCCCGTGAACAAGACCTGGAGCTGATGATTGACAATGTCAGCAGCTTCCAAGCTTTTTGGACCGACCATCAGCCATGGCAAGACCAAGATGCTCCTCCAACCTTTACACTCCTAGCCCAAGGCTCTGACCATTACCATTTATGAAACGCAGCTTGTGAATGTTGAGCACTTTAAGTTCCCTGTTAAGCACGGTTGCCCAACCTCCAGCAAAGATGGGCTATGGCCATAGAACTTAAGACAGCCAGTGTCCATGATAAAGGCAAATAACTGAAAGGCACTGTAAAGAAACAGTTACAGGAATAAGTTAGAATTTCACACCAAATGGTGAGACTATTCCCAACCTGATGCATAGAAATTTTCAAAATCTAAGAATCTTGGAAAAAAAATATTCAATGACATAAAAGTATCTTATGTGAAGCATGTAAGCGCATCAGCTACATCTTAATGAAAATACTTGAGAAACATTTTACTGGCAATCATGGCATGTTAACTCAAGCCACACAAATTCCCAGCTGCGTTTATTATTCCTACAAAGGTAATGCGCCGCACTGGGTAGAATGGTTAATTCTTCTTATACTGGCCATAATTAAATTAATATAGTAATAGGTTGAACATTGCAACTTGTGGCATTTCATCAACATAGTTTTGTAAAACTGAACTGAATGTTTAGTTGAGCATTTTTTGCATTTCTTTGGAAAAGAGCCAATGTATTAAGGTCACAGGCAAAGGAGGGGGAAAATCAAAATGCAACTAAAAACAATAGGAGAACACGCATACAATCAGACAACAGCATCACATCTATAACTATTTCATCTCAGTCTGAACTAGAGATGGGCATGAATTTGTACATCACTGAGCATTCACAAATGTTCATTTTCCATATGTTCCAAGAAAAGAACTGACATATATACAAGCATCAGGCTAAAAAAGACCACAACAGGAGAGAGATTGGGTCCAACTCCGAGAGAAAGAACAGGGGAAATATGAGTGAAAGCCACCGCCCGTGTCCTTGTGAATAATGAGAATCAAATGAGACAGGAGCAGACCATTCACCACGGGACACATCTACTGCAAACCCAGAGAAAACTACCACAGCAAGATCGCCCTTACCGACGCCAAGCCAGGCATGGTCTTCTCCAGGTTGAAGAACTCATTGAAGTCAAATTCACCAGCAGCAGGCTCAGGATGCACACCACCACGTGGAACCTCTTGATTTGCAGTGATATTCTTATCCAGCTCTGGTTCCTCAGCGAGGCCGCCATTACACTCTATGGCTGAACAAAGTCATTTCACAGATTGCCCCTTAAATCAACAATGATTGCAGCGAGACAAAACCACCCAAACCATACCTTATTGAACCCAGAGGCTTAATGCGCTTTTTGCATTTAACACCCATTTATCAAAGAGTGGTGGCTCGCCACATAGCAGCACCCAGGAACAGAGATTTTGCCAGGCTAGTGCCTTTGTCCTGGACGCTCAATAGCAAACACAGGGTTATCCCCACAGCACAGTATCATGGCGCTGCATCGCTCTGCCCCAGTTCATGCCACAGATTACAAAGTACAGCCGTCAAGCTTAATTACACATGCATGTAACCAGGGCATGGCATCAGTACTATGAGACAAGTGTAGAAGCGAGCTGAGCTCACATACCCCCGCTTTATGTTTGAACAAATCCGGATGCACAGACACACGAATGGACGCACGGAGCGCTATATACCCCCGACTACATCGTAGCGGGGGTATAAAAAAAAGGATATAAGATGGACATTTTGTTGATACAAGTCATTGTAATTTCACTGCTGAGTTTGACCCTCAAAATGTCACTGACAGTCAAGTTGAATGTCACCAAATGAAAGTTCATGAGACTTGAACACAAACCTAGGCTCCATCTGTGATTATTTTGGCATTACAAGTCTAACACAATCAATATATAGGTCATATATGACTTCCTAAATATTGATAATACAAACTAAGCGTAGGCACCAGCAAGTTCTACCTCGCAAAAATAAAGACGAGTGTGTTAAATAGACCCTAACTATAGCATACTTTTGTAATAAGTTTGTGAAATTTATTTTAAAACAAATATGCAAATTTGAAGTTTAAAAACTTAATTCGGGATTTTGCCGTATCTTTAGAAATCTACCCGCAATGCAATTTGTGACGTAGAGAGAGCACGTTCAGAGCGGTTCAGAGCTGCTGCTAGCATTGCTAACTACTACAAAACCCAAAACCAGTGAAGTTGGCACATTATGCAGATCGTAGATAAAAACAGAATACAATGATTTGCAAATCCTTTTAAACTTATATTCAATTGAATACACTGCAAAGACAAGATTTTTAATGTTCAAACTGAGAAACGTAACTTTTTTTTGCAAATAATCATCAACTTAGAATTTAAAGGCAGCAGCACATTGCAAAAATGTTGGCACAGGGGCCTTTTTACCACTGTGTTACATTGCCTTTCCTTTTAACACTCCGTAAACGTTTGGGAACTGAGGAGACCAATTTTTGAAGCTTTTCAGGTGGAACTCTCTCCCATTCTTGCTTGATGTACAGCTTTAGTTGTTCAACAGTCCGGGGTCTCCGTTGTCGTATTTTACGCTTCATAATGCGCCACACATTTTCAATGGGAGACCGGTCTGGACTACAGGCAGGCCAGTCTAGTACCCACACTCTTTTACTACGAAGTCATGCTTTTGTAACAGGTCAGAATGTGGCTTGGCATCGTCTTGCTGAAATAAGCAGGGGCGTCCATGAAAGAGACATTCCTTGGATGGCAACATATGTTGCTCCAAAACCTGTATGTACCTTTCAGCATTAATGGTGCCTTCACATATGAGTAAGTTGACCATGCCTGGGGCACTAATACACCCCCATACAATCACAGATGCTGGCTTTTGAACTTTGTGCCTATAACAGTCCGGATGGTTCTTTTCCTCTTTGGTCCGGAGGACACAACGTCCACAGAACAGACCACAGAACACTTTGCCACTTTGCATCAGTCCATCTTAGAAAAGCTTGGGCCCAGCAAAGCTGGCGGCTGTTTCTGGGTGCTGTTGATAAATGGCTTTCACTTTGCATTGTAGAGTTTTAACTTGCACTTGCAGATGTAGCGACGAACTGTAGTTACTGAAGTGGTTTTCTGAAGTGTTCCTGAGCCCATGTGGTGATGTCCTTTACACACTGATGTTGGTTTTTGATGCAGTACCGCCTGAGGAATCGAAGGTCACAGGCATTCAATGTTGGTTTTCGGCCTTGTCGCTTACGCGCAGTGATTTCTCCAGATTCTCTGAACCGTTTGACGATAAGGACCATAGATGATGAAATCCCTAAATTTCTTGCAATAGCTCGTTGAGGAATGTTGTTTTTAAACTGTTCGACAATCAGCTCACGCATTTGTTCACTAAGTGGTAACCCTCGCCCCATCCTTGTTTGTGAATGGCTGAGCATTTCAGGGAAACTGCTTTTATACCCAATCATGGCACCCACCTGTTCCCAATTAGCCCGTTCACCTGTGGGATGTTCCAAATAAGTGTTTGATGAGCATTCCTCAACTCTCTCAGTCTTTTTTGCCACTTGTGCCAGCTTTTTTGAAACATGTTGCAGGCATCAAATTCCAAATGACCTCATATTTGCAAAAAATTACAAAGTTTACCTCTTCGAACATTAAGTAAGTCGTCTTTGCAGTGCATTCAATTGAATATAGGTTGAAAAGGATTTGCAAATCATTGTATTCTGTTTTTATTTAAGATTTACACAGCGTGCCAACTTCACTGATTTTAGGTTTGTAGTTCGTCATGTGATACACAGAAATCAATGGATAAGAGTGGACAGTTATAAATTTCACCATCTAGTTAGCTAGCTTGCATTTACATGCAGCAGTAAGCTGAAATGGATATGTAACCCCATTTACCACATGAACCGTTTGACTAACCTTCTCTCACAGATTCTGATCGCTTCCTGGAACGCTTTGGTCGCCGTTGGTCTTCTTCAAGGATCCTCTCATCAAAACCAATGAGCTCAATAGTCTCTGACTGGCTTGTGGGACCTCCTGAAAACCACTCTGGCTCTTCTTCTGCACAGGAGTCATTTCTTCTCCTCTCACTGAACACCCTTTTATCACCATATTCCCTCTGTGAATAAAAGCATTCACTCATCAGTATGAAAAAAATCTTAGAAAGGACGCAAGAAACACCAAAAATGTAGCTGCACATTTTCTAATATTCTAACCAGAGGAAAACTCGAACAGAATGCAGCTATCTTTGCTGCAATCAAGCAAAATGCCAACTGGCAGAAAAAAAGCACATCAAATGGAGCCAGGTCATTCATTCAAGGGATAATAAGGCTGCTAGTATGGAAACATGCCGTCTGTGGGACTAATGTACCATTGTAGATAATATCAATGGACATGTATTTTATGGATATTTTGACTGGACGGAAGGCACAAACTCTGAATCTCTTGTCCTTGTAATCCCGATCCCGGTCTCTCTCCCGCTCTCTGACATCCTTGTCAATGCGTGTGTCCCGCTCAAAGCCTCTGCCTGTGATGATGCGCCCACTGCCGATGCGTCTTGACCCAACCAATCGCAGGGACTCGTTCTCCTTGTTTTCAAGGGGGCTGCCGGCCCTGCGTGCTGCAGGTACTGACGCCAAACTCCCCTGGCAGCCCCCTCCAAAGCTACGGCGCTGAGGACTGAGGACAACATCCAGGTCATCCTCCTTGAGCCGTTCACGAGGGTCTAAGGGTTTGATGTAAGGGCAAGAGTGAGGCGGGTTGGGGGGGGGGGGGGGGTTAGGGGGTGACAGCAAAGACATTAATTAAAGAAAACTGAAAAGTAATTGAACTGCACAGCTGCCTGTTACCACAAAGACTGAAGTCCCATTCCACAAAATCATGCACTGTTACTCAGATTATAAAACACTGTGACTCTTAACAAATGGCGCTTTCCACTACGTCGGCTCTACCTTTCTTGCTTTTCTTTTGCTATAGGAAAAAGTACCCGGTGCCAGGAACTAGCAGGTACTTTTTCTGGTACCTGCTCTCCTGGAGTTCCAAAAAACGGCCGACCAGTTACTAGCCGGTACTAAAATGTGACGTGCAACATTGCTGCCCACTGATAGGTCAGAGATAGTCACTGTGAAAGACGACTCCGTAGTCGACCTCGGGACAGCTCGGAGTTAAATTGAAGAGTCTCAAGATTAGCATAGTTATCATCGACTTATATTGATTTAGGCTACTTGTTCGACATACTGTGCGTTGCCTTCCCTTTCAAACAGTTTCTCGTCTTCAACAAAAGCAGCCACATTCATGAAATGCATTTTTCTTTGCCTGTGATCCCGTTCGTGGAAGAATTAAGTGACAGTATTGTGTGTAATGTTTCACTAAATAATTCCCTTTGAGAAAGTCATGTGATGCTACCCCCATTTAAAGAAAATCGCTAAGGAAAATAACTACATGGGTGTTGACAAATCATTTTTGTCTTAATGTTATCAGATGACAACGCATTGTAAAGCGATTAATTCTGATACTCTGCCATTTCCTGCGATTTGCACATTTGCTACGTGTTTTGCATTTAATTTCAAAGTGAAATGTTTCTTGAAGCCAGAATGTCAAGATGAACAACCTTTTTGTCACGTATTATTTGCTTCTTTGTTATGAAGGAAAAAAGGTAAAACCAACATCCTTGGTGTGTGGGGAATTTTTTTTTGCAAGGGGTTGCAGTTACATTATGGTATACTGATGGTACACAAATACCTTGAGAATATATTGCCCTTTTCTATCAGTACTCTATGACTTTTACGGATATCATTGCTATGCGTTTTTAGGTGGTACTCAGACAACACCAGCTGCTATCCTATGCATCAGGACAATGTCAAACAGAAACGACAATTAAACACTCACGGACTTTACTACCATACCACAGTGAAGGTAGTGCGCATGCCCCGATTTAAACACAAATATTTAAGAAAATCGATGGAATAGAAGTAAATTTATTTTAACTGAGGATGCCGTCGCGGCAGTAACATGCTGCGACACAACAACAAGCAGGTACCACAGAGCCCGTACCATCCTCTAATGGAAAAGCAACCCCAAAAGTGTACCCAGTGCCGAGTAGAGCAGAGCCGGTACCACGTAATGGAAAAGCACAAAGATATAATGGAGTAAAACACAGTAAGAATGTTATGCCTGTAAATTCAGCGTTTCCCCTGGAATGTTCAGGCTTGGGCAAGCACTCCCCCAAAAAAAAAAAAAAAAAAAACACTAACTCCAATGCTGTGGTCAGTTTGCCAGCAAAACAGATTCTGCCATTTAGATTTGCACAAACACAATTTTAAACACTCTGTATATCACTCTAAACACCATCTGCAAACTTTGGTCGGAGGGCAGGATGCTAGGCATAATTATAGAACTACGTTGGAGAACTATACTTTGTTTGAAAGGAAGGACAAGCAATTACACGATGCAAATACTGCAGTGAAAACACTCCTTCAAATTGTGTCGTAACGACCCTCAGCCAGACTACGCTACCCCATCGATTTGATTGCAATAGCATTGTTCAGTATTATTGGTCGAACTCTTGACAAAATATCTGCTCAATTAATTGCCAGAATTGCTGAAGAATTAATTATTTCAAAGCTTCATTGAGGCAAACCCATCCCTGTTGTGGACAAACATTTTGTACAAGGCCAAAACCATTAAAAACCAACTCATACAGCTCAGAACTAATGTTGTGTTCTTGGTTTTATTTGGGCTGAATCATTACGAATAAGTTATTTTTCTAGCACTTCAACTCTCGGCTCTTTGACCATGCATTCTTGCTATTTATCCCGTAACTTTTGTCTTATCCTGTTAAATTGATATGTTTTATGTTTGTCTCTTATGTTTGTCTTTATTTTGTATGCCATTTTGCGTTCTTTTTTCCCCTCTTTCCTTATTGATACTGCTCTCTTTCTATTTTTTATTGTTGACTACACCCTGCCATAGGGACTAAAGATGGAAATTAGCCTTTGGCTATAATCTTGCATATTTACATTTTTTCTTTTCCTTTAAAAAAAAAAAAAAAAAAAGTGTGTGTCCATCAATACGCACTGTCCCCGCTTTAAAACTAAATTAAATTTCTGAAGGACATCAGAAATAAAAATGGGACTTGCTGAAGCGGGCAATACTCCTCAGCCCTGAAGGTCACTGCTGCGAGGTAAAAGGTCAAACACATGCAATATGAACTTCCTAACCCAAGTGGTTACCGAGAAATAGCCTAGACAAAATTTGCAGCCGCCCGCCCGCCCGCCCTTGTCGGGCTGAGGGGTAATAAAAATTACACCTCCAATGTTCAACTGCTCTCACTTGGCTATACAAATGTTATTTTTCTTGTGTCATTTAAATCAAGTGGCATTAACAAATGCAGATATCTTTGCCACTGTACTTACAAATTAAGACCCGGGGGGAAAAAATTTTAAACATTAGACCGTTTGTAGTTTTCAGTCACGACTGCTACATTCCTCTGAAGAGCATAACATTTTCAAAATAGCATTTAAAACTAAATATTCCAGAGCTGCCACACAAGCCTTTTTTCATTTGTTAAAACCCAGGGATATTTAGATAACACATCTTTCTTATTCCGAGAGGTTAGCAAACTCCAAGTTGTAGGCACTTGTAATCCATGAGCAGCACCCACCGTGGCAGGTCCAAGTTGGGTGTTATTATTTCAATACATCATGAAAAAAAGCTCATAAGACTTTGTTTTCTTTATTTTGTGATTTCTTTAATTTTCCCATTAGCAATTTTACAAAACTAGTGGACCGCCCCATTTTCACCACAGCAGAGGAAAATTCACCCCCGATCCGCTTGGGGCGCCCCTAATCGTGACGTCAGTGCGGCTGTCAGCGCCATGAATTTCCATTGTCCTGCGGTCCTGCATTGAGATTGTTGAATGACCTCTATGAGGCAGACAGACGAGCTTGATTTACATTTTTCTATCCGACAACTTTAGAGGTGAACTAACAGAGGCCATCTGAAATGTTTCCGGAAAGAATAGTGCAATTTTATGTCTGCTAATTCCCAGCGAGGCATGACAGCTGTCGTCACGTTGACATAACTAGCTCACCTTCAATCAATTCCCGTGTACTTTGCCTAACTTGTAATCAAGCCATTTATTCAGCCAACTGACCTATGACAACCAAAATCAAGCCAATAATGATTTAGAAGAGATGATGAGAAGCAGACAAACCGAACCAGGCTACCGTGCTAGATTGAAATGATGTCTAATCTGAATAAATAGCAGACATCTGAATTCCACTTTGTCGGAAAACTTTCACGTATTATTAAAAAAGATTTCTTAAAAATAAAATCATATTAAGATGGCCCTGGTTGTTAAACGTCTAAAAATATATGCAAAGTAGAAAACATTGTGTGAAGTGCATCAAACGTGAATGTGAGAAATTATTTTTGCATTGCAAGCAATGGATGAATGCACCGAAGACTGGGCAAGCACGTTCAGGCAAATGTGTGCCGCAAATTTTAAACATTTTTTTATTTAATAAGTGAACAAGATTTACGCATGACAGCCAAATGTAATAATCAAGCAAACACATTCAGGCAAACTGCATGCTGAACTAAGCTAGGTGAAGGTCTTCAAAAACACCCTCCTCTACTCGACAATTGCTTTCACCCCCTTTCCATTTACTTGGCTCAATTTGCAATCAAACTAAATTGTTCTTAAATTAAATAAAACACAACACAACACACAACCGTGGATGTTTCCATATTTCTGGCCATATTTCTGGCAACTGGTACCCCTAGTTACAGCATCTCAATGCTGCGATGCTTGTGTATTCGTGGTCTGCAGCTGTCAGCAACCACCAAAAGCGGTCAAAGGTAGGTCATGAGCGAGCAAGGCTCAGTGATGCAGGTGGGGAGTGAAGGCTGGCGGATGTGGTCCGATCCAACAGAAGAGCTTCAGAGCTCAAATTGCAAAAAAAGTTCATGCTGGTTCTGATAGAAAGGTGTTGGAACACAGTGTACTGCAGTTTGTTGCATACAGGGCCACGTATCCGCAGACCGGTCAGGGCGCTCACGTAGACCCCTGTCAATCACCGAAAGCGCCAACATAGGGCGAGTGAGTATCAGAACTGGACCCCGAAGCAATAGAAGCGGGTGGCCTGGTTTGATGAATCACATTCTCTTCTGCATAATATAGATGGCCAGGTGCGTGTGCGATGCTTATCTGAGAAAGACATGGCACCAGGATGTACTATTGGGGGGGGGGGAGAGAAGTATGCAGCAGAGGCAGAGAGATGCTCTGAGCCCTGCCATTCATGCGGATGTTACTTTGAAACACGCCACCCATCTAAACATTGCTGCAGACCAAGTACAGCCCTTCATCGAAACCAAACTCCCTAATGGCAATGGCCTCTTTCAGCAGCATACTGTGTCCTACCACACTGAAAAGAAAAAAAAAGAAAAAAAAATGGTCCAGGAGCGATGTGAGGAACACAATGAGTTCAAGGTTTTGACTTGGCCTCCACATTCCCCAGATCTTAAAGCAATCCAGCATCTGGGGGATGTGCCGGACAAACAAGTCTAATCCTTGGAGGCTCCACCTCGCAACTTACAAAACTTAAAGGATCTGCTGCCAACATCATGGAGCCAGATACCACACCACACATTCAGGGGTCTACCGGAGTTCATGCCTCGACAGGTCAAGGCCGTTTTGGCGGCAAAATGGAGACATACAAAGTATTAGGCAGAGTGGTCATAATGTTATGACTGATCCGTGTTAGTGTATTCAATCTCTGCAGATGTGCTGCAATGATGGCTGATCCAAAGTATCCCTGACTCAGTCTGGGGATACACTACGGAAGATTAAAATTTCCACCACAGTGTTAGACTATGTTATACCTTGGCTGATTTTGACTCACAAGGCACAACCAATGCAGAGACCTCACCAGAGTACAGATACAGACGCCTCTCCCATGCACTAATTATTGATTTCCAGACAAAAGCACAATTGAAAAAAATAAATAATAAAAAAAAAAAAAAAAAGAATTTGCGAATTTTCTTCAAGAATTTGCGAGTCTGGCGGGGGTTTTTAAGCCTGACGGCTCATCAAGCATGTATCATTGTCGGGGAAACACTGAAATTGAAAGTTTAAAAACAAACCTGTAAATAGCACGTCACTTCAAAAAAAATCCATAAGTACAACTTACCTGCAATTCTGCGTTTCAATAGTAGGCGGTCATCCATATATTCCTTTTTACTTCCTTCAACAGGGGAGCTCCTCTCAGAGCTGGGGTACAGAGAAGCGTGCCACTTCTCCGGGTCCCACACACCATCACTGAAAAGCAATTTAACATATTGGTGTAAGTAAATTAATCTTCTGTAATGTGCAGGTTTAACACCTCATCAACTGCTCATCACGCACAAGGGCGTTACTGTCTCAAATTTTGGGGGGGGGACAAGATTTTAAGGCTCTTTTTTTTTTTCTTTCTTTTTTTTACTCACAAGCAGACAATGTTCAATGCTGTGCATTCTTAAGATAAAGGCATAAATGCTCCAAAAACATGCATCTTCAAAATATTTCTAATCAAAGTTTTGGTTACGATGTTACTTGGCATTTTGTCTAGGAAAGGAGCACTGTCTAGGTGAGGAAAGTCCAATCTTATCCACAAAGGGCCGCTGTGTGTGTAGGTTTTTATTTTAGCCCAGCGCTACATCACCTGAATCATCTAATTAACCAATCATGGGGTTCAATAAAAACCTTGATTACTAAAATTAGGTGCAGAACTTAAGTGCTTTTTCTATCAGATGCGAAACAAATTTTTCGCACCACAGATTACATTCAAAGTAAATGCAAAGACGCAAATACACGGTCATGCGAAAAATTTGTTTCACATCCAGTGGAAACCAGGGGAGGTATTCCACAAAGCTGGCTAACTGAGTAAGCCTGGCTTTTGCACAAAGTAAAACCCAAAAAGATATATTTATTTCAGTCCATGTTCCAGATTTGAATAGTTTCTAGGTTTTACTTTGTGCAAAAGCACAACTGACGAGTTTGTAATACTACAATTAAATACCTCGGGAACACTACAAATCTAGCCAGCCGCCTTTCAAGACGTCACTATCACAATAGCATCCGCTTCAGGGGCAGCAGGTTCGGCTAACCCTTCTACTCGCAGTGACACTGCTGAGAGTAGAGTGGAGTAGGGCCCTATGATTTTTGTGATCACGAAGTTGTGAACAGAATTGCGGAGTTGGCTGATAAAAACAGAATCTACTGTTAAACGCGGAATTTGGAGGAAATGTGGCTTCGTGAATAGCATGTCAAACACGTAACAAAATATTTGCGTGACCAGCATCTATTCAAAGACAAATGTACTCAAATGTGAGCAGCCTTCAAAGTCACCTGCCCCGAGTGTTTGAACAGCATCTCTCTTCGGTGCTACTGAAGATCTGGGAGAAGATTTGTCATTGTAGACGAAACCACTGATGCTAGGGATTGCAGCGTCCTAAACATCATTGGTCAGCTTATGTTGATTTAATAACTTATATAACTGTTAAATAGCCTCTTTTTACGGTCCACCATTTTTTTTTTTTAAATTGTGTCCATGCAAATTAGGACAACGTCATGATATAAAAGCTGCTGTATCCTTGTTTAAGTTTATTCATGCTTAATCATTACTATATTACATTTTGTCGTGGTATGTAATGCTATGTATTGGGATAACTGAACAAAAATTTTTTATAAATAAATAAAAGCTGATGCATCAAAATCAGACAACTGCTGATCCCCTGGGGAAACTGGGTGTCATTACTGCTGCTCTCATATAATGTTATTGTAATATATGAATGTAATTTTTTTTCTTTTTTTTTTTTAAAGGGCATTCAGACGAGTGCATGTCAGAACAGCCATCGTCTGCCTTTTTGACTGCAGCTTACACGGTTTCAAGTGACATTTTGTAAGATTTTAGGTAAAAAAATGTTTTTTTTTCTTTCTACACAGTGCAATGTTATATTACAACTTTATGCAGTATTTGTTCTGATTAAGTGCTGAGGAAAATTGAGCAATGTTGTGTTGCATCAACAAATTTAAGGTCATTTCTATTTAATTAGTGGACATTTTGCGCATTAACAGAAACAGCACACCATCTCTGATGGTAAAATTGGTGTAAAAGGTAAAAAAAAAAAATTCAAAAAAAATTTACAGAAAAAATGGAATTTGAGGGGGAAAAAAAATTAAAAATAAACAGAATTAACAGATAAAAAAATAAAATGGATTTCATAGGGCCCTAGGAGTGGAGTGAGTGAGTGAGTGAGTGAGTGAGTGAGCAACATGTATAAAAATTATGTATAGCTCCTTGCACCAGCCGACTCTCCTCTGCCAGCATGTAGCCATTTTTGTAACTACAAATGTCCAAATAGCTTTGTTACAAGGCTGAGTAATTTATTTGTTTAATTACATTTTAGTATTCAGCATAAAATATTACGCAGGCCTACTTTTATTACAGAATAAAAGTAATTCTACTTTTGGTTGATTATTTTTTCACTTTTCAGACGGCACAGATAGTCTCCTTGCATTATTGCTGTTTATTTCAAGGTAATACAATTTTAATAAAAAGTTACTGAATCGAATTGTGGTTTGCAGAATCGAATTGCATCAAGGGTGGGGGGGGGGGGCGGTAACGCTTTGGCAGACCCACTCCCAAAGGCACTGAGTATATTTGGCCTAACTGCTGAGAGTGACTTTAAATTAAATGACATCTAGCTAACGCTAGCTATGGAAAATCCTAGTGAATAATTGTAATATTAAAGCAATGCGATTTGGATTTGCCTTAACTTCACCAATTCAGCAGGCTTTAACAGGCATGTTTTGCATTCACTGATAGAGCTAACAAGCTAGTGAAGTTGGGGCAAAAAGAAAGTAGGAACCCCACTTAATTATGATGACTGTTTTTAGGAAAAATGTTACATTGATTACTGATAGATTGTGCAATAATTGGATGCCGCTGAGCCATAGGTGAAAGACCCACCTACTAATGTCTTTTTTCTCCCTCCAACTTCACTAGCCGAAGTCGAGCCACAAAACACTGACCTACCTAATAAAGTGGCAGACTGTTTACAAAAGGGCAATATCCTCATTTCCTTTATTGGAATTCTTTAATTTTGTTACTCTTATTATTATTACTACTCATTTAACTTAAATTAGCTCTCGGCTATAAAAGTATGGCCTACCTATTTCAATGTTAGAGAATGTTTACAGAAAAGGAAAGTGCTGTTTTTGTTGTTGGAATTCTTTCATGTTTTATTTAACTTTTACATAACCAAAACCAGTGAAGTTGGCATGTTGTGTAAATCGTAAATAAAAACAGGATACAATGATTTGCAAATCCTTTTCAACCTATATTCAATTGAATACACTGCAAAGACTAGTTACTTAATGTTCGAACAGGTAAACTTCGTAATTTTCTGCAAATATTAGCTCATTTGGAATTTGATGCCTGCAACATGTTTCAAAAAAGCTGGCAAAAGTGGCAAAAAAAGAGAGTTGAGGAATGCTTATCAAAAACTTATTTGGAACATCCCACAGGTGAACGGGCTAATTGGGAACAGGTGGGTGCCATGATTGGGTATAAAAGCAGCTTCCCTGAAATGCTCAGTCATTCAGAAACAAGAATGGGGCGAGGGTCACCACTTAGTGAACAAATGCGTGAGCTGATTGTCGAACAATTTAAAAACATTCCTCAACGAGCTATTGCAAGAAATTTAGGGATTTCATCATCTACGGTCCGTAATATCATCAAAAGGTTCAGAGAATCTGGAGAAATCACTGCACGTAAGCGACAAGGCCGAAACCAACATTGAATGCCTGTGACCTTCGATTCCTCAGGCGGTACTGCATCAAAAACCGACATCAGTGTGTAAAGGACATCACCACATGGGCTCAGGAACACTTCAGAAAACGACTGTCAGTAACTACAGTTCGTCGCTACATCTGCAAGTGCAAGTTAAAACTCTACAATGCAAAGCAAAAGCCATTTATCAACAGCACCCAGAAACGCCGCCGGCTTCGCTGGGCCCAAGCTCATCTAAGATGGACTGATTCAAAGTGGAAAAGTGTTCTGTGGTCTGACGAGTCCACATTTCAAATTGTTTTTGGAAACTGTGGATGTCGTGTCCTCCGGACCAAAGAGGAAAAAGAACCATCCGGACTGTTATAGGCGCAAAGTTCAAAAGCCAGCATCTGTGATGATATGGGGGAGTATTAGTGCCCAAGGCATGGGCAACTTACACATATGTGAAGGCACCATTAATGCTGAAAGGCACATACAGGTTTTAAGCAACATATGCTGCCATCCAAGGAATGTCTCTTTCATGGACGCCCCTGCTTATTTCAGCAAGACAATGCCAAGCCACATTCTGCACGTGTTACAACAGCATAGCTCCGTAGTAAAAGAGTGCGGGTACTAGACTGGCCTGCCTGTAGTCCAGACCCGTCTCCCATTGAAAATGTGTGGCGCATTATGAAGCGTAAAATACGACAATGGAGACCCCGGACTGTTGAACAACTTAAGCTGTACAAGCAAGAATGGGAAAGAGCTCCACCATAAAAGCTTCAAAAATTGGTTTCCTCAATTCCCAAACGTTTACTGAGTGTAGTTAAAAGGAAAGGCGATGTTACAGTGGTAAAAAGGCCCCTGTGCCAACTTTTTTGCAATGTGTTGCTGCCTTTAAATTCTAAGTTAATGATTATTTTCCAAAAAAAAAAAAAAAGTTTCTCAGTTTGAACATTAAACATCTTGTCTTTGCAGTGTATTCAATTGAATACAAGTTGAAAAGGATTTGCAAATCATTGTATTCTGTTTTTATCTACGATTTACATAACGTGCCAACTTCACTGGTTTTGGGTTTTGTACTTTAATTTAGCTTAACACAAGTAAAGCTTGTTTTTGAATTACTTTTATTTTTTATAAGTCAGCCAAAGTTGGTTCTTTTAGTTCTTTAGTTGTAATTACAGTACCCTTGGTCAAGGGCTTTAAAGAATGTATTTATTACCAAGAATCATATACATGTTTTAAGCAATTCTTCAGCTTTTAGTTCTCACCCTTACATTAAATTATATAGTATGTAATGTATTGAGTAATAGTAAATAGTAATCTTTTCACATGCTTGATAACCATTACGTACATGGTGAATATTGAACTGAAGCTTGATTCCAAGAAATACTGCGAATCAAATCGCAATATCTGCCAGATTAAATAAATAAATAATAATAATAATAATAATTGCTATTAGACATTTTCCTCAAATCGTTCACCCTACAATGCTCCATATACTCTATTGGGGCCAAGCCGGGACTGCAGGTAGGCTGGTCTAGCACCTGCACCCTCCTCTTACGTAGCCATGCCTTTGTAATGTGTACATTACTCCACATTTTACCCCCTCCTCTTTTCCAGTCCTACATTTCCCCCTTCCCAAATTATTGGCAAGAGTGGCATTTCTTCCATTTAAGAGGCACAAGAGGATAAGGACAAACTACATAAGCAATTTTAAAAAACCACTGTCAGTCAGTATTAGATGAGCTCTGGAAATACACAGCCAAAGTTTGTCTCCTGACCGACCCTTAAGGTGGTGGGGGACTAAATTCACAATCAATAGGACGGTAGAAAACCAGTTTAAGATTAAGAAAAAGTGTATGCTTCAAGAAAAAATAAAAATCTTTACCTGTCATATTTCTCAGACAGACATTCTGGTCTTTCATTGGAGCATGGCAACTTCTTAATTTCCAAAAGTTCCTCCTGAAAAATGCAATTGAATGTAAGGCTGAATAACACATCATTACATTGTTATTGCAATATGAGCATGCACAATAATACTGCAAAAGTCAATGGGGACAATTTCCAGTTTTTCAAGCTCCCCTCCCTCAGTCACATCACTTCCACCCAGCAAAGACTGGTAAAGCAAGCCGCTTGAGTAAAAAGAAGCCAGTGGGAATTGAGTCCTGGAATGTCATTACCCAATGTGGCTGCTTCATCCTCAATCGTATGAGTCGCGCGCATGCACATGAAAATCAGCAGTTTACGGCACCAAGAACTCCAAGTGTTTGCCCAATATGCATTTAGCCATTTCAATCTCGCATCCTACACTAAAAGTATTTGCCATTAACGTGTCTTTGTCCCCCGCCACAAGATGTGAAATTGTGTCAAAATGAGCAATCTCTCGGTGTGACCTTGAGAGTGACGCAAAGGTCACTAAAATTGACTGGCGCCGGGGTATCACACTAATACATGTTGACATGAAATTTGAAGGAAATCCGTCAATTCATTTTATCTCGCTGACAAGGCTATCAGTGTGAAAATGCACACTCTCTCTGTGTGACCTGGAGAATGGCGTGAAGGTCACCGAAATGGACTGGCGCCAGGGTATCACAAAAATAAAATGTTGACATCAAATTTGAAGAAAATCCGTTATTGAGTTATTGAGATATCTCGCTGACAAGGATTCGGGACATACGGACGGACGAAAGGATGGACAGACGGTCGTGAATAGCATGTTCCGCGCAGCAGGGGACAATAATCAGACAAACGCAAAGCACATGCCCTTTCTCCTCTACACCCACCTGTCTGCTGGGGAGCGAATTGAACAGTCTCCACTGCACACGCGCATACGCACATACACGCAGAAGTAAGTACAGCTAAGAGCGTGCAACTGCATTTTCTCCGCATGGCAAGAGCAAACAAAAATCTAACAAATGCGCCCAAAAAAAAAAAAAGGCTCATTTGCACCTTCAGAAATGGTAGCCCATAATTGCCCTTTCTGACCGGTTAACCAAATGAATCACAAAATAGTCTGCATGGTTACCGTATTGATAGTTTGCTCTTCTAAGTATTAAGGCGGAATTGAAATAACCGCACTCTGAGAATCAGCTGGTAAAAAAATGCTTCAGCGATGTCCGGTTGGTATAAATGATTTGTTAAAGCAGTACAGTAGATTTCAATTTTATCCTTTTAATCATTAATTTTTATTCATTTTCATGTATAAAAGAGGAACTGACAACAAAACTGCAAAAGTTTACAACATTAAACTATAGGCCTTCGGCAGCCCCAGAAGCTCCCACCGTTACGATAAACAGAATGTTGACGTTTTGTTGGCGCGCACGCACACGCAGTAATAATTAGGAGCCTGTAACTGAATTTGCTTTATCTTCTCAACCATTTCAGTTTCAGGCATCTTAATTACTATTATGGACACGCATCTCATTAAGACCAACAAGTGACATGCCTCAAAGAGTGACCTTGGCCTATTCCCCCCCCCACGAAAGTCGCTGGCCTCAAAATATCACCAAAAACTTTGAAAATTTGCTTTATCGACCATTTCAACGTTTTTGGTGATATTAAGGCCAGCGACTTTTTGGGGGGGGGGGCCATATTGAATATTGCACGATGCTGGTTTTCAAAAGGAACCTTCCTCTAGCCACCCCCAAAACGCCACCATGAAATGGCAATCGGATGAGGCATTCTATAGTTATCGGGCGGAAACGAAAATCAAGATGGCTTCTGTGGGGACCATATTAGATATCGCACAACGCTGGTTTTCGAAAAGAACCTTCCTCCAGCCACCCCCAATACGCCACCAGGAGACGGCATCAATCCGAAGAGGTGTTCTGTAGTTATTGGGTGGAAACTAAAATCTAGATGTGGCGATGGGAGGCCAAGGTCAGCTTTAGGCACATCTTTTGTAGGCATTTATGACATGCATGTCCAGTAAAAATTATGAGCCTGAAACTGAAATAGTTTGAGGTAAAGCAAAATGTCGAAGTTTTTGTTAACGGCGGCACGCACACACGGACGGAGCCCGATACCATACCTCCCACGCCGCTCAGCGGCAGGAATTTAAAAAAAAAAAAATCACGTTATTAGAGCAGCACCAATGTAGCGGGTGACTTCAGGGCTGCTCCCATTATGAACAAGATGTGTTTGTGAAACAGTGATGCCCCCATGCATAACATGCACAATTGCACATGCTAACCATTAAAGGCCTATCATGAGTGAAAGGTTAAAGGTGAAGGTCAGAAGATCAACATTCATCACCTCATCAGAAAGGCCTTATCCTAAGGAATACATATGGCAGGTATCAAATGCCTATTACTAGCTAATGAAAAGTTTGTGTCACCAAACGTCATGCTCCAAGGTCAAGGTCACAAGGTGAAAAGTCATGACCCCATCTGAAATGCCTTCTCACAAGCAATCCATATGCCAAGTATTGAAGTCCTATCATGAGCCGATCAAAGGTTATAGCCATGGCAAAGTGCAGACAGACCGACAGGTGAGAAACTATATGCCCCCGAAATCTGAAATGCCTTCTCACAAGCAATGCATATGCCAAGTATCAAAGTCCTATCATGAGCCGATCAAAAGTTATAGCCATGTTAAAAAGCGGACAGAGAGATGGACGGACAGGTGAAAAACTATATGCCCTCGAAACTTCGTTTACAGGGGCATAAAAATAATAGGACCAAGGGCCCTGTAGCTCCCGGTAAGCAGTCTTACAGCGATGATACAAGTTATGAAAATTTCATGCGAAGTTTGGTTTTCATTGATTCAAATAATGTCAAGGTCGCTTAATGAAAGTACACATACATTTATAAGAGCTTCTGTAATACAATCCTAAGCTCTGAAGCAGTTTTGGTGATACAAGTCATTATAACACGTCAATATGTATTCAATATGTCAATTGTGAAGTTTAAATGTCACAGAATGTCAAGTTCTGGTCAGCAAATGCACTTCATATGACTTTATACAATGTAAATGTCTCTATCCAAACCTTGGCTCATTCTGTGACCATTTTGGTGATATGAGTCATTGTAATTTCACTGTTGCGTTTGACCATCAAAATGTCATCAATTGAAAGTTCAAACGTGACTTCCTAGATGTCAGTAACACAAACCCAGCTCCATCTGTGACCGTTTTAGCGATACAAGACAAAATTTTCACTTGGTCACATTTGACCTTTGAAAATCAATATGAAGGTCACCAAATGAAAGTTCATGTGTGACTTCCTTCTCTAATACAAACCTAGACTCCATCTGCGACCATTCTGGTAATCAAAGTCATTGTAATTGTATTATGTCAAGTTTGACCTTCAAATGTCATCAGTCAAGCTGAATGTCACCAAAAGGAAGTCGCATATGAACTTTTAATGTCAGTAACACAAACCTAGGCTCCATCTGTGACATTTTCAGTGACAGAAGTCATTGACTTCTCTTGATCAAGTTAGACCTTCGAAGATTAATATGAACATCACCAAATGAAAGTTCATACATGACTTCCCATACGTCTCCAATACAAACCTACACTCAATGTGTGATGATTTTGCTGATAGAAGTCATTGAAACTTCACTGTATAGTTTGGCCATTGAAGGTCCCTGAAGGTCAAGTTCAAAGTCACCCAATGAAACTTCATACATGACTTCCTATATGGCCAGATCACAAAACTTGAGCTCCATCTGTAATAGTTTGGGTGATTGAAATTTCACTATGGCTTATGTCTAGTTTGACCTTCGAAGGTCACCGAAGGCGAAGTTCAAGGCCACCAAATGAAAGTTCATGCATGACTTCATATACATCTCCAATACAAGCCGAAACTATCTGTAACCATTTTGCTGATATAAGTCATTGAGATGTCACTGAAGTTTGGGCATTCAAGGTCACTAAAGATGAAGTTCAACTAGAATGGTTTTTTTACACGTAAAAACAGATGTCTCCCCCTTCCCCCATTTCACATTTTAGAGTTATGGTCCGGAAACGAGTCCCACCCTTCAATATGCCCAAGTCCAAATTGTTGCCATGGAAACAGAAAAAATAAAATTCAAAAGCAGTTCAAACCCTCAAAAGGCACATCTACATGTTATGGAGAGACACTATCAAATTTGGTGAGAATCGGTCGAATAGTTTCAGAGAGTTATGCTCCGGAAACAAATGGGAACGCTGACGCCGACAGGAATTCAGGCAAAAACAATATGCCCCCCCCCCCCCAGAAGGGGGAGACAATGTCACCAAATGAAACCTCATACATGGCCAGAATACAAACCTAAGCTCTATCTGCAATGGTTTTGGTGATAGAAGTCATTGAAATTTCACTATGTGAAGTTTGACCTTCGAAGGTCGAGTTCAAGGCCACCAAACGAAAGTTCATACATGACTTCCTATGTGGGTTCAGTCAGTGCACACGTGTTCCCAATCTTCAATATTTTCAAACCTAGAAACCTTTGAAAATTGTAACATTTTGCTTGACCTCAAGTTTGACCCCTCCAGGTCATCTGAGGTCAACTTTAACACGGCCAGTAATACAAATTTAATCTCCTTCTGCAACCATTTAGTTTCCACAGGCAATTTCTACATAAGACCCAATTTTAAAGTACAGCGCCCCCACTAGACCCACTTCCGTCGATTCAATCAAAATGGCACTCGCACTGTACATTGACCGTAACAAGGTAAGCCGATTGCCTGATTTAGAAAAAAAAAAGATTTAACGCAGTTTGAGAAATTTTTAAAATTTCACAGTCCCATCTTTAACATTGGAGCCAAAATTTCAAGGGCCCATAAAAAGGACAAAAATGATTCAATCAAAAATTCGAGAAAGACCATATCTCCAGATGTGTAATCGAATGTTATTGCAAATTTACACGAAAATTCATCAGGCCAAAGAAAAAAGTTCCGGATGACGGAAGCCACACTCACACTATGACAATAGACAATATCGGCCCATGAAATTGATGTTCACTGGTTTTCATTTTTCCTGTGTTTGTCATACTTGCGTTTGTGTGTGCGCGCAACGATCCATGGTGGTCCATTTGTGACAAATTTTGAGTTATGCTGACTGGTGAGGAGCGAAACTGGAAACTGCCGAAGGAATCGACAGGCATATTCTGCAATCTGACGCAGTACGTGTGTGTAGATCTAATGAAATTAACTTGTTCTAAAAACGCAACGGCAAAAGTGGAGGACGCAGTGCACAAGTCTGGCAGGTCAAGCACGAATTTGCCATCGGCTACAGTTTGCCATGGCAACAGTTGGCGACTACAGCAGTTTAACTACTCCGTAGCTCGGATGCAAGGAAAGCTAGAATCCACCCCATAGACACATTTGTAGAACGGGTCCACATGCCCAAGTGTAGACCGGAGACCGTAGAAAGCCGGTGGGTCTCAGTTTAGAGGGAAACATGAACAGTGAGGAGCAGCTACAAGTGGACCAACAACTTATGGACTGCTTCGGTGTGTATTAGGACCTGCTGGTTTGTGTGCATAGCTGTGGTGTGTTAGCGTGGAGAAATAAACAGCTTCCGCACTGGTATGTGACAGAGGGGCGAATGCTCCAAGCTAAACGGCCTTTTCGGAAATTGGCTGGGATAATGGTTTACCAATTGCATCAGAATGAACAGCTTTTTCTCGCGGAAAATGGGCGCATTATGGGTAGCGTGCAAGAGCTAGACAGAGCTCCGGTTATGTCATGAACATACAGGTTTTACAGACCGCAAGTTCCGTCTGCGTGAACAGTTGCTTATGTGGAGCCAGCGAATCGATCACTTACAGGAAAGAATTTAATATTCAATCGATGGCAATGAAGCGTTTGTTATACCGGACACGTTATAGCTTCCCTATTGCTTTCAGCGGTAGTATCAGTGAGCTTGCCCAGACATTATAGATGCATCAGGCTGACCCTGGTCATGGATAAGTAAAGCAATCATTTCATAAGCACCCAAAAACACACCCCAAGCTCTGCAAAATCTACAGCTGGTCTAACTGCAACACAACTCGGCAGACACATAAAGCACCTTTCCGTTTAGCTTCAAGTGTAGTGGCTACAATCAGGCAACGTTATGATAAAACGGTCACATGCTTACCGAAGTAACAAGCATACCGATCATAATTGCTGCATATAAAGTTAACCAGAAGCATTTTTAATTAGCAGAGCATGCAAACATGGAGTAGCTGATAAGCGGTCATGACTTTGAATTAGGGCTGTCGCGTTAATTAATCGCGATTAATTTAAGCGCAATAAAAGTAACTGCCACTGAGGCAGACAGACTTTCTTGCTTTTTATTTTTTCTATGACACATACCTAATGCGGTCATTTGAAATGCTTCCAGGAAGAAAACTGATTTGAAGTCCTCTAATTACCAGCGAGGTTGGATAGCCTCCATCGCCTTGGCATAAGTAGCTCACCTAAAATAATTTCCTGTGTACTTTGCCCAACTTGCAAACAAGCCATTTATTCAGCCAACTGACTAATCAAAATCAAAATGTGGCCTAAAATGATTAAGAAGTGATAATAAGAAGCAGACGGACCTAACCAGGTTGCCGTGTTAGATTGAAAAAATTTCAATAATCTGAATTAATCGCAGACCTCTGAATTCCACCTTTCATAAAGGAATTTTGTTTGTATTAAAGATATTTCTAAGAAAAAAAAAAAGAAAGTTATTCAAAGATGGCCCTGTTTTTAAGAGCTTAAAAATATAGGCTACGTGAAGTGGAAAACATTTTGTGAAGCGTACCGAACATGAATGAGAGGGAATACGTTTGCATTGCAGGCAATAGTCAAAAGTACCGAAGATTTGGCAATTAACGTTCCGGCGAATCTTTGCCGCAAATTTGAGGCATTTTTTATGAGATAATTGAACGAGAGTAATTTAAAATAATGTAACTCATCGCACTTGATTTTATTTACTTTTGAGCATCTAAATAACCAACTGTGAAGGTGGAAAACATTGGAGCCTGGTTAGGTCTGTCTGCTTCTCATTATCTCTTCTTAATCATTATAGGCCACATTCTGGTTTTGATTTGTCAGTTGGCTGAATAAATGGCTTGACTGCAAGTCAGGCAAAGTACACGGGAATTGATTTAAGGTTAGCTAATTATGCCAAGGCGATGGAGGCTGTCCAACCTCGCTGGTAATTAGCGGACTTCAAATCACAGTTTTCTTCCCGGAAGTATTTCAAATGACCGCATTAGGCAAGTGTCATAGAAAAGGTAATAAGCAATCACGTCTGTCTGCCTCATAGTGGCAGTTACTTTTATTGCGCTTAAATTAATCGCGATTAACGCGACAGCCCTACTTTGAATGTAATCTGTCGTGCGAAAAATTAGTTTTGCGTCCGGTGTGAAAGCTGCTTAACGCGCCAATAACGCCTGTATTCGCATTTTTGCATTGATCATTATACTGAATGCAAGTAAAATCATTGAAACCTGTAATATTCATTTTTATATATTTCCCCATCAATGTGCTGACCGTGAGAGAATGATTGATTAGTGAGTGACATTCGAGTCTCATCACAGCACTCCTTTCGAAGCTTCGCTTATTCGCTTTGTTGCCCCAAAATGCAGTTTTGCTGACTTAGGTGCGCGTGTTAAGGCTGCTCATGCAAGTTAAATAATTAAAATATATACACAGCGCCCTCTATAATTATTGGCACCCTTGGTTAAGATTTTAAGGTGTTAAAAGACTTAAATTTAATTTATTATATCCCCGAACGCCAAATGGCGTGCCGGGGATATTATGTTTTTGGTCCGACCGCTGCCTCCGGACTACGTGTTAACGCGATAACTGCAGTAATATTTCAATTAAAAATTCCACGTTTTGCATTTAAGTAACTAAGTATCCAAAAGAGGAAGAACTGATTCGATTTTGGACAATTTACAATTTCTAGATTGCCCACTAGGGGCCAAAGACTTGGGGGGGGGGGGGATCACTGTTCTTATCATATCTCTGAAAATATTTGTCCGATTGACCTCAAATCAAGTGCAAATGAAAGGTCATGACCTGAGGATGTGTCCCACGATGACATTATACCCGTTTGGTTCAAAATTGACACAAGGTGGAGCTTTGTCTCATAAAATTCACCATTTTTGCCATAACTTAGGAACTATTTAGCCAATTGACATGAAACCATGTGCAACTGCAAGATCATGACCTCACAACGTATCACATGATGACATCATGCATGTATGGTTCAATATTTTATATTACCATTTTGGCCATATCTTCAGAACCATTTGTCCGATTGACCTGAAATTAAGTTCAAATGCAAGTCTATTAAAGGTCTATTCAAGGATTGGGGAATTGAAGGATTGGGGGCGTTCGGGGATATACCCCCATCAGTCGCCTCCGACCGCATAAGCCTAGTTTATGGCAGAAGCAAACTCTCATTCTGAGAATTGTAGAAAAATAGGCGTGCAATGCACGGAATACCCCTCAGCTCAAAAAAATGTACCCTTCAACAAGTGAATTGTAAGGCAAAAAAAAAAAAAATAAAAAATAAAAAAAAATAATAATAATAATAATAATAATAATAATAATAATAATAATAAATAAATAATAATAATAATAATAATCCCTGACTAAGAATTATTTTTCATTAAAAAAATCACCTGTTCCACAATTATTGGCACCCCAATCAATTCCTAGGAATTAAATATAATTGAAGTATTTCTGTCATTTCAACAGTAGTTTACAAAGTTGATCAGAGCATCTAGGAACATATCTTTGTTTCCCTGGGGTATAAATATTCTCTTTCCTCTAATACGCTTTTCAGCATGGGAAAGGCAAAGGAACACACCATTCAAGTAAGGCAGATGTGTCAATCTTCACAAGTCAGGCAATGGCTATAAGAAAATAGCCACTCGGCTGCATCTGCCCATATCTACTGTCAGAGGAATCATTAAGAAGTTCAAAACAACTAGAACAGTGATAAACAAGCCTGAAAGAGGACGCCAGGTTACGTTGCCACCGCGCACAGTGAGGAGGATGGTAAGAGAAATAAGAAGTTCACCAAAGCGCACTGTTAAAGAATTGCATGCCAACAAGCTGTTTGAGAGGCATGCATGGAAAAAACCTAACTCGCAATCATAAACTCAAACGTCTGGAGTTCGCCAAGCGGTACTGGGACTTCAACTGGGACCGTGTGCTTTGGTCAAACTTTTTGGCAAATAACACTAAGTGGGTCTGGCGAAACACAAAAGATTAGTATGCAGAAAAGCACCTCATGCCCACTGTGAAGTATGAGGCAGGATCGGTGATACTGTGGGCCTGTTTCTCTTCCAGAGGCCCTGGGAACCTTGTTAGGGTGCATGGCATCATGAGCGCTTTGAAATACCAGGAGATTTTAAATCAAAATCTGGGGGCCTCTGCCCGAAAGCTGAAGATAAGTCATCACTGTTTTTCAGCAAGATGATGACCTTTAACATGTGGCCAAATCTACACAGAAATTGTTCACCACACACAGAATCAAGCTCCTCCCATGGCCATTTCAGTCCCCAGACTTCAACCCCATTAAAAACCTGTGGAGTGAGCTGAAGAGGAGAGTGCAGAGGAGAGGACCCAGGTAGCTGGATGATTTAGAGAGATTGTGCAAAGACGAATGATCAAAGATCCCTCTTTCTCTATTCTCATATTCCCATCTTGTGAATATGTCATGTCAGATCAGTCATCAGATTCAACTGCTATTAAGAAAATTACATTTATGCATTAGAAATTCATTACTATAAAAATAGGCCCTATGTCTAGTTACAAATATGGGACAATTTCAAGTACATTAACGATCTGAAAGTGCTAGGAAAAAGGGCATCAAGGTTTACTTGCGTATCCAGCAAACTTTTGGCCACTTCTTCATTGGAAATATCCCCAAACTTGGCTTTAAGAGTTTGCCAGCAATCCCTTTGGCCTTATATTTATCCTGGCCTCCAATCAACCTTCCTCCTGGCCTTTTTCTAGCACTTTTACAGGCTGAATGAGTCAAATATTTCTTTGGCCGAGGCATTTTGATGTTGGTCAACTTCTCTTTTCTGTATCCACCGCCCGCATCCACTTTCGAGTTATATCATTCTTGCATTCTCATGAATACTAATGAGGTATTTCAAGTGGCGCAGGGAGTTTTTTCAGGTCGCAAAAACTATTTTCACTTTCAGTATTCAGGGGATTGCAAGCATTCCTGGAAAATACATGTATTTATTCCCGTTTGTTTTGGTCACGTCGATTAAATTATATTAAAAAAGAACACATTAGTCATCTTTAAACACTTCAGAGATCGTAAAAGAAATCATGAACATGTCGACGACATTTGAGTAGGTCCGACGCAAAGGCATTTTGGAGCAATATCTACACCATGATGAGGAGCTTTACCCCTGCACACCAGATGACTGCCATAAGCAGGATGTGTAATCTGCCCAAATGGCAGCCATCTCCTCACTTCATTGTGCTCTTAATTGACTTCTGAAGTGTCTGACATGTACCATGAAATGTACACCATGGAACTGCCCATGAATATATCAATAAAGGGGCACATGGATATCAATAGTCACCAGTAACTTCAAAACCCGCCTTTTCTCCAAAATTAAGTGAAGAGTTTTGTCCATTTCTCTCCAAGGCTGCTTCAGCCAGAACACTCATTAAAGGAACTGCTTATTTTACAGTCAGAGCGTTCACCCTACAATGGAAAGAATGACCAATTATGGTAGCATTGCGAGTCAATAATCCTACATGGCATGCCTTAGAATGCATTGCCCTTCACATTTGAAATCCCCATTTCAAGAGCAAAAATGCTCATCACAGATCAAATTTGGCTCAGATCAGTCTTCAGAAAATCAAGAGTAATGTGGCCAATGCAAAAAGTACATCACTTCGTAAAGAAAATCTGAATGAAATGCTCCATGACAGAACCAACTTTTAAGACTTGTCAGTTCTGGCAGCATTATGACCCATCCTCTTTCACCTCTAAACCAATACAACTTACTTAATACGTAACACTATTTTCCCCACGTACAGTTTTGCTGTAGTGCTTAATTGGCTTTCTGATAGTTCTGTCTCTGCGCTCAAATCTCAATTTTTTTTGTGGGGATGCTAAGCTTGGCCTCAAATTGAACTTGAATGCCAGCCATAATACTTCAGGTTGATCAATTGAGAGTTCTCATTAAGTGAAGTTAGAGCACAGCCAACAGCATGCAAATTCTCACCTTGGTGTATCTGTAGGGTGGCATCAAAGATTCCTTCACCAGTTCTGTAAAAGGACTGCCACGATTTTCCTGCTCTTGAACAGCATCTCCTTTGTCCATGACTATTGATAAAGGCCAATTTGAGTAGTTTGAGTCGCTTCTGCCAAAATAAAGAAGAAACAAAAACATAACTCTTAGGGGGGTGGGGGATTTAAGTGCTATATGCATATGTATCCATTAAATACGTGTGCAGAAAACATAAGCACAGAACCACCAGATGACAAAATACAATTGAGGTCAAAAGTTTGCATACCCTAGCAAAATCGTGCAAAAAAAAAAAAAAACCCCAACAACCTCTTCTTTAAGCATAGTGATCATGCAAACTCATTTCTCATCACATACCTGTTTGGCTCATTTTTAAATCATAACAAATCACCCAAACAGCGGTGATCATAAGTTTTCATACCCTTGAATGTTTGACCTTGCTACATAGGCACAAGGTGACACACTCAGGTTTAAATGGCTATTAAGGTTAATTTTCCACACCTGTAAGCTTTTTTAAATGGTCATCGGGTGTATAATGTATAGTCATCGGGTTTGTTAGCTCCTGAGTGGGTGCACAGATCTGGCTAGACACAGAGCCATACAGAGTGGAATAGATTTGTCTAAGGACCATTGTAATAAGGGGGTTCAACTTTTCAAAGATGGGAAAGGACATTAAAAGATATGCAAAGACTTGAAAATGCCAGTCAGTCCTATTCAGTCTGAATAAGAGGTAGAAAATTATGGGACATGTTGATACCATGCCAAGGTCAGGAAGACAAAGAAAGATTTCAGCCCAAACTGCCAGGAGAATCGTTTGGGACAAAGAAAACTCCACAAGCCACCTCAAGAGAAATACAGGATGCTCGGGAAAAAGATGGTGTGGTCGATTCAAAAAGCACAATAAGGGGGCACTTGGAGCTGCATGGTCGAGTTGTTCATAGGAAGCAGTTATTGCACCAATCCCACAAATAAACGTGCATAAAATATGCCAGACAACACCTCGACACACCACACAACCAAAGTAGAACTTTACGGTGGCAACCATAAGCGTCATGTTTGGAGGGCAGGGTCACCATGCTCAGTGATCACATTTTCTGAAAACTTCCCAGATGACCATCTCACATTTTGCTCAAGGTCTGTCAAAGTGAACCTTATGGTGTATAATGAACACCAGAAATACTTCAGGGTCCAACTCCCACCAGTTTGGATTTTACGGCCCTTCAAATGTTGGGTGCCACACCTACTTTTTAGAATGTGAATTCCCAAAGTGGTTTTGGGAGGTCAATATCTCCACAATGGAAAGACCCAGAAGGCTGGCATTACATTACCTTGCACCATTTAGCAGTTGTGGGCTACCACAGAGGGAACTTTCGCAAGACGGACCTTAGGGTCCTGGGGGTTTGGAGCGACCCCCGCAGCCACATATTTTGAAGTAACATCAATTTCTTTGCTGGGATATCAAATATGGGTACAGATCTGAGTAAAAGGCTTATGAAACACCCCTAACAGTGTTTACATGGATTGGTGGGGGTCTAAAAAAGGGTCATCTTTCAAGGAGGAAAAAAAAAAAAAAAAGGGAAGAATATTTTTCAAAACCCAGGGGGAACCCTGTGTAGGCAACATCACCTGCAAAGAACAGTCAGCCTTTCAGGCAAGTCCAGGCTTATTGTTTGCACCGTAACTGAATCCAATTCTTGGGAGCGAATTTTGAACTTGAATTCTGTATGAAATATTAAAATGAGATACGTGGATTCCAGTTGTATAAATAACAGTAAGTTATTTGTATGTGCAACAAAATATGGCCTGAAAAGTATTAATTAGTGGTGTTCATACAACAGTACATAATGTATGAAAAATGTGCGACTACTAAGTGTGAAAGTGTAAGTGATCAAACCCATTTAAAACAATTGTGTATCTAATTATTTTATCTTTGCTTGCATTCTCAAATCAATAGTGTCAATCAACTGTAATTAATCAAAGTTTCGATTTAAATTTAGGACGTCTCTGACCAGAACCATTTTCTTTATGGAGCGACAGTTGCTTTTAATAAGTGCATTAGGAGAAAATTGATCAGATTGTTATGGTCCTCCAATTTACATCGGCATATTTTGCTAAAAAAAAATCACTTATGCTCATCACTTCAAGCACAAGTCAAGTTTGCAAAATAAGCAAACTATCATGTGACGTCTTATGTTTGACAGGAATTTGGGGATTTATACACAATTTTTCCAATACTTAATGTAACCCCCCATGTTCCAAAATCACATATTAACATAAGTCTTCCATTGTCATTTTGAATAAGTGATTGTGTGAGTCCCTCAAAAGACATTCAGCACATTGACGGTGCATTTTCTACAGGCCACTTTCTTGGTCTTTAGGAACCTGGCGGATGTTTAATTTCCATTTCCGTTGTGATCTGAAAAACTACGCCAAGTGTTTAATAGTATACAATGGGTAAACAGAGATTTGTGGACGCATACGAAAATAAATTGATTTTATTTAGGGGAAGTTGATTTTCTGATTACAGTAAAGATTGCCTGAATGCCCAAGTTTAAAATATTAAATTTATCTCAGCCATTACCAATAGGGTCACAGACAACGTAACAATTTTAGGGGGAGTCAATAACTGGAGTTTCAAAAATGTTTTCATAAATGTTCTCATAAATATTGATAATTTTAAAAACTGCCACAGTTTAACCCCTTTGTGCAGAATACAAATAATACCAACTTTTTCAAGCCTATTTGGGCTTTATAACTCAGTGCTTATGTCACACAGACTCTGAAAAATTATTCCAGTGAAGCACATGGCTGGAAATTGGAAAAGTCAATTACGCTGAGGGCTGGGTGGTATGATGAGTATCTACCGGTTAGATATTTGGCAATACCGTTTATACCAGGGTGAAAACAGTTTCTGCTGGGGGCAGCAGATCTGAGTCACTGTAGTTACGCCACCGCAACGCACGGGGGAGCCAGCACTGCAGCAGAATGCTTGGATGACAGACTGACCACCTTCAGATGGAGAGAGGCTTCACCAGTGCTGTATAAAACCAGTTATTTTGTCCCAAAACTTTAGAAACACAGGCTCATTCGTAAATTTGTTTCACCAATGGCCTTGCTAGTCCTCCATTGTGTTAACATTCTAGAAACGTGCAAAATATGATTAGGGAGGTTAGATGATAATGTCAAAAGGCAAAGGAGGAGGGGGAAACCGAAGAGAATTAAAGAAGCAGGCACTGGACGCTCTGGCTTCCAAATGCTACAATAGACCTGCCGTCTGACCATAATGATCCTCACGTGGAAGGCAGTTTTTTTTTTTTGGTGGGGGTGGTGTATAACATAGCATATATGGCAAGAACAGGCCTTTCAGCCCAACTAAGCTCGCCAGTTTCTTTATACTATTGTAAATGTATCCCTTCAGATACTGAATGACTCAATGGTATCTAGCTTTAAGTCGAGCCTGCTCTTGAAAGCCTCCAAGGTCTCTGCCTCAACAATATGGTCAGGCAAGCTATTCCACATTGAAATTACTCTTTGGGTGAAGAAATATTTCTGAATATCAGTGCTAAATTTACCTTTGGTCAACTTCCAATTGTGACCCAGAGTTCTACTCACAACACTCGGTCGAAGGAATCCTAAATAATTCACTTTGTTAATCCCTTTAACATATTTAAAGACCTTAAATCACTCCTGAGTCTCCTTTTCCTAAGACTAAAGAGATTAAGGATCTTCAGCCTCTTCTCGTAACTTTCATCTTTTATACCTGGAATTAACTTAGTGGCTCTTCACTGAACTTTCTCTAGAGCCTCTATACCTTTCTTGAAGTATGGTCCCCAGAACTGTACACAATACTCCAGATGTGGTCAAACGAACGTGTTGTACAAAAGAAGCATCACTTAGATTTGTACTCAATACTTTTGGCAATGTATCCCAGCATCCGATTAGCTTTTTTTAACTGCTACGGCACAATGACTAGAACCTGTGAGGGTTTGGTGAACAATCACTCCCAGATCTTTCTCTTGTGCACCACATTCCAGTTTTAAACCTCCCATGAAGTAATCTAATGTTTTTATTACCTACATGTACAACTTTACATTTTGCTAGATTAAATTTCATTTGCCACATTTCTGCCCCATTCTGGATTCTATCCAAATCGTCCTGAATCACTTTAGTGGACCCTAAACTATTTGCCAAACCCCACAATTTAGCATCATCTGCAAATTAAACCAATCTGCTCTCAATATTCCTATCAAGGTCATTAATGTAGAGGACCAGCAGGGGTCCCAACACCGATCCCTGGGGGACACCACTCCCCACCATACCTAGCTCAGATGAGATACCACTGACCACCACTCTGTGTTCTGTCCTGTAACCAGTTTTGAATCCACTCCAGAATACCTCCGGTAACTCCAATGGAGCTCAATTTAAAAATTGGTCTCTTAGGCGGTACTGTATCGAATGCTTTCTGAAAATCCAAGTATATGATGTCATAAGCCCTGCTCTGGTCATAAGTCCTGGTGGCCTCTTCAAAAAACTCCAGAAGGTATGTTAGGCATGACCTTCCCTTGCTAAAACCATGTTGGCCATCCCTCAAGATACTGTTCCGTTCAAGAAATAAGTCCAGCTCATCTTTTATGATAGATTCCAATATTTTGCACGCAATGCAAGTTAAACTGACTGGCCTGTAATTTCCTGGCTCGGTACGGTCCCCTTTCTGAAATATTGGTATTATATTGCCCCGTTTCCATTCATTTGGCATTTCTCCAGTTTCTAAAGACTGTCTGAAGATGGCGGATAACGGCTTAAAGAGCTGAAATAGACATTTTAATGTCTTTACAAATGTATGAAACGGTGCATACTTCATATTTAATATATATACAGAATACGTAAATCGAATGAATGTAATTTTATAATGTTTCAGTTTTTTTTAAAAAGAGTTAAAAATGACCATTTTGAGTGACCCAAGACGTCCTTTTCTGAAAAAGTAGTGAACGGTCACGTGACCAGCGGGTCAAAAGGTGTGACATCACAGTTAGTAGTCGATACTGCAGCTCGCCATTAATCAGCGCGAAATACCAATTGAACACACGTACAGATCGTATAAAAACTTGCGTTTGAGCGTAGATTCGGCAAAATGCCGACAAATTGTGTTGTTGGAGGCTGTAGCCGGACATCCAAAGACAAATTGGCGAGTTTTCACGGATTTACGAGCAAAGCCAAAGACAAAGTTCATCCCCCTCATCCCCAGTTCCATCATTGGCCTCATTCTCACCCTCCTCAAGCACTGAGTTGTCATGTTCGTCATCACTTGATATCTCGTCTTCATTCGACTCCGATTACTCCTCTTCACTCAAACGTCCTGACAATCTCCTTCAAAAAAACCATTTGCTTCTTCCGTGTCGACCTCTAATTCGAGAGGTGCCGGGCAGGAAAGTTGATTCGAGCAAGCCATTGAAGAAAGCAGTGGTAGTGATAATGTGTTGTTTTTTTTTTTCGTATGAACTAGTTCATGAGTTCAACAACATCACCACTTGGGAATCACTTGACTGCATCGTGATAATGGGATTTGTCACAGAGTTGCCACAACAGCAATCCAGTAGCCCAAATGGGCTACCTTTGACAGTTTTTGATGATAAATAACCAAATAAAATAACATCCGATTTATTTATTTATGTATTTGTTTATTTATTTATTTAATCAGTTCGCCTGTACACCCTATATAGTTATGGTTAGTCAGTTAGTTATTAGGTTTAGCTAGTTAATTAGTTACTAGGTTAGCTAATTAGTTACTAACTTCGTTAGTTACTTAGTTGGGTTAGCCTACTGTCTCAGTTTAGGACATACTCTGCAACAATAATGTATAATCTGAACTTGACAAGCAGGACCAGGACCGAACCTGATCGCATTTTGTTTGATTCGGGAAGTGATGTAGTAGAGAAAATTATAAATAAAGGAAGCTCAGACAAAAAGAAAGAAAAAAGTCGCCCGACTAGTGGACGAAAAACCAGGCGAAAAACGCCTTTTTATTTTTACTTGGCCTTCAATAGGGCAGCTACGGTACCAGCTCTAATTCACATGCAATGTATCGGTGCATCTCAGCACGATGCAGGGGTGCAAATTCCCCGGCAAATTCGTCCTGAAAGCTCGGGTAAAAGGCGAAATGGATACCTAATTTCATTTTCTACTGTGATCACAATACTTTCCTTCATGCAAGTGTTGATATTTTCTCCGGAAAGCAAGCTTGATTTGTAAATTCACATGGAAATCGCTCGTGGTTGGGGAGGGGAATGAAGTTCGATCGACTCACTCAATGTGTGTTGTTTCACGTGCAGCCACAGGTCGCTGATGACATTGCCTTCAGCACGACTCCGTACGATGACGTAGGGGTTGCTAATTTGCATATAAAACGGGGATTGGCGATCGTTTCACAAACTAGATAGAAATCAAGTTTCTCGAGTGCCAAAACCCACTTTTTAAACCCCAAATTTAGAGACTTCCCGATCGAATTTTTTAAAAATTCAAAAAGTATTTTGTTATACTGAACATATTCTTCAAATGTGTGAAATAAAACTTTTTTTTTCCGAGAAATATTTCAGCTCTTTAAAGATGATCTCACCAACTTCCCTGAGCACTCTAGGATATAAGCCATCAGGACCCGCCGCCTTATCTGCCTTTAGTTTATGCAACTTGTCTAATACTTTGTTATCCCAAACCTCAATTTCCGCTAAATGATCTTGAGCATTTGACATGCCCTCTGGGCAAATAGAGGCCTCCTCTGCGTCTGTGCTTGTTCAATTCGAAAGGAATTAGCATTTTTAGAACAAAGAGGAGACGACTGTGTGCATTCAGATAAAGACATGAATATAATGGAATATATCAATGGGCTAAAGCACCGTAACAACGATATCTTTATGGTGTGCAAGAAGTGGAGAGGGGCTGGTTTTGTGTGAACTGCCAACCAAGTTAAGCATCGCTGGAAAACTGAAGGCGGCATATTCCCAAGTGAAAAAAAATAAAGGCTTTGGCTATTTTTATGCCAGTCGCAGGATGTTTTCAACCCAGTTGAGTAGCAACTTTTTTCCCGAGGCCGAATTTCCTATTGTGCACGCGAATACGGAAGTTCGTGAGAATAACAAATTACAGTAAGCTCAGAAATGGCCAAGAGCGTAAAGTCGATGTCCAAGTGGTGGATATGCTAATTAACATGTAAACTGAATATTCCCATCACTCAGCGCATATAAACCTCTTATTCGGAATATTACCTTAACCTGAATATGGACCTTAATCAGAATATGTGCATGCAAACGTTGTCACAGTCACCGTTTGAGCACCTATTTGACAATTGGCGCGATACTTGAGCCTATAGTGGCACCAGTCCACATAATAGACAATATTAATTTTAATTTGAAACATTGTGACAAAATTCCAATGCCCCGACAGAAAGCTCAGTGTTACTAATCCCGTGATTCCTGGCATTCACGTGGTTGCAAGCAGGCTCACCTTCCATTCATTCCCACAAGGCGAGACTGTACGTCGTTGTGTGTCATTACACATAAAAATCGCAAAGATCGCAAATACGCCACCTGCCGTCGAAAGCAAAGTGTGGAATCACTTTGCAAAAACTCGGCAAATGCAACCACTGTGAAAAAGAGGTCTCAAACAAGGGAGGAAACAAAAGTAACCTCACAGGCCACCTGCGCCGTGCACACAAAATTGGACACGCAGCCACATCCATCCTTAGCCAGTAAGCCTTGCCATTCCGTCATGACCATTCATAACAAAACCGGTTCAAATGTAAAGGTTCGATGAAATTGTAAAAAAAAAATATATTAAATATATAAAACCATTTTAAATGATGGTGGTGCTAGAAGGAGCCTCATTACAAATCCACCCAAACCCCAGACCTGTATCAGTAATAGGGCCAGAGATAAGGGTTTTTCCACGGCATGTTTTGAAAAGCGCCCCCTACAGTCCATTTGTTCAAAGGTCCATAAAACCAATACCAGAGGGCAGTGGCCAAAATGAACAAGTTAAAAGTAAAATCCAACACCATGATGGCCGAGGTGTTTTTCCACATGGTATGGAATGACCCCAATAAGGTCACTACAACTGCAAAGAATATCAATATCAAGACATGTGTTAACAAAGCATCTTGGTGCTAAAAGTAGGTCCTAAATGCCAGATTTAGGAAAAACTCTTTCAAGGAAGGAAAAAAAAAAAAAAAGGGGGGCACATCAGTCATAAATTTAGGACTCCTGATTATTTTTGCTAAGTGTTATTCACAACGCATTTTAGGTCTAGAAGTAGCTCCTCGGTCTGGGAGAGCTTAAGTACTCAAGAGGACTCCTAACTCGCTAAAATTTATCCAACGAATCGGAAAATAGCTGCTGCTGTTGAAAGGAGGAATGACCTGGAAATTCCGAATGATGCGCAGTTGTTGAAGATTTCAGATTGACCGTGAAGGGATTTCATCTGCTGTCAACTAGGTGAGGGAGAGACTCATGTCTCCAACCACGAGAAACAACCCAATAAGCCCTAAAATAAAATGTTTGACAACACTGTTACTTGGCCACTGGAAAAATGCAACTTTGCAATGGAGACAATTTGGGGGCTCAATTCAACAATCAATGCGCCCAGTGAACCCCATATCATCCAACAGTTTACCCAGTTTCCAATGGACAGTCGCCCACAACATAGAATCAAACTTTAATTCATGCACATCTCAGGTATGCCTGGTATCAGTGCTATTGACGAGATCCATATTCTAATTATTTCTCCGAACCAACATGAAGAGGTATTGTAAATAGAAACAAGATGTGTTGGTGAAACACTGATGCCCCTGTACATAACATGCGTAAAGGCCTATCATGAGTCAAAGGTTAAAGATGAAGGTCACAAGGTCAACATTCATGACCTCATCAGAAAGGCCTTATCCTAAGGAATACATATGCCAGGAATCAAATGCCTATTACTAGCTAATGAAAAATTATGGCCCATGTTAAAGTTTTTGTCACCAAACGTTGTGCTCCAAAGTCAAGGTCACAAGGTCAAAAGTCATGACCCCATCTGAAATGCCTTCTCACAAGCAATGCATATGCCAAGTATCAAAGTCCTATAATGAGCCGATCAAAAGTTATGGCCATAGAAAAGTGCGGACAGACAGACGGACGGACAGGTGAAAAACTATATTCCCCCGAAACTTCGTTTACGGGGGAATTAACTTCAAGGTCATCAACACCCAGATAGCATTTGATGCCGAATACAACACTTTGGACATTGTTGTGAAATGGCCAGGATCCACGCACACCTCGCATTTTAATGGAAAGCAGCTTATGCCAATTATTTGACAGGCATAAGGTGCCTGTGGGATGCCACCTGCTCGGGGAGAGCACCAATTGGGCCAGCAGCAGTAACTGATTATGGCTCCAGTTGGGCTTTCGCATCCTTTTGGAACTCATCCATGACAGTTTAGGGCAAACAAACTTGAACAGCCCAACATTTAAATGATCGCAATAGATTCTGATTGGGTAATAAGTTGTTAATTATATTATATAGTATAATTATTGGGGTAAATGATGAGTATTATTCACTCGTTTTATGCTATTGGCATTTCAATAACTCCATTTCCTATGCATCTTTATTTGCATAGAGCGTGATGGGTGGGGACTGCGCATAGTGCATTTTCAGGAGTGTTCAACAGGTTTTTTTTTTTTTTTTTTTTTTTTTAAAAAGGGACAAACCAGCCGCTTGGACCGTTTCTTCATTTTTTCCTCCATGGGTTGTATGTGGGATATTTTTTTTCAATGGGCCGCCCTGTCACCAAACAACCAATCACCGTGCTCATTGTCTCAAGACTCGTGCATGAGAACTGACATCATCCATAGCAACGGAGATTTACTCCCGCCTATCTCAGAGCTACTCCTAGTCTCGGAGTTACCAGTTTTCTTGCCTAAAAGTTGCTCTCAGCAGCTTTGTGAATAACTTTTAAGATTTTACTCCTACATTCAATGTTTTAGCGCGGCTTAGGAGTACTCCTAGTGGTAAGATAAGATGCTTCGCGAATACAAGCCCAGGTCATAGACACTGGTCAGATGCAAAGTGTTGTCAGTGCAACTTTCCCCCGGGGGCGAGCCAGGCACTTAAAACTGGGCTCTATGACCTTAATTTCCATGGCATTCACCATTGATACAAGCAACCTTTAAGATTGTCACTCTAGAGCAAGGTTCGTGTGAAGGATCAAGCCACTTTCCAGATCTGAATCTGTCATAGAATCGAAGATAAGACTTTCGACAGCATGTTTTGAAACGCGCCCCCAACAGGCCATTTTTTTCAGAGGCCCATAAAATCCATACCGGTGGGCCGTTTATGAAAAAATTGGATACATCCATAATTTGAGTTCAAATGAAAAAATATCCAAAGTTATAGAAAATAAATATGCGACCATGGTGGCCCAAGAGGTACCTTAAGTGTCTCCACTTGGCATGGAATGACCCCAGTGACAGACAGAACAAGCGTTTTGTAGTAATGTAATATGTAATAAAATGTAATAACAATATTAAAATGCCAATATAAATCAACATAACAGTTAAATTACATTAATGTAAGTGGTTATGTGACCATATTTGTTATTTAAAAAAGTATACAAATGAAACATGAAATTGCTGTTCAAAAAGATACAATTTTCATATAATGACCAGACAATTTTCTTAAACCAAGTTGTTCAATAACCTTAACGGCAAATTGAGCGACCGGCGCAGACTGATAAAATTGTCTCTACCCGTCGTCGCTACATGTTAAAACGCAGAACTCAAATCCCATGGGTAGTATGAACGCTTCAGTTAAGACTTCTTAAAATACAGCTATTCATCGACATACACTTAAGGAAGGATAACAGGAGAAAATCGCACTTTGTTTCAAGACCAATCTAGTCACTCAACTTTAGCGACATAGCTAGCTAGCGAGCTAACTTGGTTAACTTTAACTGAAGCGGTTTTGATAAACAAGCGGGCTCGCAATAACAACATATCAACGTTTCAGCAACGTCACAAATCTCAAGTGATCTTATTCCAGCTTTTGGCGACACTGGCTAACATTTTACTTTAGCTGTAAATGGATACGCGACGCCAAATTGAAGTTACCGACAATTAAATCGCGAGTACGCAGTGTAGCTTAGCGGTTACTGCTATGCTGGAACATGTAGTTAGCTAACGTTAGCCAAGCTCAATTGCGGGGTTCAGGTCTTTGCTCTGAAACGATACCAAGGCTAGGGAACACGCTTATAACGTTTTGACTTACCAAATCCGAGTTCGCAAGTTGACTGCAGCTAGCATTAGCTACCTACCTAGCCAGTGAGCTCAAACGCGGCAGCTAATCTAATACAATTTCTTCCATGGTATGATAAATTGAAAGGAATCAGGCCCAGCAAACAAGACTCTCGGTATTCAACGACTGAAGTTGTAAACCAGTTCAAACAATTCACCGGAAAGTTGGATATTACGTTTCAAAGAAGGCAGAAAAGATGCCAACAAAACGTTGACTCCCAGAGCACTAAAAACCGGCAAGATAATAGTTGGGTCGAAGTTATATTCCACCGAGCTCGTAACCAAACAAGACAAAAAGCTCAGCCTAGTTCTGGGACTCATTAGCTCGCTTGCACACAGCCAAACGGTTCGAAGTGGGCTGACATTAAATACTCTGCTGACTGTCCAAGGATTTCAGGCGGCTACTGATTTCAATGTTCAGTTTAAGTCACGTTAGCTGCTCTCAAAAATACACATTTGAACAGCAGCTACCAACTTCAGTTACCTGCTTAAAAAGCCAAAAAAGCAGCATAACTTACCAGTCGAGATGTAAAAGGCAGCCCCACTAGCTGTTAGCTATACTGATTCGATAGCAGCGGCACTTCAGGCGACACTATTTGGTTTGAAGCCGGATACCCAGCGGCGTCGTGTTACCCTTATACATTTCTGCTAGCGAACAAGAATTCTTTGCAAGATCGCTAGTGAGATGAAATTTACAAAAAAGTTTACTAGTTGAACCATAGAATGTTTTTGTACGACCGACAGATCACTCGCTCACCAAGCTAATGTAGGTAACGTTTACGTTAGCCAGCTTTGTCAGGGAACAGACAGCCTAACGTTAGCGGGCTGGTTCGCATGTGAAACCGCTCCGACGGACACCGGTCACATTATCCAGTGGGAGCGCATTTAACAAAACCCAACTAGCTGAAACATAACAAGAACAATTCTGAACATCAATAACTGCAACAATTCCCCCCGCTATCCTTCACCGCTATTACGGACACTACACTGGCTCTTTGCAGCTAGTTAGCCAATTTATAATGTTTAGGTAGCTGAGCGGCTACGCATCGTTTTGAATTTAACGTTAACAACATTAGCTAGGCCGGTATTAAGCGCTGCGGCAAAGATGCAACCAGTGTAGCACCTGCCCCCAGCCGATATATGAATGCTTAGGCCGCCGAACAGTTGAACGGGCAGTTATTACAGAAAATCTACCTCTGGGTTTTCCTTAAGATCTCAAACCTGTTTCGTCCACTGTCTCACAGGAGAAAACACTGCTTCCGAGAGCTGGCGCCTGCTGGGGTTATATACAGCCATTGAGCGCCTTGAATCATAATTTGCGGCATTATTTTTAAATTTGTGTATTAATTCAAAATTCCGATCTACAAATCTGCAATAATGTGTAAATTTATCTTTCGTGATATTTTAAACGTAAAAAAATTCTACATCTGGTTTTAGGACCTACAGGCATGCCACGGACATCTACTTTTCGAAGGGCCGTAATTGTCGCAATTAAACAAGTGGGGTGGCGAGTAAGTTGTGCAGCGAAGCCAATGTAAACTGCTATTTTGGCTTTCGTTGATTTTCGTTTTGGTGCAAAGAGTGTATAATAATTATAAGTTGCGGTACAACATTTGATTTAGCTGATTTTCATTCTTTTGCGTCTCCTGAAAATTTCTACATTATCCGCACCATGATTAGTAATATGAGTGGGAGGACCTCTGCGCATGGGAGTTGGGCCATAATTGAAAAAACTCGTTTTCGGGTGTTTTAAGTTTCCGTGTTGGCTTGATATGGAAAATGATCACACATAGGCCTACACTCCTTGGCAGAATAAGCCAGTGATAAATATGAAGCTTTCAACGGTGTTGACAACAGAGAAAGGGTCAAGAACTGACTTAATGAAACAATTAGATGAAGGAACTTACTATGGAATAGGGTTTCACTTTGAATTTTTTAAATGTACAAGCGTTGCAGGTAAAATAGGGCACATATTTTCACAAAAGGAACTGTTAAAAAATAGCATAAGATCATTCCTCCTTAGAAAGAAATTTTCTATTTTTTGGAAACCAAGCTCATCTGCAATTTTGTCTTGTACTCTACAGTACTAAGTGACTTTGTCTTCTCACATTGAATCACCTCAGCTTCACAGTGAAGCAGTTTTCAGTTTTTTGTTCAACTGATGCAATTCTAATAATTATTCTACATTAGGCACAACTGTTGGTATTTTCAGAATATGCTTGTATAGCATTTTAGAAATATTTTATCAAAATTAATGGCAACCCGGTCAAGTGATGCAAAGATTCAACACAGAGCCTAAGTACAATGCCGTGAAAAAGTATTTGCCCCCTTTCTGATTACTTATTTTTTTTGCAGATTTGTCACACTTAAATATTTCAGATCATAAAACAAATTTTAATATTAGACAAAGATATCCCAAGTTAATACAAAGTGCAGTTTTTAAATGATGATTTCATTCATTAAGGGAAAAAAGCTATCCAAACCTACCTGGTCCATGTGAAAAAGTAATTTGAGAAAACATCGAACAGTGGTGAACCTTCCCAGGTGTGGCCGGCCTACCAAAATTACTCCAAGAGCGCATCAATAACTCATCCAAGAGGCCACAAAAGAACCCAGGCCAACATCAAAAGAACTGCAGGCCTCACTTGCCTCAGTTAAAGTCAGTGTCCATGATTCAACAATCAGGAAGAGACGGGGCAAAAATGGCATCCATGGGAGAGTTCCAAGGCAAAAACCACTGCTGACCAAAAAAAGCACAAAGGCTGGTCTCACATTTGCCAAAAAACATTGTGATGATCCCCATGACTTTTGCAAAAATATTCTATGGACTGACGAGACAAAAGTTGAACTTTTTGGAAGATGTGTGTCTTGTTGTATCTGGCATAAAACTGACACAGCGTTTCATTAAAAGAACATCATGCCAACAGTGAAAAATGGTGGTGGTAGTGTAATGGTCTAGGGCTGCTTTGCTGCTTCAGGACCTGGACAACTTGCCGTAATTGACGGAACCATGAATGCTGCTCTCTATAAGAAAATCCTGAAGGAGACTGTCTGACCATCATGAACTGATGGTCTAGTCAAAGTCTGGACTTAAATCCAATTGAGATGCTGTGTCATGACCTTAAAAAGGTCGTTCATGCTTGAGAATCCTCCAATATGGCTGAAATAAAACAATTCTGCAAACAAGACTGGGCCAAATTCCTCCACAGTGATGTGATAGACTCCTTTCTAGTTATCGCAAACGCTTGATTGCAGTTATTGTCTCTGAGGGTGGCACAACCAGTTATTAAGTTTAGGGGGTGTTATGGCCCCAATTTAATATTACATTTACCACAACAGCAACAGCAAGGGATGACAGACACAATTTAAAACTTAAACACATTTAATTAAACAGACAAAGACTAATAACAACTAACTAACTACACTAAAGACCAAGATTGATTTACTAAGACAAAAATAAACAGAAATAATTACAGTCCCTTGGTGATGTCCTGGGTGAGGAAACTGCTCAAATACAGGCAAAAATCCACTAAATAAACTTCACAGGTCTTGAACAGAATGACAGGTCTGGTCACATGTATCCTTCTTCTTGCAATTTCTCCTACTCCTACTGTCTCAGTTCTTTTCCTTATATACTCTTTTGCAGACCCCACCCACATTTAGACCTCTTTTTTTTACTTTTCGGGGACTTGCCCCAGACATGTCCAGGACATGTCTAAACATAGCTCCAGTCTGAGCTTAACAAAAAAAAAGGTAAATACTGCCATCTAGTGGCCTATATTCACATTACACCTCCATTCCAAAAGGGAAAAATTTTGACTCATAAAGGCAAAATTTTTCTTTTCAATACAAAATGGTTAAGTGAACACTTGTCTACATATACATATCATACAATATTCAAACACATGATATATATATACACATTCAAACACGGGATAAGCAATCAGCAATTACATTGTCTGTACCCTTCACATGCTTAATTTCCAAGTCAAACTCCTGTAAAATCAAACTCCAATTCAACAATCTCCGATTCTTGTTTTTCATCTTACTCAAAAACATTAACGGATTGTGGTCAGTGTACACAATCATTGGCTTTTGTCCTGTACAAACATAAACCTCAAAGTGTTGTAAAGAAAGGACCAGAGCCAACAGTTCCTTCTCTATTGTGGAATAGTTCCTTTGGTGGCGATTGAACTTCCTGGAGAAGTATGCCACGGGATGCTCAATGTCATCAGAGTCACTTCTCTGTAGGAGCACAGATCCACAAGCTTGGTCGCTAGCATCGACCGCGATGGAGAACGGTTTGTTGAAGTCAGGAGATTTGAGCACGGGGAAGTGACACAGCAGAGACTTCAGGTGATTGAAGGCTCTCTGGCATGCATCATCCCAGGTGAACTTTATGCCTTTCTTCAGTTGGTTAGTTAGACTGAGAGCAATCTCAGCAAAGTTCTTGCAGAACTTGCGGTAGTACCCGATCATTCCAAGGAAGCGGCGCAAAGCTTTTTTGTTGTCAGGAACTGGAAAGTCCATGATGGCTTGGACTTTAGCATTTATGGGTGCCACCTTACCCTGGCCTATGACGTAGCCAAGATAGGTGACAGTAGCACAACCAAAGTCACTCTTGTTCAGGTTAACAGTCAGGTTAGCCTGGGTCAGGCGCTGGAACAACGTCTCTACATCTTTTAGATGTTCTTCCCAGGAGTCACTCCATGTGATCAGGTCATCGATGTATGCACCCGTGTGTGGCAATCCGGCGATTGTAGACTGTATCATCCTTTGGAACGTGGCTGGGGCATTTTTCATGCCAAAGGGTAGGACTTCATACTGTTACAATCCAGATGGTGTGGCAAAAGCAGAGATGCTCTTGGCCCTCTCAGTTAAAGGCACACACCAATAACCCTTCAATAAATCAATCTTGGTCAGAAACTTTGCTTGCCCTACACTATCAATACAATCATCAATCCTAGGTATTGAAAACACATCCGTTCTAGTTACAGCATTGACTTTGCGATAATCTGTACAGAATCTAGTACTTCCATCAGGTTTTGGAACTAGCACACAGGGTGAACTCCAATCGGAGTTGGAGGGTCTGATAATATCATGTTTTAACATGTACTCAACCTCTTTCTCAGCAATCTTTCTCTTTTCAGGATTCATCCGGTATGGATGCTGTTTTATTGGTTTGGCATCACCAACATCTACATCATGAGAGGCTATAGTAACTCTCTTTGGAACATCAGGAAACAAATCCTCATATTTCTTGATCAACCTTTCAAACTGATCTCTCTGTGAGGGTTCTAAGTGCTGGAGTTTTACATCAAGATTTTGCAACACTTCAGTGTTTGACAATTTACATGAAAGAACTTCAGCTTTAATTCTTGGTTCATCATCTTGAAACTCCCCCTCATCTTCACACGTTTCGACCATTGGAGAATCTGAAGTGACAGCTGCAACCCTAGCATTTCTGTCATGATTAAGGCTTTAGCATGTTAATATGACACAATTGTTTTGGTTTTCTCCTATCTGGAGTCTTCACAATGTAATTGAGATCATTGAGTTTTGTCAGAATTTCATAAGGACCATGAAATCTAGCCTGCAATGGATTGGACTGCAAGGGAAACAACACAAGGACCTTGTCTCCTGGTTTAAACTCACGGCTTCTAGCCTTATGATCATACCAAGTTTTCATTTTTCCCTGACTTGATTTCAAGTTCTCTTTGGCAAGGTCACAAGCTGCACGCAATCTTTCCTTGAACTTGCTAACATAGTCTAACAGACTGATTTGCGGCTCTTCCTCTTGCCATTGTTCACTCAATAATAGCAAAGGTCCTCTCACTTCATGACCAAACACTAGCTCAAATGGACTGAATCCAGTAGACTCCTGCACTGCTTCTCTAGCTGCAAACAACAGCAAATGAACCCCTTCATCCCAGTCTTTCTCATGGTCATAACAATAAGTCCTCATCATTGTCTTGAGAGTGGAATGAAACCGCTCTAAGGCACCCTGACTTTCTGGATGATAGGCACTAGAAAGAATCTGTTTTGCACCTAGTTCATACACAACCTGCTGAAACAATCCTGAAGTGAAATTGCTACCTTGGTCTGACTGAATTTCCCTGGGAAGACCAAACAACGTGAAGAACTTTATCAAAGCCTTTGAGATTGCAGTTGCCTTGATGTTACGTAGAGGTATGGCTTCGGGGAATCTGGTAGATGCACACATGATTGTCAACAAGTACTGATTTCCAGATCTAGTCTTGGGTAATGGACCAACGCAATCAACAATGACCCTAGAGAATGGCTCCCCAAATGCTGGGATAGGCTGCAATAGAGCTACAGGTGAGTCTAACTGGTGTTTTCCAACTACCTGACAAGTGTGACAGGTTTTGCAAAAGTTGGAAACGTCTTTCTGAAGCCCAGGCCAAAAGAAGTGTTTCATGATCTTATCAACAGTCTTGTTAACACCAAGATGACCTCCTAAAGGTAAACTATGAGCCATTGTTAAGATCTCATTCCTATAGACCTTCGGAACAACAATTTGCCTGACCACTGCCCAATCTGCATTGGCAGGGATATCAGGAGGGCGCCACTTCCGCATCAACACACCATCCTTGAGATAATACCCAACTGGAACTGCATCTATTTCTTTTTCAGGAAGGGCTCTCCTCTTTAGTACACAAATTTCAGGATCATTAGTTTGCTCCTCAATCAACCGCTTTCTGGACAGAGCCAAGTCTCCAGACACATCAGAATCACCAGACCCATCCGGCTGGCTGAATAGAGAACTGATAAAAGTATCTGATAAGTCCTCAAACGGAGAAACCATAGTAGGCCAATCAGAGTCATGAGGCGAACCACCTGAGTCCTGACTATTCAATGTACTGGACGGCACCACATCATCTTCTTCTTTAGCCTTCTTGGCCATAGCACGAGTCACTGCGCAAGAAGGATACAGAGATGGGTCCTCATCCCCATCTTCAGTGCTCGGCTGTGAAGTAAGATGTACAGGGGGAACTACTTTGCCCCCAGCCAGGTCATTGCCTAGCAACAGAGAAACACCCTTTATAGGTAGACTTGACATAAGTCCCACCTTTACCTGTCCTGTAACTAAATCTGACTTCAAGAATATAGAGCGCAGGGGTACAGATACAGTCCTCCCTTCAATACCTTGTACAAGTATGAAATCCCCTGAAGCGGTCTCATCACGTAACTCCAAGGAGTCCATCAACAAAAGTGACTGAGAAGCTCCGGTATCCCTTAGGATATATATGGGGACAGGAGTAGTATGCTCATTCAGAGCCACAAATCCCTCTGACACAAATGGAAGACATTCCTCCCTCACAAAGTCAGCTGTATTAGGCTTTTTAGCCCCACAAGAAGCAGGCAATTTAGCAGATTGGTTATCTACTACAGGGGTTTCTAACCTTGTTTTCACAAAGGCATTTGGTTTGGTATCCTTTTCTTTTTCTTTCTTAGCTTTAAGGAACCAACAGTTAGTTGTAACATGACCAGATTTCTTGCAATAACTGCAAACTAGACCACTTTTGTCACTGTCAGCTTTCACACTTTGATCAGACCTGTTACTGGATTTCTGAGCACCATCACCAGATTTGTCTTTGTCTTTGGGTGAGGAATCTTGGGTATCACCGTAACCCTTTTTCTGAAATTGGGACCATTTATCGTTACTGCTAGACTGAAATTTGGACTTATGAGTGAGAACATATTCATCTGCAAATTTGGCAGCTGATTGCAAGTTCAGTGCTTGCTTCTCATTAAGGTAGGTCTTAACATCATCCTTAACACAGTTCTTGAATTCTTCAACTAACACCATCTCTTTTAGTGAGTTGAAATCATCCTTGACCTCCATAGAAGTACACCAGCGCTCAAAGCAAACCTGCTTCTCATTAGCAAATTCAACATAAGTCTGATTTTCAGATTTCTTCAGACCTCTGAATTTCTGTCGGTAAGCCTCTGGAACCAACTCATAAGCTCTCAAAATAACCTTTTTGACAACCTCATAATCAGAGGAATCATCTGCAGACAAACCTGAATAGGCTTGTTGAGCTTTATCCTTGAGGACAGTTTGCAACATCAGAGGCCAGTGTTCCTTTGGCCACTGGCAACTCTTTGCTACCTTTTCAAAACATTGGAAATAGTTGTCAACATCCTTTTCCGAAAATGGAGGCACCAGTTTTACCTCCTGACTAGCCCAAAATTTATTTTTCATTGCTATTTTAATTTTTAGTTGCTCCATTTGGAGTCTTTCTTCTCTATCCAACTTCTCTAATTCAAAATCTCTCTGTCTCTGTCTCTCTCTTTCTGCTCTTTCCTCTTTCTCTCTCTCAAATTCTCTTTGTTTTTCTTCTCTTGCTAATTTTTCTAACTCAAACTGCCTTTGTTTTTCTTTTTCTTCCCTCTCAAATTCTCTTTGTTTCTCTTTTTCCTCCCTTTCTTTTTCTCTTTCTTCCCTTTCTTTCTCTTTTTCCTCCCTTTCTTTTTCTCTTTCCTCCCTTTCAATCTCTAGCATTTTTAATTTAAGTTCCATTTCTATATTTGGATTTTCCACTGGAAACTGTTCCAGATCTCCTGGTGCAAACACATTTTCATCAATGTAATATTCAACTATCTCTCTAGCCAGTCTTGCTTTTCGCATGGCTGGTTTTACCTCTGTCAGCTCCAACTGTCTGCAAATTTCTAGCAGTTCTGTCTTTTTAAAAGACTTCAAAACCCCTACGGTTGGTGATGCCAAGAAATCATCCATTGCTGTTGTCAATATATATCTAGGAAAATTCACAAAAACAATTTCACAATTTGGAATGTTAGATTTTCAATAAATTACTCACACAATGGTCTATCCCGGACCTTGAGCCCCCAATTTGTTATGGCCCCAATTTGTTATTACATTTATAACACAACAGCAACAGCAAGGGATGACAAACACAGTTTTAACAACTAAAACACATTTAATTTTTAACAAAGACAAAGACTAATAACAACCTACAACTAAAGACCAAGATTGATAAATAAGAAAAAACAGAAATAATTACAGTCCCTTTTTGGTGGGGTGGCTTGGTGATGTCCTGGATGAAGAAAATGCTCAAACACAGGCAAAGAAATCCACAAAAGAAACGTCACAGGTCTAGAACAGAATGGCAGGTCTGGTCATTTTCTTGCAATTTCTCCTACTACTTTACTGTCTCAATTCTTTTCCTTATATACTCTCTTTCAGACCCCACCCACATTTAGACCTCTTTTTTTTAACTTTCTGAGACTTGCCCCAGACATGTTCAGGACATGTCTAAACATGACTCCAGTCTGAGCTTAACAAAAAAAAAGGTAAATACTGCCATCTAGTGGCCTATATTCACATTACACTATGGTTAAGAAAGCAAAATCTACTTTTCATCTTAATTCATTACATCACAGTGCTAGTAATCCTGCTATGGTCTGGAAAACAATAAAATTAAGGAAGAATAATCGAGCCCCAGCGCTGCCTTCACAGAGTCTGTCTGACTCTGGTCCCATAAGTGACAAGAAGGAAATTTGTAATGTTCGCAGTGAACATTTCATTAATGCAGGGCATCAGTGTGATAGAATGCACCCTAATCGGATGGGTGACACACATAGGATTGGGCAACATATGCAAACTGTTACATGCCAATCAAAACCCACGCTCCCGAATGATATGAGTCATTGTAGTATTTCCTTTAGCTTAATTTCTGAATCAGAAGTCTTTGATGCTCTTTTGAAAATTGACCACAAAAAGTCTTGTGGTGCTGATATTTTGGACCCCTGCTGTTGATGTTGGCTGCTCCCGTTATAGCCCTGCCTTTAACACACATTTTTAACCTTTCACTTAGCTTGGGCATTGTGCCAAAGATTTGGAAAACTGCACTTGTGCTTCTTTTACATAAGGATGGTGACGCTAAAGACTTTTATAATTATCGTCCAATTTCCAAGCTACCTTGTCTGGCCAAGACTCTTGAATCGCTTGTTAATCATAAGCTCTGTTTGTTTTTCAATAGAACTTGCATTTTTATTACATTTCAGTCTGGTTTTAGAGTTTGACACAGCACTATATCTGCGGCATCTCTTATTGTAAATGACATTGTATGTGCCCTTGATGGTGGGCAATATTGTGCCGGCCTGTTTGTTGACCTATCCAAAGCCTTTGACACTGTCGATCATTCACTCTTACTTGACAGATTTGGCTCATTAGGCCTAGATCAGAATGCTTGTAAATGGTTTTCAAGTTATCTTTCAAATAGAATACAAGGTGTTTTAGCAGACTCTGCTCAATCAACGTTTTGGAGGTCACTAAAGGGGTACCACAGGGCTTACCTTTTACTCTGTAAATTAATAATATGGTCTCATTTGATAATGGCTGTAAGGTGCATTTCTATGCTGATGATACAGAGCTTTATACTGCTGCTTCTTCATTGAATGAGGCATTATCTGCATTACAAAGAGCCTTTGTTTCATTTCAGCACTCACTTCTAGAGCTCAAATTAGTTTTAAATGTGGCAAAAACAAAATGTATGCATTTCTCTAGATCTCGTTCTTTGAGGGACTGTTCATTTTTAATTTGCTCCTTGGATGGCTCTGAAATTGAACGAGTGTCTTGTTACAAATATCTTGGAATACTTATCGTTGAAAAACTGTCTTTTAAAGTCCACCTTGATGAACTAAGAAAAAAGTTTTTTTTTACAGAAACAGCTCTTGTTTCTCTCGAGATAATAGGAAACTTTTAATTTAATCAACCTTCTTGTCAGTGTCAGATTATGGTGACATCATCTATATGCACGTTGCCCCAACGACCTTGAAAAAACTCAATACGGTCTATCACGCTGAACTTCGTTTAATTGCTAGAGATACTTTTAGATATGGAGGGTATAGTAGGTATCTCTTCACAGAACTTCCTTGTCAGAACGTCTCTCGTGTTTACCTGTGCTGCTCATTATCCCGCCTTGTACTCATTGCGTTTCTCTTCTGACTGGACCGTCCAACTTTTGATTTCTGGCTTGTCCTTCATTGATTACTGTTGCATCTGTGTATTCAAACTCTTTTTGCCCAACTTCAATTTTGTGGATTGCTGCCCTGTTAACGATTCAGATTGCCCTTTGGTTTTTGATTTTTGCTTTTTCTACAAACCTCTGCCTGTGTACCGAATCTGTTTTGCTTGACTATGATTTTTGTGTTTGCTGCCCTGGTTACGACTCTGTTTCTGCCCCGCTGGATTTTGACTTTTGGATTGTGGACTCTGTACTTTTGCCTTCTGCCCTGCGGGGGTTACCCCCTCACTCAATAAAATCTCTTTTATTGCAATCCCGTGTTCTCGTGTTTGGTTCCAGAGCGTTACCTTACACTCTGTTTCAAGTGAGCTTGTGTAATTTGCTGCTCAAAATAGCCTCTCTCATGTTGAGCTCTTAAACTCAAAAAAATTCAACCCTATGAAATGTTAGATTTACCAAATGTCAACTTTACTTATGTAAACTGGTTCCATTTTTGGCCAGTTTAATTAATTGCATTGAGTGGAATGTACTTATCTCAGTTTTATGGAACCACTTGACAAAACATTATTTATGGACTTCAACTGCATGAGTGAGTCAGAATGTAAGGCTTGGACCGGATGATCTCCACAAGAATTCACTATCCTTTCTGATAAGTACAAGTCTCATCTGAGGTCCTCCGCAACAGGGAGAGTATCAATGCTTTTCTCATTTCCTGGATAATGTTGAAGGCATCTTTCTTGGGATCAGATAAGTGTTATGACTAGTCTGGATAAGAAGCAGGTCTCAAAGTCATTCCATGCTGTGACTGAAGCAGTGGCGAAGACCATTATTCCTCATTATCTCGGTACTGCTCATTTATCAAGGGATGATGCTATATCACACAACACGCCTTTCACAAACACAGTCTTCAGTGAAGTAGTCACTGTCATCATGGATGGGACGTATTTGCACTATATAAATAAGAGTGAAGACCATGAACTTCAGAGAAAGTCCTATTGCGGACACAAAAAACCAAATTATTTGAAGTTCATGAGTGTCGTGCTCTCTGATGGCTATGTCTTGGATTCAGTTGGTCTGTATTATGGAAGTGAAAATGATGCCAGTATATCAAAGCACATTTTTGACACACTGGACCATCTGAAATCCTGGATGGAGGAGCTTGACAATGTGATTGTTGACAGAGGCTTCAGGAATGTCATGTCTGTTCTCTAGTCCCGTGGATATGATGCACATATGCCATCTGTGCTAAGTGGTAATGTTAGGAAGTAGGCAGGGGAACACCAGATACAGGAACAGAAGTGTTTCAAACACAGAACTCAAGGAGAAAATTGGCAGACAAGACAGAAATAAAACACCGTGCACACGCACTGAACAAATGGGAGAAACTTAGGTACACTGCCCAAGGCAGGGGGGAACAGAAGTACACACTCCAAGAGTGCCTAAACTAGAGAAACAAAAACTGGACCTAACTAGACTGATGGATAACATTGGGAGACTAGACAAGGAGCAGCAAAGTACAAGACTCGGGAATCATACAAAGGAAATACTCGGAAGGCACAAGGTGCTGCGATATCACAGTGCAGCTCAGAGTCTAGCAAAGTTCCATCTGATGACTTCACCCATCTCTGCCACATTTATAGTCACGAGAGGAAGCGGGGACTCAAAAAGCAATCTCCACTGGAACAGAAACACATGGGATTAATAAACAATTAAGGAGGACCGGGTAAACCATCATGACTCGAGACAAGACGCTGTGACTAATCAAACTAGACAGTTTAGATTAAGGTAATCTAAACATGATGAGTAAAAAGCACCATGAGAGAAGCAAAGGAAAGCACAGCTCTAAACGCAGTTAATAAGGGTAAGCTTAGGCAGGAATGCAAAAGCTGAAATGCTCGCACTCACTAATGAGTTAATTAAGGTTAATACTACGCAGAGATGGGAACTCGAGTCACTGTTTTGATGACTTGTGACTTCACAAAGAAAGACTTTAGACTTGAGTTGGAAGTTAATGACTCGGGACTTGACTTGAGACACGATGACTTGAATGACTTGAGTGCTATTCACTTCATGCTTTCAGTTTGAATATAAACTTAAATCAACTTTAAAAAATATTGATTACCATTGGATCTTTACCCTGTCAGTCATGCCCTCTCTACGTACCTTACATGTTCATTGGAGAAACACGCCCTCTTATATCAGATATAGGCATCAACATGTCAGCGGGAAGAGGTACCAAAATCGTCTTCGGCTTTTTTTTCCCCCGGAATTACCATTTTGACAGCAAAAGATGAACAATACAGTGCAAGACATGCGGCATAAACATCTCAGACAGCCAGACGACAGCTTCAAACTTTCGTCATTTGAAGAGCCATTCTGCCCAGTAAGTGCTTGTCAGTTAGCTAATATTATCCTGTTAGCCGAGCTTACAAGTGTAACTCAAATTTCAACAGCCGGTGTCTCCAATAAAAGCGAGAATAATAGTGGTGCTCTTGCTACCGAAGCCAGCCTGACTAGCTTCATCCAGTGTTTCCCAAACGGTGTGCCGTGAGAGCTTCCTAGGTGAGCCGCGAGAAAACCCTCTTACTGTTTTTTTCCTGATAGCCTAACTATAGGCTATAAAATGGCTGAACTTACAGGATATAAAAACAAACAATTCATGTCAGTATTGTGATGGCCCCAATTTGTTATTACATTTACAACACAAACAGCAACAGCAACAGCAAGGGATGACAGACACAGTTAAACAACCTCAAACACATTTAATTAAACAGACAAAGACAATAACAACTAACTAACAACTAAGACCAAGATTGAATAAAAAAAAAACAGAAATATTTACAGTCCCTTTTGTTGGGGTGGCTTGGTGATGTCCTGGGTGAAAAAAAATCCACAACAGAAACTGCACAGGTCTTGAACAGAATGGAAGGTCTGGTCACATGTATCCTTCTTCTTGCAATTTCTCCTACTACTTAACTGTCTCAATTCTTTTCCTTATATACTCTTTTGCAGACCCCACCCACATTTAGACCTCTTTTTTTAAATTTTCTGAGACTTGCCCCAGACATGTCCAGGACATGTCTGAACATGACTCCAGTCTGAGCTTAACAAAAAAAAGGTAAATACTGCCATCTAGTGGCCTATATTCACATTACACCTCCATTCCAAAAGGGAAAAATTTTGACTCATAAAGGCAAAATTTTTCTTTTCAATACAAAATGGTTAAGTGAACACTTGTCTATATATACATATCATACAATATTCAAACACATGATATATATATATACACATTCAAACACGGGATAAGCAATCAGCAATTACATTGTCTGTACCCTTCACATGCTTAATTTCCAAGTCAAACTCCTGTAAAATCAAACTCCAATTCAACAATCTCCGATTCTTGTTTTTCATCTTACTCAAAAACATTAACGGATTGTGGTCAGTGTACACAATCATTGGCTTTTGTCCTGTACAAACATAAACCTCAAAGTGTTGTAAAGAAAGGACCAGAGCCAACAGTTCCTTCTCTATTGTGGAATAGTTCCTTTGGTTGCGATTGAACTTCCTGGAGAAGTATGCCACGGGATGCTCAATGTCATCAGAGTCACTTCTCTGTAGGAGCACAGATCCACAAGCTTGGTCGCTAGCATCGACCGCGATGGAGAACGGTTTGTTGAAGTCAGGAGATTTGAGCACGGGGAAGTGACACAGCAGAGACTTCAGGTGATCGAAGGCTCTCTGGCAAGCATCATCCCAGGTGAACTTTACGGAACAACGTCTCTACATCTTTTAGATGTTCTTCCCAGGAGTCACTCCATGTGATCAGGTCATCGATGTACGCACCCGTGTGTGGCAATCCGGCGATTGTAGACTGTATCATCCTTTGGAACGTGGCTGGGGCATTTTTCATGCCAAAGGGTAGGACTTCATACTGGTACAATCCAGATGGTGTGGCAAAAGCAGAGATGCTCTTGGCCCTCTCAGTTAAAGGCACACACCAATAACCCTTCAATAAATCAATCTTGGTCAGAAACTTTGCTTGCCCTACTCTATCGATACAATCATCAATCCTAGGTATTGGAAACACATCAGTTCTAGTTACAGCATTTACTTTGCGATAATCTGTACAGAATCTAGTACTTCCATCAGGTTTTGGAACTAGCACACAGGGTGAACTCCAATCTGAGTTGGAGGGTCTGATAATATCATCTTCTAACATGTACTCAACCTCTTTCTCAGCAATCTTTCTCTTTTCAGGATTCATCCGGTACCGATGCTGTTTTATTGGTTTGGCATCACCAACATCTACATCATGAGAGGCTATAGAAACTCTCTTTGGAACATCAGGAAACAGATCCTCATATTTCTTGATCAACCTCTCAAACTGATCTCTCTGTGAGGGTTCTAAGTGCTGGAGTTTTTCATCAAGATTTTGCAACACTTAAGTGTTTGACAATTTACATGAAAGAACTTCAGCTTTAATTCTAGAATCATCATCTTGAAACTCCCCCTCATCTTCACACGTTTCGGCCATAGGAGAATCTGAAATGACAGCTGCAATCCTAGCATTTCTGTCATGATAAGGCTTGAGCATGTTAATATGACACAATTGTTTAGGTTTTCTCCTATCTGGAGTCTTCACAATGTAATTGAGATCATTGAGTTTTGTCAGAATTTCATAAGGACCATGAAATCTAGCCTGCAATGGATTGGACTGCAAGGGAAACAACACAAGGACCTTGTCTCCTGGTTTAAACTCACGGCTTCTAGCCTTATGATCATACCAAGTTTTCATTTTTCCCTGACTTGATTTCAAGTTCTCTTTGGCTAGGTCACAAGCTGCGCGCAATCTTTCCTTGAACTTGCTAACATAGTCTAACAGACTGATTTGCGGCTCTTCCTCTTGCCATTGTTCACTCAACAGTAGCAAAGGTCCTCTCACTTCATGACCAAACACTAGCTCAAATGGACTGAATCCAGTAGACTCCTGCACTGCTTCTCTAGCTGCAAACAACAGCAAATGAACACCTTCATCCCAGTCTTTCTCATGGTCATAACAATAAGTTCTCATCATTGTCTTGAGAGTGGAATGAAACCGCTCTAAGGCACCCTGACTTTCTGGATGATAGGCAGTAGAAAGAATCTGCTTAGCACCTAATTCATACAAAACCTGGTGAAACAATCCTGCAGTGAAATTGCTACCTTGGTCTGACTGAATTTCCCTGGGAAGGCCAAACAACGTGAAGAACTTTATCAAAGCCTTCGAGATCGCAGTTGCCTTGATGTTACGAAAAGGTATGGCTTCGGGGAATCTGGTAGATGCACACATGATTGTCAACAAGTACTGATTTCCAGATCTAGTCTTGGGTAATGGACTAACACAATCGACAATGACCTTAGAGAATGGCTCCCCAAATGTTGGGATAGGCTGCAATGGAGCTACAGGTGGGTCTAACTGGTGTTTTCCAACTACCTGACAAGTGTGACAGGTTTTGCAAAAGTTGGAAACGTCTTTCCGAAGCCCAGGCTAAAAGAAGTGTTTCATGATCTTATCAACAGTCTTGTTAACACCAAGATGACCTCCTAAAGGTAAACTATGAGCCATTGTCAAGATCTCATTCCTGTAGACCTTCGGAACAACAATTTGCCTGACCACTGCCCAATCTGCATTGGCAGGGATATCAGGAGGGCGCCACTTCCGCATCAACACACCATCCTTGAGATAATACCCAACTGGAACTGCGTCTATTTCTTTATGAGGAAGGGCTCTCCTCCTTAGTGCACAAATTTCAGGATCATTAGTTTGCTCCTCAATCAACCGCTTTCTGGACAGAGACAAGTCTCCAGCCACATCAGAATCACCAAACCCATCTGGCTGGCTGAACAATGAACTGATAAAAGTGTCTGATAAGTTCTCAAACGGAGAAACCATAGTAGGCCAATCACAGTCATGAGGCGAACCACCTGAGTCCTGACTATTCAGTGTGCTGGACGGCACCACAACATCTTCTTCTCTAGCCTTCTTGGCCATAGCACGAGTCACTGCGCAAGAAGGATACAGAGATAGGTCCTCAACCCCATCTTCAGTGCTCGGCTGTGAAGTAAGATGTACAGGGGGAATTACTTTGCCCCCAGCCAGGTCATTGCCTAGCAACAGAGAAACACCCTTTATAGGTAGACTTGACATAAGTCCCACCTTTACCTGTCCTGTAACTAAATCTGACTTCAAGAATATAGAGCGCAGGGGTACAGATACAGTCCTCCCTTCAATACCTTGTACAAGTATGAAATCCCCTGAAGCGGTCTCATCACGTAACTCCAAGGAGTCCATCAACAAAAGTGACTGAGAAGCTCCGGTATCCCTTTGGATATATATGGGGACAGGAGTAGTATGCTCATTCAGAGCCACAAATCCCTCTGACACAAATGGAAGAAATTCCTCCCTCACAAAGTCAGCAGTATCAGGCTTTTTAGCCCCACAAGAAGCAGGCAATTTAGCAGATCGGTTATCTACTACAGGGGTTTCTAACCTTGTTTTCACAAAGGCATTTGGTTTGGTATCCTTTTCTTTTTCTTTCTTAGCTTTTAGGAACCAACAGTTAGTTGTAACATGACCAGATTTCTTGCAATAACTGCAAACTAGACTACTTTTGTCACTGTCAGCTTTCACACTTTGATCAGACCTGTTACTGGATTTCTGAGCACCATCACCAGATTTGTCTTTGTCTTTGGGTGAGGAATCTTGGGTATCACCATAACCCTTTTTCTGAAATAGGGACCATCTATTGTTACTGCTAGACTGAAATTTGGACTTATGTGTGAGAACATATTCATCTGCAAATTTGGCAGCTGACTGCAAATTCAGTGCTTGCTTCTCATTAAGGTAGGTCTTAACATCATCTTTAACACAGTTCTTGAATTCTTCAACTAACGCCATCTCTTTTAGTGAGTTGAAATCATCCTTGACCTCCATAAAAGTACACCAGCGCTCAAAGCAAACCTGCTTCTCATTAGCAAATTCAACATAAGTCTGATTTTCAGATTTCTTCAGACCTCTGAATTTCTGTCGGTAAGCCTCTGGAATCAGCTCATAAGCTCTCAAAATAACCTTTTTGACAACCTCATAATCAGAGGAATCATCTGCAGACAAAGCCGAATAGGCTTGTTGAGCTTTACCCTTGAGGACAGTTTGCAACATCAGAGGCCAGTGTTCCTTTGGCCACTGGCAACTCTTTGCTACCTTTTCAAAACACTGGAAATAGTTGTCAACATCCTTTTCCGAAAATGGAGGCACCAATTTTACCTCCTGGCTAGCCCGAAATTTATTTTCAGTTTGAATTTTAATTTTTAGTTGCTCCATTTGGAGTCTTTCTTCTCTATCGAATTTCTCTAATTCAAAATCTCTCTGTCTTGCAAATTTTTCTAACTCAAATTCTCTTTGTTTTTCTTCCCTCTCAAATTCTCTTTGTTTCTCTTTTTGCTCCCTTTCTCTTTCTCTTTCCTCCCTTTCTTTCTCTTTTTCCTCCCTTTCTTTTTCTCTTTCCTCCCTTTCTTTCTCTTTTTCCTCCCTTTCTTTTTCTCTTTCCTCCCTTTCTTTCTCTTTTTCCTCCCTTTCTTTTTTCTCTTCTCTTGCTAATTTTTCCAACTCAAACTGCCTTTTTCCTCCCTTTCAATCTCTAGCATTTTTAATTTAAGTTCCATTTCTATATTTGGATTTTCCACTGGAAACTGTTCCAGATCTCCTGGTGCAAACACATGTTCATCAACGTAATATTCAACTATCTCTCTAGCCAGTCTTGCTTTTCGCATGGCTGGTTTTACCTCTGTCAGCTCTAACTGTCTGCAAATTTCTAGCAGTTCTGTCTTTTTAAAAGACTTCAAAACCCCTACGGTTGGTGATGCCAAGAAATCATCCATTGCTGTTGATCTATATATATGTATTCAATTAAAAAAATCAATTTTACAATTTGAAATGTTAGATTTTCAATAAATGACTCACACGATGTCTATCCCGGACCAGCCCCCAATTTGTTATGGCCCCAATTTGTTATTACAATTTACAACACAACAGCTACAGCAACAGCAAGGGATGACAGAAACAGTTTTAAAAACTTGAACACATTGAATTAACAGACAAAGACTAATACTAACCTACAACTAATAACCAAGATTGATTTACAAGAAAAACAGAAATATTTACAGTCCCTTTTTGTTGGGGTGGCTTGATGATGTCCTGGGTAAGGGAAAAAAAATGCTCTAACACAGGCAAAAATCCACAAAAGAAACTTCACCGGTCTTGAACAGAATGACAGGTCTGGTCACATGTATCCTTCTTCTTGCAATTTCTCCTACTACTTTACTGTCTCAATTCTTTTCCTTATATACTCTTTTGCAGACCCCTCCCACATTTAGACCTTTTTTTTAATTTTCGGGGACTTGCCCCAGACATGTCCAGGACATGTCTAAACCTAGCTCCAGTCTGAGCTCAATAAAAGAAAGGTAAATGCTGTCATCTAGTGGCCTCTATTCACATCACACTTCCTATCTTGGCAGTATGACATCTTTTTTAACGAATTCTTTTTTTATTCATTAGGGAAATATATCAGCTACAATGTGCATTGATAAGCACATGATTATAGTCACTGGTGACACTTTTTGGGGTCCCAGAATGAATGGCCCCTCCCATAAACAACAAGTGTACCGCCTATCGGCGAATGTCCCCTACCGGTGTATGCATATTTCCTAAGAAGTAGGTCAAAATGACCTGAATAGGGTACATGACACACCCTCTCCCCAAGATGCATCCACACGCCAACTTTGATGTTCCTAGGTCATGCAATATTGAAGTTATGGAGCGGACACGAATGCGGACGGACGGACGGACGGGCGGAGTGCAACCCCATAGTCCCCTCCGTTTCTGGTAGGAGACTAAAAAAATGCAAAAATATAATTTTTTGTCATAAATAAAATTGATATCACAGGTTTCTCTTGTAGAGTCATGAACCCCATGGAGTGGTTCATCAATGCTGAAATTTATTTTGAATTTGGTGGTTTGGGCCAGAAAACGCCCTTAATGGGACTCCACCTTTGGTCTGAGATTCTCTGTTGGTGGCAGCAGGAATGGGATGGGGAAAATCATGCATTACCATAAAATACAGCAATATTTGGTAGGAAAAATATATTCAGGCCCTAGTGGAAGGGAAGAGGTATTATTTACAAGGTTAAGATGAGATCACTCCAGATTAAATGCAGCCTTTCACATTCTAGGAAGAAGTGATGCTTTATGTTCAATGTGTGGCATTTTAGAAAATGTTGAACATGTCCCATTATCATGTCTAAAATACAGATCATAGAGGCAGGTGTTCCAAGAGATGATTACAAAATATGAAAGGTTTGAGAGTGTTGAAGCACTCTTAGGTGAACAAGGGATGAAAAGTGAAGTTGCTTGGGCTCTTTTTCTTTTTTTAAGGCATCAGGTCTTCTCTAAGAGTAGATATCCTAAAGTTTGTACATGTTTTTGCATAATATGTGCTTTTCTTTCATTTGTGCTATTTGAGAAGCACACTCCCGCACAGTAAGCGGCGACATACAAAATAGAATTACGCTTTTCCACGATTATTCAAAGAAGAAGAAGGGATGACCGCGGGAGGCAAAGCGCGCACTGCTGAATTTGTGTTGCTACGAATACGCTGTGACGATCAGGTGTCAACAGTGTGATTACCAATACGCATCGCGTCCCTCTGTTGCAGATGCTGATAATTTTAGCTGGGTAAGTTATCCCGGGTAGTAGATGAAATGTTTGTCACGCTGTGTAAGGTTTACTATCTCCGTCTTGTTAACTGCAAACAGAGTGTCAAAATCTGGAACCCAGAAAGAGTTAAGTTAAGTCTTCAGCCGAGTTTGCATTCCCCCCTAGCTGGCTGTCGAACGTGTTTTTCGCGTATATCTCGGAATAACACGCGGGCAAGTTTGACACTTGGAATGGGTATGCGAATAAATTATTCAAACTCAAATTTCAGTGCAACTGTTAACATTGGAAAGTGCTTGAAAAACACTTTTAAAATGACACCACAGCCATACATATCGGTTGAGAATAAAGAAAAAATGACAAATTTATCGTTGGTGATTGATCTCTATTGTCTCAAGGGGAATTATATGATTTTGTGGCCAAAAATCGAACTTCTTCTCAGGAATCGTCAGTTATTACCTTTTAAATGACTGTTTATTTTGAGCACTGTCCCTCTGAGGGATCTGTAAATAGTTGGGATGTGATAGTCTCCTGTTCTTCCATTGCACAACTCGGTACAGATCAGTGCTTTTAATAAGCATGGCTGCCTGTGAAAAGTAGCCTCTGATTGCTCAGAAGTGGAGAACACTGTCTTTGATTGGTCTACGCCGGACACAATCTAAGGGAACAGTGGATTGTTAATGGACGACAATAGCTGTTTTCAGCACGGGAAATTAGATGTACAGTACTGCAGTATGTTCAATGTTGGCCTTATCTTTATGGATTTATTTTCGAAATTCTGCAATGATTCACTGGAGTTTCAGGCTGGATTACAAAGCTTCTTAACGGGACATGAGTGCATCGGAGCTCTCATTGAAATGGGGAAAAGCATAACTTCTGAACAAAGAAGTAAGAAATTCGCTGGCAGAATTCTGGAGATATTTAATATACTGTATGCATTGATGTCTTATACATTTTTAAAGCATTATCTATCAAAAGCATTCAATTTTTGACGCAATAAATAACCCATGTACATAATGGAGATTTCTGGGTTCGAGCCAGGTCATGGTCCTTTAGCCTCCGGAACTGGCCCGGTCAAAATAGTTTCTAATGGATAAAATGTGATGAAATTTCTTAGTATTTAAGTTGAAATATTAAAGAATGCACCTACTTAGCTTTGAGCAGTGTCTTATCTGTACTTGGCGTAAATTACGTACTCTGAAAATGAACGTATGCTTCAAACTTTTTATTGAGCCAAATAATATGCACAGTGGTCTAAATTCAAAGATGAGGCTGTAAAGGCAATTTCTGGCTACTCTATACCAAGGGAGCTCCGGGGAATATCCCACAAAACCCAACGAGAAGAGAGTTTTTTGAGACAAGTCAAACTTCAGGCAGCTCTGCACCGAAACAGCAGTTGGGCAGAGAATGACCAGGGCGGACCTGGGCCTCGTTTCCCAATAACAATCGATCATAGGGCTCTAAAGCCGCGTTTCAACCGTACAGGAAACAAATATTTTTCCTTGCTTTATTTTTGCGAGTTTGGCCACTCATCATTTTTATTTCTTCGCTGTCAAGGTTTTCCGCCCAGTTCGCGTGAAGATCCCATTCACTTCTGTGGGAGAACAACCCAGCAGAGGATGAGAGGGTGGACCTTTTGGACAATTTCTGACAAGCTCCGCCCCCCTAGTAACAGTTGCTAAGGCCCCCGTGCGATGCAGCTCAGTTCCAAAATGACAACCGCACAGCATATGTTTGAGCACCACTCTCGCGTCAAATCCCGATAGTACCAGTATTCTCCACAAATGACCGGACGGGCTGCTCAGTGAACATAACGAAAGTGAACGGTACTGTCCTCCCTCAAATTTCATCAAATACACAATCCAATAGCTCGAAAACTCTCTAGTAGACAAGTTGTGACCTGCACATTCACCACGCTAGGAATGTGCAGGATCTCATCTCTGCTTTTTGCGGATGATGTTGTCCTGTTGGCTCCTTCGAACCAGGACCTTCAGTATGCACTGGGGCGGTTTGCAGCAGAGTGTGAAGCGGCTGGGATGAGAATCAGCACCTCCAAATCCGAGGTCATGGTTCTCGACCGGAAAAAGGTGATATGTCCCCTCTGGGTTGGAGGAGAGCTCCTGCCTCAAGTGGAGGAGTTCAAGTATCTTGGGGTCTTGTTCACGAGTGAGGGAAGGATGGAGCGTGAGATTGACAGACGGATCAGTGCAGCGGCAGCAGTAATGCGGTCGTTGTACCGATCTGTCGTGGTGAAGAAGGAGCTGAGCCGAAAGGCAAAGCTCTCGATTTACCAGTCAATCTACGTTCCTACCCTCACCTATGGCCATGAACTCTGGGTCATGACCGAAACAACGAGATCTCGGGACAAGCGGCTGAAATGGGTTTCCTCCGCAGGGTGGCGGGCCGCTCCCTTAGAGATAGGGTGAGGAGCTCTGTCACCCGGGAGGAGCTCAGAGTAGAGCCGCTGCTCCTCCACGTCAAGAGGGGCCAGCTGGGGTGGCTCGGGCATCTATATCGGATGCCCCCCGGGACGCCTTCCTGGGAAGGTGTTCCGGGCATGCCCCACCGGGAGGAGGCCTCGGGGAAGACCCAGGACACGCTGGAGGGATAATGTCTCTCGGCTGGCCTGGGAACGCCTCGGGATACCCCCGGAAGAACTGGAGGAAGTGTCCAGGCAGAGGGAAGTCTGGGCATCCCTGCTTAGACTGCTGCCCCCGCGACCCGGCCCTGGACAAGCGGTTGAAGATGGATGGATGAATAATTAATATACCGCTGGACATCTCTCTTGTTCTCTGTCCACTGATAACAGCTGTTGTTTAGCAAGAGCAGCATTAATGTTGTTATTTTTTTCCCCTTTTCTTTTTCCCCCCAAAGGAGAGACCATACAATGTAAAGTGAATTACAGCTCTGCTCTCAGGGACTGCTGGGGTCATTATGACAAGGTGCGTGTGGATAGCTGTCTATCAGTGGAAAAAGTATGTATTTGAGTTGTTGAGTTACACCACGTGTTACAATATACCTATTGGTTTTTAGCGCAGCTGAAGGACTCCGTGTCTCTGAAAGCTTTCACCCGACCAATGGGAAAGACCGTGCATTGATGGTGGTGCAAGCAGCCATGCACACACAGCATGGCCACTCAAGAAGGGCCAGGTACAGAGAGAAATACCATTGTAATAGGGGAGGACAACTGCAAGACAAGAAGAAAAGGTAAGAGCAATTTGTTGTTTTGAGTGAATACTGTATCAGCTTCTGTCTTTGCTGGGGGAATCGAGTAATGGAGGCAAAGCCCTGCAAGCCAGTGAATATGGCTGTGAAATCAGTCATTTCTTACCCTGTGTGAAGTGTGAGCCAGAGCACATTTTTACGCGCATTCATGGAATATTGTAATTGTGTTTTTTTCAGACATGACATTACTTCTTATTTTAGGCTTATAGGTTGAGTCATTGGTGTTCAAACTTAGTAAAACCCTTTTGGATATTAAAGCTGTACAGCCTTTCGTTTTTTCATCATTTAAGTCGTAAAAAGAATTTTCATTGGCACCACTATAATTTTATTTCTCAGTATTCAAATAATTAATCAATAATTTAATGTTTTTAATACACGTAGGTGGAAAAACAACTGGCCTGCAGAACGTGACTCATATCGCGGGCTTCCCCCCAAGTTGCTCTGCAGTCTGGGAACAAAATTCAAACCGGAGTGTCCGATTGGGACAACAGAAATCTTCAGTAAAGATGCCAAATTACAGTGTAGCATGTTGTAGGCAATACTAAAGAGTGTATTCTTTTTAAAACCAACATACATCTGTTTGTCGCAGTGAATCCATCAGTTCGGCGATATTTCTAGGCTCTGGTTCCGAGATTGTGTAGAGCAGGTATGCCGAATGAACAGAAATGGGTCTAGTCGAAGGTCAGCTTCGAACTTCATGCATGCGCACACGTGTTTCCTCCTGCAGATCGTCTGCACGATATGAACCATGGGAGGCAGAATATTTGCCATGGGACTCCCCCTAGCTAGATATGTTATTGTGCCTAAAAAGGGCTGTGATTTTGCAGCATGTTACAAAAATAAATGAACATTATAATGCCTGTATTTCAAGAAGAACTAAATTATGTCAGTTTTCTGAAATGTGAAAGGCCAAACGGCCTTTTCTTTTTTTTCTTTTTTGCATATTTGTCACACTTCAATGTTTCAGATCATCAAACAAATTTTAATGTTTGACAAAGATAAACCAAGTAAATACAAAATACAGCTTTTAAATGATGCTTTAATTTATTGAGGGAAAAGGCTATCCAAAGCTACTTGGCCCTATTTGTAAAAGTAATTGCCCCCTAAACCTAATAACTGGCTGTGCCACTCTTATCGCAATCAAGTGTTGCAGATGTAGACGTCGATGGACATGGAGCATGTTTCTTGGACGCAGCTGCACTACTCTATCCCTAGATAGCACCCCCTATCGTGGATTAACACCTAGATCTGTCAGTTGAAGAATTTAGCAGTCTTTTAGTGCCTCATACGCGCTCTTACAGAAATCCAATTACTTTAATGGTGATTCAGTGGTATCTCCGTGAAAGCCCAGCGGTAGTTCACGCCCACTTGAAATTCTCCCGGTAATTACCAGGTGGTTGAATGCGATTTTTATCCAATTGCAGACAGTATAAGCTTTCCTCAGTAAGTGAAAGACATTGATTGGACCCTACAAAAACATATTAAAATATGTGCGTAATAGGGTGACGTTATATTTTCTAAACTTTACTCAGCTCAGACTGATCTGGTTGCAAGGGAACAAGAAACTTCCAGAACTGAGGCAGGAGAGCTGAGCTTATTTGCGGGATGTAAACATGATTCTGAGATGGAAAAAAGAATTTATTCTGAATGGAACTGACAGGAGGGCTGTCAGCATTGATACTTTAGAGGAGCAGCTCAATAATTCTATTGAAAAGTGAGTAATGCAGTCTTTGTATGGTGTAGCTCTATCTTACTTTTAGCCTGCTAGCTAACTAGCCAGCTATTTCTTATTTTTGGTTTACCACCAAAATCAGTGATCAGAGAGCTAGTTTGTCACGTTTGGTAACAAAAGAGTAGTCGATGCTGCAGTGTGCTGGCATGTTTCTTAACTAGGTGATCAGTTTTAGAATTTATACCACATTCAATGAATCGGAATGCCTTGCATTTGCGCTCGGTTAAAATGTGAACAGCTATAACTGTGACCTAAATTATACTTGTTGCGAATGCGAATGTTGCTGAATGAGTGAGTGAGTGCCTGAGTGATCAAGTTCAACGATTGACTGGCCGACGGGGAAGAAGTTCAATGATTGGTTAGCCGATGACTGGCTTCAGCAATTGGTTGGCCGACGGGCAAGAACTTCATCGATTGGTTGGTCGACTATTGGCTGGCTGGCTGGCCGGGCGTTTGTCACTCGTATCTCCTGGGGGGTATGCTGTGAAGCAAGTTCGACATAGACAGGCTATATTTGAGTGAGCTGGCTCAACAAACCCTGAACTCGCAATCAGATAATTGGTACCACAACAGTGGTTGTAATCTTTCTTTGTTAATCTCATTTTTGTGCTTTCAACATTGTCCGCGCTCTCTAAAAAAGTGTTTCATGGGTCAATTGACTCCATTTCCCTTCATAAAATGTCTGATCGTGTTCTGTCTGTTTCTCCGAGGAAGCTATCCCTGATCCAGAATCCGTTACATTGCGGGTTGTCTCCCCCCGCGGCACTAGGAGGCGCCGCCAGCAGCTTAATGGGGGACACACACATAGACTGTATGGACATACATAGACATACTACATTTTAGTGAGCCGGCTCAACAAACCCTGAACTCAAAATCAGAGATAATTGGTACCACCACTGTGGTTGTAATCTTTCTTTGTTAATCTCGTTTTTGCGCTTTCAACAGTGTACGCGCTCTCAACAAAAGGGTGTTTCATGTGTCAATTGACTCTATTTCTGTTCATAAAATGACCGATCGTGTGCTGTTTTTTTCTCTGAGGAAGCTATCCCTGATCCAGGATCAGTAACAACACGGGTTGTCTCTCCCCGCGCCATGAGGGAGCGCCGCTGCCGGCTTAATGAGAGACACATATTAAGTTTTACACTGATTGGTTGGACACTTTAAAGACTGCATGATTATGCATGCGCATACTCAGGTGGACACTTGGGAAATTATAATTGATTTATGGTAGTGCATTTATGTTGGTTGATGTATACACTTGTTCGTTGGATGTTATGTAAGTGGTTGCTGGGTGATTAATAAAATCTTCAAAAAAAAAATCCTAGGACGAGTGGGTCGTGATTATGGACTGTTATGAAGAATGTAAGTATACAAAAAGCTGTAAAAAGCAACACTGTTGCTGCTAAAAAGGCTTTTGATGTGTTTTCCTTACTCAAGACCCCCTCCCTCACTCCCACTCCCTCACTCACGCACTCTCACCCTCACACTCTCCCACTCCCACTACCTCACACACTGTCACTTACTCCCACTCCCCCACTCACACACTGTCACACTTACTCACACTCTCACTCTTTCACACTCTCCCACTCCCACACTCTCACTCTTTCACACTCTCCCACTCCCACACTCTCACTCTTTCACACTCTCCCACTCCCACACTCTCACTCACACACTGTCCCCACCCACTTTGTACATGATTTATTAGCTCCAGCTCATTACTAAACTTGCACTTCATATAATTGTGTGACCTTTGCCTCATTAGCACCCTTTTCTTGGGCCCACATTCTCATACAGCGCTGGGCGGCCCAGCAGTATACTAGGTTGCACCTTGTCTTGTTCCACAGAGGGTATGAAAAGCGTTTCGCTTGGATGATTGGAATTTTAAACAGCAAGCTTTCTGTATGACTGAACGATCAGACCGTAAAATAAGCAGCGCGTGCTTATACGGCTTTGTAGAAAAATGGACGAAACTGAATATCGTGGAGAAAAGGCATGTTTTTGGTTTGGAGAGGTCACTGGTGACCATTGATGTCCAGCTGTGCCCATTGATAAACTAATGCTAAATTCAACCAGAAAATCATCCATTCATTGTGAACTTTATGAGAACAAAGTTGATTTGCATTAAAAATATGATTATTTTATGAATTGAAAATGTGCCATTTTCAAGGCTTTGGGAGTTTGGGAAGCCACCTGGATAGCTATCTTATTTGGCTTAAAAAAAGTGGATAATTTAATATTTCATGTTCAGATGAGGAGTACTTGTGGTCTAGGAGTTTAATATCCCAGAAATGTATTGTTTTAACACCCAACTGTTTTGCAATCCTCAGAATTTTTTTTTTTTTACGATTTCAATGGTGAATTCTCATGAAGATTTTTTAATGTTAGCAGCCCATTTGCAGCCAACAAAATCATGAAAATAAATTGAAATATGATGTAATTCTAAATGCTGTAAGTGTCTTTTCTGAGTTGAGCCACATTCGTCCTCTTTATGAAGCTTAAATCTTGAGTCATTACCCTGCCCCACCCAAAGGGTGAGGGCTAGGGGTATTGTTTTTGGTTCGGTTTGTTTCGGTGTTTGTGTGTTTCTTTGTCTGTTTGGTAGCACTTTAACGGCAAAACTAATGGCCAAATTCATCCCAAATTCGGTATAGAATAGATCCCTATTGAATTTTGTACAAGTAGGTGAAAGTATGTGCGAGGGGTGGGGTTTGTTGTGCCTGGCACCACTTGTAAAGCATTAAATTGGGTAACCCATACATAGCCAAATTTAGCTTCTGCGCAAAGGGCTTAATGTCTTTATATTTACATAAAGTTGATGCTACAGCCATAAGTAAGCACTTATATTTCCATTAGTCTCATTTCAGTGTGAAAGTGTTGGTGTTGTGACCATGTCAGTATTTCAATATTGAAATGCTGTGATGAAATGCAAAGTTCAAGAAAAACTCTAGTTTGAGAATTTACTCAATCTTTTGTATCTCACAACATCTCACGCCCCGTCATGAATACTGTGAAGTCAATGATCAGTCATTGTTGTACAGAAAATTATTTTCCTGGTGAATGCCCTGTTTCATAGTGTGTATTAAAACAGTTTGTCTTATGAACAACATTCTGTGGATCCCGCATTTTGTTTTTTTTTTTCTTTTCTCATTAGACAGCTTGTGCAAAGATTATTCTGCTTATGGATTCGTAAAACCTTTGGCCGAACTCATCCATCTCAAGCTAGGTATGGTACTGCTTTTAAAACACAATTCAGTCATTTGTCTGTATTCTGTTCATCTCATCATGGTTTTATTTATAATAAATGCCCTCTCCTCCAGGGCACATTACCAACAAAAAATTCTACGAATGGCACTGGGGGTATGGAAGGAAGAGTGGTGGTTGACCAGGATAGAGTGGAGACTCTGTTTGAGAGCTGAATGCCACAATAGGTGAGAAAAGCATGACATTTACCACTGCTGAGCTAGTTGCTACCACAAGGAGTAATTTAATTACGTTTACATACATACTTTCCCCATCAGCTGTCCTTTGTTCATTGTATGTATGCGGTTAAATGCGAATGTTTTGGGACAGTTGCCTAATTTTAAAATCAAACTGTGACTATGGGACACAATATATTCATTGAATATTTTATTCAAAAATCTCTCAGTTAAATTCCCTACAAAGATGCCGTTTAATGTGCCAAATACCCCTGACCTAAGTTGGTGTCAGTGTTTGAAAAAAGTGAGTCATGGAAAAAAAAATAATGGCTTGCAAGTTTAATATTTTATTACGTAAATAAAACAAGTTGTTTTATTGCCATTGTTGAATTTAAACTTCTATTTTAGAGGACCAGTAAGCTATTTGAAAAAAACAATTCCTGTGTTTTTGCATTGAACTGTTTATCATCTGGATGACCATGTCAGTGATTCACGTGGCTAGACGACGTTGTTGGATGTTGACTTGATATGGGTGATGTTGCAGGTATCGCCTCTATAACTGGGTTTTCATTAACTGGCGGCAGTTTGTGGCTGTGCAAAGAAAGAACAAGGAGAGATTTCAAATGGCAGCCAGCCACGGTATTGTGCTTTCTGTCTTACACTGTGGTAATGGCCTGCTGTGTGTGTTTTGGATATGCTCAGTCTAGGCGTAAAAAATAATTTAACCTGTGAAAGAAGGAATATTTTATACATTATGATGGTTGTTATGTATAAATGCGTCAAATACTCTATGATAAAGTCTGTGATAAAGTACAGCACTGTTTTCTGACCATTAAAGTCATATGTTCAAGGCTAGGATGGTCTGAGGAATGCAGTTGTCAAGTAATAGATGGTGCTGATTTGTGCTGCTGTAGTTGAACGCCGCTGCCAGCGCTCGACCTGGGAAAATTGGCTGGCTTATCTGAAGATGCAAAGGAACAAACGGAATATGCAAGTAGCTGCGCAGAAGCAGAGGCAAAATTGCATCTTAAGGTGAGAGTGCTGCAGTCCTCCTATGCCAAACCTTTTCGAGAGAGCCCAGATGGTCCTTGCTTTATTTATCCGTTATCTTGCAATTGATTTGTGATATTTTTGATCTTTGTAAAATCAGTCTGATTACTTATTTTTTCTTCCCAAAAACTTTACAACTTTATCCAAGTGAGTGACTTGTAGATTAAATGCTCAGGACTAATGCAATCTACTGTGCTGTGAAACAGAATTTGCCCCCCCCCCCCCCCCCCCACCCCCCTCCTTGATTTCTTCTATTTTTGCATTTTTGTCACATTTAGATGATTCAGATCATGAAACTAATATTTAAATATATCGTATTATTATCTTAATATAAGACAAAGGTAACCAGCGTTGACACAAAACTAATGAAATGCAAAGTTGTTGACATCAAGCAATCTTAGAAGGGTTACAAAGCCATTTTTAAGGCTCTTGCACCCTGGAGAACCATGGTGAGAGTCATAATCGGGAAATAGGGAAAACTTAAAACAGTCGAGAACCTTCCCAGGAGTGGTCAGCTCAATAAAATTTTTCAAGCGCATTTGCAACTCAACCAGGAGGTCACTTAAGAACCCTGATGAACACCTAAAGAACTGCTGGTCTCATTTGCCTCCGTTAAGTCAGTTTTTACCCCTCAGCTGACGAAAGTCATGGAGGGGTATTGTCGTGGCGAGCGGTGACCGTCTGTCAGTAAACTTTACATTTCAGGAACTTAGCTCAAAAACACCTTGGTCAGATGTTCTCATTTTTTGGAGGTATGTTGGGGGTGGTTAGAAGAAGCTCCCTATCGATTTGTGTCCCGCTCCGATAATCAATATGGCTGCCACAGCAGCCATCTTAATTTTCGTTTTTGGACAATAACTGAAAAACGCCTTGGCCAGATGTTCTCATTTTTCGGTGGCATGTTGGGGTGTTTAGAGGAAGCTCCCTAAAGATTTGTGTCCCACTTCAATAATCACTATGGCTGCCACTGCAGCCATTTTCATTATTATTTTTCCGGATGATAACTGAAAAACGCCTTGGCCAAATGTTTTCATTTTTTTATGGTATGTTGGCGGTTGGAGGAAGCTCCCTGTCGATTTTTGTCTCTCTCCGATAAACAATATGGCCACCAATAAAGCACAAGGCTGAGGGGTCCCGCTCGCGACGGCGAGCTATTTTTACTGTTCCACAGTAAGAAAGAGACTGGCCAAAAATGACATCCATGGGAGAGCTACATGGTTAAACCCACTGCTGACCAAAAAGGCCACAAAGTCTTTTCTCACATATGCCAAACATCTTAATGAACCCCAATACTTATGAGATAACATTCTGTGGACTGATGAGTCACAAGTGGAACTTTCTGGACAGGTGTCCCATTACCCATTCCATCTGGGGTAAAGCTGACAGAGAATTCCACAATAAAAGCATAATATCAACAGTAAACCATGGTAATGGTAGCATGATGGTCTGGGGCTACTTAGCTGCTGTAGGACTTGGGCTACTTGTCATAATTGGTGTAACCATGAATTCTGCTTCCTAACAGAAAATCTTGAAGGAGAAAATCTGTCATCAGTTTGACCTAAAGCTGAAGAGCAGTTTGGTTATGCAGCTGGACACTCATCTGAAGCAAACAAACAAGTCCACCCCTGAATACCTCAAAAGAAACAAAGTGAAGGTTAATAGCTCATTGGCCCATCCAGCCCTATGTGCCAATAAGCTATTGTGGTGGTGTGGCGTCCGTAGTCTGTCGTCTGGAAAATTTTTTATCTTTTCTTTGGCCTGATGAATTTTCCTTAAATTTGCCATAACATACGAATAGATCATATCTCCAGACGGTTTTTTCGGATTTTTGATTGAATCATTTTTCGGATGATGGACCCTTGAAATTTTGGCCCCAATGTTAAAGATAGGACTGAGAAATGGAAAAAAAATAATTTCTCAAAATTACGGGACAAATTTTTCTCTAAATCGGGGAATCAACTTTCCTTGGTACTGTCTATGTACAGTGTGAGTGCCATTTCGATTGAATCGACGGAAGTGGGTCTATTGGGGGCGCTGTACTTTAACATTGGATCTAATAGAGAATATACAGGTGCTGGTCAACGAATTAGAATAATATGAAATAGTGCAATCGTAAAATTTTTAAATGCTTTTTTTGTGCTGAAAGCAAATCAGGTGTTCACAGCGCCTGTCCTACTTGTTAGAGTATTCACAGAACTCGCTACCTGTAAAAAATTTGCTCAGCGGAGCTTTCCAAAAGGCCCCATTTAGGCCATTTAATTGTGACACTGTTGTTCAAATTGTTCACACTTTAAATAAGTGAGCTGGACAATCCTGAATGAAAACATCCAGAAAAATGGCTGAATTGGACCACATGTGTCTTGGAGTATTTTTGGGCATAATTTGGTAATATTGGCTAAAGGTCTTGAGGCTCGTTGTTTGTTTGCTGAACGAACATAAGAACAGAGCATTTAACTACTATTTTCGTAAATGCAGTGATTTATGCTGTGCAATATTTTAACTGGAGACACTCCTTGAATGCAAACCTCTAGCAAGGCAGGACAATCCAAATCCTAGTGAGTTCAGTTTTGGCATGTTGTAGGATTTCAAGATTGCTGTTGTGGCAGCCATATTGTTTGACTGATAGCGGTCAAAATTAATAGGTTCCATCCCTGATGTAAAAGCGACCCACCCACAAAATTTCATCCGTTAGATATGCGTTGATGAGATATCCATTCATTACTTTTTGAGTTATGTTGTTCACTTATGAACAAACAAACAAACTGCACCAATCACTTAACCTTCTGCCAACTAAAATAGGTAAAAATAGATCTATTGGCAAAAGCGAGGACAGCCAGAAGTTTCTAAATTGGGCAGTTCAGTCCAACAGCTGGTCTTTAAATTTCAGGCCAAATTTAAAAATCATTCACTTCCGGCCTCGCGCAGCTGTGGGGTAAAGTTAATTTGGCGCGCATAGTGAAGGATATTTGGCCGTACGATTCCGAGCATAGAAGCCATATAAGAAGCTTTTAGCTGCGGAGCAATTTTTGACCCATGCCCGACGAGGCGGCGTGGGTATACAGTTTAGCTCTGTCTGTCTGTCTGTGTGTGTGTGTGTGTGTGTGTCCGCGCAACAGCTTGGCCACCAGAGGGTGTGGGTTAGCATCTCTACAGAGTGTGCATCAGCTAGTTTCTCAAAGTTTCAAGTAGGGCCTCTCATGGCAATATTCAATTGATTGATATAATTTCGAGTATAATTTTGGCCCTTGCTGTCAACAATCACAGGGGCGGTTCCATGCCTGTCGTACAGGACATTCAGAGAGTAATTTAAATCCAGAAAATGAAATGATGACTGGCTTTAAAGTAGGCTGTGACCTTTAAAATTTGTTCCCATACTTCACCGTTATTCAATGTTCAAACTGATCCATTTCCATTTTTGTGGGGTGAAATAAGCAAAAATGCTATCTGTTGTACGGGACGCAGAGAATCACTTTTTTTTTTTTCCCAACAAAGTCTTTTCAAGAACTCTGTGAATTTGCTATTGAAAACTTCTGGAAAATAGTGAAGAAATATTGAAGAGAGTCTGCTATATTGTGTTAAAGCAGTTTTATTCAAAAGAATCGAAAAGACATGAATTCAACAGGGTTTAAGTATTCTACGGGGCACCTGTCGAACAGGACAGAAAAAAATCTGTCGTACAGGACGCTCTGAATTACTTAAGCATTGCCACCACTTGTTATTGCTCTTGAAACTTGAACAGTTAAAGCTAAATAAATAATAACTGATTACTTTTCTAACAATTCATGTCCCCTCAGTTAGCTCTGATCCTGTGGTAATTCCGTACCTGTCGTACGGGACAAAATATCTGTCATACGGGACAACTATTGTCTGTAAAAACTTGTCAACCTTTCCTGACTCATAATTTACCAGCTTCTTTTCTTCACAACACAGTCTGAAATTCTACATTAACAAAGAGTACACAAATCACTCGATAAAGCGCAGAATTATTGAGAAATGACAAGATGTGAACCATGAAACACACTAGTAACACAAATTACTATCGGTTCATCATTCCATTGCCAACTTGGATGCTGTATGTCCCCTCTGGGTGCTTTTACACTAGGGACTCGGCACGGATTCAAGTACACTTCACCCTTAAGTCCGGTTTATTTGGTAAGTGTGAACGCAAGCGTATCGTGCTTGGGCAAGGTATGCGAGTCCGCTTGGAAGAGGTGGACTCAGGCACGGTTCATCCATACTCACACAGAATGTGAAAGCAACCTTACTCGAGCACGGAAGTGGAGTATCAGGTGACACCTTAACTATTTGACTCTTTTCAACCACCTTTCACCAACAAAAATTTTAGGCAAATCTGAGGCCATCATATTCCGCCCTCTGCCTGAGTCTTAGTAAAAGTGGCTCTTAAAAACCACCTCGGTGCATACTGCTACCTTCTGCATCGGAATTTAGATAAAATAATCCATACTCGATCACGGTACGACGTCGCTAGTGTGAAAGCTGACCAGCGGAGGTAGAGGGCGGGTGGGGGGCAATCATACAGTGGCATGGTATGGAACAATCGTACCTAGTGTTAAAGCGCCCTTAGGCTCAGGACCTTTGGAGTTTTCAGGGGCAAAAACGTCCTCGCTCAAGCGTTGACAAAGTATTATGGTCTTTTCTCATATGTTGTGTTCATTACATGTACTATTTTATTCAGCCGGTCTGACGGGGCGTGCATGTTCATGCATAAGACAGTCAGTCAGGACAGTCAACCCTTTTCTGTTCTTCTTATGCAAAAAAAAAAAAAAACTAATGAAATACACAGACATGGCAGATGTTATTTTTTCAAATATTTTAACAATTCCTTTAATTTCAAAATATTGTCATTGTTTTACTTACCTCAGAATCGGTAACTGATACCATTAAGAAACTGAACAGCCACTAGCATTCCCTTGAAACAGTCACTTGCCTCCCCTCAATGGAATTTTCCATTCACTAAAGCCCCCCATTGTCTCAGTGGTGAGGAATTAAAGAGACACCTATTGTTTTTCAGGTAGAACAAACCCACTGAGAAGTAACTGCCTTGAGATTTGGTTTAAGTAGTTCTGTGAAGGACTGTACCAATGATCTGTTGTACAGGACAATATTTTTTAGGCTAATTATGTGAGTAATTATGTGACGAACTAATAAATGTAATTTTGGGGAGACAGCAGCATTTTAGCACCTTTAATCTAAAATTAGAGGATTTGAAATAAAAAGTTTCCGACTTAAAAATGTAAAAAATGGCTACACTGTTTGCCGTCAGTCTGTCATATGGGACATGACAATAAACAGCCCATCATTTATCATATTTTTCCCCGTCAAGCAAAGGGTCATGTGACCATCACTTTGCAAGTGGACAGACTTTGCTCTCGAGAGGTGACTCGTAAAGAGTGGGAACTTGAGTGATATCAATTTGTGAGAAATTAAGGCAATTGATTGAAAATTGTGGAAAATTGAAAATTTGTTGAAATTTCATGTCTCTTTTCATTCCACCCCAAATAAGCATTCCGCAGTCAGGTAAGTGAGAAAGCTTACTGGTTCTAAATGACTTATTTATTCAGGGTGACAAATCATAATAGACCAGTAACTGGTCTAACTATAGACCAGTTCCATGCTAGAAACGGTAAAAATTCATAATTTCAGAAATGTTTTTAACTAACTGGTCACCAGTTAGTTAAAAACATTTCTGAAATTATGAATTTTTACCGTTTCTAGCATGGAACTGCTCACAGATGATGTAGATCAGTGCTTTTTCCCGCTAACTCGGATGATTCTAATGATTCGCTCATTATCAAGCATCTTCATGGGTAACAAACTGATCATTTGACTCACCTGTGCTGGAGCAGACAGAGCTCTAAAACGTACGGGAGAAGTGGTACTTCTGGAGAGATTTGCAAAGCGCTGATGTAGATGATAAGATTGCCATCATTCAATGTTATAATGTGCATGCGATAGGTCTATGCACTCGATGGCTGTGCTCCAGAAGTGGCGTGGTGTTGGAAAAACTACTTGGTAGATTTTTTTTTTGTTGTGTTGACAGTTGCTGTATTTCTGCATATTTTATTGGAATGCCCAAGTTTTTCTTAGATGCAGTGCAAGCGTGCTCCAAGAAAGTTCTCTTTTTTTTGTGTAGGTCGGCATGGATGCTGTGGATTGGTAGCTTTCAGGACCAGAAGAGGCTGCACATCTTTGAGGAGTGCGCCTTACAGCACTGGGCTCTGTCACTACAGAGCAAGGTGAGCAGAAACCTGTTTTAACTTTCACTGCGAGTGAACTGTATATGATGGGATTCAGGAAGTTGTCATTGGATTTGTGTCCATGCGTGCGACAAGGACTCATTTTTGTAAGAGTCTTCTTCATAACCATGTTTGACTGTGTTTTGCTACATGGTGAGGTAGGGCTGGATCATTAATCTTTCGCGATTATTTTAAGCACAATAAAAGTAACTGCCTCTATGGGCCTTACTGTCTGCAATAGAAAGGGGATGCAAAATAATCCTACCAAATCCAGGCCATTTCCCTTGCCATCCAGGCAAACTTTTCTAATAGTTGGAAAGCTTATACTTTTTACTGCTTTTCATTGAAAAATTTCCTCCGTTATGTACTGTAATTTGGACTTCAAAATGTGGCATCAGGGGATATATGGCATCGGCAAAGCCTAATGTGTGAAGGCCTGTCATCAGCTGACCAGTGCTTTCTCACAAACACCCTTCCCTGCTGAAAAAACAATAGAACCTTTACGGACAAATGACAGTGGTTTCCACTACGCTCCATTATAAAATGGTAACTTTTACCACTAAAACCATCATACCCCTGCAGCTCCTCTGGAACGCTGCAGCTCGCCTTGAGCACAACCACCCTCGTCACTCCCATGCCCCCCCCCTGCTGACGATCCTTCACTGGCTGCCTCACATCAAGTGTAAGACATTGATGCTGGCCTACAGGCAGTCAAAGGAACTGCTCCAGCATACATCCAGAAGCTGCTTCGATCATACTTGCCTGCTAGACCACTTCGCTCAGCGACTTTGGGTCGTTTGGCTCCTCCTCCTCTCCGCTCGTGCTCATCCCGCTCAAGACTGCTGTCTGTCCTGGCTCCTCGTTAGTGGAATGATCTACTTATGGAGGTCAGGACATCAGAGTCACTGAGCATCTTCAAGCGCAGCCTGAAAACTCTCCTCTTTAGGCTTCACTTTTCCAACACTTGCCTGCCCTCCGTGTAACTCTCCACATGTAGTGTGCCACGATGCCTGTCTCATTTTGTTAACTGTGCTGCTGGTTTTTGTTCACTCTGCTGGTTTCCTTTTTTGGGGATTTTTTTTTCCTTTATTGGATAATCACACAGTAGAGAGAGGCAGGAAAGTTGGGGTGAAGAATGGGGAAAACATGCGGCAAATGACCTGAGCCGGAATCGAACCTGACCGTCGCAGGAAGGCCAAAGCCTTTATGGTGCGCGCGCTTAAACCGATGAGCCACTGGGGCGCCCCAACTTTGCTGGTTTCTTTCGGTTGGCTGTGGTTCGTTCTACAACCCCAATTCCGAAATAGTTGGGACAAAGTGTAAATTGTGAATAAAATCAAAACGCAATGACTTTCAAATCACACCAGCCAGTATTTTATTCACAATAGAACAGAGATAACATAGCAAATATTGACACTGAGAAATTCTACAATTTTATCAACAAAGTGAGCTCATTTCAAATTTGATGGCTGCTACAGGTCTCAAAAAAGTTGGGACAGGGGCCTGTTTACCATTGTGTAGTATCCCCTCTTCTTTTTAACTCGGAGTGGAAGCGTCTGGGCATTGAGGAGACAAGTTTGGAATTTGATCCCACTCTTGTTTAATACAGGCTTCCAGGCTGCTGGAGAGTTTTGGGTCTCCTTTGACGGACTTTTCATTTAATTGTGCCAATAGTTCTCAATCGGTGAAAGATCAGGACTGCAGGCAGGCCAGTTCAGCACACGGACTCTTCTACTACGAAGCCACGCTGTTGTAATAGCTGCAGTATGTGGTTTTGCATTGTCCTGCTGAAATAGAAAAGGCCTTCCTTGGAATAGATGTCGTCTGGAGGGGAGCATGTGTTGCTCTAAAACCTTTATATAACTTTCAGCATTCATGGTGCTTTTTAAAACATGCAAGTGTCCCACATCATATGCATTAATGCATCCCCATACCATCAGAGATGCTGGCTTTTCAACCGAACACTGATAACAGGAGGGGTGATCTTTCTCCTCTTTAGCCCAGAGGACACAAAGCTCATGATTTCCAATAAGAATGTCCAATTTGGACTCGTCTGACCACAGGACACTTGGCGACAGTCTATTTTAAATAAGCTTTGGCCCACAGAATACGGTGGCGCTTCTGGATCATGCTGAACAATGGCTTCCTTGTCGCGTGATGGAGTTTTAGGTGGCATCTGCGAATGGCACGGCGGACTGTGTTTACAGACAGTGGTTTCTTGAAGTATTCCTGGGCCCATTTAGTAATGTCAGGGACAGAATCATGCTGATGAGTGATGCAGTGGCGTCTGAGGGCCCGAAGATCACGGGCATCCAATAAAGGTCTTCGGTCTTGTCCATTACGCACAGAGATTTTTCCAGTTTCTCTGAATGTTTTGATGATGTTGGGCTCTGTCGATGATGAGAACTTCAAAGCCTTTGCAATTTGACGTTGAGGAACATTGTTTTTAAAGTATTCCACAATTTTTTTTACACAAGCCTTCACAGGTTGAAGAGCCTTTGGTCATCTTTACTTCTGAGAAACTCAGCCTAAGACATCCTATTAGTCAAACATGTTACACACCTGATGCCAGTTACCTTAATTGCTTGCTAAATGATCTTTTAGCTGATTCTCTTACAAATTAATAGCTTTTTCAGCTCTTTTTTGCCTGTGTCCTAACTTTTTTGAGACCCGTTGCAGCCAGAAAATTTGAAATAAGCTCATTTTATGGAAAAAAATGTCAAATGTTTCATAACATTTCAAATGTTGCAACTATGTTCTTTTGTAAATGACATATTGGCTCATGTGATCAGAAAGTCGTTGCATTTTGATTTTATTCACAATTTACACTTCGTCCCAACTATTTCGTAATTGGGGTTGTACTTTGTTTAATTGTGGTAGATGCTATTTACAATAATCTTTAAAAGTGCCATTATTTGTGAAACCTTGATTTGGAGGAAATTTATTTTAATTGAATCAGTTAATGATTTTGGTTGGTTTGGAACATGAATATCTTACAATATTGTTGCAAATGTTATTGCTTAGCGTTTTTCAATGAATATATATATTTTTTAAATCAAATAAATGATATCATTTTGTATTTTTTCTCTGGTAATATTTGTCTTATATTAAAATTGGTTTGATGATCTGAAACATTTAAGTGTGACAAATATGCAAAAAAAAAATAAGAAATCGGCAAGGGGGCAAATACTTTTTCACAGCACTGTGTGTGTGAACCTCAGAAACATGACAGCCTGACTGGTGTGTGTGAACCTCAGAAACATGACAGCCTGACTGGTGTGTGTGAACCTCAGAAACATGACAGCCTGACTGGTGTGTGTGAACCTCAGAAACATGACAGCCTGACTGCTGTGTGTGAACCTCATAAACATGACAGCCTGACTGGTGTGTGTGAACCTCAGAAACATGACAGCCTGACTGGTGTGTGTGAACCTCAGAAACATGACAGCCTGACTGGTGTGTGTGAACCTCAGAAACATGACAGCCTGACTGGTGTGTGTGAACCTCAGAAACATGACAGTCTGACTGGTGTGTGTGAGCCTCAGAAACATGACAGCCTGACTGGTGTGTGTGAACCTCAGAAACATGACAGTCTGACTGGTGTGTGTGAACCTCAGAAACATGACAGCCTGACTGGTGTGTGTGAACCTCAGAAACATGACAGCCTGACTGGTGTGTGTGAACCTCAGAAACATGACAGCCTGACTGGTGTGTTCCAGGCTTGGTTGCAGTGGAGAAGATTGTACCTGCTGGGCTGCTGTCTCAGAAAAGAGGAAAACAGAGCCGCTGTGCACCACAGTCATGGGCTTCAGCGAAAGGCAGTGTTTGCATGGACCAACTACCTCCACTATCGCCAGGCAAAGAAGGAGCGAAATGGTATTATTCTTGCAGTTTTTGGCTTTTGAACAAGCTGCGTTATGCTGACCCAAGATTTTAGAATTCCAAATCAGGTAATTTAAGCTGCTTTTTGAATAAATAATGTAATAGTTACTTGTAACTCCACGTGTGCCAGTGTAACTGGCAGCAGGAGTTGTTATTGTGTGTAGGATGTTTTCTTGAGGTTCCTTCACCCCTTGGTCCCAATTATGCATAATTTGAAAGCCACTGCCTACCTGTGAATTTTTTCTGACCATCTGCATGATGTTATGGCCACAGCATACCTTTCCATCAAGCATTATATTTTACCTTAAGAAGGAAACATTATCTCAAGCTGGTGCACCAAAAAACGGACCTCATTTTACCCAAATGAATTGCATGGCCCCTTGTTGCTGGTCCAAAATAGAGCATCTTTGGGATGAGGTGGAAGAGGAGGTTGACGGGGTGAATGTCAGCATCAAAGAGAGAAATGGGACATTCACAACTTTTACAGTTATGAGAGTCAAATTGTAATGGCCAGACAAGTATTGGTGCATCTCCGCAGTGGCTTGGCTTCTGAAGTGCTCCGGGTCAACAGTGTTGAGTACCTACTAACAACTGTCCGAGTACAGATAAAGTACCAACTGCTGATGGGGTGCCCAAGGCTCACCGACTTGCGAAAATGGCAATTGCTGTTCTGTCCAGTATGGGCCAATAGAATGGCTATTGTGTCACGAGTCACACAAAAATTTAATGATGGCTATGGGAGCAAAATGTGTAACAAAGCACAGCGCTTCACGCCCTGATGCAAATGGACTCTTGTGGCCTCGGACTGGTCAGAGTGCCCATTCTAACTTTTGACCTCTGTTGAAAGTCCTTGCAATGGGCAGATGAGCTTTGGAACTGGACCTCTAAGCAATGGCAGAAGGTTGTCTGGTCCGATGAGCCACGTTTTATTTTACATTGTGTACATCAGTCGGGTGCATGTGCAGTATTCCCTTGGGAAGAGATTTCCCAGGGCATGTCCATGTGACTCACATTCTGTTTTTTTCCACTTTTAAAACTACATCTTCATCTGCTACAGCTGTATTTATATCCCCAAATGGCGTTCCGGGGGATATTATGTTTTTGGTTCGGCCGCTGCCACCGCCGCACTATGTGTTAACGCGATAACTTCAGTAATATTTCAATTACAAATTCCAAATTTTGCATATAAGTAAGTATCATAAAGAGGAAGAACTGATTCAATTTTGGACAATTTACGATGTCTAGTTTAGCCACCAGGGGCCAAAACGGATTTCAGTGTTAACGCGATAACTGCAGTAATATTTCAATTAGAAATTCCAAGTTTTGCATATAAGTAAGTATCATAAAGAGGAAGAACTGATTCGATTTTGGACAATTTACTATTTCTAGATTGGCCACCAGGGGCCAAAAACTGAAAAAATCACTGTTCCATGATAACTTCAGTAGTATTTCAATTCAATTACAAATTTCAAGTTTTGCACATAAGTAAGTATCATAAAGAGGAAGAACTGAATCGATTTTGGACAATTTACAATTTCTAGATTGGCCATCAGGGGCCAAAAACTGGAAAAATCACTGTTTTTATCATATCTCTGGAAATATTTGTCCGATTGACCTCAAATCAAGTGCAAATAAAAGGTCATGACCAGAGGATGTGTCACATGATGACATCATACCTGTATGGTTCAATATTTTGCCACCAGGTGGCGCTTTGTGATGGAAAATTACCATTTTGACCATATCTTCAGAATCATTTGACCGACTGATCTGATATTAAGTTCAAATGAAAATCTATTCAAGGACAAGGTCTATTCAAGGATTAGGGAATTTGACGGAATGGGGGCGTTCGGGGATATACCCCCAGCCGTCGCCTCCGACGGCATAAGCCTAGTTTTTATGTAAGATTCCAGTTGCTGTTTGCAGGAACCCATTTTAAAGATTTTCAGCAAGAGCAACAGAAACTAAACTTTTAATTGCATCTAAGAATTGGGTGACCCGCGTTACACAAACAGGAAAGTTCAATAACCTGCACTAACACTTTTCAAAACTCTCCTCAAACTGTAAATGACAGAAGTGAGTTAATGTCTTAATGCAGTAACAACTAAACGGGCTATCAGATAATACAAAAAATTAAGAGGTTTTTTTTTTCGGACCTGGTACAATTTTGTATAAACGGTGTGACTGGCATTACGTATTTCCATGATTTGTTTTAAAGGGACTTTTTAGCACCCAGATACACATTTCTGACTGTAAAAATGTTGTAAAAACTGAATTTTGGTTTTTCGTAGACCATGTCTTTGACCGAATTTGTCATTCACCCTTAAAATGTGTTAATATTGGAGGTTTTTTTTTTTTTTCAAAATCTGATTCTGCTAATTCAATCTATTTGTCTCACCATATTGTAGGAATTGAAAAAATGAACCCCGATTCTTGTGGAAGCTTAACAGAGTATTGCAGGAAGCTTCCTGCCGACACTACTGTGTTACACACATGCAACACCTAATTGAAGCTTTCCTGACCAGTTAGAATCCAGGTATCCAAATCATCACCAAAACTTTGACATTCAGCCTATTGGCATGTATCAATGTGGCTTGTCTGTCCAGGTGAATTCCTGTAGTGGCCTATTTAACCTTATTTCAGTCAAAACATAAAACCAGTAAAATTAATCAAGTCTGGTCATATTACTCAGATTATATACTAAAGTAGCATCAAGGCCGATCATGCCTGCACAATGTATCAGACAACATTGATTCTGGTCAAAACACACCTCCTGCCTTGTAGGCTTATGACATGAATGTATAAGCGGGCCGTTGTATAAGCATGATATACCACCCCTTTATTTCCTTTAATTTCCTTCTTTTCCCAGCGAGGAAAATGAGTATTTAACGTGTCAACGTTTTTCTTAGTAAATCTATTTCTAATTGACATGAAGTTTTCACCAGATGTCGGGAACAAGCCAAGTAATCCACACATACAAAGAAATCAAAACAAGTAAGTCCATAAATTAAGTTATATGTATTAAAGTGGAATGACGAAGGGGAAAAGTGAACACGCTTTTATGAAATTTATTCAATACTTAGTAGAAAAGCATTTGCTGGTAATGACAGCCTCAAGACACCTCCTGTATGGAGAAACTAGTCGCATGCACTGCTCAGGTGTGATTTTGGCCCATTCTTCCACACAAAATGGTCTTCAAATCATGAAGGTTCCGGTGGCCTCCTCTATGAACTCTGATTCTGTTCTTTCCATAGATTTTCAATTGGATTCAAATTGGGTGATTGACTGGGCCACTCTAGCAGCTTTATTTTATTTCTCTGAAACCAATTGAGAGTTTCCTTGGCTGTGTGTTTGGTATCATTGTCTTGCTGTAATGTCCACCCTCGTTTCATCCTCAGCATCCTGGTAGATGGCAGCAGATTCTTATCAAGAATGTCTCAGCCCATTTTTTCATTCATCCTTCCATCAATTACATGAAGTCTGCCAGGACCATATACTGAAAAACAGGCCCACAACACGATGTTCCCACCTCCAAACTTTTCTGTTGCAGTTATGGTCTTTAAAATTTCCAGACAAGTGGCTAAAATTTTGCCTAGGAATTCAAGGTGAGCTTTTTTTTGGTTCTCGCTGCTCTTTCCAAAACTGGGGCAACCGGAAGAATGCAAAGATTGGATGTACACTGCAATTTTTCGCAAATAACTTTTTTGCTGTAATGCATGTTACTGGCATGTTACTCCCAGATAGATTCATTCTGAGATACAGATGCATTATGCATACTGATGCATACCTCTTCCAGTAAACATGCTGAGATTTTGAGAAGCATCCTGAACCCAACCTCATTCTCCAGTATAAGCTTTGTTGGGGTAATGGCCTCGCACAGGGCACCAATGTTGGGGAAATTTGCCAAATGATATTATTAATTTGACTATCAAAACATATGATATTGTAATATTAATATTAAATATTAATATAAATACCTCGGGGCACCACCCTTCCTCAGTGAAGGGAAAACGATAGTCAATTAATAAAACCTCAGTCTCAATATCCACTAAGCTATTAATTTGGAACTTGATTAGCGATTAAATTAATAATTGTAACCAACTTACCAAATCAATAGTTAGATTGAAGGATTCAGATTTCTGCATAGAAGAGGTTGGCAGATTCTTTCACTTTTGCACAACATTAATAACCACAGCATATGTCTTAAAAGAATATTTATTTAAATGAAACTAATGAAACACACAATGTAAACTACATTAACACTATATGCACAATGAAGGAGGTGTGTGTGTGTGTGTGTGTGGGTGAGAGAGAACAAAGGGATGATCTAAGGTGTGAGTGGAGGAGCCATGCATCATGTGGAGTGGGGGAAGGCAACCCTACTGTAACAGAGACCAAGTCTTTGTAGCAAAGGAAAGTTAAGAGTTTTAAAGTCAGTTAAATGACTTAACAGCTCAATGTCGTTTGTGTATGTGTATTGCGTTAAAATGAAGAGATCTGTGTGTGTTTTGCACAGGAAAGCCGCCGTGTTAGTGTACAGGACGTTATTAGCATGCAAGAGCTTGTCTGCTATACATTAATACCACCCTGTCCAACTAAGACACAATCCTAAAAACAGTCACTACAACTATCATTTCACAAATACACACAGTCACTTTTAGTCTTAAAGGAAGGTTTGTGCCCAGTTGTTACCAGTCCTTAGTTGAGGAAAGAGGTTAGGAGGTTGCTGGAGGATCCGATCGTGGGCGATGTTGATCCGGCTGGGAAGAGCGGTTCTGGTGCTGCAAAAGTCTGTGTCTTTGCTGTGGGAAGAGGAGGGAGGCTGGCCGCTCCTAAAGAGCAAGCTGTTGCTTCCAAGGCTTGCTCTACCCCTGGTAGCCTGGCAGATTCTTCAGCATGGCCGGTCTATGCTGGGCCTAAGAGGTGGGGGAGGAGGACCTCCCCAGGGGTGCAGGAGCCTCTCCAATGGAGAGAGAGCCAAGAGAGAGTCCAGAGACAAGAGTCCAAGAGTCCAAGAGCCAAGAGCAGAGAGAGAGATAAAATGGTTGACCACTGCTTTTATGTGCCTGGCCTGCTGGCGGGAGGGGCTTGCAGGCAGCAAGTGGTCATGGGAAATCCTGGACTCCATTTTGTATCCTCACATATGAAAGTTTTCCTCCATGTGACCCCAACAGCTTAAACCTCTTAATGCAGTTGCATGAGTCAAATAGAAGTATATCCTGAGAATAAAGAAACAAAGTGCAGATTGAAATTAAAGAAGGAATAATATGAAAACTAAATAGTCAGCATTATGAAATTGTCAGTTGCACTACAGGGGCTTACCTCAATAGTTGCTTAACTTGACATGGTTCAAAAGAATCACTGAATCACTATCAGGAATGGTAGTTGCTAGTTGGCTACATTTATGAACCATGCAAGTGGACTCTGTTGCATTAACTTAAAAAAGTTGGAAACCAAAACAAACATCACTGTCTAAACCTCGTCCATTGTACCCACTGATGGTTCAGCCAAATAACACTATGCATGTCCACAGTAAATGAATTTCTGGGAATGAGAATCGTTAATTTATGTGCATATCCGCTGTAGACAAGCATTCTCGAAAGCCGTGAGTCACCTCGCATTTTGTCGCTAAATTCCTTTAACCCGACATCAAACGTTCAATTACTTCCACCACCGTGGGCTTGCTGTTTACATTCTTCACTCTAGGGACTTAATCCTTTTCGGAATGTCCCATTTTGCATAAGTTTCTTCCCTGATGGCATGTCCCGTGGCTGTGTGGCCATCTGCAGCCGCTCGAAAGGCGAAAATGAAACACGGGCGATTAGTTCAAAAAGGGTCACTTGGAGCGGGTGACTCAATCACAGACCGGGTGTCTGTTGCCTTTAGTTTTTCTGTCCTCACAAAGACTTGTTCCCATCTCTGCCGCTGCAGAGCACTGTTGGCTCTACCGTTCTGTTTCCAGGGTTGCCAACTTTGGTCATTTGGCTGGAGCAAACCTCTTACCGTCTAAACCTATAGGTCTACCGACTACCATAATTTCCCGATTATTAACTGAGGTCATAATCTATGAGGTTAATACATGGGTGAGGGCTATACATTGGAATGCATCTTTTCATCACACTACTTTGTCATTAAATCATGATCTGATTCTAATTCAATAGGTAATATTTCGTAAACTGTGGTTAATACACTGGTGAGGTTAATACATGGTTTTGTTTTTTTTTTGGTTTGCATAAAACACTGATCTGAGGTTGATACATGGTGCAGCTTATGGTCAGGAAATGACTGTATTGGGCCCTATAGACAAGAGCATATTGGACCATTCCATCTAGACAATTTTGCTTGGGTAATTTTACTGGGGAAAAATTACTGGGAAAGTGGGAAAGTTTCTTGAAAATCTCCAGTTCATTTATTGATTTAACCTTGTAAATAACCAGTGTCAGAATTTGTGAAATGAAGCTTAGTTCAGTCAGGAAGACTCTCTCGCGCACTTCAACTCAGTTTATTTTCACTCGTATGCTCGCTCATAAATCCCTGCAGCCAACCCCTGGGGCCGTCAATAGAGCAGTCAGCTGGTGTAGCAGCTGATCTCTTCTATCCAACCGCACACCACAGTCGCATCGCTAGCCAATCGTTATGTTGCTGTCTTTTTAAAAAATGTCATTTTTCTGTGCCCTTGTTCGTTCATGCTGCCATTCGCTGGCCCTCCTCCTCCCCAACGCCACCCAACTCTCGTCAGGCCTTCTGTCCTGCCGTTTCAGCTTCGTCAGCCATCAGCCACCACCGCCACCAGTGTCTGGACTCTTCAGGGGATTTTTCCAGCTGCTGCTCTGAGCCGTGCTCCTGCTCTTCGAGTCTTCTCTTGTCTGATTTTAAGCTTGTTAATTCTGAGTGCTGTCTTCCTGCCGTCATGATCCTCTCATCGCTAAATTACCATCTGGAGTAGTCTAATTAGGAGTTTAGAGCCTATGTAATACTAGAGCTTTTTTATTGTCATTCGTTAATTAGTGCTGATGAGTGGGTAAATTTACAACACAAAATAATGTCAGATTTGGCATGAGATTTCTTTCTTGAGCGTGAGATTGAGGCTGAATGCGTAACTCTCACGCCAGATGCGTGAGAGTTGTCAACCCTGCTTTATCTTACAGAATGTCTACCAGCGGAGTGTAACAATTGAGACGGAACCAGTCTAGTTTCCAGGAGGTGTGCGTTTTTTTTTTTGAGCTTTGTCTTCATGAGGTGGACGCTTTTTTCCTCACCTCATTTTTTTCAGGCGCTTGCGCGTGAAAGCGCTCGTTAAAATATGTGTCTACTGTTTGTATTGAGCTTTGGGGGTGATATGCAGTGCTGTTTGTCCTCCAAAGATGGTGTGTGCTGTGACATCCAAGGAGTTCAATTTTGGTCTCATCTGACCAGACAATTTTCTTCTAGTATTTCATAGGCTTGTCCAAATGTTGTTCAGCAGACTATAAACAAGCTTCCACATGCTTTTTCTTCAGCAAAAGCTCAGTCTTGCGCAGTGAGCGTGCATCGAGACCATGGCAGTTGAGTGCATTACTTATTGTTTTCTTTGAAACAACTGTACATGCTAATTCCAGGTCTTTCAGAAGTTCTGCGCGACTGGTTTTTGGCTCTTGGAAAACTCTTCTGATTATTCTTGCGACTCGTCTGTCAGAAATCTTGCAAGGAGCACCTGGTCGTGGCCAGTTTATGGTGAAATTATGTTCTTTCCACTTCTAGATTATTGCCCAAACGGTGCTCACTGGAACACACAGAAATTTGGAAATACTTCTGCGACAAATACCATCAGTATGTTTTGCCACAATAAGGTTGCAAAGATCTTGAGAGAGCTTTTTGCTTTTACCCATCATGAGATGCTTCTTGTGTGACACCTTGGGAATGAGAAACCTTTTTATTGGCCATCAATTTGGATTTTTTCTGATAGGGGGCAGGATTGCTTTCCAAATACTGACAGATTTCAGCTGGGCTTTCCATGCCTTTTTGCACCTCCTTTTTTTCATGTGTTCAATCCTTATTCCCTGTGTCATTCCACTTTATTACTCATAACTTAATTCATGGACTTATTTGTTTTGATTTAATTTTATGTGTGGATTACTTTCATGTCAATAGCGCTATTAGAAATCCATTTTTCTGCTGCCGGGTTAGCTCACTCGGTTAAGGCGCCACAATACAATAGTGACTACTATGGCGCGGGTTCGATTCCCGGTCGTACCAACCAGCAGTGGTCGACAGCTTTTTCAGAACAGCGCACAAGTGGCTAAAGCACTGGGGAATGCAAATTGGGAAGGGACTGCTGGGAAGGGAAATTTTAAAATGATTGAATTGTTCGTCGCTCAAGCGCCTCTTGTTGGCCAGCCAAGCGCTTGATTCTGAGATTCTGAGCTTGTTCATGTTTGGGTAACCTCCTCCCTCGTTGTGAACTTGTGATAGTTCCGACCAATGAGTGTAAAGATGCGGGGGCTGACAGGCGCGTGCTTCGGAGGAAAGCCGCAAACTGTGTCTCTCTCCTGAGCTGGCAATCGGGGGTTGTATGTGAGCAAACCTTGTACGTAGTTCTCTGATTGGGCATTCCAAATTTGGGTGGGAATGGAGAATTTATAAGAAATGTATAAAGAAAGAAAGAAATTTACTGAGAAAAATGTTGACGCGTTCAATACTTAATTTCCCGGCTGTAGTTGTGACTAGGCCTCTGCTGTTGGCGGCCGACAACAAGGGGTATATCCCCGAAATTCCCCAATCCTCGGAGCCCCCTTTATTAGATTCCCTTTTACTAAACCTACAATATGAAGCAAATTTGAGGTCTGTGTAAGTAATTGTTCCAGAGATATGGTTAAAAAACTGATTTTTCAATATATAGTGCCACCTGGTGGCGAACCTAGGAGTGCATACTTGCCCAAAATCTAGTTCGTTCATATCTCTACATCATATCTACCCATATGCTAAATATGAGAAGTCAACTTTAAGTATTTTGTGAGTTACTGCGCTAGCGGCTAAAATCTCCAGACATGACGGCAGGTGGGGCGAAACTATGATGTCCCCAAAACTTGAATTGTAGGGATATAATAATTACAGTATTCTGTGTGAAATCCTAATTGAACTTACCTTTGGTGTTCCTGGATGATGTTGGATGGAAATCTTTTGTTTTTTGATTAAAGCCCGTGTTTCACAAATAATGTCAAACATTAAGTGAGATGGATTCTGGAAAAAATCATTGCACTGCCCCCTTTGATAAATATCTTGAAATAATTTAAAGGCTATCTTGATCAGAAAAATTATGAAAAAGAAGCGATTACATTCCAGTAAAAACATTGTGACTCACTTTATTCTACCCTATTTTTTTGATTCTCGTTATACATGACTTGCGGTACAGCTACACCATGCCTAATATTATACCAGAGAAAGAGAGTGCAGCCCTTTTGTTGATGTCCATTTCTCACGTAAAGACGAGGAGTGTAGGGTAATTCATCACCCGTTTCATTCTTCCAGGAGCTTCAGTATTGTAAGATAAAGTGCCCTTTTTTGTGACTGGCATAGGACATTTAACGATGTGTTAAGGAGAATGGCATGAAAAAATGAGATGAGACACCAAAGTTTTATGACCAAAAATATTATGAAGGCTCAATGAAATCATTTCAACAGTAAAACTCAAAAGGTACTGTAGTGTGCAGTGATGAGCATACACTTAGCAAAATGAAGATAAAATCAGAAACCAAGTATTTATGATGTCGCCCATGACGGTCAGCTGGATGAGGTATTGTATGGAGTTAAATTACTGCTAAAACCTAATATACAAACAGATTGTTTTACAAATGCAGTACGATTCACCAACAAACACAATGTGATTTGCAAATACAAAACTGATTCACGTGCAAACAAAGTGTGATTTGCAAATACAAAAACCATTTGCAAACAAACGCAGCGTGGTTTGCAAATGTAAAAATGATTTGCGTACAAAGTGTGCTTTGCAAATACAAAAACCATTTGCAAACAAACGGTGTGGTTTGCAAATACAAAGCATGAACAAACTAATATATTCTGTTTTACAAATTGCAGAATGACAGAAACCCTTGCAGAAGGTGATATTTAGTATCAGTAGTAGGCCCGCCCTTTGCCTCCAAAATCTTTGGTTTTATTTGAATGGGATATTCTTTCATTCTTTCAGGACAGCCTCCAGTGTTGTGTCATTTAGAGATCTAGGAAATGAACTCATAGCGCCAATTGCTGTTGAGCAGGGTGAATAACTTAGCTAGGACATTTGTAAACAAATCCTTCGGACATTTGTGAGAAAATCGGCATCACCATATCACCGATGGAAACTTGCTAAACAAACTACACTGTTTGTTTGCAAAACATTTTTATATTTGCAAACCACACTTTGTTTACACGTGAATCAGGTTTGTATTTGCAAATCACAATGTGTTTGTCAGTGAATCGTAGTGCATTTGTAAAACATCTTCTGTTTGTATATTAGGTTTCGGCAGTAATTTAACTCATATTGTAGTCAATGCAGTTTGTTTGTTGCCTCTCCTGCCTCAGAGTCAGCGGGGCAAATTATTGTAAACCGCACCGATTACATCTACACATCTACACATTAGCATCTACACTGTTGCACTGATTGACTTCAGACTTTCACAGTAGGTGGGCAATGGTCCATAGATGACCTGAATCAATTTTTAGAGTAATGGGCTCAAGGTCTTCGGAAATGTCAAAATGTTTTTTTTTTTTTTGCGATAACTTCCTTCAAATTCATCACATTGGCTTCAGACCAAAATCAAAATGTACATCAGCTTATTCTGCTTCCAGCTGTATACTGCATGACATGGAAGCTTTGACGGTCTCCAAGTGGTTGGGCTTTAAATGTCCGGAAGGTCAAGGTCATCGTGAAAATAATATATTTTCCACTATAACTCAAAAACGGTTGCAGATTGGCAGATGTTTACTGATATGACCATACTGGACTCCTACATGGGCTTTTTTCTACACCCTTGACCTTTAGTGACCTTGAAAGCTCAAATGGCTATAAGTTGAAAACTGGAGGACACACTTGTAAAACTGAGTCGGTGTGAAAAGCGCTTCAGTAAGTGCTGGCGGGCGAGGTATGCTTTGCCTCACAATACTTGTTTCATGTAATATTCGGTCATATAGATGACAATTAGTAAACAGATAATAATATATAAGAAAAACAAAAATAATAATGTATTTTCGAGAGAAAAGGTTAATGTGTAGTGTGGCCACCCTTTGGTTTGATTACGGCGTTGAATCTTTCAGGCATAGTTTTCACGTATTTTTTTTATTTTCTCACTTCCTATAGCATTCCATATAGTTCGAAGTTTATCCCAAAGAGATTCTTCTGATGCTAGAACAGTTTTGCTCTTTCGAATTTAGGTCTGAATTTTTAGCAGGCCAAGTCATAACTTTTATGTCACCAGATGTGTCTTTCCGACTGAGATGATTTTTACACAGCTTAGAAGTGTGTTTTGGGTCATTATTGTCCCCCATCGCCCCGGCGGGACGGGGGACATAGAAATGCTGTTTGTCCGTCCGTCCGTCCGTCCAGGAACAGTGTACTTGCAATAACTTTTGACAGCTTTGATGGAGGATCACCAAATTCACACCACATATGCCTCTCATGAAGGCCTTGCTCAAGGTAAATGATGAGTGACCTTGACCTAGTTCTCAAGGTCACTGAGCAAAAACATGTGAAGAACACTACTCGCAATAACTTTTGACAGCTTTGATGGAGGATCACCAAATTCACACCACATATGCCTCTCGTGAAGGCCTTGCTCAAGGTCAATGATGAGTGACTTTGACCTAGTTTTCAAGGTCACTGAGCAACCCCCAGCTTTGATGGAGGCTCACCAAATTCATATGACATTCTTATTGGTTCTTATTAGGTAGATCTCAGCCATGGGCACAAAACTATGCCTTGGCGATGCGTCCATCATTCACAAGTTATGAAAATTCTAATCTCTCTTATGACCCATGGTTATATTTAGCTGATATCGCAATGATCCATCCCTCATATATCTCTCTGTTCAACCAATGACCTATCAGCTACAGTGTCATTGTACTTCACATTATTAGTGGTATAGTCCACCACATTATTTTCAGCCATCAAAACAGTTTTTGCCACATGTTTCTGGTCACTTGTGCGATGGGTGACACAAGGCCTTGAGGCCAGCAGGCCATTTTCTTGTTGAAAATGAAATCCCTGATTAATCAGTCACTTACCAGATGGCAATGCGTGCCTCACAAGGATGCTGTGATACTTCTGTTGATCCATGATTCAGTCGATTTTTATGAGATCACCGGCTGCTTTTGTGCAGACTGAACCCCAAACAATAGTATTCCTGCCTTCATAAGTTCTGTGTTTGGATGAGAAAATTTAAAATTTTGATTGATCGATCCTAAGGGCTTTTTCTCAGTCCGTTGGTGTCCAATCCTTGGATTTCTTGTTTTGTGTTTTTTTTTTTGATGTTGCCAGCTCGAAGAAGTTTTTTTTTTTGCAGCAGCAGCAGCAGCAGACCATTTTCACGCAGGCATCTGGAAATGACAGATCTTGATACTTTCATCTCTTCACTTCTGGCGTTATTAATATCATTGTGGAGTTGTGCTTTCGACTGGCATTTATTTATTTATTTATTTATTGACTTTTCTTACGCTGATAACAAACATCAGAGGCCCTTAACTTCAGATTTGCACCTCTATTGCCACTAGCTTCCAGCAAACCTGTCTCTTTGAAACACTTGATGGTGTTTTTTACAGTTCCATGGCAGCATTTGTGATCAACCAGTATTATTAAGGCCACAATGCCGTAACGGACAATCTCAGAGAGCTCCTTCCGTTGTGCCATCCTGATTAACACTGTGACACAGCTCAAAGTTCATGTCACCTTCTATACTGGCACAACTGACCATCAGAGGTAATTCTGATGAATAATGTTGCCTCAAACCAGTTTAAACAAATTTTTAAATATCAATAACCATGGAATGAGCCTTCAAATTCATGCCATGCAAAAGTAAAAAAAAAAAAATATTGCGACACCTTTTCATTGTTATAAAAATGTATGTTTTCAGTGTATTTGTTTATTACCCATATTTTTGCCTCATTATGCTTGTGGGAATAATGTTTTTGTTCTAATTGTCTACAACAGTATTTTTTACATTTTCACAAAAAATTTATTGAGAAGTCATTTGTTTTGACCCCTTTCAGATGAATGTGATGGTGTATAATCATCACTGCACACTACTTTATTGGAACTTAGGGCTGTAGAGGGCAAGAAAAATGTGTTATCTTAAATGAAGGAAACAAGAGCTTTTTATGTATCAAGTTTGAAAGGTGGTATATCCATGAATGCTGCATTTAGCTGTCAAAAATAGTTGTTTCCTGAAAATACAACCTAATTCCAGTCAAAAGATTCCTCAATTTATGGAAATTCAAGAGATAGAACATTGCGCCATTTTCCCTGTTGGCATGAAGGTGCCCATCAGAATGCACTTAGGGTGAAGAGAAGCTGGTTGAGGGGGTGTGATGCTGTGGCAAATGTTCTGTGGGGAAACCAAGGGTTTAGGCACTGATGTGGTCATCATTTTAGCTGAACTGTTTCAACTGCACATGGAGGTCCCGCAGTATATTAACCTGGTGGTTAATATATTTTGGCTGATTTCTGTATACAGCATGGTTTGTCACTTCCGCAGTTATTTTTGAATTGTTGGAGATTTCTGAAGTTTCCAAAAATAATGCTCGAGAACTGTGCATTTGGTTGCTCTTTTGCAGTTTCAAGCAAACACGCACAACATGTCATGGTTTTGAAGAGATGTTGGAGAACATGGCGAGACAAACTCTTGGACAGGCAAAGTGAGAGGGCTAAGTGGCATTCTGCCTCTGCTTTGGCACAGCAACACGTCCAGCTCCGAGCACTGCATCAGTGGAAAGGCTGTATCCTTTTGAGACATGCCATATTTTATCACAGTTTAGTATTGGGCGAGTAATTGGCATGAGCATTGACTAATAATGACTTGTATGCTGACACTATCACTCATTCTTTCTCCTTGGCTGCAGAGACAGAAAATTCCTTAAAGGTTCCATGTAATCAAAATAATTTTGCTTTATTATTGTTTTTCAGGAGGGTTTACTAAAAATTACATGCAACAGCAACAGGAGTAGAATTAATTGTGTAACTTCGTTCAGTTGTTCCAACAGGAATTTTTTTTGCTTGGCTAATCCAAGTAAATTGCGATGAACAATTGACTCGTGAATACATGCTCAACTGCTCATAATTGGAAGCCAGTTAATAATTTTTGGTGATTCATTTACAGTACTTGCTGTCACTTTGCGGTGTTTTGCACCAGTGTTAATAGGAATGAATGTTTTGTAGTGACAACCAATGATGTCAGGTGAATAGATTGCTTATCGTAGATGCTATTTTGGCATTGTCCTCATCATGCCAAACTATTCCTGTGTCATGTTTTTATAGTCTTCTTTTTCCTGAATTTCTGTGAAGATACAAACCAGTGTTTGGAGGTGGCAGAGAGAAACAGATTTGCCTGTGAGCTCTACAAGTGCCATCTGATGGTGAGTAGTAGGGCTGTGCGATATGAAGATATGTATCGTGCCAGGATAGAAAAATGGCTCTATCGTTTATGTCGTTGTGTTACAAATCAAGTCATTTCCGGTAATTTATGATGGGAGTTTATGAGCACAGGCCACATTACCTGACTGCCTAACATACATAATAACACAAGTGATAGTCCACCTAAAAACTATAATTTGTATATCAATTACTCAGCATTAGATGTCTCGAACGGACAAAGTTGTTTTTCACCTGGCGCAACTTTACGGGCACTGGAGAGTTTTGAAAAATTATCCAAATTCCTTTTCTCTGGAAGTAAATGGGGTCACCCAGTAGCAACGGCAAAACTCTACAAAACGTCTGTTGACAAACTTTCAAACCATCGTCGAACGCATCGTCCAGTATAATCCAAGTCTGCTTTGTCCACTCCGATCCTCAGAACTCCAGAAACGCGATTATTTTTCGCTAAAAATAATAAAATATTACACGCTTCAAGCAATCTAGCGCATTCAATGGAAGTCCCGCCTCCTGGCTCATTCCCAGAGACTAATAAAGTTTTTGAGAGAAGGGAGAAGACGTGTTTCAAAAACTTTATTTTTCTCTCATGCGATAAATTCATTTCGCCTCTGGTTTGAAAGCAGCTTTACGGGAACATTGGACAATGTATTTCTGCAGGGCAGAGCAATCTCGCTCTTCACATTCTTCTGTGGAAAACAATGACCGCAGTGCATTGTGGTATACGGCACTACAATGCAGTGTACATCGCTTTCTCACTCGATTCCGCCGTGCATTATGGGTATTTTATATTCCATGATAAAGTGGATGAAAAGAATTCAAACAACACTACAAAATGGCAGACACACTATATAGTGCGCTATGTTCGTGATAGTGGGCGATTTTGAGCACAGCTTAAGTCTTTGTAACAAAGAGAAGTTTAAGGAAGAGCGTTTAAAGTCAGCTTAAATGACTTACGAAACGCAACATTAGGTGTTTTATGTATGAAGTTAAAACGAAGAGATATGTTTGTGTTGCACAGGAAAGGTGCCATGTTAGTGTACAGGAGGTTAACTGCATGCAAGACCCTGTCTACTGCACTTAAATGCCATCCTGACCTAACTAAAACACAATCCTAAAAGCAATCACAGCAGCTGTCATTTAACAAATTCATACAGTCCGTCCAAGTCATAAATTAAGGTTTGGATGCCCAGTTGTTACCAGTCCTTAGTAGCGGAAAGAGGTTTGGTAGTTTCTGCTTGGTGGAGGATCCGATCCTGGGCGATGCTGATCTGGCTGAAAAGAGCGGTTCTGGTGCTGTAAAGGGTCTGTGTCTTTGTTGTGGAAAAGGAGGGAGAATGGCCGCTCCTCAAAAGCAAGTTGTTGCTTCCAAAGCTTGTTCTACTCCTGGTAGCATGGCTGATACTTCAGCATGGCCACGGTGGAGGGAGAAGCTAAGAGGTGGAGGAGGAGTACCCCAGCCTGAGCAGTCCCCAGGGGTCCAGGAGCCTCACCAAGGGGGGACAGCAGAGCCAAAAGAGAGAGTCCAAAGAGCCAAGAGAGCGATAAACTAGTTGACCCCTGCTTTTATGTGCCTGGCCTGCTGGCGGGAGGGGCTTACAGGCAGAGACTGGTCACGGGAAATCCTGGGTTCCATTTTGTTTTTCCTTACATATAAAAGTTTTCCTCCGTGTGATGATAAGTTGTTTTAGCACACTTTTTAGCTGATTTAGCACACTTTTAATTATCATCAGTTGATCATGCACTTTTGTGTCCCAAAATGATGAAATAAATGGAAATAATTTTATTGATTTCCAAATGATCCAAATGTCTTGCTTCATTGAAATTATTTCTTTACGTCTCTGTGACACTCAAATCCTGATCATGAAGCCCTTTAAATCGGAGTCATTCACATTTGGCAAGGATTGGCTTGATTTGGCATCTGCGTAAAGCGGTTAAAGCATCGAACGTGCTGTAAAAACATAACAACCAATCTGTTGCAGAAAAATGGTCTTTTTGCTCCTTTCAGGCTCTTCTTTTGCTCTTTCCAGCGTATGGGACTGAGACTTCTGAGCCTGAATGTCTCTCAGCGCAGAGCTCATCAAATCAACAAGAATACTGCACACCAGCAGCACCGGCAGAAAGTTGGTAGATCCATCTGAGCTCAGTTAAATTTAAGATGATTTCATAAGATTTGTGGAGTTCAAGGCATGCAGTGAATGCCAACATCAAGAAGAACAAATGTAGAAAAACTGTTTCGAGTTTGGGAGTTTGTACCACAGCTTATACTCACTTGCACTACAGTTAGATTGTTCTCTTTGATGGTGCTTTTTTTTAATAACTCGCGTGCCTATGGGTTTGGATGGGTGAAATGTTTTTGTGTATTGAATAGGTGATCGCCAGGTATTGGCATTGCTGGCTGGAAAGGTATGAAGAAAGTGAAGAGAGGAACTATCAACAGCAGCGCGACACTGCTCTCTCACAGCACAAGTACGTAAGCACTTCATCTAATATGGTCCTGTAAAACTGGATGAGGATTAACCATTGCTCAATTTGCACAATATACAACCCCAATTCCGAAATAGTTGGGACAAAGTGTAAATTGTGAATAAAATCAAAATGCAATGACTTTCAGATCACATGAGCCAATGTTATTTACAATAGAACATAGATAACATTTCAAATGGTGAAAATGAGACATTTTAAATTTTTATCCACAAAATGAGCTTATTTTAAGTTTTCTGGCTGCAGCAGGTCTCAAAAAGAAGTTGGGGCACAGACAAAAATAGGCTGAAAAAGCAATTAATACAGTACAGTCACCATTAACCAAAGAAAAGGTCGTTAATCCAGCAGTCAGGGGGCGTTAGGCTGTCTGTAGGACCGGGAAATCTCGTTGTTAGCTGTGCAGTAGGACAGGCGTCTTGACGCGCACAAAGACAAAAGAAGACCTCCCGCCGCCTACCGCGCATGCGGTAGCTGGACGATAGCCCGTTACCCGGGTGTTTGTTTAAGCATAACTGAGCCATGAGGGCGGTTGGGGCGGTCGTGTTGACAGTAGTCCGTAAATGTAGATAATGGCACATTTATTTCCATATATGAATGCAAGAGTAACGTTAGCCTACATAAAATATTGATTTGCTATGGCGGGGGTGATGTTGCCGGAAATCATTTCTGCCAACCTTTTTATTTTAGACTATACAGTTTGCTATACCTTTGCTACTGTTTAAAACCTTAGTGCGTTATAATACGCAATTGGATTATTAAATAGGCAGTGGCTATATCTACGGTGCCATAAACGGTGATTCGGGGCTATATTTACGGTAAGTCGGAGGGGGCATGCGCGGAGGCAGCGTCTCCGGGCAAACCCAAGATGACGGACTCGTGTTTCACAGTTGTGGGGAGCAATTTTGATGATTTTACTACTGAAATTCAGTCAAGAAAATTTTGAGTTTAATTTCTTGTGCTGCTATACGTGGTAATCCATGTTACTGAGTGATGACACACTGGGTTGCTAGGGCACGTGCAGCATGCATTCGCGGTATTAATATTCGAAAGCCTTATCAATAATAAAATCCCCTAAACATATTACCCAATCGCACTGTGGCACGGTACCGAACAATCGTACCTTGTGCGAAAGTGGTCTGAGAGATTGTATTAAAAACAAACACTCCGCCATAGACTGCAGATAAGCGTGCTGAGCTTGGAAACTGCCAAAATAAGTGTAAAACGCACGCACACCTTAAAATATAACCCCGAATCACCTTGTTCGGCGCCATAGATATAACCACTTCCTATTAAATATCATGCTATTTTTGGTGAAGATTTTGTTGGTCGGGTATCATTTCTGCAATATTTTATGTTCGGAGATAATGTATGCTTTTATGAACTATTAGACATATTTTACTCTTAAGTGCCGAAATAAATTATTTTTCCGATCGCAAACCTGTAATGTAGCAGCTTATATCCATTCATATATCGAAGATTACAACCCTTCTCAGTAAAATTCATTTATGGAAAGAACTTGAAAGTTTTTCGATTTATATACTGTTTTGTTTTAAAATGCTAATAGGCTATTTTTTACCAATTTTTCATGATAAAACGTTTTGCATCGTATGTAACAGTCAAAATGCCCTCTATTCTCTAACTTAACGTGGTACTACATTCAGTTCCGCGGAGCCACATGTGGTTTTTCCTGGTGGAAAATTGTCCTGTGATATGGCTCAGCAGTGTGAAGTACCGCATTATCGTGCGGTTAGAAGGGCGAAATGTCAGAGATTACCGGGCGTTAACTAACACCGTCTCTTCGGTTTTAACGGCGACTGTACTGTATATAAGCTGAAAGAACATTTAGCAAGTTATTAACTGGCATCAGTTCTGTAACATGATTGGCTACAAAAGAGATGTCTTAGAGAGGCTGAGTCTCTCCAACCTGTGAAGGCTTGCGTAAAAAAGTAGTGGAATACTTTGAAAACAATGTTCCTCAACGTCAAATTGCAAAGGCTTTGAAGGTCTCCTCATCGACGGTGCATAACATCATCAAAAGATTCAGAGAAACTGAAAAAATCTCTGTGCGTAAGGGACAAGGCCGAAGACCTTTACTGGATGCCCATGATCTTCGGGCCCTCAGACACCAAGTGCTACATCACTCATCAGCATGATTCTGTCATTGACATTACTAAATGGGCCCAGGAATACTTCAAGAAACCACTGCCAGTAAACACAGTCCACCGTGCTGTCCTCAGATGCCAACTAAACCCCTATCATGCAAAAAGGAAGCCATTGTTGAGCATGATCCAGAAGCGCCACCGTGTTCTGTGGGCCAAGGCTCATTTAAAATGTACTGTAGCAAAGTGTCCTGTGGTCAGACGAGTCCAAATTTGACATTCTTGTTGGAAATCAAGGGTGTTGTGTCCTGTGGGCTAAAGAGGTGAAAGACCACCCCTCCTGTTATCAGCGTTTAGATCAAAAGACAGCATCTCTGAAGGTATGGGAATGCATTAGTGCATATGGTGTGGGACACGTGTTTGAAAAAGCTCCATGAATGCTGAAAGCCATATAAAGATTTTAGAGCAACACATGCTCCCGTCTAGACGCCATCTATTCCGGGGAAGGCCATCTGTATTTCAGCAGGGCAATGCAAAACCACCTACTGCAGCGATTACAATAGCATAGCTTCGTAGTAGAAGAGTCCGTGTGCTTTACTGACCTGCCTGCTGTCCTGATCTTTCACCGATTGAGAACATTTGGCGCATAATTAAACGAAAAGTCCGTCAAAGGAGACCCAAAACTTTCCAGCAGCTGTAAGCCTGTATCAAACAAGAGTGGGATCAAATTCCAATGGCTGAACTCAAGAAACCTCTCTCCTGATTACCCAGAGGCCTCCACTCTGACCGATAGCAGCCTCAAATTTGAAAATGAGCTCATGTTGTGGTCAAAATTGTAAAATTTCTTCAGTTTCAACATTTTGCTATGTTATCTCTGTTCTATTGTGAATAAAATACTGGCTGGTCTGAGTTCAAAGTCATTGCGTTTTGATTTTATTCACAATTTACACTTTGTCCCAACTATTTCGGAATTGGGTTGTATTTATTCCAGTGGTAACCTGACCATTGACAGTTAAGGATTTTATTGGTAACTTTTTAGCATTTCATTGTGAATTAATGTTTGAATTTCAGGATGGACCTGGGAGTACTTATTTGTTATACAGTATACCAGTGGCGGCTTGTGAACTGGCAACAGGGGAGGCTCAAACAATCCCTTACAATTATTGATTGGTCACAACCTGTTTTCAATCATTATTAATTTAAATTACCGTTACAGAAACTCCGAAGACCCTCAGCATTATCATATAGCGCATGCCGATTACGACTCCGGTCTTCTCACGCTTTTCTTTACTCGGGATGTGTTTCACGATCGTTCAAATGCATGGTGTTTCGTGATTGTTCAAATGACATAAGATCATTTCACACGTCTTAATACAATTCCATTGCTTCCAACCCTGCCATGCACAAGGATTTCTGTGCGAGAATCTCTTACATACGTGTTGATTGAATAATCGCTGACTACAGCAGAGGACTGTAAATATGCCACTTAAACTCACACTGAATGCGTGAGAGTTGACACGTATGCATCATAAGTGAAAACTGGCCACACCTGATGATAATGTTGAGAGTTTGTGGAGTTTCTGTAATGGTAATTTAAATTAATGATTGAAAACAGGATCTGACCAATCATAAATTTTAAGGGATTGTTTGACCCCCTCCTATTGCCAGTTCACGAGCCGCCACTGCTGTACACTGATTGTTTGTCACAGTATACTGATACATTATAATCTGTCCAATTTGTTGTGTCTTTTATTTCTCTTTTTGTATGGAAAAAGCCCATTAAGGAGCTACGATATGAGAGAATGAGATATTTACTGTAATAAAGATTTGGGTTTTTTCATATTTTTTGTCAGTGTCATCAAAGACCTCCATTTTAGACTTTTTACGAGCGTTTTTAATGGTGGCCTAACTTTTTTTATCATGGGGTAATATTTATTTTCTTTTGAACAGGATGACTCTGCTGAATAACGCCCTGCGTTGCTGGAGAAATCGCCTTACTGAGCTCAGAATTGGGAAGGTATGCACTGTTTATGCACCCAGTCTTGCAAGCAGTCAGTACCAACTTTATTTAGAAAATGTCAAAAAATAAATGTTGGAAGGAAAGTTCTATTGTGCATTACCTAGGCTCAGTGGCTGCTGACAGCAACTTGAAGTACAAAAACAAGACACCAGTGGAGCACAAAAATGAGGAATTTTGGAATCCATTGCATACTGACATGCATTACGTTTTTAATAATTTGCTTTGCATTTGCAGTGAATGCAATGCACAATGCGGGGGGGATATGGCCGTAAGTTTGGTCTTCTGTCCGTCCGTCTGTCCATCCACAGGCATTTTGTTTCCAGAGCAGATATCGAATACTGCTCAATATTATTTAAAGAAACTTGCTGTGCGTATTCATCAGGCCCAAGACTGGTGCCTTTTGTTATATATGGATATGGGTCACTCCATACTAAATTGCACAATTCACTGTGTTGTATAAGAATGGTCAATAAAATTTTCTCTAAGAGAATTAAATGATTTGCATTGTTCATATTTACTTACTCCCGGATTGAAGATATGAATAAGAAAAAAACAGTCATCGGTCCAACAACATGGCAGAAAAAGCGGTGTCTTGATGTCAGCCAAGGCATTGTGAAAGCTATATTTTGTGACAAAATTTGGTAGCAAACTTCATGAAATGCTCATGACATGTCTGTTGATAATTTGAAACAAAGTAAAATGAAATATTGCCGAGAAATACCCATAATGACAGTTTTAATTGTCTGCACTAAATTACCGGGACTCTTCTGATCAGAGATGCAATTTTAAATGACCGTCGTGGGCGTAACCAATCGCGTCCTCACGTGTTGCATCCACACCTGTGGGTTAATTTGCATAATGTATGAAAATGGCATAAAGATGACCGCTGCAAACTGGTACTCACTTCCTGCAACTAAATTTCACAAGACGTCAGACAATCATATATACCATGCTTTAAAAGATAATGATTGAAAAAAGTAAAATTTTCTGTGGCCTAATATCGTGTTATGACCATAACAACATCAAGAAATATGCGTAGATCGTGTCCAGTGCATAGACTGTATAAAAAGATGGACGCAGTACCTGGATCTAAAAAGTGAGGCCATGCGGAAATCTCAAAATTTGCAGTATATTTAATGGCCAGCAGATGGCAACGTCGGTGGTTGCAGAAATAAGTTCAATGCTACTGAAGTCTATGAGAAAATAACCCTACTTTGCCACTTTGATTTATTATTTCATTCTTTTTCTTTTAAATGCCTTCTTGTCGATAAAACAATATTAATTTGGTGATTTAGAGCAACAGGTAACCAGTTACAAAATTTTTAAATTGCTTTGCACTGGAGCCAGGTGAACAGAATACAAACATTGAGGACAATAGACTTGAAAAACATTGACTGGCCGTAGTTGTCCATAAATGTTACTGATAGACTGAGGCCATTTATCATACAAAATAATTGACTTTGAAATGTATCTGATTTTCAGGAATTCAACATCTGTTTTGTGTCCTCATTACACCCACAATGCCTGCCACCTTAGTACATTATGGGGTCACTGAAATGAAGTGATCACTCGGTTTATCTTCTTGTTTGCTTCTTTGTGATGCCCATGGATGGGGTTTCACCACTGCAATGAAAAACTTTGGAAGGTTTATTTGAATTTTCATCAACATTGAAACACATTTGTACAGTTTAGCATGGAATGACTCATTTCTGAGATTAGATTGCGGGGGCTGGGGGGATGGGATGGATGGGGGAGAATTGACTATCTGCTTTTATTTGGTGCTGGTGCGCCGTCAGCGATTCGGTCTTCATCAAGTGCATCGAGGACTCATAAAGGACTTACCAAGACAAAATGTCGAAGAAATCGGGGGTTTGAGAACATTTTAAGATATATGATGATTCCAGAAAAAAAGTGCAGTGCCAGTTATGCAGGATGAAACTGGTGCACTATAATTTTTCAGCAAACATGGCGACTCATTGTATGTTTTTCTGAATTAGCCCCGTTTAGCTTACATAGTAAACGAGATTGTCATCTATTAGCCTACTGATAAAATTGTTAGTATCAAAAATGGCAAGCCTGTGATGAATAAATAGACTGACTCTGCATAGGAGTAGTGAAATAAAATTAGCAAGTAAAATACACTGCACAAAAAAATAAAGGGAACACTTAAACAACACAATGTAACTCCAAGTCAATCACACTTCTGTGAAATCAAACTGTCCATTTAGGAAGCAACTCTGATTGACAACTCTCAAATCCAAGATGCAACAACAGCAAAGTATTCAGTTTCTGTTGCAATGTCTCAAAGCTGCAATTCCGAGACCCATGTATTTATAATGCAAATACACAAACCAGTAAATATGAACGAAGTCAATGCCCGGCCAGCCAGCCAATCGTCGGCCAGCCAATCGTTTAAGTTCTTCCCCACCGGATGACCAATCACTTGCCCAATAGATGCCGGAATCTTAAAAAGTCGCTGAAGTTCATTACGGCACAGCCAGTATGATCGTTAGCTTCTAAATTGGTTACATTTGCGTAAATAATATATACATATAACATAAATGAGTTACTTTTCTTGATTTGCTTGTTTGGAAAAAGTAAAATTTCATTTCATCATTTTCTAGATGGACCACAGTGGGCTTTGTGTAATGAATTAAAAATGCTTGAGAAATGTTGTTATATATTTCATTTCATAGTCACCGTTTTTGTCATAGTACAATTGCCTATAGCTAAGCCTCTGAGGAGAGCGCATTTGTTGCATCTCTGGTCCGTATGTCTTTGTGTTGGGGGGGTTATTCAATGTTTCATTCAAATATCTCTGTCAAAAAATCGAATATGAAAAAATGACATTTGGTACAGGCCTTGCATTAATTGTCTCGCACGTTTTGCGTCATACGATTGGCTCTTTGTTATCGGCCTAAATGACAATTCCGATTAATTCCTATTGTACGAAAATTGGCCAAGGCCGATCGATCACCCCTATTTTTTACATAGGGCCAATTGCTGTTTGATTACTTTTTTATTCAATTTATGAAATAATAAACTGTGTTTATTTGGTTCTTTATCTTAGTACATTTAGATTGAAGATCTGAAAATATTACTTTGACTAAATTAATGCAAAAATTGGAGAAACCAGGCAGAGGGCAAATACTTTTTCAAGGCACTGTACATACAGTGGGCATCAGAATGAAGTGGACTGTGATTCTTTTAAAAAAAATTTTGATTCTTTCCTCCTTTACTTTGAGATTGAAAGGATGGAATGATGATGAAACTGAGGTGCAGACTGTTGGCTTTAATTTAAGGGCATTTTCATCCTTATCACGATCCGTTAAGAAATTATCTTCTAATTGAAGTGTTGTACAGTTCATAATATATTGTTCAGTTTTGGCCCCAATTTGTTATGACATATAGGACAGCAAGGGATGACAGACAAATTTTTAAAACTTTAACAGATTTAATGAAACAACGTCTGACCAAGATTGAAATAGTAAAGAAAATGAGATATTTACAGATATTTATGTAATTGAGATGGGGTTGCTTTGTTGTGATGTCCTGGGACAGGAAAATGCTCCAACACAGGCAAAAATCCAAAAAGGGGCTTCACAGGTCTTGTAAAGAGTGACAGGTCTGGTCAAATGTTTCCTTCCACTATTTATTCTTGCAATTTCTCCTACTACTTTACTCTCTCAATTTTTCTCCTTATATACTCTTTTCCTGCCCCCTTCCACCTTCCAGACTTTTTTAAATTCTCTGGGACTTGCCCCTCTCAGACATGCCCAGGACTTGCCCAATACCTAGCTCCAGACTGGCTTAGCAAAAAAATGTCAATACTGCCATCTAGTGGCTTTTTTCCCCCCACATTACAGTTTGTAAGGATAGTGTTTTTTTATGTGCAGGAAATGGAGCTGCAGGCAAGTTGCTTTTTTGCTAGACGGGCCCTGCCTCTGTTTTTTAACTGTTGGAAGGAGCACATTGCACAAAAGAAGAAAAGTCGAGAGATGATGAGAACAGCTGAGGCCTATATTTGGTAAGGTTTTTTACTCATCAACATGAAAGGTTTTATGCCTTCTCAGAGTATCTGAATTATCCATGAATAGTCACATCCTCTTCTCCTGATCCTGTTGGTTGCCATGGAGAATAATCTTGCATCATAGGCAACCTTGATAGGCAGTTGTATCCCTGGTTTCCTGCTTAATATTCCTAAGATGTTGGACTAAGATGTTACCGTGCAAGGTAAGATTGAAGAAATATGTTGTTCGCTGTATTTCTTGACATTAGAATTTCCTTGATGAAGGAACCCCTTGCGCCTCAGACACTTTATCAACAGAGGTCGATGCTCTCAGAAAGGACGGTATATAGAGATGAAGGATAAGACTGGAGAACTCGAATCACTTGCATCAATTTATTGAGGCACGAAGACTAACGTTTCGATGCAATGCATCTTCCTCAGAGTCAAACTAGTACTCGTGAAACTGGGACAGCTCAGTCGCCTCCAAAATTTCCCATTGGGAAAACAAGGGAGTTGGGAGGTATCCATACCATACCAGTACTGTGACAGCATTCAGTAAAGAGGTTTTACCCTGAGAATCACCATTAATCCACATGATCAAAAGCAAAATCAATAATATATCGACATGTTGACAATAGAAGGGAAGCTACAATAATCCCGGCTATAATGGTCCCGGTTGAAGTCTCAGTACCGCTGAGCGAACTCCAGACGTTTGCGTTCATGATTGTGAGTGAGAAAAGGTTTTTTCCGTGCATGCCTCCCAAACAGCTTGTTGGAATGTAGATAGCGCCTGATGGTTGTTTTGGAGTCTTTGTGACCTCAAGATGTTACCATTAGTTGCAATTCTTTAACAGTGAGCTTTGGACAACTTTTTATTTCTCTTACCATCCTCCTCACTGCGTGTGGTGGCAAAATAACCTTGTGTCCTCGTCCAGGCTTGTTTACCACTGTTCCAGTTGTGTTAAACTTCTTAATGATTCCTCTGACAGTAGATATGCGCAGTTGCAGGCGAGTGGCTATTTTCTTGTAGCCATTGCCTGACTTGTGAAGGTCGAACGGTGCGTTCCTTTGCCTTTTCCATGTTGAACAGTGGATAAGTGAAATGGCCTCTGTGTCACGTCATATTTATACCCCAGGGAAGCAGGAAATAATGACTTACTAATTAAGTGTTCCTAGATACTCTGATCAATTTTGTAAACAACTATAGAAATGACAGAAATACCTCAATTACATTTATTTCCTAGGAATTGTTAGGGGTGGCAATAATTGTGAAACAGGTGATTTTATGAAAAATAATAATTTAATTATTTAATTATTTATTATTTCTTTTTTTCCCCTTAAAATTCACTTGAAGTTGAAGGTTACATTTTCCTACGATTTTCAGTGTGAGAGTATGCTTCTGCAATAAAAATTGAATTTACTTTAAGGCTTTTAACACATTGTGTGTGTGTGTGTGTGTGTGTGTGTGTGTGTGTGTGTGTGTGTGTGTGTATATATATACGCACACACAGGCAGATATATAATTTATTCATTTTGTTATTTTTTAGACAATATTTTTTGTGTCTTGCCAGTCAGGGGAGCCAGCCCACTGTATATCTTTTGCACAGCCACCACATCAGTTGCAATTTAGCGCAGGATAAGTTTATCCAGGGTTTCTGCTTAAATTTATATGGAACCAAAAATAGTTCTCAGAAACGATGTGCTGTATCAGTATTACCCTCATTGTCTGGATTATGCTGTAAGGATTGTAATGATACCAAAACGATGCTTTGCTTTCACTCATAGCCCCTTTATCTACTGTTTTACATTTTTTGATCGAAACCCATTCAGTGCTCAAAGTTGCAAATTATTCAGGAAATCTGGAGGTTTAACATGTCATGGCAATATGTATGTTTTAAAGTTTGAATATTGCATGTGTTTGTATTGTACTTGATTTGTGTGTGTTTTAGGCAGTGCAAATGCACCTGGGTCTTTAGCACCTGGTTGACTCAATCAGAAGAACAGAGGGACCGAAGGTTGGCAGAGAGACTGGTAGAGTAATAAATTTGTGCTGCTATCACTCTGTTGCATATCACGGAATGGTACGAATTCAAGTTAAGTTATCAGCACATTGTTTCACAAGCAAGAAGCTTGTTGAGACAGTTTTTTTTTTTTATTAGGAGGAATTTCTGTCTTCATATGAGAGTGAAGAATTTGTATAAAGAATACTGGGGCCTTGCAAAGTTGGTAGACTTTTTTTTAATGGTTTAGTCATGCAGTTTGTAAACTTAATTTCTGTAGTTGGGCTTTCTTTTCAAAATTGGGATAATCTCTGCTTGACTCTATCTGGCATTACAGGCAGTGTTGCATTCAGACCGATCCAGTTTGCTTCGAGCCTTCGTCCACTGGCAGGCCAGAGCGGATTGGGAAAGGGAGGAGAGGTGGAAAACTGAAGCTTCTGAGGGGCTGTACAAGCGCACGCTGTTACTCAACGCCCTGTGTCTTTGGAGAGACAACATTGCCCGAATGCAGTCAGGGTAACACCATAAGATTACAGTTTCACATGAAGTAGATGAAAGCAAAGGCATGAAGCACGCCATCTTTTCATCTTCGGACACTTTCTAAGTTATAGTGAAGTTTAATCATGTATTTTCACCTGCTTCATCATGATGGGCAGATTGAATATTGCCAGTCCTGGAACTGTGGAAAATTATTTGAGGAGTTGAACTTATTGAATGTGTGCATTGATTTCCTTGATGCTCTGTCTTTATTCATAAGTGCCCACTGTGTTTTGCAGAAGAGAGAAAGAGCAGCGGGCGATGAGGCATCACCGTATCCTCTCTGCTCGAAAGGCTCTGACAGGCTGGAGAAAGGTGCCTGTGGTTTCATCAGTATTTTCTTTTCTGCTCACACCATACTGTCTACATATTTATGTCAAACCAAAGCTGGGGCTTTCTGACCAATCTCCATGAGAGATATATGCAAGTCTTCACTCCTTGTTCTTAGCCTATGAAATCAAAGCCCTGAAGAGGGGACTTTTAGACCCGTTTGTACTGTAGCAGTTAATGGTAATGGTACAGCGTATAACTTGTTAGTTGTTAGTTTGATAAACTGTTTGAATACTTTGATTTCAGTAACTCTTATCAGAACACCTCCATTTTCTCATGACCTTTTTTCCCTGTGTGTCCATGATCTACTTATTTACCTGCATATTCTGTGTGAACATAATATTAGGCACATGATACAGGTGAATTATACATTTATGTTGTGTGTTTGTGTATATGTGTGTGTGTGTGCGTGTGTGTGTGTATGTGTATCTGTGTCTGTGTGTTTGCGTATAATAGTATGTCCAACACAGGAGAGAGAAGAGATGGAGCTTAGAGAAATCTGATCATTACTACCAATGCAAACTGCTGGCAAACATGCTACATCACTGGAAGGTAGATATTCAAAGCTTCAAAAATGTTGTAAGTAATACAAATGTTATGCTTGATGAATACACTCTGAAAGATGAAAGCACTCCCTCAATGTGAAACCAGGTACAGCGATTTTGGAGAAGCAATTAAATTTCCTTATGTTGCTGTACTGTGGCAATATACACTCTCTGATCTATCTGTAAAGCAAGAAGCGTATGTCTGTGTGTCTGTCTGTCTGTCTGTCTGTGGCTTGTATATCTCTCTGACTGTTCGTCAGATCGGCCTAAGCTTTCGGATATGGCTTGCGCATGGCACGATGGTGTGCATCCTTCATTTTGAAGCTTTTTCGATTCTTTTTCAAAAAGTAACAATCCCATACGCCTATGTATCCTATCTAGCCTGTCACGCTCTCGCTCTCAGCTATAGCCACGCCTCAGGAAAAAAAGTTTGAAGAATCCCGTATGCTACTGCTGTACCGCTCTTGCTCACCGGAAAGTTTGCATAGGCTTATGGAATTCTCATCTGTAGGCTATTTCTTAAGTTCACCACGCTGCTCTCATCTGCCCATCGTGCTGCTGGCATGGCTAGATTGGTCTGAGTGACTAAAACATCGCCTAAGGTTCCCACACCAAAGCAGGTTCTCAATATTTCATTTTCATGTCCAGATTTTCTTTACAATTCAAAGCACTGCGTATGTGCAGTCTTTATTGATACTCCCAGAGTTTTTTTTTTTAGCATGCGCTTGTGGATAGGCTATTCGTTGCTTTATCGCATTCATTTTTAGACCACTGCCCATTCTCTTCCCTGTGATTTCGCTTGCCAGCATTTCTAACCTATTGCTAGATTCTGTTCGAAATGCTGCCTTAGCAGTTAATTTTGTCCCCATCTTCCTCCGACAAATAAACCCTGGTCTCAGAAGCTAACACAGCCTCACTAGGCCATCCATGAAAAAGCTACTTAAGCTCCCACTTTTCTATAGGAATACATACTTCCTACGGGCACTGCACTAGTATATGTAAATACGGGGGAGGCGGTGTCACAATACGTAAGTGTGCTAGATTGAAACTAAGGTTCTCAGTTCAGGTCCTTTCTGTGGTTTTTGGGATGTGTTCTTGGGCAAAACACTTCACTCCAACAATGCCTCGCTCCATCCAGGTGTATGATTGAGTACCGGCAAATTGTCAGGGAAACCTGACTAAGAGCTGGGGGCTAACCTGTGCTGGACCAACATTTCATCCAGGGGGAGTAGTGGTGCTCCTAGTCACTTCATGCTACGGAAACAGGAATTAAGTACCGGCCTGATGAGCCACTAGGCTTGGTACAGACTTCGCTTTTTTATACTTTGGCGCTATATGTGAGTGCAGGACATAAATTAAGCTCTATAATGTAAAAAGTTTCAGCTGCAATCCCACTCAGCCCTGCTGAAAGACTGGTGTATGTTATGTGCATCTAAGTGCTGTAGGACAGGTAGGCATGTTTGAATCCTCAAGTTTGTCATCAGTATACTGTCCCGGGTGCCTACTTAGACTATGTGTCAGGCTCTTTGAGAGAAGGTTTTTATCTGAAGCCATCATCCGAGCTATCATCTAGAAAGTAGGGTGGTAGCAGCTGTCAAATCTCTTTAAGGATGCATCTTCATCGAGTTGGCTGATGTTGGTTTGTGCCGAACGGTTTTTATGTCTAATATTGAGGATTTTTAATGTAAACATTTATCTTTGACTTGGGATGAATGTGATTGAAGTGCACCATTGGGAATTAAACTAGGTCAATGATATTACACATGTGCGGTTTATATAATAAATTTTGAGATCATCGTCTCTGCTTTTGCATTTGGAGCATAAATGTTTATATATACACATGGTGAGGAATTTCTGTGGTTTGTTGTCATATTTTGTCAGTCTCGGCCTAACTGAAGTCTCCCTCTAACAGGAGTATCATCATGGGTCACAACAGGTGAACTACATTGCAGAGGAGCGCCAGAGATTGCACCATCAAAGTTTTTTGCGGTACACTTTCATCAAAGTTATCAACTTTAATGCAATTAAAACTGCATGAAAAGAATCTCTTGTTTTGGGAAATGGAATTTAATCTGCCATTACAAACACACACACGCAGATTTGTGCATAATTTGTGTTTCCGCTGGCTCTGGAAATGGTCGTCCTACTTCTGTCACTTTTTAGGACACCTTTGGAATTTATATTTTGAGTCTTTGTGATTTTCTGCTCCCAGGCGAGCATTTTGTACGTGGCGGGGGAACGTCACCCTGCTGGTGAGAAACAAGACCAGAGAGAAGAGAGCCAATGAGGAATACCAGTGCACTCTTCTCACCAAGGTATGCTATACTTTTTATGAAGTCAGGAATGATTTTGCCATACTTTATGTCCTTTTCAAAGAACGGAAAATTTTCATCTGGTTTTGACAGAAGTCCATTTATACAATAGTGAATAAAAATATGACCTATCTAAGATGATCTCTTACAATTAAATTCAATGCCCTTATAACCAAAAAGATACCAAGCCAATCACGGAAGATTCCCAATATCATCCCAGAAGTGACCGTGGCAAGGAAACCTTGCTTACTGACGGACAAGGTAACTCCACTAGAGAGAAGAAAAACTGGCTTCTAGGACAAAACTTTGAGCAGATCCTGACTCCGCACAAAGGGGCCCTTCTGCCTAAGGGCAGCCTGCGGGGGTCGGGGGTCGGGGAAGAGCCATAGACAGTTTATGCAGGAATGGTGAAACGCAGTCTATTTGTTCCACATTTGCGGCTTCTTCTGATAACATGTTTATCATTAAATTCTGATGCACGTCATCTTTTGCCAAATCTTGGATCATATTGTGACTGAATTTTTTATCCATGTTTGATGTTGGACAAAAGTGTGTCCGACGGTCCCTTTTGAACTTTCAGCTTCCTTCGTCCAGGTTCTGCGGGTGTGGAGGGAGGTCACTGCTCATGCTATTTACTCTCATCAGCAACAGGAAGAGGAAGTGACGGTAGCACGGACTTGCCTGCAGGGAGGTATGAAAAGATGCAACCGTCCACCTTACTTTTAATGTTGCGGCACCTGGTTCTTTGGTACCCAGTTGATTTTGAACTAGTTGTAAGTGAGAATTTTGAGACGTTTCGAGTCCAGATTCACTCTGTTTAGGTGGAATAGTTGCAGATCATGTTGAAGATTCTAATAGACAATAAAATGGTGATGCTGCAAGAAGACATTAGAAGGAGAACAGAGAGAAGAAGAGTGATGTAAGAACTTTGTGTCAGTGCGGTTGCAACAGGTTTTTCTATACTGGAGGAAACGGAGCCAGAAGGTTCGGCATGAGCGATTGGGCACAGAAAAGGCCAGGCAAAATCACCAAACTACCCTCCTCCGTAAATGCATCAGGGCCTGGTTTCTGTATTACCGCCTACATCAGAAAGAAAAGGTAAGATTAACATGCTGAGAGCTGTATTTTTTATTTTACAATCAACCGAACGCCCCTTGGTGTTAGTTAAATTGTTAATTTTATTTGTGGAAAGTGGAATATTTCCTGCTTCTCATCAGTTTAGTTGTTTAGCTTCACTGGTGTTGTTATGGCCGCGCCTGGGCTGGAACCACAGACTTTATGAATCTTAGTCATGCGTGGTGGCCACTTGGACGTTGCCATGAGCCTTATGCAAACATCAGTTTGGTGGCAAAATAGGGCATGAATGAAAAAGACTGTTTAGTCTGCAGAGTTGTAAAACGTTATTTGTGGGGATGTGTGTTTGTATGTTTGCACACGTTTGCATGTGTTCTAGGCGATGGTACAGCAGGCTCAATGCTTATTACGGTGGAGAACCTGTCTACGCCACTTCAGCTTTTGGAAAAGGCAGGTGAGAAATGGTCTTATGGGTCATTTTTCACTTTTAAATGGTTTCTTTGAATATCATTACTGGATTTAAGCGCAGCTTTGGAAATGGTTTCTTTTGTTTTCATAATAATGTTCAGTATTGCCTGAAATAGGTGGTAGGAATGCAGTGTATAAAAATGCATCCATTTTCATTTCATTTGGAAACATTGAAAGTCACCACACAGGTGACATGTTGCAAGTCCTCTATTCACTGTGGAGAAACTGAATTTTCTCACTACATGTGGACAGCCGCAATGTCGCCGTCAACTCCTGTCATCGGGACTGTTCGTCGCCTATTTTCTTTATCTAGTGGAAATGCTGTTTTTGGGTCTTTGGGCAGTCTATTGTGTGGCTGCACAGTAGTGTTCAGATTGAAATTTTTATATATGGGCAGTGCATATATGTATATATGGAATGAATTTTTAAATACTTTGACCCTGAATGGTCCTCTTGGTTACCAAATAATATGTTGAAGAATTCAAATCTTTCATTCTATCAGAGATTCTGTTGAAATGACTTGACCTTGTATGCCTCCTGTGTACAGCTGGTATGAATATGTACCGACAGTCATGTGATGTGCTTCTCCAGCTGGAGTTTAGATATGTGGAATCTGAGCAGACAGATGTGGCTCTCTGGCAGTGGTCATTTAATCTGTTGGCCAAGGTGAGGTTCCTCTGTCTTCCTCATACACTCCACTGGTACTGAAGATATTCAGTTAACGTTCACATACTTTCATTGACCTTCCATGATTCAGACTAATCAACAAATTACAGAACCTGCACATTTTCAAGCAAGTTCTGTTTGGCACATTTTACAAGGAACCTTGGTATCTTACTCGAGGAAGGCTGCAGTGGTAAATATGATTCACACAGGACTGTGAAGGAGGTAGAAACATCTGTCATTACCCAGAATTGCATATTCAACCTTGTCTGCAAAGGGCTGGTGCGGGTGTAAGCTTTCATTCCAACCTATTAGTTAGTTACCACCTGATACAAGTTGGCATCTCTAAGGTCTTAAGCAAAGACTTCAGGGTTTGATTTGTTAAATTAAGTATGAAACTGCATGGCTGGGAAGAAAAGCTTTACCTGGACAGGCCCTTTGTTGGTAAGGTTGAATACCCCTGGTGTGCTGCATGAGTAGCCAGAGGCGATGATCTCTGTCTGACTGCTGTGCCGAGAGTTAAAGTTGAATTGTTTATTCCAGGTAATGGAGGCATGGAGGAGCTGGGTGTCAGAGCGTCAGCGCAAGCGACACCGATTGGCACGTGCAGCCCAGTTTCATCGTGATCAGTTATTGAGAGAGGGTGTGACGCATATCCTTTCATACAGTGCAGATATGCGACGGTTTCGTGTCAGCCTGGCACTGCAGAGCCAAGAGCGGGTGAGATGGTCCTGTACTGTACAGTTCCTTTATAGGGCAGCATGTTCAGCACGTTTCAGCCGTGAACACAGGTGCAGGTGTGCTTGTGCATCTGTTTGCTTATGTTCGTCAGTGTATTTATTTGTGGTTTTGTCTGTCTGAGTGTTTGCCCGTGCGTGTGTGTCGTGTGACAGTTTAATACTTTTTTGTTTGCTGTAGACTGCCCAGCGACTGCAAGGCGTTGTGTGGCATTGTGCCATGTTGTGGAAGCAACGAGTCCTGGGTGAGTCAGGTGGACAAAAAGGAAAGACACACCGGAAGAGTGTATCCCTCTGTTTGCCTTTGCCCGTCCCCACACCAGGCAGCTCAAGCAAAGGTGACTCCATGGGCTCTGCCTTGAGAAGTGGGTCAGCAGACGGCACCTCTGGTCAACAGTAAGTCACGACTAAAGGCACAGCTGCCTCTATAGCAACGCATAGTGCTTTTTTAACCCCTTTGTGCAGAAGCCAAATTTGGCTATTTTTGGGTTACCCACTTTAATGCTGTATAATTCAAGATTAAAGCTTCATAAAGGAGAAAAATGTGGCTCAATTCTGAAAAGACACTTACAGCATTTAGAATTACATAGTATTTCAGTTAATTTTCATGATTATGGTAGAGAAAATGAGCTGCAAACATAAAAAATCTTCATGAGAATTCACCATTGAAATTGCAAAAAAAATAATTCTGAGGATTGAAAAACTGCTGGGGCTTAAAACTATACATTTCTGGGATCATAAACTCCTTGACCACAAGTACAATTCATCTTCAACATTACATTCTAGATTACCTACATGCTTTTAGCCAAATTATACAGCTATCCAAGTGTCTCCCCGAAGTCTTAAAATGAAGTCCAGTCAAATCATAAAAAAATCATGTATATAACACAAATAAAGTTTTAAGGCATGAAATTTAATATGAACAAATGATTTTCTGGTTGAGTTTAGTATGAATTTATCAATCTCAGTGCAGTTGAATATCAATGGTCACCAGTAACCACTCCAAAACACAAAACATGCCTTTTCTCCATAATAAAGTTTAGAGTTTTGCCCATTTTACTTTAAAGTGCCAGCACAAACACGCATTAAATAAACTTCTTATTAAACGGTTAGAACATTCACCCTGTAATGGAAGCTACCAGTCCCCTCTTCTAAGCTCACAAACTCATTTCAACACTTATAAGGAACAAGTGCAACTCACTAACTCAGTAATATCTGAATTCTGAAATATACCTTATTTTAACAGAACAGTCACTCCACTTTCAGGGAACAATCCATTGCCTCCCTGGATTCAAAAGAAACGTGCAATGAACGTACCAGGGGGTCCACCCAAATGCACGGGCAGTTCGCGTTTTAAACAGGAAAAAAAACCTCGACATTCGACTTTGTTGAGTACGTATACATTCCAAAAACAAAACAACAACAACAACAACAAAAAAATAACAAAGTATCAGCCTCACCTTTTTCATGAATCCCTGCTCCAGAGGCCGATGTATCCAGTAACAGGGATCCTCCGGTCCTGTTTCATTCTACATAATTCCAATTGACCATATCCTTATCTCATTTAGATCCTATAAATGTAACTGAACACTTCAAGGCCAGTTTTGCGAACGTGTTTTCTATAAATCGCGTCTATTTTAACCGCGTAATGTGCATAACGTAGACAGGATACAACCGAGCCTGCTGATATGCATAGGTTTGTATGCTCTGTGTTTGTCCAATCAATGTGTTTCACTTACTCTAAAATGTTTAAACACTCGGGATTTGGATAAGAAACGAGCCAATCAATACATTTTTACCGGGTTAGCTATGCGAGGGCATGAAGTGCAACTATACAATTACGCAGAAAACCCTGAGTGTATGGTTGAGTGATTGGCTATCAACGCCAGTACTCGGGTGGATATAAAGAAGCGCTGGATTTGTCAACGAATGGATCTGCGCGTAAATCCACGGTAGGAAACTACGATTTTTTTTTGTACGTGACGACAGTAATTAAAAGTAGAATGTGAGAGAATCAATACCATGTCGATTTTTTTGCCTCAGAAAACTGATTTTTCTGAACCATTACTTGGAATACTGTTGGCTCACTGTGGCTTATCTGGTTGCTACAGAGGATAGCGATTTTTTCTGTGTCAAGATATCGTTTTTTTTTAACTGCTGGATCGATACTATAGGCGAGGATACTGACCAGTTTGCACATCAGGCTTAGCTGAGGAGTTTAATTCATGCAGCTCTTGAAAAACAGGGCGTGGAGTGAACTTCCCCATATTCAGAACCGCGTTCGAGGTCTGCTTGCTTGTGAACATTCAATAACTGATCCGGGGGTGCCATTTAGTGATCGAGTACAGTAACAGCGTGCTTCCAGTTTGCAGGTCTATAGATGCGGGCGTCTACATCTGCAGAAAGGGGTTAAGTGTAGTCCGTCATTACCTAGAATAATTAGAACTTCTTATTTGTCCCAGATTTTTTGTTTGCAAGCCCAGGACGCAACCTCGGCGGCCAGGTCACCTCCTGAACTCGCTGGACAAGGAACCACTCCTTAAATCTACACATAACCGGTACACCGTGCCTTGCTTGTCTGAAATGCACATTGTCTCAGGTATACAGAAAGAGAATATGCCCATTCAGTGGTGTTATTGAATTTTGTGCTCTTGATGCATTCACTTGCATGCAGAGGTGAATCAAGATTTTCCTGTTTTTCACAGGAATTAATTGGAGCAATTTAAAAAAAGTTTGATTCATGAAATAATGCACACTTTTGTGGAATTAGTTTTATCAATGGTTAGCTTTAATTAAGGCCCCATAAATAAGGAAAAAAAACAATTTCCTCTAAAATCATAATTCTCCTTTGCTGTGAATGCAGACAGTAACTTGACAGACATGCAGAAGAGGACATAATTCTAATAAAAGATGCAGGTTCCTTAAAATATAAGATTGGTATAATGTAGTTGTGGCAGAAAATCAAATAAATAATAGTTGCTCTGGTGAATGAGTGAAATATTATCAAAACATATATTAAGCACGTGGTAATTGTATATTCAACATTTAGTACTGGACAGTGGCGTGCCGTCTGATGTTCAAAAGGCCCTCAGTAACCTCATCGTTTACCGCTCGATTGTGCTCTAGCTGTTCTCGCTCAACTTTTCCTTATTCAAAATCAAACAATTTATAGACTGAGCAACCAAGAACAATCCATGGCCTACAATAAAAAATGATCATGAAAAAACTGAATGCCTATTGCCTACATTTATATAATGGCATTGTAATGACGGCAACATAAATGCAAAAAATCCAAAACTTCCGCTGACTTTACAGGATTTATTTTCGCCATCACTCAGTTGTGCCCTTTGGTGCAACCACAATCAGAATATAGAACGGATTCTCGTGGCTAATTGCTTAATGAGCCTTGCAAACTAAGCAAATCTGCGCTGTTTCACGAGCTAAAAGAGCGCAGAAATTGTAAAGACAATCATATTTTACGTTGTCATTTTTGCACAGAAGAAAACAACTCATAATTATATGGTGCAGTGTATTACAATGCTGTCAAAAATAAATTATACTGTCACCGGTCCTACCAGTTAGTCTGGGCAACTGTTGCTGATTGGGAGAAGTAAACTGCGAGAGGTTTGGGTTAATGAGCGTTGAAAGGCGAGGTTTCTGAAGGCCTTGGTTACTGCCGACGGACTGCCACTGGTACTGGAGTCTGCAATTAATAAATTATTAGAACAATGAGCTATACTGTGTAAACAGTGGAAAGATTTGCTTGTGTTCCTAACTGCAAAATTTTGGTTAATCTCCCTGTCAGTGCCGAGATGTTGCCTTCGCGACCACGTCCTGCAAATCCCATCCAAGCAAATGGCCTGGCTATCCCTCCAGCCTCAGAATTATTTTGCTTTCCTGCTAATGTGGAAGCACCACTGAAAGACCTTCAGCACAACTCTCTGCAGCAGGAAGTGTTGCTGCCTCCCTCCTCCTTCTTGACATCTAAAGTTTACGGCGTAAGAATGGTTTGAATGATTGCTTTGTAGCTGCTTTGTCTGTTTTATACCTGAAAGTTCAGTGCAACCTGTTCTCTCTCACTGTTCTGTTTATTCTGTCGTTTTAATCCTTTCACAGCAACAGAGTGCCTCAATGTTAATGGCCCAGCCTGGTCCCGGTTGTTCAGACATGTTGCTCTCCCCAAAGAAGTTCATAGTGTGCCATGAGTCTGCTCCCACAGGTACTTTTATAAATATCTGTATTCACTGTACCTCTTTTTGTTTTATCCTTTGTTGGATGAGCACCACTTGTGCATTAGGATCCTTTTTTAATTACATCTCTGAGTGCAGAAAAGTGTCTCTCGCCCATTATGACTTGGATTAATTATCAGAATACAGCAGTTGTTTTGAGGAATGTTTCATGCAGAAATATTGTTTTAGTTTCTGTCTGTGAAGAAGATAAACGGACGGAGTGCAAGCTGGACCAGCAGCCATACTGTCACACCAGTGCTGCCCTCGCCAAGGAGCTGCAAACCATTCAACAGAAAATGCATCATTTTCAGAGTGAGAAGAGGCAGCTGCAGTAAGAATCCTCCACCCCGCTGCATGGTTGAAAGACTGGCGTGGAGTGCATGCGGAATTCCACGCTAAAGCTGTAATGCATCTGATCTTTATCCTTTAGACATGGAGCTGCTGTATTTATGCACACAGTTACACTATTCTATCTCTAGATGGCGCACCTTGAACAGTTATTGAATATCCCCTAGGAAGCTGAGCATGAACACACTTTAGAATATGGACAAGTTCAGCCCATCCCTGTTTTCCAGGAGTTGCATGTATTAAACTCTTCAGCTGAGCCTGATGTGCAAACTGCTCAATATACTTGCCCATATTACCTATCCAGCAGTTCGAAATAATGATCTCTTTCAACTGATCGTCCTTTGCAGCAACCACTTCAGCGATAGTGAGCCAGTGGTATCGCAATTACATGATTTAAAAAATCAGTTTTCTGAAGCAAAAATTAGCCATGGTATTGATACTGTCATTCAACTATCAATTATAATCATCACATATCAAAAACGCTGAGTTCCCTATGGTGGATATATGCGTAAATCAGTCTGTCAAAGAATTCAGCTGCCTCTTACAGCCTCATACAATCCGTCATGGAAATTCAGTCACTTCAATGGTTACTCAGGTTGATCTGCGTGAAGCACAGCTATAGTTCATGTGAAACTCTCTTGCTAATTACCTATTGATTGACTGTTTTTTTTTATCCAATTCCAGACAAGTTTTCCTCAGTAGTTGAAACACATTGATTGGACTGTCGTGAAAGTATTGAAACATTGTATAATAGCAGTTTGGTTGTAGTCTCTCAACTATGTGCAGCTGAGAATGACATGATTGCATGGAAAAAAAGACTTCCAGAACCAACCCTGGAGCTTATATTTGCGGGATGGAAATGTGATTTAGAGATAGAAAATGGCCGCTATTCTGAATGGAACAGACTGGAGGGCTGACAGCATTGCTTCTTTGAAGGAAAAATTCAACGATTCCTTTTGCCCTGTGAGTAGAACGGTCTTTGTATGGAGTAGCTCTATCTTACTTCTAGCCAGCTCGCTAACTAGCCAGCTGTTTCCTATTTTCGGTTTACCACAGTGATCACAGACTTAGTTTGCCACATCAGTTAACAAGAGTAGCGGATAGTCTTTGCTAATAATACTGCATGTGCTGGCATTTTGCTTAATTTGGCAATCTGTTTTAGAATTTATACTGCATTCAACTAAAAAGAATGCCTTGTATTTTTGCTCGTTTAAAATGCGAACAGCGCAAAGAATTCGGTAAATCCTCTGCTTCGTTTGTTGCACTGATGACTGTTCAATCTAGGGTAGCTTATTGCCTGCTTTTACCTGATGTTAGAATGTCTGTTTTGATAAAATAAGGTTATTTCAGATAATACTACGCTAGCGAGTTATATTTGCTTCTTATAGGGTGTGAAAAGCGTTTAGACAAGCTTGCGTTTCACCTGGATGATCGGAATTGTAAACAGCAAGGTCTCTGTCTCAGACTGAACGTTTTGACCGAAAAATGAGTAGTTCCTTTAATGAGTATGTGTGCCTGCTGATGCGGCTTTTTTAAGAAAAATTGACAAAACTCTGAACTTTGTCATGGAGAAAAGGTATGTTTTTGGTTTGGAGAGGTTGCTGGTGACTATTGACCATCCACACCTATATCGATAAATTCATGCTGAATTCTGCTAGAAAATCATTGATTCATATTGAACTTCATGAGTGAGAAGTTTGTGTTAAACATGATTATTTTATGATTTGACAGTGTGCTATTTCGAGGGCTTTGTCTGCATGGGGAGCCACTTGGAGAGCTGTCTTATTTTGCTTATAGAGAGTAGATATTTGAAAAGCACAGTCAGATGACATACACTTGTGGTCAAAGAGTTTATGATCCCAGAAAATGTATTGTTTTTACTCCCAGCCATTCTTTAATTCTCGGTATTATTGTAGCCCTGTCGGGCGGCTATTATGGATTCACGCGTGTCGTCTCCGCCACCGCCGCGTCCATAGACGCTTCCTAGTGGACGCTCTACAGGCTGTAATTTTTGACCGATTACTTTCATATTTGGTTTGGACATGTGTTGTACTTCACTTATGACACCTCGTGATTTAGATTGCCATGGCGACAGTATTGGCAGAATAATGCGCAAATTCGTGCTGAAACATACACACTTCCTTGACGGTGTACCGGCTGTAATTTTTGACGATTACTTTCATATTTGGTATGGACATGTTATACTTCACTTATGACACCTATCGATTTTGGTTGCCATGATGCGCAAAACAGGGGAAAAGTGGGCTTTCGGGGGCCTACACCCATGCGGTCGCAGCTGATCGGAATGTCTGTTTTTTTTTTTTTTTTATGATTTCATTGGTGAATTTGCTTCTTCTTTTTTTTTTCTTCATTTTTTCTAATTTTTTGTGATTTTGACCCTTACTCTGAACTATACTGAATAAAAATATAAACGCCCCATGTCAAATTTTTGTGTTTTTATTAACATTCGGGTTATGCAACATATGAAGCGAATCAAAATTCATTTTTGTTAATAACTAATCTTCAGATCACCGTCCATTACATCTTGATATTGGCATCTGCAAAGGCGTGACAATCCTTTGAACACGTTTGGGGTCAGGTTGAAAAAATTGAATGTTCAATATCTTGTGTGTCCACCGTTTGCGTCTCTCAGAGCAACACATCTCCTTCGCATGGAGTTGATCAGGTTGTCTATCGTGGCCTGTGGAATGTTATTCCATTCTTCCCGGAGGGCCACATGGACCTGGGCACATTATCCAGACTTACACGGTCGCGAACACGTCAATCCAGAACATCCCGAAGATGCTCTATGGGCGACATGTTCAGCGAATACGCAGGCCAGTCCAGAACTGGTATGTGCTCTGCTTCAAGGAACTGCGTGCAGACCGCTCTGGTGAACATCCCTGCATCCAGCATGCCAATGGCACGTTCTCGCATGATCTGAGACATCTGAGCCATGATGACTTTTGACAAAATTTTACATTTGAGTGGCCTTTTATTGTCCCCAGTAGAAGGAGTGTCTGGGTACTGTTCATTCTGTCTGATCACCGTCTGGAAATGCCACACCCATGTCCTGAGGGAAATCACTGAGCAAATGCTCACTGACTGAGAGATGGATTAAAAATGGTACACAAATCAAGAGAAATATCCCTATTGTACAAGGAAAAGTCAGCATATGCTCACTTAGAGTTGTTAACTCCATGTGGCATCAATATTTAACATGGGGCGTTTATATTTTTGTTCAGTGTAAAATTATGAAAAGAAACTGAAATGCAATGTAATTCTAAATGCTACAAGTATCTTGTTTCATTTCTGCCAATTCCCCTCACTCTGTGAAGCTCAGATCTTGAATTATAAATCCTTAAATTGGGTAACGGCGAAATAGTCATATTTGGCTTCTGCACAAAGGGGTTAAGGCTTAAGGTCATTGATTACATTGATTGGGCTGGACGATGTAGTTTATGTGCTTGTTTAGTTTTTGGGCAATAGTACTTTTCATATCAGTTGCCATTGATACCAGTCATGATGTAAAGCAAAGTAATTGCTGTCAAGTTTAAAATACTTGCTTCTGCTCCTGAATGAAAGTCTTGGTTCCTAGAAGTTTAGGCCTGGTTTGGAATATCCACATGAGTCTTTAGATACAACCAGACAAATTCTAGAAATTTGTCATTGTTATAGCTGTGGAATCTGAGCCATCGGTTCAAATGGAGCACTCTTGAAAAAATTATATAATTTCTTACACAATAAAGTTACATGTAATGTTCTAATTGGATTAGTTGTGTACAGTTTGCAGTAGACTTGTTCTGAAAGTAACGTTAGTCAGCTCTTAGGAAGGTCATCTGTTTATTTGGCTTCGTAATGATAAGCAGCACAACATGAAAAATTCTCCCAAATCGGCTGCCATGGCTGATCTTTTAAAAGTTGTCTAAACACCTTTGTTGCTTCCTGGTAAGCAGTGACTGTTAAAAGTTACTTAAACTTGAAATATGTAGTCACCTATTATTAAGTGGATTTCTCTTAAGAATAGTGTTGTTGTAGTTTCTGTCGCAACACTTTTGGGTAAAACATTTGCATTTCTGTCATTTAAAGTGACATTAGCTGTTCCTACTATTTATATAGGATTTGTTTTCAATGGCCACCTTTTAAGCATTTGCAGGAATTATCCTTGTCTTTAGTTTCAATGGTCCCTCTCTTCATTTTTACCCAATTACTGGGTGTTTGTTTAGATTATGGAGTCCAATAAACTTGCTTATTACTTAGCTACATCAATATCCATAGTTTTATAATAATCTGTAATTGTTACTTTGTTTTCTCCTTCGCCACTAATGCTGCCCGTTTTCAGATTTAAGACGATGACAAGCATGTAAAATTAGTGCGCATGAGCACTCATAACTGCTGTTTTTTTTGTATAGATGTTGGCGGAGACTTGCAGAAGTGTTGAAAAATTGGTTACGAATCAGTGGGAATGAGGATGATACTGAGTTCCACTCAACTCGTCAGGAACTTGAGGAGGTGAGGTGCAGGAATGAACACACCCTGCTCAATGAGTACAATCGGTTTGCATCTGCACTTGAATTAGGGAAAGGACCTTCACAAAGTTTGAAGCTCAATTCTCTCATTAATGTTTGAGCCTGACATTCTGGGCGGGAGGCGTACTGCTTCTTGGTTTTCTATCTGTCTGTCCGTCCGTCCATCCATCCATCACAGGTACCATGTGCGTATGTGATGTGTAGTGAAGGAATGGAAAGATTTTGACCAAATATGACAAGTTTACTCCCCACAGAGGGTGACTGAATTAGTTAGGTTTTTGGGGTCATCGGGTCAAAGGTCAGGGTCACACATGGTCAGTTGTATGCCTTGGGGGCCAAAGATCAGCTTTTAAGGGGTATGAAGCCATGGCAGGCAGCGGCTTAGCAGTCAACGCTTTGCATTGTCCTCTGCCTTGTTGGCTCTGTGCTGCAAGCATGAAGTCACAGATTTCATAAGTGTTAGCACAGTGGTACCCTTCTCTGTTTTTCAGTTGCACATCCATACACTGTTTGACTAGAAAAAGGGTGTAGAGGTGAGGGGGCGATGGGGGCAGTGCCCTGGCTTATGTGGTCTGGTCAATACTACCTTGAAAACCAAAATCAGATGAAATGCATTGCATTTGTATTGTTGGGGATCTGCTGTGACCTTGTGTGACTGCAGGTTATTAATTGTATTTATGTTCTTGTCTGTTCTAGCTGGAGGCCCGGATTAGAAGGTTGTCTGCCTGGCTAGAGGAAGAGAAACCAGTGATGCAGTGCTATATTACTAGGATTCACAGCATCTCTAGCAGCCTTCAGGAGGACAATCAGTGAAGAAATGGAACCTTGGTGAAGTTCTTGCCTACTTGTGTCTATGATGAATTGCAAAATTACAGCTGCCCTGTTACAGCTTGAGCAGTTTTTTTTTCCTTGCAGTTTTCTTCATGGAATAGACATATTTTAGTTGGTTGTGTTGTCGTATACAGTACGACACAGAAATATGGACATACTTTACTTGCGCTTCATAACCTGTCTTTGGTGAAATCTAAGTGGTTAAACCTTTGTTATAACCTCAAATAGCAGAGGGAGAGAAGCAAATAGAAGGCAAAAAAAAAATTACTTCACAGAATCCATCAAAGTTCAGGGATTGATGAAAAATATGCATGTTGTAGAAAATGATGTGAACAAATTCTATTTATTCTCTGTAATGTGAATTAAAATCAAGGAATTTTAGCCAATTTGTGTCATAGTTCTGGCTGTATGTGTTAGGACTTTCTCTGTGGGGGATGGGGGTGGTGGTGTTCCTGTCATGATTCTGGTTGTATGTGTTTAGGACTTTCTCTGTGGCTCTCATTCTGGTACGACATCGGATTCCTTTGCCCTCGGATTTCCTTTCCCAGCTGTTTCATCAGGAGTGGGCGGCGCCTTTCCCTAAGGTTATATTAGCCGGATTTCCGTCGCGCCTCCTTTGCTGTAGTGTCTGTTTTTTAGCTATGCAGTTTAGCCGAATATATCTGCAGTAAGGTTTTATTACTTTTTATCTTTGCATTATTGGAGTTTCTTCTCTTTTTTATTACAAAAGTATGACCCCTCAGCCCTAAAGGCTGACGGGGTATTGCTATCCTATGTGCGGTTGGGCGGGCGGGTGTCTCCAAAAACTTCGACATTAGGCTGAGGGGTATTCCGTGCATTGCACGCCTATTTTATTTGTCTTGCATTGCTTCCGTTTTGCGGACCATTATACGTCCTTCGGAAGCACAAATACTTTTCGCTTGGTCTAAACTATTCTCTTTGTTTGTACTGTGTCCGTGCTGCACTTTCTCTCTCATTGTAGAAATTGGCCTCCTATTCAACTGGCCATTACAATTTGGGACTTTTTTTATAGAAAGCAAACAGCAAATGTAGCCTAGCCTCCATTGCAGACATCTTATGTGGTCTGCTTTGATCACACACCGATGTCTGTGCACTGGAGAAGGTTTTGTGTTCCGTGACCTAATGGCATTATGCAGGAGAACCATTCAGAATGCTTGTTATATGATAGTCCTTTTGTGTTCCTCCTGTCAAATATTAACAAATATCGCTGGTTCAAAAACCCCTCAAAAACTCGTTGATAATGACACTGGCTTTTTTTTTTTCATAAAATAAGAATCGGGCCAAAGAAAGAGAATAAGTGCATGTGGAATCAGCCAACTTGATGTTCCTTTCATTATAAGTACTGTTCTTTCCGTAAATACTGCTGTGTATTTCTCAGGGGAACTGTTTGTGTGCTGTACGGGATGCTACCTTTTATTTGCGAAGTTCTCAAGAATAAAAAGCCAACCAGATGAGACCTTAAAGGAAGTCAAGCAACTTTACAATGATAGCGACCGGCCCCCCATGTCATCCGTCTGGTGACTGAACTGCACTGCTCTGCAGCTAAAGAACTTGTGTTCCAGAAAACTTTCTCCAGAAAACTTGGAGAAATTCCTTCTTTTGAACATTTTCAACATGTTGGTGCTGGTTAGCCTCCATTGCAGATGTCTTATGTGGTTCACTTTCTTCCCGTGCTCCCGCAGCAGTATGTGTACATATGATAAGCTGCCCACAGGAATTTCAGAGTTTCTTTGAACACAAAACTCTGCTCGAGTGCGCAGATGTTGGTGTGTGAGCAAAGCCAACCACATAAGACGTCTGCAACGGAGGCTTAGTGCGGCCCAGGTGTGGGAACATCTATTGTCTTGAAGGCGTGAACTCAGAAACATATGACTGCCCTCAGGGAGAAAAATTATGTGCATTAATGATGGCAAATAGTGGTTATTTTGATTAATTCAAGCTTAAGGTTTTTTTTCACAAAATAAAAGGCGTTCTTCTTTTTGTAATCTCTGCTTGTTTGAAAAATGTTGCTTTTGACTGATGCTTTATGCATGTTTGGTATTTTCTGTGATATTTCACTGGGATTAAAAAAAAACAAGCCAGTCAGAGACCACAAATTCCACCTCCAAAGGACGCTCCAATGGATGGACTGTTGAACAGACAGATGGACGGACAACATGGAAAAATTAATGGGCATGGGGGGAAAGGTCAAAGGTCAGTGAAACATTCAAAAGAGGATTTGCCTGACCTAGACAAACTGTTTCAATGGGAAGGTGTCAACCTTTGTTAGAGATGAGCTCTGGAAATAAGAAAAAACAGTCATGGATGTCATGGCTGAAAAGTCAAAGGCCTGAGGTGACAAAAAAGTTTATGGGTATGAAGCTTTAGTATAGGTTATAAAGTCAGTTTAAAATGGTAAGCCTGCAGCATATAGTTCCAGAGTAATGGATCTGGATGGATGCACATGCACAGACGAACACAGCCTAAATCAGTCGTCCCCCAGACCTAACCTTCGGGTGGCTAGTGTTATGGCCCCAATTTGTTATTACATTTATTACACAACAGCAACAGCAAGGGATGACAAACACAGTTTTAACAACTAAAACACATTTAATTTTTAACAAAGACAAAGACTAATAACAACCTACAACTAAAGACCAAGATTGATAAATTAAAAAAAACAGAAATAATTACAGTCCCTTTTTGGTGGGGTGGCTTGGTGATGTCCTGGATGAAGAAAATGCTCAAACACAGGCAAAGAAATCCACAAAAGAAACGTCACAGGTCTTGAACAGAATGGCAGGTCTGGTCATCTTCTTGCAATTTCTCCTACTACTTTACTGTCTCAATTCTTTTCCTTATATACTCTTTTGCAGACCCCACCCACATTTAGAGCTCTTTTTTCTAATTTTCTGAGACTTGCCCCAGACATGTCCAGGACATGTCTAAACATGACTCCAGTCTGAGCTTAACAAAAAAAAAGGTAAATACTGCCATCTAGTGGCCTATATTCACATTACACCTCCATTCCAAAAGGGAAAAATTTTGACTCATAAAGGCAAAATTTTTCTTTTCAATACAAAATGGTAAAGTGAACACTTGTCTATATATACATATCATACACACTCAAACACGGGATAAGCAATCAGCAATTACATTGTCTGTACCCTTCACATGCTTAATTTCCAAGTCAAACTCCTGTAAAAATCAAACTCCAATTCAACAATCTCCGATTCTTGTTTTTCATCTTACTCAAAAACATTAACGGATTGTGGTCAGTGTACACAATCATTGGCTTTTGTCCTGTACAAACATAAACCTCAAAGTGTTGTAAAGAAAGGACCAGAGCCAACAGTTCCTTCTCTATTGTGGAATAGTTCCTTTGGTGGCGATTGAACTTCCTGGAGAAGTATGCCACGGGATGCTCAATGTCATCAGAGTCACTTCTCTGTAGGAGCACAGATCCACAAGCTTGGTCGCTAGCATCGACCGCGATGGAGAACGGTTTGTTGAAGTCAGGAGATTTGAGCACGGGGAAGTGACACAGCAGAGACTTCAGGCGATCGAAGGCTCTCTGGCATTCATCATCCCAGGTGAACTTTACGCCTTTCTTCAGTTGGTTAGTTAGACTGAGAGCAATCTCAGCAAAGTTCTTGCAGAACTTGCGGTAGTACCCGATCATTCCAAGGAAGCGGCGCAAAGCTTTTTTGTTGTCAGGAACTGGAAAGTCCATGATGGCTTGGACTTTAGCATTTATGGGTACCACCTTACCCTGGCCTATGACGTAGCCAAGATAGGTGACAGTAGCACAACCAAAGTCACTCTTGTTCAGGTTAACAGTCAGGTTAGCCTGGGTCAGGCGCTGGAACAACGTCTCTACATCTTTTAGATGTTCTTCCCAGGAGTCACTCCAAGTGATCAGGTCATCGATGTACGCACCCGTGTGTGGCAATCCGGCGATTGTAGACTGTATCATCCTTTGGAACGTGGCTGGGGCATTTTTCATGCCAAAGGGTAGGACTTCATACTGGTACAATCCAGATGGTGTGGCAAAAGCAGAGATGCTCTTGGCCCTCTCAGTTAAAGGCACACACCAATAACCCTTCAATAAATCAATCTTGGTCAGAAACTTTGCTTGCCCTACACTATCAATACAATCATCAATCCTAGGTATTGGAAACACATCAGTTCTAGTTACAGCATTGACTTTGCGATAATCTGTACAGAATCTAGTACTTCCATCAGGTTTTGGAACTAGCACACAGGGTGAACTCCAATCGGAGTTGGAGGGTCTGATAATATCATGCTTTAACATGTACTCAACCTCTTTCTCAGCAATCTTTCTCTTTTCAGGATTCATCCGGTATGGATGCTGTTTTATTGGTTTGGCATCACCAACATCTACATCATGAGAGGCTATAGTAACTCTCTTTGGAACATCAGGAAACAAATCCTCATATTTCTTGATCAACCTTTCAAACTGATCTCTCTGTGAGGGTTCTAAGTGCTGGAGTTTTACATCAAGATTTTGCAACACTTCAGTGTTTGACAATTTACATGAAAGAACTTCAGCTTTAATTCTTGGTTCATCATCTTGAAACTCCCCCTCATCTTCACACGTTTCGACCATTGGAGAATCTGAAGTGACAGCTGCAACCCTAGCATTTCTGTCATGATAAGGCTTCAGCATGTTAATGTGACACAGTTGTTTTGGTTTTCTCCGATCTGGAGTCTTCACAATGTAATTGAGATCATTGAGTTTTGTCAGAATTTCATAAGGACCATGAAATCTAGCCTGCAATGGATTGGACTGCAAGGGAAACAACACAAGGACCTTGTCTCCTGGTTTAAACTCACGGCTTCTAGCCTTATGATCATACCAAGTTTTCATTTTTCCCTGACTTGATTTCAAGTTTTCTTTGGCAAGGTCACAAGCTGCACGCAATCTTCCCTTGAACTTGCTAACATAGTCTAACAGACTGATTTGCGGCTCTTCCTCTTGCCATTGTTCACTCAATAATCGCAAAGGTCCTCTCACTTCATGACCAAACACTAGCTCAAATGGACTGAATCCAGTAGACTCCTGCACTGCTTCTCTAGCTGCAAACAACAGCAAATGAACCCCTTCCTCCCAGTCTTTCTCATGGTCATAACAATAAGTCCTCATCATTGTCTTGAGAGTGGAATGAAACCGCTCTAAGGCACCCTGACTTTCTGGATGATAGGCACTAGAAAGAATCTGTTTTGCACCTAGTTCATACACAACCTGCTGAAACAATCCTGAAGTGAAATTGCTACCTTGGTCTGACTGAATTTCCCTGGGAAGACCAAACAACGTGAAGAACTTTATCAAAGCCTTCGAGATTGCAGTTGCCTTGATGTTACGTAGAGGTATGGCTTCGGGGAATCTGGTAGATGCACACATGATTGTCAACAAGTACTGATTTCCAGATCTAGTCTTGGGTAATGGACCAACGCAATCAACAATGACCCTAGAGAATGGCTCCCCAAATGCTGGGATAGGCTGCAATGGAGCTACAGGTGGGTCTAACTGGTGTTTTCCAACTACCTGACAAGTGTGACAGGTTTTGCAAAAGTTGGAAACGTCTTTCCGAAGCCCAGGCCAAAAGAAGTGTTTCATGATCTTATCAACAGTCTTGTTAACACCAAGATGACCTCCTAAAGGTAAACTATGAGCCATTGTTAAGATCTCATTCCTATAGACCTTCGGAACAACAATTTGCCTGACCACTGCCCAATCTGCATTGGCAGGGATATCAGGAGGGCGCCACTTCCGCATCAACACACCATCCTTGAGATAATACCCAACTGGAACTGCGTCTATTTCTTTTTCAGGAAGGGCTCTCCTCTTTAGCACACCAATTTCAGGATCATTAGTTTGCTCCTCAATCAACCGCTTTCTGGACAGAGACAAGTCTCCAGACACATCAGAATCACCAGACCCATCCGGCTGGCTGAATAGAGAACTGATAAAAGTATCTGATAAGTCCTCAAACGGAGAAACCATAGTAGGCCAATCAGAGTCATGAGGCGAACCACCTGAGTCCTGACTATTCAATGTACTGGACGGCACCACAACATCATCTTCTTCTTTAGCCTTCTTGGCCATAGCACGAGTCACTGCACAAGAAGGATACAGAGATGGGTCCTCATCCCCATTTTCAGTGCTCGGCTGTGAAGTAAGATGTACAGGGGGAACTACTTTGCCCCCAGCCAGGTCATTGCCTAGCAACAGAGAAACACCCTTTATAGGTAGACTTGACATAAGTCCCACCTTTACCTGTCCTGTAACTAAATCTGACTTCAAGAATATCGAGCGCAGGGGTACAGATACAGTCCTCCCTTCAATACCTTGTACAAGTATGAAATCCCCTGAAGCGGTCTCATCACGTAACTCCAAGGAGTCCATCAACAAAAGTGACTGAGAAGCTCCGGTATCCCTTAGGATATATATGGGGACAGGAGTAGTATGCTCATTCAGGGCCACAAATCCCTCTGACACAAATGGAAGAAATTCCTCCCTCACGAAGTCAGCTGTATCAGGCTTTTTAGCCCCACAAGAAGCAGGCAATTTAGCAGATTGGTTATCTACTACAGGGGTTTCTAACCTTGTTTTCACAAAGGCATTTGGTTTGGTATCCTTTTCTTTTTCTTTCTTAGCTTTAAGGAACCAACAGTTAGTTGTAACATGACCAGATTTCTTGCAATAACTGCAAACTAGACCACTTTTGTCACTGTCAGCTTTCACACTTTGATCAGACCTGTTACTGGATTTCTGAGCACCATCACCAGATTTGTCTTTGTCTTTGGGTGAGGAATCTTGGGTATCACCATAACCCTTTTTCTGAAATTGGGACCATCTATTGTTACTGCTAGACTGAAATTTGGACTTATGAGTGAGAACATATTCATCTGCAAATTTGGCAGCTGATTGCAAGTTCAGTGCTTGCTTCTCATTAAGGTAGGTCTTAACATCATCCTTAACACAGTTCTTGAATTCTTCAACTAACACCATCTCTTTTAGTGAGTTGAAATCATCCTTGACCTCCATAGAAGTACACCAGCGCTCAAAGCAAACCTGCTTCTCATTAGCAAATTCAACATAAGTCTGATTTTCAGATTTCTTCAGACCTCTGAATTTCTGTCGGTAAGCCTCTGGAACCAACTCATAAGCTCTCAAAATAACCTTTTTGACAACTTCATAATCAGAGGAATCATCTGCAGACAAAGCCGAATAGGCTTGTTGAGCTTTACCCTTGAGGACAGTTTGCAACATCAGAGGCCAGTGTTCCTTTGGCCACTGGCAACTCTTTGCTACCTTTTCAAAACATTGGAAATAGTTGTCAACATCCTTTTCCGAAAATGGAGGCACCAGTTTTACCTCCTGACTAGCACAAAATTTATTTTTCATTGCTATTTTAATTTTTAGTTGCTCCATTTGGAGTCTTCCTTCTCTATCCAACTTCTCTAATTCAAAATCTCTCTGTCTCTGTCTCTCTCTTTCTGCTCTTTCCTCTTTCTCTCTCTCAAATTCTCTTTGTTTTTCTTCTCTTGCTAATTTTTCTAACTCAAACTGCCTTTGTTTTTCTTTTTCTTCCCTCTCAATCTCTAGCATTTTTAATTTAAGTTCCATTTCTATATTTGGATTTTCCACTGGAAACTGTTCCAGATCTCCTGGTGCAAACACATTTTCATCAATGTAATATTCAACTATCTCTCTAGCCAGTCTTGCTTTTCGCATGGCTGGTTTTACCTCTGTCAGCTCCAACTGTCTGCAAATTTCTAGCAGTTCTGTCTTTTTAAAAGACTTCAAAACCCCTACGGTTGGTGATGCCAAGAAATCATCCATTGCTGTTGTCAATATATATCTAGGAAAATTCACAAAAACAATTTCACAATTTGGAATGTTAGATTTTCAATAAATTACTCACACAATGGTCTATCCCGGACCTTGAGCCCCCAATTTGTTATGGCCCCAATTTGTTATTACATTTATTACACAACAGCAACAGCAAGGGATGACAAACACAGTTTTAACAACTAAAACACATTTAATTTTTAACAAAGACAAAGACTAATAACAACCTACAACTAAAGACCAAGATTGATAAATTAAAAAAAACAGAAATAATTACAGTCCCTTTTTGGTGGGGTGGCTTGGTGATGTCCTGGATGAAGAAAATGCTCAAACACAGGCAAAGAAATCCACAAAAGAAACGTCACAGGTCTTGAACAGAATGGCAGGTCTGGTCATCTTCTTGCAATTTCTCCTACTACTTTACTGTCTCAATTCTTTTCCTTATATACTCTTTTGCAGACCCCACCCACATTTAGAGCTCTTTTTTTTAATTTTCTGAGACTTGCCCCAGACATGTCCAGGACATGTCTAAACATGACTCCAGTCTGAGCTTAACAAAAAAAAGGTAAATACTGCCATCTAGTGGCCTATATTCACATTACACTAGGGACTGAAAAATGTTGCTAGCCTTGAGAATTTAGAAAAAAAGCAACACTTGTATCCAGGAGTTCAGACATGATATAATATGGTCTCGTAAGAAGTACAGTCAAGTTCTTGTAATAGATGATGTATGATCAGAAGAGAAATGGTAGCTCCACATAACAATTAAATGTATTTGTTGAACCTGCAGAATGTGTAATATAACCAAACTATGGATGTTGCTTGAATTGTTTCTTTAATTGCATTTTTTTGCTCCATGAATAAACGAAAAAGGCCAGGAGAGGTAAGCAGATAAATATAACCATCAGCTAGCATGATTGTTAGCATTCTGAAATGGGAAGGGATGTTTAAGGGCTCTTTTGGGTAAAGTGTAGAAATAACCTTAATCATTTAAAAACTAAGAAATAAACATACTCAACATGCTTTTATCCTCATAAAATGTCGTTTTTTGATAAAAAATTTGTATGGTTGCCATGGAAATGGCACTTTAAAGACAAAATCTGAAAATATACTCAGCAACAAAAGTTTCTGTGACACCATTTATGTGTATGTTATAAATGACACGCAAAGATCTCAATGCAATCAATATGTTTATTTAACAGGAGAAACACTGACTTTTCAGTGCCAACGTCACTCAAAACGAAAAATGTCATTTTCATGCGTCATTAAGCACTTGTCTGACGTCTAACCAATTGTGACCTTCACACTTCAATACCGGGTGTGACTTCCTCGTGCCATGATGCAAGCAACGCATCTCCGGCGCATGGACCGAATCAGATGTGCCAGAAATTGCTGTGGGATGTCATTCCAAATCTGACGTAGACGTTGTCGCAATTCCTGGAGTGTAGCTGGCGGGTTATCCAACCGCCGCAAACGTCGATCCATCTCGTCCCAAAGATGCTCGATTGGGGACATGTCTGGGGATCTGGCTGGCCATGGCAGGACATTGACATGTTGTTGCATCAGATACTGCTGTACAATCCTTGCAACGTGTGGTCTGGCGTTATCATGTTGCAGCGTTATTCCGGGACCATGTTGCATCAAAAACGGTACCACCAATGGCCGTAGCACTTCATCGCGATATCTTTGACCTGTCAGATTTCCATCAATAACAAGCAAATCTGTTCTGTTTCTAGCCGTGATCCCTCCCCAAATCATGACACTACCACCTCCAAAACGATCAAATTCCTGAAAACAGTTGTTGGCATAACGTTCTCCACGTCGACGGTATACACGTAAACGACCATCACATCGGTTAAGCATGAATCTTGATTCATCAGTGAAGAGTACAAGATCCCACTGACGTTGGATCCACCGTCGATGTTGTTGTGCCCGCTGTAGACGCAGTCGTCGGTGTTGTACTGTGAGTATTGGACGTCTTGCTGGCCGACGTGGGACAATTCCAAAATGACGGAAACGGCGACGGATTGTCTGTGCAGACAGTCGCCTCAAACCAGGTATCGTTCTTGCAGTTATGGTTGCAGGTTGGAATCGATTTCGGAGATGGGTTGTTCGAATCCAGTTGTCCTGTCTGGGAGTGGTTACTCGTGGACGGCCGCTGCGAGGACGGTCTCTGACATGTCTTGTCTGCTGATGACGCTGCCATAAGTTCCAAATGGTGTTTCGGTGGACATTCAGGCGATGAGCAACTTCCCTCTGCGAGGTTCCGGATTCAATTATCCCAATGGCCCTCCACCGATCATTTTCAGACAGACTTGGCATTTAGAGGGTAGAGTTCCTGATCCGAAATGGCTGTGTTTTCGATAAGTGATGCTTCCGTCGTTCATCAGGCACAATGTGAACATTCCAAAAATTCTCCTCTTTTATTGCCATCCACAAGCATGATTTACGCACATTTTCACGTGCAAAGTCATTTTCTCGCATTTTCATGATTTCCATTTCAATGTTGTGTTTACGTGTACTGTTTCAGTCTGATATCACCATGTATGACAATTTCATAATTGCGTTATGAAAAATAATTAACAATATTGGTGTCACAGAAACTTTTGTTGCTGAGTATATTTTGTGGCACTGATATTTCAATAACTCATAGTCAAATTTTACTCAAATTAGTCTCATATGAAAGGTTGGAGATAGTTCTATGAAATGACAGGATTTTTTTGTTTGGAACATTTATGAATATTTGATGAGCTCTGTTATGTAAGCATAATGCAAATCGCTATCATCAACTTGCTCAATTTTCATAATTTATCCCCCAGGTATGCACCTACAGTTGCAATCAAAATTATTCAACCCCCATTGCAAATTAGGTTTAATAGCAAAATTTACAAACTTTCAGCTGTTTTTGATAAGCAGATTAAACAATAACATTGTTAGAACTCAACACAACTAATATTACAAGTGGTTTCTCCAAATTTAACACAAAATGCCATTTTTATTGACTGCTGCAGTCTCAAAATTATTCAACCCCTGGGATAGAATCATTTGTAAGAGCATATTTGCAAATCGGGTGTTAATCAAGAGCTTAATTAGTTGCATCAGGTTTCCTTGATATAGAACACATCAAATACTTGCACTCGCTAGGGGCTTGTTGACTGTGACATTTGATTACATATTAGAATTATGGCTGTCAAAAGAGTTGTCCAAAAAGCTAATAGAGGAGATCATTGCCTGGGACAAACAAGGAAAAGGATACAAAAAGGTAGCACAGGCTCTGAATTTCCGTAGAGATACATTTGGAAGCATAATTCACAAGTTCAGAGTTAAAGGAAGAGTGGCTACAGCACCAGGATGGGGCAGAAAGAGGAAGCTATCAATGCCTGTCACCAGATTCCTGAGTGACAACAGGAGACCCGCAGCAAGACTTGGAGGCAGGAGGCACTGAGGTTTCAGTTTGCACAGTAGGGCGCATACAAAATGTTTAAGGTCTCCAAGACATGCACCACAACTGATCCAAAAGCACAAGCTCCAGTATCCTCAAAACCATATAAATACGCCACAGAAGTTTGGGGATATTGTTCTGTGGAGTGATGTAACAAAACTGGAATTTTTTGGGCTTATGAATCAGCGGTATGTCTGCAGGAGGAATGAAGAAGCATATACTGAAAAGTACACCCTGCCTACAGTGAAGAATTGTGGGGGCTTTTTGATGCTCTGTGACTGCCTTGCTTCCTCTGGCACTGGAAATCTGCAAAGTGTGGAGAGCAAGATGGATTCAGTCAAGTGCCAGGATATCCAAGGAGAAAATATCCTGAAAATATCCTATATTTAAAATATAGCCGTTGGCAGGGAAGCTGACGCTTGGGCATCATTGGACCTACCAAAAGGACAATGATCCTAAGCATACCTCAATATTCACCAAGGCTAGGTTGCAGAAGTCCGGGAAGATTCTAGAATGCCCATCTCAGTCGCCTCAATTGAACCCCATAAAAAATCTCCGGTAGGATTTGAAGAACACAGTTGCAGCATGCAAACCCTAGAATATTAGTGAACTGGAGGCCATTGTCCATGAGGACTGGGCTAAGATTCCTTGGGAATGCTGCCAAAAGCTGACACCTGCCGACTCATCACATTTCCAGCACGTTTTGCACAGTTACTGTGCATAGTTATTCTGTTTTGTCTACATGGCTGTGGAAATCTTTATATTTTATTCAGCTTGAAGCACCTACTAATGAATATTCTCACTTGTGCACTAAATAGATTTTCAAGATATTCAAATCTGTTTGGTGGAGGTTTTAACCACTGAAATATCTTTCTACAAAAAAAAGTACAAAATTATCTAAAAATGCACAAAAAATGTTTGAGAAGTTAAAAGTAGCTGTATCAGTCTCAGATTTATGGTAAGTCTTGACACATTGGGTTTATTTTCATACACATGCAGGCTTTGCAATCTACGCTGCTCACTAATTTAGCTCTTGAGCCTGAACCACTCCAGACACCATCTGAAATCAGAAAAACTTTATAAAATGGGTTATTTTTTACATTTTAAATTGTTTTCAGGCCCAGAACCATGTTGTCATGCCTATTCCTTGCATGGCTACATAGATAAGGTACATCCCCTCCCTCTCCTGCGGACCCGATAACATTGGTGCAAAACCCAGTAGACAAACGCACCTGTGCAGTTGCTAGCCCCCGCCTTTAGCCAGCTAAGCCTACCACCCTGCCAAGATAACGGCCATTACTGTGTATTATTACAATAATACAAGTGAGGGGAAAAGAGTTAAATGTATTGGAAAGAGTGGGAAAATGTTGTTTGTTTTCCTGTACTCTGCGATTGGTACCAAGTTTGTTTGACCAAACTGCTCTTGGCTGCTGGTTTAATGGACTTCACCAGAGATGCACAGGTTGTTGCTGGGATTCTCCTCCACTCCCCCATGACAACATCACGGAGCTGGTGGATGTTGGACACCTGCTGCTCCTCCACCTTCCTCTTTAGGATGCCCTACAGGTGCCTGTATGGGATTCAGGTCTGGAGACATACTTGGCCACGCCATCACCTTCACCTCCAACATCTTCAGGAAGGCAGTTGTCATCTTGGAGGTGTGTTTCGGGTTGTTATGTTGGAAAACTGCCGTGCGGCCCAGTTTCCGAAGAGAGGGCATTGTGTTCTGCTTCAGAATGTCACAGTACATGTTGAAAATTTGGAATCCATTATTCCATCAATGAAGCACTCATACAGCCCAGACCATGATGCTGCCACCACCATGTTTGACTGTATGCAGTACACACTTGTCTTGGCACTCCTCACCTGGGTGCCGCCACACATGCTGGACACCATCTGAGCCAAACAAGTTTATCATGGTCTCGTCAGACCACAGAACATGGTTCCAGTAGTTCATGTGCATGGACTGGTTGTCTTCAGAAAACTGTTTTCGGGCTTTCTTGTGGGCTAGCTTCAGAAGAGGCTTCAGCTTGGCCAACTGACAGGCTGTTCTCCCACTGCTGCAACCTTGTTAGCAATCCTGCCAGCACTCTTCCGTCTGTTTTCTGAAGCCAACTTGTGCACCTGACGCAGAGCATGAGGACTCAACCTCTTCACTTGACCCCGACAAGGCCTGTTCCGAGTAGAATACGTCTTGGAAAACCGCTGGATAACCCAAGCCAACGTGCTGTGGCTCAGTTTCATGGTTTCACAGGTCTTCTTGTAGCTTAGGCTATCTTTGCGGAGGGACAATTCTCTTTTTCAGATCCTCAAAGAGTTCTTTCCCATGAGGTGATATATTGACCATCCAGTGACTAGAATGAGAGCATTACATCCAAAGCACCACAATTTAAACCTTCAACACGTTACGCAACCTCATATGTCCCAGTTGAGCAGACAAAAGAATGAACATGATTAATAAGATGCGTTTCATTGCTTGGTTGACCATTACCAATTGGGATGTGTGTTCACTTTTGTTGCCACCCATTTTGGAAATAGTGACTGTTTGTTCAGTTATGTGTACAGTTCATTAAATCTACACTGCTACAAATATTGTACCATGACTACTCTGGAATATGTTCAAGTTTCACACCTGTAATGTTTTTCCCTTGAAAAGATATGATAAATTAATTGTTGAAATGTGAGGGGTGTACTGACTTTTGTGAGATACTGTGTATGCAGGGTAAATGCGTTCGGAAAACGAGTTCATTTATCTACAGCCTATTGGTCGGCGATGACCAGACAGGAGACTCTGTTTTTCCTCTCGAGCAGAAAGACCAGAATGTGCCGATGATCATGACGTATACTCTTTAGTATTAGTTCGTCCAAACCATGAAAAAAGGGATAGAGGGGAGTAAATATGCTCGAGAGCGGTTCGCTCTATAGAGGACATTAGTTTCAGTAACATTAAAATAACATCCTCTAATGCAGGGCTATTCAACCTTATCCAGAAAGGGCCAGTGTGGGTGCAGGCTTTCATTCCAACCAAGCACTCACACACCTGACACCACTAATCAACCCCAAGGGTCTTTGCTAACGAGCTTGATTAGTAGCATCAGGTGTGTGAGTGCTTGGTTGGAATGAAAGCCTGCTCCCCACTGCCCCTTGCAGGATAATGTTGAGTAGCCCTGCTCTAATGATAAGCATGTTGAAAAAGAAGTAGACTACACTACATCGTGGATCGTATTCTGAGATTATCGACATTTCAACCTTATAAGATGCGGTGCTGCTGTAGATTCGCTTCAATGTAAATTGGATATATGTGAAATTAAAGCGTTGTCTTTCCCAAAAAACAGTAAGAAATTATTTTTGATTGTTTATCCAGTACCCTGCGGGCTAGATGGGGGTAAACTGCAATTCTGCAGGCCACAGGAGCTCGCAGACAACCTTGCTCTGAACATTAAACACAGAGAACAGTACTTGCTGAGAGAGTTTTACAAATACACACAAATATGCGGGATCTAAGTCCAAACGAAGACTTTAGACTATAGACTATAAGACTATTGCGAAACAACAGGCTTGTGAGGCTTACGAGACTTTGCACCGAATGAGTGCGAAGTTCTACTTTATATAGGGAAACGCTATTGCAGGTAGGCAATAGGGAACTGATGCAGACAATGATTGAGCGTATGGAATGTGGTCTGGGTCTTAATCGGCTGGTTAGTTAGAGGGTTGGAGGTGTGGCCTTACAAAACCCAACATAAGCGTTGAAGACCTCGGGGTCAAGTCGTCAAATAACCTTGAAATTTAGGTCAAATCAAAAACCCATCCCATATATGATGAACCTAAGCAGAACAACTTACAGCAAAAATTTTAGCATCTTGCCTCGTAGGATAAGGGAGCTAAAGCTGTTTGAATTTTTTGCGGAAGAAGCCACCTGGTGGCCAAACCAATAATCGCAGCAGGACCAAAATCAAACTTGGGCTAGATCTTGGGCCCATATCTTTGCATATAAAATAGGAATAGGACCCGTTAAGAACTGAGGGAGCTATGGCAATGAAACAAAATTGGCACATTTTATGACATTTGACCTATATAACCATGAAAATTTGGTCAAATCAAAAACCCATTTCATATATGATGAACCCTTGCCAGAACAATCTACAGTAAAAATTCGAGCATCTTAGCTCGTAGAATTAGAGAGCTGTTTGAAATTTTGCAGAAAAAGCCGCCTGGTGGCCAAAACAATAATCGCAGCACGCCCAAAATTGATCTCAGGCTAGATCTTAGGCACATATACATGCATATAAAATAGGAAAAGGATCCGTTGAGAACTGAGGGCACTATGGCACTGAAATGAAATTGGCACATTTTATGACCTTTGACCTATATAATCTTTAAAATTAGGCCAAATCAAAAACCCATTATAAATATGATGGACCCTTGGCTGAACAACCCACAAAAAAATTTGAGCATCTTTGCTTGCAGAATAAAGGAGCTAGAGCTGTTTGAAGTTTTGCAGAAAAAGCCCCCTGGTGGCCAAACCAAGAATTTGTAGCACACCCAAAATCAAATTTGGGCTAGATCTTGAACCCATATACATGCACATAAAATATGAAAAGGATCCGTGGAAAACTGAAAGCTGTATCGCGCTGTAACGACAAACCACCACTAATGACCCTAAGCACAGCATAAGCCCGATTGGGCCTTTCGGTGTCGGTCAAGCGGGCTAATAAAATTAAGTTGACCAGACAATACATGATTCAGAGTTCTTAAATTTAACAAGTTTAGGCCACCTGATTCGTATTCATTGTAAAGATACACACGCTTAACTTTATCTGGTTTACCATTCCATATAAATTTGAAGGTAACGTCATAAACAAATATGGAAATTAGGACACAACTAAGGAATTAATTAAGGTGATCTTGCCATAAATTGAAGCACCCATTACTAAAACCCCATAAGTCACACTTGACTTGACTTGACTTGTGGGGTTTTAGTAATCAGTGCTTCAATTGTCAAATATTTCCCCCTCCATGGCTTCAAAATTTTGTCTATTTTATCAAGTTTTTTTATTGAAATTAACTTCTGAGAGATTAACCATGTTTTCAGGAATATGAATGCTGAGCATATCAACTGATCCATTCTTCCACTTTATGGGTAAATTACACAGTATGGTAAATGTAGTGTTTTTCAGAGACCCAATCCTAAGTATTTGTCATAATTTGGCTTCAAGCCTGACAAACAGGAAAAATAATCCAGGTCTTGTGTTAAGCTTTGCAAGGACAAGGTCTGCGGTGTCAACAGAAAGGTAGTATTATTTACATACATAGAAACCTCTGTCTGCAGCCCCTGGATTTCTAAGCCTTTGATATTTTTTATTTGATCTAATCTTCTTAGCAAGTATTTCAATTGCCATTATAAACAAATAAGGTCATAAAGGACAGCCCTGTTTTACTCCCCTTGACAGTGAAATATTTCCTGAAATATGACCATGATTTATAATTTTACGTTAGGTTGTTGTACATAAGTTTAACCCATTTTATGAGAGATTCACCAAAGTTGAAAAATTCAAGGCAATTATAAATAAAATCCAGACTAACCTTATCAAAGGCTTTTTCAAAGTCTGCCATAAAAATTATACCGGCTTTTAATAGCTGCCTAATTTTGTCCCCAATATTTCGATCTTGTAAAAATCCAGACTGGTCATTGTGAACTATATCAGACAAGACATTCTCAATGCGACGTGCTATACATTTAGCTAGTATCTTGGCATCACAACATTGAAGTGTAAGAGGTCTCCAGTTTTTTAAATAAACTGGGTCTTTATATTGGCCACTGCTTTCTTGTTTTAGTAGCAGCGAAATCAGACAACTTTGTTGGGTCTCAGACAGTGCACCCTTATGATATGAGTAGTTAAAACATGCAAGTAATGGTTCTTTAATTTGATCATAAAAAGTCTGATGCACCTTAATTGGTATGCATTAAGACCAGGTGTTTTCCTTGGTTGAAATGCCTTAATTGCCTCTCTGAGCTCATCTTCAAATATTAGGCCTTCACAGGATTCCCTTTGCATGTCTGAAAGCTTAACCTGGTTTTTTGGGAAAAAGTGTTTGCAGTGGACATCATTTAGAGGCAGTGGTGGAGTCTGAAATGAAAACAGTTCAGTAAAATATTTTTCTTCTTCTTTTAATATGTCTGTTGGGGTCAGTGGAGTTTCACCCTTATTTGTGAGTAGTTTTTGTATGTTCTTTTCAGATGTGTTTCTATATTGAAGATTTAAAAAGTGTTTGTTCGTTTTTCACCCTCCATCCATTTGGCTTTGTTTATAAAATGTACATTAATCAATATTTATTGATAACGTTCTTGAAGTTCATTCTGTTTTTCTTCCGAGATGTTCAACACACCAGAAGACATATTAACAGAAGTAACATTTTCTCTTGTAAGCTTTTCAATTTCTTTGACTAGATTTTTCTCTTTTTCCCTAAACTGCTTTTGTTTGCTTTTTGACATTTATCTGGGTCTCTGTCTCACTGAAGATCAGACACATTGTGTAATCTCATGTTGTGTTAAGTCATGAAATTGTAGTACTTCAATATTACATTCAATTCATAGGATTTACAATTTCAAAGGCTATAAGTTTAGTGAAAAAAATTGGACACTGCTGAGTGAAGGATAATTTCAGTATCCTGAATACCTGAATTTTTGCACCTCACCTCTACCAGAGCTCACCTTGATATTTCAAGGTTTCATGTCCTTTTCTTAATTTTTAATTAAATTGTGGTCTGATAGACAACATAGTTTCAGCTGCATACAAGCTTGCGATGACTGGTGAGATGTATATATACACATGATCATAAATGTGACTGTGTGCATGAATGTTGGACAAATACATGACCCTGCTGTGAGAAATACGGCCCTTTACGTAGAAAAATCCTTTGATCTGCCACTGGCATAATACACTTGTTTTGTAATTGTACCCCCATATTGGAAATCCCCTCATCTGATGGCTGGAATTTCATTCCGAATAAATTCCATGGTTTTCACTTGTCTCTCAAGGCATGAGGCCATAATTAGCCTAGTTGGGCCCTGATTGTATGGATGAACAATTATTATATGCATGAACAAATAAACCTGACTCAGGCGCATGTATTTCATTTTAAAAAACGGAGCCAGATCTTTGTTGTTGCCAACAATGGTCGACAGGTTAATTAACGGTTGGTGGTTTAGTTCAGCAGCTTCCAGTGCAATTTCCAGCTGGAATTATTTGAGCAGTGCTCGTTCTGATGACAATGAAAAGAAGCTCCGGTCCGAGGCACTTTATGGACTTGCCCCGGAAAACGTTCGTTTGCTATTTGCGACCTGATAGAATCACGAAAACCGAATAACCTCACAGTTTTTCACAATATCGCCGCGTCGTTATATGGTGAGCTGAGTAATTAATTGCAATAGCAGAATGGGTGCAGTCGTTGTTTCCTTGGTATCGCATTGCAAAACTGTGAAACTGTCAGTAGGGGAATCTCCGTGACAGATGTGGGATATTTTTTCCATATGCACACACTCGCATGATTCTCTCGTCTTCAAAACACCTTTTTGCCTGAACTAACCTTTAGATTTTTCTTATTTTTTGATGAATCATAGCTTCTTAGGAAATCACGCAGATTTCACAGACATGCTTCATAGTTCAGTAAATACAAAATAGCCTACTGTTGAGAGGAGTGAAACCTTGCCTCCAACCGAAGACGCGCTCTCAAACGCAAAAATGAAGACTACGCTTCTCACATTAATGCTTCTGTTTTACTCTCATTATTGCTCGGGTAAGTTTTTTTTCTGCGTCATCTATAGTCTTTCAGCGGTCATTCTTTGTAGTTTTGTTTGAAAATAATCGCTGTAAATACGCTTATTTTTTTTCGAAATAGCAATTTTGACACACCAACCTAGTAAAAATAGTATTTATTCATATCACTATTAAAACTGCGTCGCAGTGCACTAGGACTTAGGGGTGGGGGTGGGGTGCGCTGTGCTGCATCCCAACTGTTTCAAATCTCGTCTTTTTGTATTTAAGAAAATATACATATTGTATCCCAACTTTTCAGCGACCGAATGGGTTTCACTTCCCCGATACTGCATACCGAAAAGAGTTACTGCATTCGGTGTCCAGCAGCTAAAAACCGGTTATTGGTGATGATGTTTCGGCTACATACAGACAGTGGAATGCTCGGTAGACTCGGGAAGCGAACGCTTATCTCCCGTACCCTGCACTTTAGACGACACACTTTATCATGCGTCACACTGGCGGCTACTCAGCATCAGTCTGTCAGTAGGACGATTGAATTATTGGACATGGTGTAACAGGTATATGGTTGGAATATCAGTATAAAACTAAAAAAGTGCAGTTCTAGGTGAAACTGCTTTGGGCAATCTGGAAGCTGCTGATAATGTGAGGTTCAAATTGTTGAAAATGTTTGGTTAAAGCTGCTAAAAATGAGTTTAAAGTTTCTGTAAATTAAAATCATTTATGAAAGCAGAATATTTAATCGTTCAATTGTGATAGAGAAAAAAACAGAATGAGGGGGAAAAGCCACATTTTAAAAGGTATGAAAATGCAAAAGGAAAATACTAGTTAAAATGGTTTTGTACATAAAAGTAGGCAAAGGGGTTTAAGTGTGTCAAGTAGTACATTTTGAAAGATTAAAGGGCAAGCGCTACTCCAGTAATTTAGATCAATGTGGCAGAGCAAACAACTGCCATTTGGACAGTGGACTATTTATACGTGTCAGCTATTTAACTGAACATAATAAAGGGAAAAATAAATGGCAACATTTTATGCCGCATGAATACTTAGACAGTGTCATTTTGGTAAATTTTCTATTTCCTACACTGCTGTAAGCTAGTACCGTATTTGCCAGTTATTTTAACTGGCACCTTTTTGACAGTTATTTTAACCGTAATGTTGCAATCAGTTTATAACCGAGTGCAACTGGCGACTCAAATCCTTGCGCTCCTATCTATCACTTGTTTAAGCTGAGAGGTGTCAAAACTGCATAGATAGCCTGAGAGCCAATCTGGTGCGGCTGTACCCCATCAATCTTAGCAGCTTGCAAAGCCTGGACCACTGCAGTGACACCTGCCAATTTCGTGGTTCTGTGTATGTTAACTAAACCACAGCTACAGTTAAAATAACAAGGAAACACTGCGTTATATTGGAGTATAAGCCGCGCAACATTCAGTTGCAGGTATTAACTAATTTTCTGAGGCCAGTTGCACCACCTGGTCTTAAGCCAAGTTGGGTGCTACCATAGAGGCATAACTTGAAGACCATTGCACCAACTGGTTGTATACTCTATTTTTGCGAAGACCAGGGGTAAAATCAGCGCATATCTCAAGGGAGGCGAAAAGTAGATTTCCTGGCTGCTTCCAAAGGGTAGGACTTATTAACCCCTTTGTGCAGATGTGTCCACCAGCGGACATGGAGCTGCAAATTTATGTACGTTAGTTACAATATTCTATGACTAGATGGCACGCCCGGATCAGTTAATGAATATTCACGAGCAAGCCGAGCTCAAACACGGTTAAGAAAATGGATGAGTACAGTTCCATCGCTGTTTTACAGGAGGTACATAAATTAAACTCCTCAGCTAACCCTGATGTGCCAACTGCTCAATATGCTTGCCCATAGTATCTAAACAGCAGTTCAAAAGAATGATCTCTTGCGACAGGAAAATTTGTTGTCCTCTGTAGCAAGCACTTCAGCTACAGTGAGCCAATGGTATCCCAAATAGTAGTTAAGAAAAAAAAGTTTTCTGAAGCACAAATTTGACATGGTATTGATACCATGTCATTCTACTATCAATTACAGTCATTACATATCAAAAACGCATAGTTATTTACTATATATTTACGCGTAGATTCTTCCATCTGCGAATTCAGTGCTCCCTTGTATCCTCCTAAGTTCTCGTGCTGACAGCCAATCACAGTTATTTACTCAGGCTCATCTGCGTAACTGTACACTTATAGCTCACGCTCACTTGAAGCTTCCCCATTAATGATGTCTTGATTGACTCGTTTCTTATCCAATGCTGGAGTGTAAAATCTTTCCACAGTAACTGAAAGACCTTTAATTGTAGATACACATCCATGAAAATGAGTTTGGCTGTCGCAGGCGTACTGAGATATAAGCTCTTAAAAGTTTGTTTTCTTTCACAGGCTTAATAAGCCCCAAATTTCCTGGGAGTCCTGAAAGAAACCGTAATGGGTCCAGAGACCTCAAAATTTGGATTTTGCCATTTGAGACCTGTACCTTCAACATATCAAAGAATTAGGAAAATCTGTGACTGTTATGTTTCACCACCTAATGCATTACTGGGCAAATCTTAAAAAAACTGGCTCTTAAGGCCCATGATTCAGTCAATAGTTCGATTTCTTTCCAAGTACATGACGTAAAACTCTTGGTCTCAGCATAGGCCTTCCTCCACTCCTACCAAAACCCCGTGCTTGCTGGATGTGCGTTAGGAGTAAGGACTGGTGGGAGACAGTGGTGCTCAATGAATTTTCAGATGCAAAATGGAGAGAGAATTTCAGGATGTCTCGGGGAGCATTCGTGAAACTGTGTGATCAGATGAAGGATGTCATGAGCCCAGAAGAGATGACCGCTGTACCTCTAGAAATGCGAGTGGCGATTGCGTTATATAAGCTTGCTGGCTGCGGAGAGTATAGGCTGATACCGAATCAGTTTTGTGTCCATAAAGCGTCTCAAGTTAGCTACATCCGTTTTTCCATTTGTACACCTTCGCAGATAAAGAACGAAAGAAATCGGATTAACCGTATACATGGGCCTGTCACATTTTCCTCTGCTGAGCGAAGCTTCTCCAAACCTAAGCTCATTAAAACAGACCTGCGCTCATCAATGGGCCAGGAGCGTTTAAGTGGTCTGGCTGTCATCAGCATCAATGGGGAAATTGCTCAGAATCTGTCATATGATGACCTGATAGCTGATTTCGCAGCCCAGAAATGCAGACGTGTGCCTCTGTAGGACCTCTAACAACTGGTGCTTGCATTTTAAAATTTGTATTTAAAGTTCCTTTCTCAGAACTGTGTTTGCAGTTAAAAACAGATGTTTATTTGTTAATAGTCGTGGCATTTATTTATTTTTATTTATTTGAGTATTTGGTGACATTGTTAGTGTTTTATAAAGACTTCATTATTATTTATCTCTTTATTATTATCATTATTATTATTCATCTCTATCTCAGTTTTTGAACCATTAATATTAACAACTTAATTTGTAAAATAAAGCAAAACTGACAAATACTCAGATATTGTTCATTTCTGTCCGAGATTGGGTTGGGTGGGTGGGTATGTGGCGGGGGGGGGGGGCACCACAAAGCATTTATGCGTAGGGCACCAAAATGGCTAGCGCCGGCCCTGGTGAAGACTATTAATGGTGAATGATTTATGCAGGTTTTGGGGCAATATTTACTGCCATTGTGATGCCTTTTTGAAGGGAAGGCCTTGCTCATTTCAGCAACATCATGCCACACACTGTACTCTGCACACATTACAACTACATGGCCAGGTAGTAAAAGAGTCGAGGTGCAAAAGTGATCTGCCTGCAGTCCAGACCTGTCACCCACTGACAATATTTAGTGCCTTAAGAAATGAAAAAATATGACGAAGGAGGCTGCTATTTTTGAGAGTTGAAATCGAACATAAAGCGTGAATGGAGAAACATTTTGCTTTCAAAACACGCAGAATGTTGATTGAAGGTAACATTCTGATTGTGGTAAACTGGTTCCCGTGCCAACTTATTCGAAATGTGTTGCTGGCATCCAATTCAAAATGAGCACATATTTTCTGAAAAACATTAAAATATCTCAGTTTCAACATCTTTGTACTATTTTCAAATGAATATAAAGTTCAAATAATTTGAAAATCTTTGCTTTCTGTTTTATTTACATTTTACACAGTTTCCCAACTTTATTGGAAATGAGGTTGTATAAAGGAGGAATTAGTTTTCCCATGGGTGAAATGAGTAATAACTTTTTTCCCTCAGTAAATTATCATTTAAAATGGCTGCATTTATTTGTTTACTTGCATTGTCCTTATATTAAAATTAATTTGATAATCTGAAACATTTAAATATGAAAAATATGCAAAAAAAAGAGAAAATCGGGAATGAGGCAAATACTGTTACAGTGCTGTATATTTCACGCGTACATGAAGTTGTTTGCACGAACTGATGCCTGCTATTCACTGTTAAGACACTACACTGCAGCTCTTGAAGTTATTCTACAAACCCAAAACCAGTGAAGTTGGCACGTTATGTAAATCGTAGATAAAAACAGAATACAATGATTTGCAAATCCTTTTCAACTTATATTCAATTGAATACACTGCAAAGACAAGATGTTTAATGTTCAAACTGAGAAACTTTATCTTTTTTTGCACATAATCATTAACTTAGAATTTAAAGGCAGCAACAGATTGCAAAAAAGTTGGCACAGGGGCCTTTTTACCACTGTGTTACATCGCCTTTCCTTTTAACGACACTCAGTAAACGTTTGGGAACTGAGGAGACCAATTTTTGAAGCTTTTCAGGTGGAACTTTCCCCTTCTTGCTTGATGTACAGCTTAAATTGTTCAACAGTCCGGGGTGTCCGTTGTCGTATTTTACGCTTCATAATGCACCACACATTTTCAATGGGAGACAGGTCTGGACTACAGGCAGGCCAGTCTAGTACCCGCACTCTTTTACTACGGAGCCATGCTGTTGTAACACGTGCAGAATATGGCTTGGCATTGTCTTGCTGAAATAAGCAGGGGCGTCCATGAAAAAGACGTTGCTTGGATGGCAACATATGTTGCTCCAAAACCTGTATGTACTTTTCAGCATTAATGGTGCCTTCACATATGTGTAAGTTGCCCATGCCTTGGGCACTAATACACCCCCATACCATCACTGATGCTGGCTTTTGAACTTTGCGCCTATAACAGTCCGTATGGTTCTTTTCCTCTTTGGTCCAGAGGACACGACGTCCACAGTTTCGAAAAACAATTTGAAATGTGGACTCGTCAGACCACAGAACACTTTTCCACTTTACATCAGTCCATCTTAGATGAGCTTGGGCCCAGCGAAGCCGGCGGCGTTTCTGGGTGCTGTTGATAAATGGCTTTCGCTTTGCATGGTAGAGTTTTAACTTGCACTTGCAGATGTAGCGACAAACTGTAGTTACTGACAGTGGTTTTCTGAAGTGTTCCTGAGCCCATGTGGTGATGTCCTTTACACACTGATGTTGGTTTTTGATGCAGTACCGCCTGAGGGATCGAAGGTCACGGGGATTCAATGTTGGTTTTCGGCCTAGTCGCTTACGTGCAGTGATTTCTCCAGATTCTCTGAACCTTTTGACGATATTACGGACCGTAGATGATGAAATCCCTAAATTTCTTGCAATAGCTCGTTGAGGAATGTTGTTTTTAAACTGTTCGACAATCAGCTCATGCATTTGTTCACTAAGTGGTGACCCTCGCCCCATCCTTGTTTGTGAATGACTGAGCTTTTCAGGGAAGCTGCTTTTATACGCAATCATGGCACCCACCTGTTCCCAATTAGCCCGTTCACCTGTGGGATGTTCCAAATAAGTGTTTGATCAGCATTCCTCAACTCTCTCAGTCTTTTTTGCCACTTGTGCCAGCTTTTTTGAAACATGTTGCAGTCATCAAAATCCAAATGAGCAAATATTTGCAAAAAAGTACAAAGTTTACCTGTTCGAACATTGAGCAACTTGTCTTTGCTGTGTATTCAATTGAATATAGGATTGAATACATAGGTCGAAAAGGATTTGCAAATCATTGTATTCTGTTTTTATTTACAATTTACACAACGTGCCAACTTCACTGGTTTTGGGTTTTATACATGTAAAATTCTGTGTGTGTTACTCTTATGTATTGCTGTGTCAGCATAGTTACTCAAACCTGTGTTTAGGTAAGAAGACTCGTTGGTGCACAGTTTCGGAGCCAGAGCAGAAGAAGTGTGCAGAGTTGGCAAAGGCCTTGGTGACGACTCTCTCTCCTGCTGCAGTCTCAGCCTTTGCAAGGCTCTCCTGCATTCTGGCCTACAGCACAGCAGATTGCATTAACAAGATTCGGGTCAGCTTGTACTTCAGAAACAATGTTTGGTAATAATAATAAAAATAATAATAATCATCACCATCATAATCATCATAATGTATGTATATACATAAATATATAGATACTATGATGTAATGTCTGATACACTTGACCGATTTTGATAACATAAAGACAATTTTTCATGCAAGAAGGTCCCATATAAGAATGTTCATGATGATGATGATTATACGTGTGTGTGTGTTTTCACCATACTGGGTAACAAAGCAAGAAAACGCCGATATATATTGAATTTCGAAAGTCATCATCGCTGCTAAAGAGTAAGGTTAACTGCACAATTAACTTGTGATATTTTATAGGACAAAGTTATTATGAAGCATAACTTTCATCATGATGGATTACAGTGGACAAGAAATGGGTACGAATGAATCTGTCACTGCATGATAGGAAATTGTTTTATAATCCTAAAATAGTAAATATTTTAATGCAAATTATGCAGAAAAGTTGTGAAAATAGCAGTCAGTAAACGTCTTACTTTGAGGGAAGATGGCCAAATGCTGAAGAAGAGCTAGGTTGGATTCAGACGATGTTCTTCATAATTCTGTTTTTAACTTAACAGTAGTTGCTGCATCCAAAATTGTGGACTTGAAAGGTAAGACTCACAGCAGCACATGGGAAAACTTTTGTTGCCAATAAAATGTGTGTACCAGTCATTCCATAGAATGTTAAAAATCAATAAATTGATGCATTAATCAAAGAATAGAAATCTAAATTTGTCTTTGGTTATGGTCATGAGTTACTGGACACGAAATGATTAGTATTTGAGTTCATCTTCAAAATCATCGGAAATTAGTGCTCAAGAAGTTGGTTTATCGGTGTAAGGAGTCATTTCTTCTGTGGAGTTGCAGTATATTTGAGCAGCACCACCCACTCAAGACCTGCCTGCCGTGGTAACCCGATAATTTCAGTCTGATATCCTCCTATGTTCTGACCAGAAAAGTTTTGTTACAGAGTGGAATTTATTTACTGGGTTGTGAGTAAATAACTTATGGGCAAATGCAGATGATACATCCTAATTTTAATTTCCCACATCCTTTTTGATAAAAACTTGATGTCACATTTTGGTGTCCTTATTTGAGCCGAAAATTATTTCAATTAATTTCCTGAAAAAAAAAAAACTACTTCAAGAGGTTGTTTTATTCCAACTATATCGGTTATGTGCCCCAAACAAAATGATTGATGCATTTAATTCATGTTTATTATCTGCTGATAATGAAACAATGAACAAAAACTATCCCTGAAATCTCTCCAGTATTGTGAGAATACAGACAGATAGACACACACACACACACACACACACACATACAATACCAGTAAAAAGTTTAGACACACTTTGCTAATGTTACAGCACTCTGTTGTGAGAGAAATTTAAATAGCTTAAATTCTCTATAAAATCTCAAAGGGAGTCTTGTAAAAGGCAATGTCAGTGAAAAGAGTGAAATAAAAAAGGGAAAAGACAATTACTGACTTATTTGAATAGTGTCCAAAATTTGGAATTCTCAAGTAAGCCATATTTTGCAAGGTAAACAGACAAATAAGCTCCTTCTATTTTCCAACAGCAGAATTAAAATCAAGCGATTTTGGGACTTATTGGGCGGAAAGGTTGATGGAAAGCACACCTCAAGTGCAGCATGTCTTTGGGAAGTTAGACAACCACCCAGCTGCAAATTCATCACAGTCATTTGGCTGCCCTTGTTAAAAAAAAAGTGAGAATGCTCTGCAAATATGACAACAAATGATGGTTAGTTTGATGGATTTAAGAAATTGGTCTTTTTATTTTGCATAATAAAGGCTGCTTATTTCTTTATTTCACATATATTGTAAAAAACTTTTGGCTATGTCCAAAATTTTGACTGGTATTGTGTGTGTGTGTGTGTGTGTGTGTGTGTGTGTGTGTGTGTGTGTGTGTATATATATATATATATATATATATATATATATACACACACACACACACACACGCACAGCATTTGCCTTCTTTCTTTTTGCATATTTGTCACACTTCAATGTTTCAGATCATCATACAAATCTTAATATTACACAAAGATAACCAAAGTAAATACAAAATGCAGTTTTTTAAATGATGATTTCATTTATTAAGAGTAAAAAGCTATCCAAACCTTCTTGGCCCCATGTGAAAAAGTAATTTGATTAACTGCATTTTTTTAGTTCAATTTCACAATCCACACCCAGGCCTGATTACTGCTAGACCTGTTGAATCAGGAAATCACTTAAATAGAACCTGTCTGACAAAGTGAAGAAGGCTACAAGATCTCAAAAAGCAACACACAATGCCGCAATCTAAATAAATTCAGGAACAGATGAGAAACAAAGTCCTTGACATCTATCAGTCTGGAAAGGGTTACATATCCATTTCTAAGTCTTTGGTACTCCAGCAAACAATGGTGAGAGCCATTATTCACAAATGTAGAAAACTTAGAACTGTGGTGAACCTTCCCAGGAGTGGTCAGCCAACCAAAATTACTCCAAGAGCGCTTCGACGACTTATTAAGGAGGCCACAAAAGAATCCAGGACAACATCTTAAGAACTACAGGCCTTACTTGGCTCAGTTAAAGTCTGTGTTCATGATTCAATAATAAGAAAGAGACTGGGCAAAAATGGCATCCATGGGAGAGTCCCAAGGCGAAAACCACCGCTGACCACACAGCACACAAAGGCTCGTCTCACATTTGCCAAAAAACATCTTGATGATCCCCTAGACTTTTGGGAAAATCTGTGGACTGAGAAGACAAAAGTTGAACCTTTTGGAAGGTATTCATCCCGATACATCTGATGTAATTTCATAAAAAGAACATCTTACCAGGAGTCAAACATGGTAGTGTGATGGTCGGGAGCTGCTTTGCTGCTTCATAACCTGGACGAATTGTTGTAATTGATGGAATTCTGCTCTCTACCAGAAAATCCTGAAGGGGAATGTCCGACCATCAGCTTGTGACCTCAAACTCAAGGGCACTTGAGTTATGCAGCCGGGCAATGATCCGAAACACACCAGCAAGTCCACCTCTGAATGACTTAAAAAAACAAAATGAAGGTTTTGGAGTGGCCTTGTCAATGTCCAGACTTTAATTCGATTGAAATGCTGTGGCATGACCATAAACAGGCCGTTCATGCTCGAAAAACCGCCAATGTGGATAAATTAAGACAATTTTGCGAAGAAGACTGGGCCAAAATTCCTTCATAGTGATGAGAAAGACTCATTGCCAGTTATAGCAAATGCTTGATTGCAGCTGTTGTCACTGAGGGTGGGTTTAGGTTTTGGGGCAGTTACTTTTTCACACAGGGCCAGGTAGGTTTGGATTGCTATTTTCCCTCAACAAATGAAATCACCATTTAAAAACTGCATTTTGTATTTACTCAGGTTATGTTTATCTCATATTAAAATTTGTTTGATAATCTGAAACATTTAAGCATGAGAAATATGCAAAAAAAAAAAAAAAAAAAATCAGGAAGGGGGGCAAATATTTTTTCACGGTACTGTAGCCAATCACTCAATTATATACTCATCTGCGTAACTGTACAGTTACAGGTCACGCCCTCGTGCCGCTTCCTTGGGAATGATGTTTTGATTGACTCATTTCTTATCCAAATCCCGAGATAATTGGAAAATCACAAGAGTATACTATACTTTAAGTTTTGAATAACTGTTTACCTTCATTCAGTGAAGTGATCAGTTAAAGGCTCCATTTTGCATTTATTCACATTATCCATTATCTTCCTCTGATATTAGGCCTGGAATATACTTGCTGCTCACGACGCGTGCGCTTACGCATCATGGCTGCCACGCGTATTCTACGTTCGTTAGCGTAGAGGTCACTCATCTCAACGCGAGGTAACGTGCCGCGTGCGCAAGATGCAGTATTGACATGACCGCTAGAGGCGATTGTGCGAACGAATCCATTATGACAGTGTATGCGATATCCGGGCAATACCGCCCGCCGTTTGCCTCATGTGGAGGCCTCCAGTACTATGCATTTTGGACGAGTTGTGCTGCAGCTAGTGTGTGCACTCACGAAGCACAGTACGCATCCGTTTGGTCACGCAGCAAGTATATTCCAGGAATTAGAATTAGTTGGATGATCTGAAACTTTTAAATATGACAAATATGGAAGAAGAGAGTAATTAGGCAGGGACAGATACTTTTTCACAGCATTTTATTCAACAAATTATTTTATGTGGTGCACAGAGTTGCTCCTGGGGCCTTATTTATAAAAATTTGCATGGATTTCATACCTAAATAATTTGTGCGTGCAAAAAAATAAAAATGACATTTCCTAATTCATAAACTTATGGGTAAGATAAACTGCATGGAATTTTTATTTATTTAATCAGGATGGACTAGAAATTTATTGACATTAGCATAATATTAACAATTTCCCTTTTTTTAATGTCAAGTTTGTTTTTAAAAATCAGAAATCTGCAAAGAAAGTGACGTACATATCTTTTTTGTGCCTGCGTACCGTTTATAAATGAGGCCCCTGGACTTGCTTTTTAAGCAAAAGTTAATTTTTACAAAGTCTTTTTGGGAACTGCTGTTTTTCATATAATTTATGATGATAAAATGAAGGCGCATTTTTATCTTTCCCTTTAGGCAAACCGTGCTGATATAATAACTCTGAATGCAGGGGAAGTGTACACGGCAGTCAAGCAGTTCGGTCTCTCTGCTGTTGCAAAGGAGATCTACAGTGATGGTAAGGGCAGGGGAGAAAGTGTGTCATTGGAACCACTCAATCTGAATGTGCATATATGGAAGAATCGAGATTACCCTACCTCAAATGAATATTATTTTCAGAATACCACACATCTGATAAATACTCAAGTGTGATTTGTTGAAGTAAGTTCTAAGGGTGTGCATTATCTTCCAAAGACCTGCATGCTGGAACTGCACCCCTGTGACGCATTTCCAAACATGTTAGCCATTTGCAAGGGTGTAAGTTAAACTGAACAGTTGGTAAGGATAAATGAAACGCAAGTGCACATATGTGAAATATTTTTGCCACAATTTTCGGGTTAATACCACTTTTTCCGTTTATGGAGATTCTCCTGATGACTGTTTCTTTGATTTTTTTATGATGCTAAGAGAGGCGACTCTAATTTTCATATATAGATGCCACTCTCATAAAGTTTTTGTGTGCTTTGTATGTACATACATTTGATTTTTGAATACTAGTTCAAAATGTTATCAATGTCATGAACATGTATTATGAACTATAAAATTTTGCAATTGATTACTTAACTACATTAAGTTGTATTACTAGTTAACTAGTTGCAATCATTATATTGTGATTTATTAGCAAGCTAGCTAGTAATATAGCTATGGTCTGATGCTAGCCACACAATAACGGCTGTACAAATGACAGACCTGGGAATGTGAGTAGCTAGCTAACTCTGTATCTGTAGCCTAACATCCCACATAGTTCTCAGATTGACAATTGTTTCAACAAATTCAAAATTTTTTTGAAGAGGAACCCTGCTGTGACATTTTTAGGCACATCCCAATTTAATTAGTATCACTCATATTTTTTAATCAGTTCATGAAGTAAATGTAAATTCTCCCATTCGAAGTCCAACTGAACTTTGTACAAAAAACTGGATGCCAGCTAGGTCTACTTACATCCAGTTGTCAACTGCTTTGACCGTGAAAAATGGTCCAGCTGGGATATATAAACCAGCAGCATGTAAAAATTGTCCAAGAGCAAGTGAGATGTCAGTCTAGCCAGTTAGTTGGCTCACAATCTAGTCAGATAGTACCATGGCTAAGGTTACACCATCTGCTGTTCTTCAGGTGCACTACTGCTGAACACTGTGCCAGAAGAGTAAAATAAAAATCTAATTTATTTACTTTCACCCTCAATAGGGGCAGAAATACCAAGGGTGTTGAGGGTGCAGCTGCAACCGGGCCCATATGTGATAAGGGCCCGTCGGCAAATTGGCGTGATGTGACGGTCGCAAAACTGAAATATTTCCTTGCATTAACTGTACAGTACTTGTGTTGATCACAACAAGCCTTGAGGGCACATTAAGTAGCAACATCAGCGCATTTCTCCCATTATAAACAACTCCAAAGTCAAATTGACCTCTGTCATGGTGTTGAAGAATTTAATGTATTTAATCTGTATATCCCATATACTCATGGAAATATGTAGTGGCCTATGTAAGGCCTGGATAATTACATTGTTTAAAATTAAAATTGGCTGTGGTTTGGTCGCAAGTTTTCTGTTAATATTACAGGAAATATCCATCCTCTAGATTTTGTGTTATGGAGATTATGGTTACCAATCAAATGTCCAAAGAAGCTATTTTGGTTAGCTAGCCTTTCTCAGTGACATGACTCCACTGAAAATGCAGGGCAGGTGTTAAAGGACTAACATAAGATTGGGAGCAAAGAAGAGCAAGTGGAAGAGGGGGTAAAATTGCCCAAATAACATTTGTATTTTTTGTCTTCTTGTGTGATGTACAACAATTGAGTCTCTGGCAAGCAAGGGATAGCGAGCACCTGTTGGTAAGCTGATGTTTACCCTGGTTAGCCATGGACCTGTCTTGGTAGCTAACTGTCAGCTAATGAATTGGAGATTTACAAGTTTTACAAAAATACATTGATGAAAAAAATATCTGAGTAATGGAAATTTGCTTGGGTCTGAAAAAGCGGAAAGAGTTCTATTTAGCAAACAAATTATACTGATAGTAATATCATAATAATGCAACATAGTGAAATCAAATAATATATGCCAAAATGGTTTATCAAATGTTCAACATTGTTATGGTTCTTAATAAATGTTAATTACATAGGCAAAATTAGTTAATTTGTAGTTGTTTTTATTAGATGGCTGGCCAGCAAATCTGTAGTTTTGGGAAGCTGTATTACATTGGGCTATTTACCTTATATTCGGCAGAGACTACAAATCAAAGACATTTTGCACATTGTGCCTCTCCTAATACACAAACTGATGTTATACCTTTACATTTTGCGAGTATGTTGCTGTCAGTGTGTGCATTAATGTGCAGAAAGTAACGGGATTGCATCAGGTGTGTATATTGTGAATGAGTGGGTATGTGGTCTCAAAAATAATTCTTACATTCTTGCTTGGGGGGGACCCATCATCACACAGTTCCGCCACTGACCTCGCCTCCTTTTCCTCTCTTCTTTTCTTTTTTGCTCCTATTCTTGTGATTTTTCTTTGATGCCTGCACATTCAGTGAAATCGCGGAGAAAGGCTTGCTTGCTAATCAAAATGACCTGCTTAAAAATTTTATTGGTCATCATCGGCAATTTTCCATATTTTTCCAAGAAAGCAAGAGAAGGACATTTTCTGTAATACTGTCAGAGAATAGGCAGCCTAACCACCGTCAATTTCGATTTTTAAATAAAATCTCAGTTGCCATTAATGTGATTTATTTTCCTTTATGCTTTTAAAAATACAGAAATGACAACATTGATATTGGTTCTGAAAAACTATTCCTGCTAACATGACATCTTAATGCATTTTACGCTTTCACTTTTGCCTGTCACAGAGTTTTTGCCACCACCGCAGTCATATGTTCAGGCTGCTTGTCAATGGGTCCCCTTCTCACGTACGCCCAGGTGCCACTGCACCCCCGGAGTTTCTGCCGCTGGTGGTCAAGCACTTGAATATCAGCTGTTTTTTTTTTTTTAATTTTGTTCACTTGCCACAGCTTTCACTGACTGAAGTGAATCATCTCTGCATAAATTCAAAACCTGCTCAGTTCTAGTAGAGCAGAAATTAAAAGCAATTGAATTGGAATATATGTACCTACATTAGCTGGCCAGTTAGCAATCCTTCCTATTGAGTTTTCTTGAAACACCTTTAATAACACGACTACTGCCAATGAACATTTCAGAGAGGACAGAGCCTTAAGCTGCAGAGGTGCTAATATTAAAGTGGCCTGGAGTATGTTGAATTAATGATTCTGCGTTTTTTTCGATTTCTCCATTGACCCAAAGTTGGTCGGGATATTCTTACCCTGTCTGAAAGTTGCTTGGGATATGTCCCGACCATCCCTACTAAAATCTATGCCTGTAGTCTTTTAATTCTTCATATTAATTTTCCACTTTTGAATTCCTGGCTATATTTTACTGACACTTAGAGTCAATTTGTTACAAACATCAAAAGAGTTTGCAAAAATAGACACAGAGAAAATTTTTGACTTTTCCGATTTGACTATAAAAACCTTTGGTGAACATGGTGATTATGACGAATGAGAGAAAGCACAACACGGCCATGACTGTCCAACTGATGCTGTGGAATTGTTCACCACAACTCTTACAAAGCATGAAACAACGTAGAACTAGCGACTACACTCTGACACATGGCAACAGAAATTTCAGCTGTTTTGATGTAACATAAGTTATTTTTGGTGACAGCAAATAGACCGCGTGTAAACACCACTTTTGGACAAGAAATGTCTTTAGCTTTGCACGTTTGTGGAAACGTTTGATATGCAAAATAAAAATGTAGGGGTGTAATTATTTTGCTTAATGACCAGCATATCTGTCATGATCCAGACAAAGACCCAAACACCAAATCAGAGACATACTTAATAGAGGAATATGGTTACTGAGGAAGACGGGCCGTAGCCCTGAACATAGCATGGATGCTGGAACAGGGGACGATTACCGAAGGGGAAATGGGTAACATGAAAATATTGTTGTTTATTGCTTGTAGGCTCCTTAGTTAAATGGATGCCTCAGGTGAAAATTCATCTGCGTTTCTTAATTATTTCAGCAAAATCAACATTTTGACATTTTCTCCTCAGGCGAGGAGTGTTTTGGTCTCTGGCACAGATTTTATCATTTTGGGCTGTATCATGATGGGTTATTTTTATTTTTTTTATTTTTTGTTTGTTTTTCTCCTTTTGCTTGCATGTTGCAAAGTCTTGGCTTGAAATTTTAAAATTGACTTAGCAACCCTGACTCATCCACATGGTTTATCTCGAGAACCGCTGTTAGTGATTTGAGTATTATTAAGTTTCAGCCGAATATATTTTTGGTTTTGTGAAATCTTGTCCAAAAATACTTTAATTAAGCAAGCATGAAATTCAGATCCCCGCCACGAGATGGCAAATATCTGGCTTAAAAACAAAATGCAGTGGAGGGACGGACAGACGGACAGGCAAACAGATGGAGGAGGAACGAAAACACACATCTAGTACACAGTAAGATATAACCATACATTTTTCAGAGCAGCGCACAATTGGCTATCGCGCTACAGGGTTTCAAATTGGGAAGGGACTGCCGGATTTGGGTGTTCAGCGACAGCTTTGTTCGTTGCTCCAGCGCCTCCTGTTGGCCAGACGGGCGCTCTTCAGGAAGACTCTGGGTTTGTTCACGTCCGGGTATCCTCCGCCCTCGTTCGTAACTTACGAAAATTCGACCAATGAGTGTATAAGAATCAGTGGCTGACGGACACGTGCTTCGGAGGAGAGTCGTGAACTGTCTTCCCTATCCTGAGTTGGCAGCAAGGGGTCGCATACGAGCAAGCTCTGTACACAGTTCACTAATTGGGCATTCCAGATTCGGGTGGGATTGGAGATGCCAAATTTAGAAAAAAAAAAGATATAACCATACATTAAATTCAGGTTCAGAAGTTCTAGCCCAGAAAAGAAGCAGGATGGCTGATATCTGTCAGGGAAATAAAACGTGGTGGAGGGAGGAACAGATATACAGGAGGATAGATGGAAGTATGAAAATAAGATGTATCCATATATTAAATTTTGTTGAGAACTATTGAGTGGTTTGGGAGTTCTGCTCTGGAAATAAAAATGTGACGGCAGACGAACACACAGGAGAATGACACTCATTCCTATGTCCCTATGCACTTCTTGGCAATAATGTTTGATGTTGCTAAAATTACACTGATCACAAAATTGAGATTAAGTGGCACACATCCTCTGTTGGTAGGATTAGGCCATATGTAATTGTCAAGAAAGGTGTGAACATAAAGGTTTAGGAGACTTTCCTGTCACACGAAAGAGTTGTGCATTATGTGACATTACTGTCAGTTCTCAGTTATGGTTCTGTGGGTCATTGGTCATATTTCAGCCCTCAGCCGACATGATGTTATCCAAAAATGCCAAATCCATGGTGTAATAAGAGGCAAAAGGCACAGTTTGAGTCATCCTATTGCCTGCTGGTGTCGTACTTTAGGCACAACAGAGTGAAAACAACAATTACATCTGCATTTAATTTAGAATGCTTCTTTGTTTAGATGACACAACTTTCTAGAAAAGGCAAAAAAAAAAAACATGTCAAACATTTTTCTACCCTCATACCCATATGGAATTCATGAAAATGCTTTTTTTATATTTTTAAAAATCAAGTTTAAGTCATTAAATTGTGTTTTTTCTTTGGAGAGAATATCTTATTGAGCAATGGTGCTTTAACCCCCCAGTACAGCTCCTGTAACTCTAAGAACTCATTCCAAGTTTTTTGTAAACTTTTGTAACTTGTTTGTGTGTAAAGGTGGCTGCGTACTTGCAGTAGCGGTGGTTAAGAACAGCAGTTTGGATGTGCGATCACTACAAGGCCATCGCAGCTGTCACACTGGGGCCCGCTGGACTGCTGGCTGGAGTCTGCCTCTGGGGTTTCTCCTCTCTAAAAACTACCTGCCCTGGACGGAAGAGCAGCCTCTCACTCATGGTAAGTGCATAATGGGGCGGGGGCAAAATCAGTGGAAAAAGCACAACACAGCAGGTGGAACAGGTTTAGTCAGAGAGGGACCAGGCCAATGTCAAAGTGGTTAGATGTCTCAAAATCAATTTGGTTGACCCTACAACGCCCGTGTGAACTGATTGCAAATAATGTTACATATAATTTTATATAATAATGTTTCATCCTGTGCTTGAATGTATGTCTAAGGTAATTAAAGTTAGGGCCATACCACTCCAGTCATTAAAGTGCAGCTATTATGGTTTTCAGTATTTTAATGTCGTTGTGTGAATCATATAGTATTTATGTGCATGTTAAAGCTCTGCGTCTCCTCCAGAAGAATCTCCCTCTGCCATAAAACCTACTGCTCCCGAGCTACTTGAAACACCCCGATAGCTTCCAGGCTTTTTTTTTTTTTTTTTTTTTGCACCATGCAGATAGTTTGGCGCGCCCTTGAATCAAGCGTATTACACCCACAAGGCTACACCTGTACTTGTTTCTAAAGTCAATTTACACGCTAGAACGGAATCCCATGTATGATAAGGGGCGTGACATTTCCAATGCACGTATGAAGCGGTTGACCAATCACAAATGAGTGATCAAATTGACCAATCACAGCATACTGGGATATTTGGGAGGGCGGAGCCAGGACCTCAACAGAGCGTTTCACTCGCCGGTAATGCAGAAATGGCCAGCATGAGAAAACGAAAGTGTCTCTTTTAACAATGACGCATTTAAACCTTTTTTTTAGAAGGCGTCAAGAATATAAGAACAACCAATAAAAAGTAACTTAATAGGTGCACTTTAAAGTAGCTAGTAGGAATCTTAATCTTCTGTTATGCTTTGCCATGAGGTTGAAAGACAGAGGCAACGGGTGTCATTGAATTAGTTATCTGTGGCTATTTTGCAGCGGTCAGCTCCTTCTTCAGTGACAGCTGTGTCCCAGGGGCTGCGACCACAGCTCCCAGTCTGTGCGCTCTGTGCCAGGGACAGAAGTCCTACATCCAACAGCGAAACTTTCACTGTGAGACCACTCACAACGAACCCTTCTACGGCAACCTGGGAGCACTGAGGCCAGTTGACATGCTAATGCACACATTCACATATGAACACCCATTTAAAACAATGGCATGCACGAGAATGAAAATAAACATTTGTTGGCTTGTCACAGGATTTGCATTTTAGTTTCTTTCAGAAAAAAGAATGACTTCATTCTCTGACTAGAAATTAAATGGTTGCTCTTGTTAATGCCGCATTAAAGTTGTTTGTGGTTCAGAGCAGGTAATTTAGCTAAATGGACAGCTGGCAAATTGCAGATTTAATATTCCATGTGGCTAAAAGCATGTAGAAACCGACTCGTTTAAAATCTTGTTCCCAAGTCACCAGCCATGGAGTTCTTCAACACTTTGCTGCTTCAACAGCCTGTGCTCCTCTGGGAAAGCCTCCCACTGGATGTTAGTATTTGGTGCTGGGATTTGCTTCTTTACCAGTAAGTAAAGAAGTAATAAGGTTGGAAAGTGATGTTCGCTAATTAGGCCTGGTTTGAAGTCACCCTTTCACTTGATAAAAATGGTGTTTGGTGTGGTTGAGGTGAGGAATCTGCATCAGGTAGTCAGGTTCTTCCTACAGTATATGTTTGTCAACAAACATACACTGTATAGACCTCACTCTGTCATTGGGGAAATTGTCATGCCAAATTGGAAATGGGCCCTCCCCAAACTGATTGAAGCAGAGACGCTGACTTGTTGATTTTTTTAAAGCTTGAGGAACAAGGTTATTCCAGAACAAAGATTAGCCAGATCTTTTTTTTATTATCTTCATATAATGAATGCCTCTAAAGGTAATAGCACATTTATCTGGCAAAATACTGAAAATCTAAGAATGAAGGAATAACTTTTTGGATGCAAAATTATAAGGCTTCTATTAGTGCTATTTTGACTACTCTTTTCTTGAGGCTGTTAATGAGCTAGTAAGAAACTTTACAGAAAGGGAATTGGATACTGTTCCTGTTACTACCCCAGATCAGGTTTTAGATATGGTTTCAACATTGAAGACAAGTGAATAAAATCATCAGCTTCTTTAAAAGCACCAATACACATCATTTTCATGAATTCAAAATTGAAGAATTTTTTTTATCCTCACAGGCTACCATACTGAATACACTTTCAAGTCAGCTAATTAGAATTTTGATTAATGAGTCTATTTTTGCAGATAAAGCGTTTTTAAAATTGTATGTCTCATGCAAAAGGTTTGTTTACATCCTCATTATATATTCAAACAGTCATAAACTTCCCTCAGAAACAAAAGAATTCTCACTAAAGATGAACAACTTCTGGGGTGTTTGCATGGTCACACTCTGAATCACAATGAGGCGATAAATCAGCTGTACTGGATTTGATGTCTTAAAGGAGTTTATGCAGGAAAGGATGTGGTGGGGTTCGGGGTGTACGACTCAATAACCAACTATAATAGTGGACTAAAAGCCTGTAGTGATGTTCTAAAGCACACAGGACTTGATCCTGGGTCAGAGTGTTTGGCAGGGCATGACGAAATCGATGGCAGTAGGCAATACCAGGCTGAGCGTAAAGTCTCTGAAAAGGAATCCAGGAGGAGAAAATGTCTCAGAAAAAGAAGGACAGACAGGACTGACTTCAAGAAAAGGAAGGAACACTGTACCAATCTGGGGCATTTTGAGGCCAAATCATTGCATGTTTAAAGCTGTTTGTGGGTAAGAAAGTGATGCACAAACTTCCAATGCTGTTTTCTCCAAAACTTGGTTTTATGACTTCAAACAGTCATGTTGATATAAGTATTAGTCCCACTGACTTGCGCTTAGCAATGTTTTATGCAACCTACCAAACTAAACTCTCAACTATCAATACTGAGGCAGCTGTTGCCATGGATAATGCGAAGATCTAAATCTAAATAAAAGGAGGTGTCTGTGAGGGCACATTCCAGAACTACACACAAGTACCAGGAAGTGCTGCAAAATTGGTTTTATTGAACATAGGGGTGGAAAGCCCGGCAGGATTGTAGGCAACGGTACAAAGTCCAGAATCCAAAAACACAATCCAGCGGGCCAGAAACAGTTCGTTACCAGGGCAGCAATCACAAGTCTCAAGGTCAGGCAAAGCAGGTTCGCTACACAGGCAAAGTATTATCATAGGCAGACGCAGAATCAAAATTCCGGCACCAGTCAGAAATGTAACACTATGAATACAGGGCATGAACAGAGTTGCACAAGCAGACAAGAGAAAACATTCTGACAAAAGCTGGTTGTGATCTGACTGCTTAAATACATGTACGGGAAGTCACATGCTATGATGGGGACCAGGTGAGCTGGATCAGACTAATTAACAAGGGAATTAACAAGAGGAAGTTCCTAACCACATTAAATTGGTGAAAGCCAAAATGCGGACAGGGATCACACAGACAGCCGATGACAAACAGTCCACTCCGGTTAGGGAGTTCCAAAGTGCACTGAGAGTGAGAGGCAGATCAGTGTTTAACAAGGTGCGGAAAATCCTCCGAATTTCAGCAAAGTAAAGTGAGTGAAGGCAAGGGGCGGAGATAAGAGCAGAGCGAGTGCTGAGAGCTCGTTAGTCTCTTGTAATGTAGAGTAATGTGCAGCTATACAATCCTTTAGTGCTCCTTAGTAAGTTAGTGCTATGAAAAATGTTAGTTAATGTTAGTAATTTATGCAAAATAATAAACTGTTAGTATTTATTAGTAAAGACAGAACAGCAAGGTGAAGGAAGCAAGTGAGATTGGAAGGAATAATTGAAAACCCAGAAACCATGAAATCACCTGAAAACGTGTCACGCAAAACTGGGGAGCAAAACTGTCACAACACATATGACCAGACGGGGGAGACAAAGTGCAATGTATGGTATGGAGAGAAACATAAACCAGAATGATAATCTAAACCGTGACTCTGAGTAATGGCAGGACAGGAAATATACAAAACATGACATGGAATGAAGTAAAACATGGCCTGATAAAAGCAGAATCCTAACAAAAATCAAAATCTGCCCTCCTGATTTTCCAAATTATTTCTTTTTAGGATACTAGTATATACCCTCTAATATATCAGACACTATTTGATAAGCGTTAGCAAAAAAATTTCAGGACCAAACGGGTGCAAGTTGAAGGTAATGCCTACAACTGCGTACATGACTCAAGGGGGCCACCACATGTCTGGTAAGGGGGAAACAAGCTGGTGACTGCTTGGATATTCATTCTTGATCAAAATTCTATCTGAGGAGGATTCCACTGATGCTAAAGCATTGCTCCTGGTATTGTAGAGTGCTATGAAATTGAAGTTAACCTTCTAAATGTGATAAAGATGATTTTGAGTCAGACTTAACAGTTTTTGGAAAAACAGAAAGTTAAATTCTTCATATGGATAATTGGTAAATGTTTGCAAACCTTTAGGGCAATTGGATAATATTTTATTCCATTTACTCTCTTCTCTCTCTCAATCTGACACAAACACGCACACACACACACACACACACACACACACACACACACACACACACACATTTTATGCTCATGTAATACACGCACTCTTTCTCCTATCAGGTGCCTTAAGACTGGGAAAGGGGAAGTTGCATTTGTGGATCATATTGCCCTAGACAGTATTGAAGGTAAGTGTTTTTGTGACATGAATTGCAATTGTTCCAATAACGCTATGAGCACAAACAAGTTGAGGATTTGAATAGTCATTTACTATGACAGTATTCTTACATATAAATTCAAATGAATGTAAATAATGTTAATATTTTGAAAACAATATGCAGTTCTTAAATGTATGATGATGTGAACTTTCATTGGTTCCCCCATCCCCGATGAAATACTGCTTCGCCTCACTCCGAATCCAACTGAATGGTTCTCTCAGAGAGTGAGAGGGAGAACTACAGGCTTCTTTGCACAGATGGGTCACATGCCAATCTTAGTGAGTCTGGGAGATGTAATCTGGGACGAGGGCCTGGAGGAGGAGTTGTGACACGTGTCAATTTCCGCAAGATAGCCCGAAAGTTCCTGCAGGCAGCACAGGTAACCTCCTGCCCCTAAAACGTTACCTCTAACCAGCTGCACTCAACCTAATCACCCACACAAATGTGTAATTCTGTGTGTCTCTTCTTGATTCAATCTCTTTATGTCGGCCGTACTCAGATGGTGTTCGGTCGAAGAGGGCGTTATAGGCAGCGTTTCCAGCTCTTTGAGTCTAATTCTCATGGCTCCAGTGATTTGCTGTTCAGGGATAAAACAGAGAAACTGGCCATTCTTCCTGATGGTGAAATCAGTCAGGTCCTGGGGCTAGATTACGTGGCTCTTCTGAAAGGGCTTGGACATGAAGGTACTTATTAATTTTGCTTTACTGGCACTGAGTTCACCCTGCTCTAAACATAATATTCTGTTATTCTCTAGAAGAATGCATCGCATGTATATTCAATTACCCGCAAATAATTTATGCTATTGATAAAAACAAAGAAAAAAGTTGCATAAGCTAAGCAATATGGCTAATGAGATACATTTCATGATCAGAAATATGTTTCATAGCAGTGAGCATATTAGAAAGTCTGTGGCTAAATTACTTAATTGTGTACGTGTGTGTGTGTGTGTGTGTGTGTGTGTGTGTGTGTTTGCGCGCGCGCACGTGTTCGGCTCACGCACACACTTGTATATGTATGTCTCTGTTAATGAGCTTGCAGGAAGCTCCTTGGAGGACAGTGTGATCCGCTGGTGCTGTATCAGTAATGCAGAGCAAAGGAAATGTGAACAGTGGGCCCTCAATATCAAATCTGACCCATTAGTGTGTGTAAGGGCTTCCTCCATGGGTAACTGCATTGAGAAGATCAAGGTAATATTCTCCCTTCGAATAACTGTTGGTCTCACTGTGGCTAAGAAAATTATAAAATTATATGTATTCATATATGCAAATGCTGTGAGCTGGACAATTATTGGCACCAGTGATTAATGTTGTAACACGTGGACGTGCATGTAACCACTTCAAACTGTGCGGGCGACCAACCTATCAAGTTTTCTCATGTGGCTGATATAGGTTTTGAATAACTCCTTACTATCAATAAATGCAATGATCATTTAACGGTTTCACTTTGTGTTCACTGATTTTGTCCTAAAATCAGTTAAATGATCTGAAACATTTTAATTAGTAAAAATGGAAATCGAGATGGGGCAATAATGTTCATTTAAATCACAAATTCAAAAGCACTTGCTGAATATTGTGTAGGTCCTCCTAGCTCTGAGCTGTCGAGGCTTGGACTCCACAAGACCTCAGCAGGTGTCCGGTGGCACCTGGCACGCGCACGAGCAGCAGAGCCATCCTGTCCTTTAAGTTACAAGCTGGGACTTGCTTGGATCAGAATAGTTTTTCCAGCACATCCCACAGTTGTCCAATCACATTCAGTGTTTTTACATGACCTTAGAGAAAATCAAATTATTGTGTTAGTCCGACAATAACCGGACTTGTAAAATGCATGTAAACATGTTAGTCTGACTGGGATTGCACCAAATCAAATTTCTCATAGTCCAACTAACACACCCAAATGATCTGGTTAATAGTTGCATTATGCCTGCATGTATACGCTTGAATCGAACCGAACTGGACCATGTGCTCTGAGCATGCTCCACATTCTTCCTGCAGGGCTCTGACCCAGAAGTCTTGTGAACATGTAAACGCCAAACTGCTGAACGAAAACTCTGAGCTCAGACTAACTTGCAAGTTTGTACTGAACAGTAGCAATCCTCATCTGCAAGGGTATTGGTGCTTGAATAGTAAGGCCTTGGTGTCTCTTAACGTCTACCCTTAATTTGCATGATCTATGGAATGACTTGCGTGTCATCCGAAAATATTCCTTCCATTCACCATCGGATAAGTGACACTCTGCCACCAGTCACTACTCCTGACCTGCCTCCAACATGCAGGGGAAGCCCGAGAGTGCATTTACGAAAGCACAGATGCTAACTTACATAGTTGTAACCATAGGCTGTGAATGGACAAACTATGTTAGTTGCAACTACGCTTCTGGGAAATGCACTCCGCTGTAGTAGAAAGGGCGCAAAGCAGAGCATAGCAGCATTTCAGCCAAGCTTCGGCTAATGCCAAAACCACCGGGGATAGCGTGTATCTCAATTGTATGAAAAGAATAGCGAACAGCCCATATGAAACGCACACAGCTGTAAAGTTGTCCATGTTCTTGCCACTTGATCTTATACAGTCAATGCATTTGACTTGATAACCTGCAGAAATTATGTGATGCAACCATTTCAACACGGATCAGAATTCCAAGGAACATTCCAATGTCTTTTGTAATCCATGCCGTGAATAACTGCAGCTGTTTTCAGATAAAAAGAGACCCAAGCCAATAGTAATGTGGTATTCCTAGAATCTGTGCAACTGAGCCTTTGGCACTCAAAATTTAAAAAATAAAATAAAATTTGGTCCTAAGTGTTGATGTTTTGTTTTTGGCATCAGACTGTCTGTTGTAATAATGGGATGTGTTCCCATGAAAATGTGAAGTATGTTTTGACCTACAGCAAGATGAGGTGGATGCAGTCTCACTGGATGCTACACATGCCTTCATTGCTGGGAAGTGTGGCTTAGTTCCCGTTGTTGCAGAATATTATGGTGAGACTGATTTCTAGGTGAACCTGTTTAATATTAACAGGACAGACAGTTATAATAAATATGTAAGAATGGGACCAAAAATTGTACTTGACCAGAAAATAATAGAATGAAATGTGACTTCACTAATGAAGTCTGCCAATAGAAAACAAATGGATAAATCTGGAGATGAACGGTAGAAAATTATGATTCCATTTAATTACCCGATTTGTGCAAATGCATGATGTCATGGCTTGTGTAAGGAGGACAATGTCAAAATTACTTTGTCATATTGCTGTCAAAATGATGCTCAGGAAACATAGAAAGGTTTACCTTGCGATAATAAAGGGTCAAACACAGTGCAGTTAGTGTTAGTGCTTGGACAAAGATGTCATCTAAAAAAACGCCAAAATTCCTTCATGGTTCACAGCAGTAATGGCTGGTCAGCTGAAATTAGAAAAGACACCAAACCCATTTTTGCTAAAAATAGTCTTTCAATCATTTTCCTCAAATAAGTTTTCAATTGATTAGAAATATACATGTCACTCAAATGCACAGATTCCATCTTAACCCTGAAAGTGCCAAATCTTTACTCACCCTATCCCTCTGCAAGTTAATCCTTCATTAATTAGTTGCTAAATGACTTCAGAAGGACTCAGGGGTACCTATGAGCCCTTTTAAAGGTCATTGCTAATTAATTCGCTGGCTGAAATTTGACAAAATTGTTGACCTTTTGAAGGCTGAAGTCAAAAATTCAGCTTATATATTTTGCACCTTGTGTGAGTAAAGTAGTGATTATTACATTTTATAGTTAAATGCAGTGTTGTGGCAATTAAATGGTAAATTTAATTCAGAAAAATCTATGGCTGGAATCGCACTAAATCGAATTTCTCACGGTCGGACTAACACACCCAAATAATGGGGTTACTTGTCGCATAGTTCCTCCATGTATATCCTTGAATCGAGCCAAACTGGACTATGCGCTCATGCACATACGTATGTGCACAGAAAAACCATTACAGAATACTGTCATTAGGAATTATTTGGTTCCCTCTTGATTCCTCTGTCATTGCATATTTGTCACACTGAAATTTTCAGATCTTCATAAAAAATGTAAAACAAGACAAGGGGTTTAATTCACACACTCATTCATTCGAGCCACAGAACCATGCGGAAAACATTAAGCAATGCAGCAATAAGAAAAATAGCTGTGGGAAATGTTTTGTTGTATTGACTGAAATAATTTTAACCAGTCACTGTTATTAGTGTAACTCATGACATAGTATTTCTATAGGAAAGTTTGAACATTGACATCCATGGCACCCCTGAATCTAGTTCCCCTTATGAAAATATCCTATAGTTTTTTTCTTAGTAATACTATAGTATAATGGTATAATACTATACTTTGCATGGTATAACTAGAGTAGTACTACAGCCATCACATTATAACTATAATAATACCACAGTCAGCAGCACCATTATATTACTATAGCCCACACAACTGCATTGCTGTAGTTTGAATAACGATTGTATCAGTATAGTAATACTACACTATGGTGGCTAAAATACCATCCATTTGCTATTAGATAACTAGCTTTGAACTATTGTAGTTTTTCGTAAGGGGATTCCCTCATGATGTCGGTTAACTTATTGTAGTAGTTATTTTAAAATGAACTCTATGCCTCCATTGTCAATAATGATATCATGGAATAATGAAAGCATTGCTATCTGTCTTTCTTTCAGGGAAAAATTGTTCAGCAACAGAGGCAGTGTTAGATGGAACTGCCCATTTTGAAAGTGATGGTAAGAGAGGAAGAGGAAAAAGATTTTTGCAAAGTGAAAGCTGTGTTGCCTCACATTGTTGGTGTTTGATATTTTCAACGTCAAGCACTGTATCATTGTCTACTGTAAATAGACTGATCAACTAAAACATTGTGACCAAGGATGGGTGAAGTGAATTGAATTGCCAGCGCCAGCAGTGGCTGGTTGCCTTTTCAGAGCAGCGCACAATTTGCTTTGCCCTACAGGGGAAAAAATTGGGAGGGACAGCTGGTTTGGGATTATAGCATTGTTAGTTGCTCAAGGGCCTCCTGTTGGCCAGCTGAGCGCTCATCAGTAAATTCTAAGCTTGCATATGATTGGGTGTCCTCCGCCCTCGTTCTGAGCTTGCAAAGTTTCAAGCTATGAGTGTAAAAGAGGCAGTGGCTGACAGGCACATGACTCGGAGGAGGGCTGCTCGCTGTGTCGCTCTCCTGAGATGGCAAAAGGAGGTTGCGTTTGAGCATGCTTATGTATATAGTTTGCCAATTGGGCATTCCAGATTCAAGTCGGATTGGAGATGCCAAAAAAACTTCAAAGATATATTTAATTTTGCATTTTGTGATGAAACCATATACATACATATATATATATATATATATATATATAGAACACTAGATTGCTGACAGGTTATGCTCAAGTGAAGCATCTGGTCCAGCAGCGTATACACCCAGAGGCTAAATTCGCAGACTCCCTTTAATTTTCGTCCACTTGAAATTACAATTCCAAAAACACTTGTGTGTGAGTCAGTGTTATTTTGGTATCGCTGTGCAGAGGAACATTTTGTCTCCCTAAGTATGTGATTTTTTGGGGGGGAAAGAGGCACACTCACAAAAGGAGACCGAAAATGTGACTGCAAAAACATTAATGTGCAACCAGAAAAGTTAACAAGTTAACGTCACCAAGACTTTTAATGACGTCTTTTAATGATGAATATGTTAATTGAAGACCACAATAGAAAAACTATCAGAGTCCAAATTTTGCATTTTTATATATTTCATAAATTATATATAATTAGAATGTTTTATTTATTTTATATTTTTCGCATATTTTTTCAGTGCTTTGTTTCTAAGATCGTTTTGAATTTTTAATTCATCATTACTCCACAATGGGAAAATGTGACTGATCATTTTTTGATTGTGGTCTTCAACTGCTTGGGAGTTTTCATTGTTATAAGAAACGTCGATGAAGGTTTTTTTACGTTATCCAATTACTTTCTGGTGTCTTCACGTCATTGTAACCTGATTGAGCATATTCGCCGTCAACCGAATTGTTTATATTGAATCATATGGCTTATGCCAACATTGTTAAACTGTAGCGCTAGTTAACTCTAGCTACTCCTATTAGTTTCACCCTTGCCCCTGTCCTGTCAGAACACTGTTCCTCAAAATGCTCACCTCACAGCACTGATCGAGGGTATTGCAAAAAGTTTTTTTCTCCTGACTTTTAACAGCCAATACTTTCTCTCCTCCTTGTCTTTTGGAAATCTGTATAGAAAGACAAAGCAACATATCCACTGTTTTAAACATTTTGCAGTTTAGAAGTATTACCGTTGTATGTCAATTACAAGTAGCTAGCTTGTTAGCCACTGCGTTAATTTTATTAACTGCCAAGTCAATGTAATTTCTGCAATGGTAAGGTCACCAACGTAGCTATTTAGCTGGTGACCGTTAACAGTCGCTAGTACTCGCTTTTAGTCTGTGGTGTATTCAAGTCAATGGAATGGCTAATTAGCTAGCTCGCTACCAAACGCAATTTTTTCCATTGAAGTAATAATGATAACTTATGCATGAAATGTTTTACAGCAGCCCTTCAAATGAATATTGTTGCAAAACGTGGCGGCACATCCCAGCATTTTAACGATTATATTAACTTATTTGAAACTGGCCTCATTTGAAACTATTCATTTTAATGAAGAGGTTTGGTTCATCAATATGGTGGCCAGGTGCTTCACTTAGTCTAATGTAAATATGATGTCACCAACGATCTAGTGTTCTAAATATACTTTTTATATAGTTTTGGCTGTGCTTAGGTTGTTATAGTCATTCATTTTGTAGTGCTTTGAACTGGATGGGTCAAACAAAGGGGAAAAAATCTGATATTTGTGTTTGTCTGGTGCACATACATGTCAGAGAGGTAATTTGCTTGGATATGGTGACCTCATCAAACCCATTAGGATGACTTTTTTCATGCTCTTGAGTGTCTTGTGTATTCTCAAGTATGTTTGATTTCTTCCTTAGCGTAGGTGCATACTTCTAATAAAGAAAATGTTTCCTCTGGGAAAAATTTAAAAAGCAATGGGAAAATCCATACTCTTGGTTGACAAATCCTTGCGCAAGGTTTATAAACCGTGCTTTGGTATTTACAATCTGTGTCCATGGTTTAGCAATCTGTATCCACTGATTTTTAATCCGCGCCTTTGGCTTTGCAGTTGAAATGGATTGCGAATCCATGGGTACAGATTGTCAAACCGTGGAAAGGGATTGCAAAACCATGGGTACAAATAGCAAATTCATGGATACAGCATACGAATATGAGAGCACGGTTTAGAGACCGTGTGCACTGATTTGTAAACAAAGGAGTGTGGATTAATGCATGCTTTATTAATTTTTCTGGGCTGACACCAGGGGGGATCCATATGTTAGAAAAAAAAGTGACACAATTTCCCTATTCTTTGAATAAGGGTGCTAGTAATTCTCAACCTAACTGTATGAAGTAAATCTTTCTGAGGCCATGTTGTTCTGCAATGCAGTTGAACATTTCATTATAGGAAATACCAAACCCCAAACCAGTGAAGTTGGCACATTGTGTAAATCATAAATAAAAACAGAATACAATGATTTGCAAATCCTTTTCAACCTATATTCAATTGAATACACTGCAAAGACAAGTCACTTAATGTTCGAACAGGCAAACTTTGTAATTTTTTGCAAATACTGTATTACCTCATTTGGAATTTCATGCCTGCAACATGTTTCAAAAAAGCTGGCACAAGTGGCAAAAAAGACAGAGAGTTGAGGAATGCTCATCAAACACTTATTTGGAACATCCCACAGGTGAACGGGCTAATTGGGAACAGGTGGGTGCCATGATTGGGTATAAAAGCAGCTTCCCTGAAATGCTCAGTCATTCACAAACAAGGATGGGGCAAGGGTCACCACTTAGTGAACAAATGCGTGAGCTGATTGTCGAACAGTTTAAAAACAACATTTCTCAATGAGCTATGGCAAGAAATTTAGGGATTTCATCATCTACGGTCCGTAATATCGTCAAATGGTTCAAAAAATCTGGAGAAATCACTGCACGTAAGCGACAAGGCCGAAAACCAACATTGAATGCCCGTGACCTTCGATCCCTCAGGCGGTACTGCATCAAAAACCGACATCAGTGTGTAAAGGAAATCACCACATGGGCTCAGGAACACTTCAGAAAACCACTATCAGTAACTACAGTTCGTCGCTACATCTGTAAGTGCAAGTTAAAACTCTACAATGCAAAGCGAAAGCCATTTATCAACAGCACCCGGAAACGCCGCCGGCTTCGCTGGGCCCAAGCTCATCTAAGATGGACTGATGCAAAGTGGAAAAGTGTTCTGTGGTCTGACGAGTCCACATTTCAAATTGTATTTGGAAACTGTGGATGTCGTGTCCTCTGGACCAAAGAGGAAAAAGAACCATCCGGACTGTTATAGGCGCAAAGTTCAAAAGCCAGCATCTGTGAAGGTATGGGGGTGTATTAGTGCCCAAGGCATGGGCAACTTCCACATATGTGAAGGCACCATTAATGCTGAAAGGTACATACAGGTTTTGGAGCAACATATGTTGCCATCCAAGCAAAGTCTTTTTCCGTGGATGCCCCTGCTTATTTCAGCAAGACAATGCCAAGCGACATTCTGCACGTGTTACAACAGCATGGCTCCGTAGTAAAAGAGTGCGGGTACTAGACTGGCCGGCCTGTAGTCCAGACCTGTCTCCCATTGAAAATGTGTGGCGCATTATGAAGCGTAAAATACGACAACGGAGACCCCGGAGTGTTGAACAACTTAAGCTGTACATTAAGCAAGAATGGGAAAGAGTTCCACCTGAAAAGCTTCAAAAATTGGTCTCCTCAGTTCCTAAACGTTTACTGAGAGTCGTTAAAAGGAAAGGCGATGTAACACAGTGGTAAAAAGGCCCCTGTGCCAACTTTTTTGCAATGTGTTGCTGCCTTGAAATTCTAAGTTAATGATTATTTGCAAAAAAAAACAAAGTTTCTCAGTTTGAACATTAAACATCTTGTCTTTGCAGTGTATTCAATTGAACATAAGTTGAAAAGGATTTGCAAATCATTGTATTCTATTTTTTTTCTACGATTTACATACGTGCCAACTTCAGTGGTTTTTGGTTTGTACTTGTTTGATATGATTTTGTCATTTGCTGGTATATGTACCTGCATGTATGAAATTGTCTGACTTGTCTATGTCCTCTTGATAATTTGTTGTACATTTTCAGTGTTTCCTTCAGTGTTTGCTGTGGCAGTGGTACGACGCTCCAGCAGGAATGTCTTCTTTGGGAATCTTGCTGGTCGACGTTCTTGCCATGGACACATGTACAGCCCGGCAGGATGGCTGCTCCCAGCAAGCTACAATCTTAGCTTCCAACAAAACAGCAGCACCCATTGTGACCCCAGCAAAGGTACTTATGTACTATTTTCAAGCTTGAAAACTACTCTTTTTTAAAGATATTCCCTTTGGGTGATTTACAATATAAATTTTTTTGGCATATTAAGGAGCATACACTTAAAAATATAAATGCACACTCGCTAATTCTAAAAAGGTTGTCAACTTCAATGGTAAAACATGTAAATCAGTTGAGTGAAGTACAAAAATCCTTTAGGCGTATAAACATTTATTTTCATGGGATTCAGGTTTAAGACTGGTTACAGAGTCCCTCGAAAACAGAACAGCATATTAATCAGTATCTTGTGTAACCGCCATTTACCTCACGCAACACATCACATTTCTTTTGCATAGAATTGATCATATTTTGTTGTTTGTAGCTTGTAGAATGGTGTCCCACTCTTCTTTAATAGTAGCATGAAGTTATTGGATGTTGATGGGAACTTGCACAGGCAGTTGTTTACCCCAGTCAAGAGCATTGTAAGCATACCCAAGAGTGACATGTGTGGTAAGTATGCAGGCGATGGAATAACTAGGACATGTTCAGCTTTTCAGAATTTTTTTTGCTGGTCCTCGTACCATGGGCCATTCATCGTCATGTTGAAAGACGATGTAGTTGAAAGATGTTGAAAAATAAGGTGATGGCAGTGAACATGCAGCTGAGTTTACAAAATATCATTTCTGTCTGTGCATGCAGAATTTTTTTTGGTTTTCTGTGTGGCTGGTCTCAGTGGATTGTGCAGTTGAAGAATTCAAATGTGGTCCTGGGCTGGAATGGTTAAATGTGGTTGGTGATTATGAGGCTAGTTGCATGAATTTCCAAAATCTCTGAGGAGATGCTGGTGGCTGATGGTATAGAAATGAATATTCATTGCTCTGGCAATAGCCATACAGGACATTGCTGCAATCAGCATGCAGTGGTGGCCTTGCCAGATGCGTGGTTCAGTTTTCAGCTGCTAGGTGTCCGCATCTTCCCTCACGATATCCGGGGCGGTCGGCCGTCCTGCTTGTGTGAACTGCCATTACTTATCACAGCGTGAAATTTTGTTGTTAGCTTTCATCAGCTTTTCTATTGTCGTTCGTGTGACAGAGACATCTGGAAAGCGAGGTATACATGGAAAAAGACTCTATCTACTTCTGGGCAGAAAAATGGGCATTTTGGAGTATTAAATGCATTTCCCCGCTGATAAACACCCCCGGGTAGCCCAGGTGCTGCACATTGTTTACAATGACAGCCCAGGATCGTAATGGGTTTTTCAAGCTTAGACTTTCGAAAACATCTCGAAAATTTATTAATCTTCCCTACCTTCCAATAAATTTTTGTTCTCCAGGTACTCCAGATTGTTATCTTTCGATTAGCTACATGTTGAAATAAATATGTCTATTGATTTGGATACAAAAAGATTGAAAAGATTATTGGATTCATGGAGAAAACCTGGATTTATTTAGTGAGTACAGCAGCTAACCGTCTGAATTTGTTAGCTAATTACTAGAGGAACATTAGACCTATCGGGCAGTGATGACGTTTTTGCAGTCAGCTGTATACAGAAGGCGCTATCACTTTCCTAAAAAGTTCTAAGCTTTTTTTCCACTCATCGTGCGTGGACTGTCATTATAATGACAGTCCAAGTGGGCTAACCCCTGGATAATGAATATGCAAAGGCACAATAGCCTTTGGGAACTTCCAGCATTAAAACCAGGCATATAGATAAGAATCCTTCAGTTTTAAGTCACTTCACATTGACAGCTGTTATCTCTAATGTATACTTGGTGATCTTACCATGCTGTGCATTCAAAATTATCCAAACAATCCAAGAAATCCCGGGGGTTCGCTCATCGACAATGTTCCTCTATGCGTCTGTATGCGATCCGGACAAACAACGATCTGCCACACGGGTACAAACCACCTCGGATACAGATTTAGTGCCATCTATCGATCGAGGGGTATGCATCTGGCAAGGGGTCCATTGCAAGATCTCTTGTATCTTCAGACACCAGTGGCATGGTACTGTACAACAAAAAAAATTTTGATCAGCCTTTCCTTGACCTCATCATAAGGAAAACCTGTGTAATTTCTATGGATTTTAATCAATATTTTGTTGCGCCTCACTAGTGCAGGAGAAGGATTATCTTGAAAGGGGGGAATTGCACATTAACAGCAACGTAAACAAATGTGTTAGCAACATTTGACAGAAATGAGATCTTTGTGCACAAAGATAAAAATCTCTGGTGTGTAACACCGAATGAGAAAGTATTCAAAGAAAGAAGAAATAGGACTAAAAATAAGTGTTGAATTTATATTTTTGCTTAGTGTCTATTCAAATTATTTGCATCTGGAAAGTTCAGCTCTGGTCTCTGTCCTGGATGACCTAAGTGTCTGCAAGTGCTTGTAGTTTTCTTTCAACTATCAGACAGCTATGACTTTGGAACGAGGTTAGAGGATCTAGACTCTTCAACCAAGCCTTACATGAGGTGCTGGCCCCGAAACCATGTAACCAGTAGACACTGTAGCCATTTAAGATTTGATTTTGATAACTGGGATGTCATGAACTATGTTGACTCAAACAGACTATGTGTGCTCTTTCTCTTTGCTAGTTTATAGTGAGGTTTTCTGGAAGGGATGTCTGCCAGGTTCCCAGGGTACCCTCTGCAAGGTCTGCATTGGGGGAGATGCTGAGTCTGGAACAAAGCGCTGCACTGATAACCACGACGAACGGTACTATGGGAATATGGGAGCTCTGAGGTAAGCGATGGCTTTTGGTGGATTCAACTTTGCTAACAAACATCTAAAACAGATGAAATTTTCCATGCTGTGGTGATACTTGGAAATAATTAGATTCATAACCTGCTCCATTTGCATATACTTGCTTTATTATTTATAATGAATTGCATTCATTTAGTACACACTCTTATCTGGGATTGTCCCAATATGGAAGAAACAGAAATGTTAAACCTGGCCATCAACCTAGGTAAATATGGCCTGAATTTTGTTCAAAACGTGAAATCACCTGGTCTATCTGCAGGTGTTTGGTAGGAGACCCCAGTGGGAAGACCTATGGAGATGTGGCATTCCTGGAGCAACACAATTTAGAGGACAATATTAAAAGTGAGCTCTGTAACACTATCACAAGTTTGTTAGATGTCGTCTCACATGTGGTCTCCTTCACAATGAGACTGCAGCATTTTTGTTTAATGAATACTGTTAGTCGATCAACCACATGAATAGATTTTTTAAAAATCTGGAGCCACAATATTCACAGCTTCAAGAAAGCAAGATGGAGTCTCCTTTCTCCAACTGGGTTGATGGAGTCAGCATTAAAGGGGACCTAATATGCTATGTTTCCAAGTTTATATTTTGGTCTTTGGCTCCCCTAGAGTACTCATGATCACGCAAAGTAAATAAAGGGTACTCATTTCGCTCATACAGCCATCCTCAAAAAACCCCATTTGTAGTCCATATTAATCTCTGCCTGAAATGCCTCATTGGGGTGGCTCTTCCGCTATGGCCCCCACTCCCCATGTGCCCACTTTCTTCTGACTGGCCAGCTCTGTGGAGGGCGGATCTAAGCGGGACAATGCGGCAGAATGCAGTTTTCCTAGTCCGGCTCCAGAGTGAAACTGATGGGAATCAACGGGCATATTTTGCAATCTAACACAGTAGAGTACATGTGTATAGATCTAATGAAATTAACTTGTTCTAATAAACACAACAGCGAAAGTGGAGGACGCAGTGTGAAAGTCTGGGAGCACAAGCATGACTTTGCAATTGGCTACAGTTTGCTATGGCAATAGTAGGTGAGTACAGCGGTTTTTCGTCTTCCTAGCTGGGATGCAGGGAAAGCTAGAATCCACCCCATACAGACACATTTGTAGAACGGGTCGACATGCCTAAGTATAGACCGGAGACCATAGAAATCTGGTGGGTCTGAGTTTAGAGGGAAACATGGACAGTGAGGAGTAGCTAAAAGTGGACCAACAGCTTAGGGACTACTTTGTTGTGTATTAGGACCTGCTGGTTCGGGTGCATAGCTGTGGTGTGTTGTTAGCGTGGAGAAACGAACAGCTTCCGTGCTGGTATATGACGGAGGGGCGAAAGCTCCAAGCTATACGCCCTTTTCGGAAATTGCCGGTGGTAATGGTTTACTTTGTGCTTCGGAATGATCAGCTTTTCCTTGTGGAAAATGGCCACGTAATGGATAGGATGCAAGAGCTAGACAGAGCTTCGGTTATGTCATGGACATAATACAGGTTTTACAGACCGTAAGTTCCGTCTGCGTGAAACGTTGCTTATGTGGAGCTAGTGAATCGATCACTTTTACGGGAAAGAATTTAATCAATTTAATCAATGGCAATGCAGAGTAATTTTTTTGTTATACAGGACACGTTTATAGCCTGTGCGCTTCCCGGTTGCTCTCACTGGTAGTATCAGAGAGCTTGCCCAGACATTGGAGATTTATCAAGCTGACCCCTGTCATGGATAAGTAAAGCGATCGTTTCAAAAGCACCCAAAAACGCACCCTAAGCTTCGTAAAATCTACGCCTGGTCTAACTGCAGCCCAACTCGGCAAACACATACAGCACCTCTCCATTTAGCTTCAACTGTAGTGGCTACAATCAGGCAACGTTATGATGAAACTGTCACATTGAAGCTTACCAAAGTAACACAAGCATACCGATCATAACTGCTGCATATAAGTTAACCAGAAACATTTTTAATTAGCAGAGTGGGCAGACTAACATGCAGTAGCTGATAAGCGGTCATGAATGTAATCAGTCGCGCGAAAAATTAATTTTGCGTCCGGTGTGAAAGCTGCCCATAACGTGTATTCGCGTCTATGCATTGACTTTGTATGTAGCTAATCTGTCGCACAAAAAATTTGTTTTGTGTCTGATATGAAAGCAGTTTACGGATAGTACGCGACAGCTAGAGAGAGCTCGGTTATGTTATGACCAAAGTACAGGTTTTGTGGACCGTAAGTTCCATTAGCGCGGACAAGTTGCTTATGTGGAGCTAGTGAATTGATCACTTCTACAGGAAAGAATTACCTATTTAATCTCCGCCTTTTTCGGCTTTTTATTAGCCACAACAATTTTGAAAGGGGGATGAAATTATGTCAAGGTAGTGGAGAGAAATAATTTGTAAACAAGTAGAGCTTCTGCGTTTCGCGTTGCTTTCATGGTAGCAACAGAGAGCTTGCTCAGACATTTGTGAAGTATCCGGCTGATCCCGGTCATGGATAAGTGAAGCGATCACTAACTATAGTGGCTACAATCGGGCAACGTTATGATGCCACATTGATGCTTCCCGAAGTAACACAAGCATACCTATCAGAATTATTGCAAATAAGTCAACCAGGAACATTTTTGATTGGCAAAACACGCAAACTAACATGCAGAAGCTGGTAACCGAGCAGTCACAATCACACAGACAAACGCTTGCAATTCAGGTTTTACAGACAACAAGTTCTGTTACTGTTCACAGTTGTACTAAATATCCAAATTACAAACAAGTATTAGAAGTTAGCTTCAAATGAGGTTTATGTTCACAAACCTTCTGTAGAATTTCCCCTGATATCACTCTTGCATATTTAGGACACAAACATTAGCAACAGTAACTTGGCTACGTTAGCTGCAGTGCTACAGCCACAATCAACTGGCTATCACATCAGGATGGCTTATGCAGTAAAAGCAACTTACTATGTCTGTGAGTCACGGACAGTCACGTCCAATACAGGCTTTATCTTCAGATATTTTACAAAGCCTGCGTTTGAGGCCAGTTGTTAGTGCTATCGCTAGCGGTCCTGCTAGCCACCCGTAACACGTTAGCTTCACTTACATTATTTGCTGTTATATGGTTACTTACAGCTTGTGGCTCCTAGCGCTTGATCGATGCCACTGCTTCAGGTTTGAGAAGCAGCTGAAACACTTATCCTGTATCGAATTATCCTTTACTGACAAAGCTGTCTTTGGTGAAATGCTGAGCACAAGCAGCTCACGTTCCCTTTGGCCGTGGCTGTTTGCTGCCAGCAAACAAAAAAAGCTACCCACTGATTTCTGGTGGCATCCTCTTTTGGAAGAGAAATATTTGTTTTTTTTTTTTTGCGTCCAAAAGTAAAAGGTCAAATTGCTTTTGGAGAGATACTGATAAAATTGCACCTCAAATGGTCTGCGGTTCTTCTTTAGTATTTCCAATAGTGTAGATGCAACTAAGGCATAGTATGATCTGCCGTTTTTAGTGCCTGCTAGAATAGTTTCCGGTGAGGACAGGTCCAGCGCAGTAGTTGGCTCTGGCTAAGTCTATGCTACAAAGTAATTGGATTGCACAACCTGACATCAGGTTTTGCCCAGATCTCGTAAAGAGAGGAAATCACGTTTTTGGATTACGGCGAAATCCCTGTATCTTATGTTTAGAAACTTTTCAGAGGTTGAGCATGGACAACCAACATTATAACATTACTAATGTGTATTAAAAGAAGGATCAGCATGTAAGGTCCCCTTTAAGGCATGAGTCAAATATTATCAAAGCAACTGTTACATTCATTTCTGGGAATTTTACCTCTTACTCACTTGAGAACAACCATTACTGAAGGAATATGTAATCAAAATGCACCATGACTTAGTCTGAAAATTTTTCACATGCCCATGTAGATGCTATTTTGAGCATATGTTTTGGTTAAAATACCAATACCTTTTTTGGGTCTTCACTTCATTAAGGCTTACATTGATGTGTAATTGATGTGAATACTCCACACATTGGACTTAGGATCAACTTCTGACAGGGGCTATAAAAAAATTTAGTTTTAACTGACTGAGGTCTGCATTAAGACTGATGATTTCCATCCAGTCTCATGCCTGAAATGCTCTTCTAGCACAACACGCACTAATGTAACAAATGTATCACTTTCCATACATGATGCAAATGTTCAACACTCTACACTTGACTTAAAAATGACCACCAAGTGAGGTTTCACACATAAGGGATTTCATTCACAGGTTAAGATTAGACCCGGATTAAAGGGGGCACAACTTGTGGAACTAGTTCTGGCAGACAAGTCGAGACATGCCCACAGTCCAATAGACCCTCCCATGCATATCAAATACTGCTCCGCCCCTTCGCTAGACAGGCTATATAAGTTGCTTTCCTGCTTTGCCTTTGTGACCATACCTGTGCCTGCTACTATGCTGCATCACTCTGCTGCTGCATAACACTTGCCTGCTGCAAGTTCACATTCACTTTCACCTGAGCACCCGTGGGCGCTGCATCTCCCTTGGGGGTGGATATCCTGACACTCTCTGCTCCCTTCTCCTTAAACTCAGTCGACCACAGCTGCATCAGGGTCACAGCCTAGATACCAAACTATGGTTGTATCTATTTGTTATTGCTGCTATTGATAGTTTGCATGTGAGTTCACTGACAGAACTAGACTTTTGTCTGGTGAATCTCCATTCAAAATTTTACATAAACTAGGGCAAGGCTTAATTTGTGTTGGTGAAATGGGCACAAAATGGGCTCATTTACTGATTGTGGAATTGTGTCTCGATGGTGCTGCATGCACAGTTCAGATTCATGGAGGAGAGGAAGATAAGGACTGGACTCAGGTACATGGATGGACTTAGTTGTATTCATTATGCCTACTGCACAACAGTAAACACAAACGTTGCAGTACGAAACAAAATGGAAACGAGGTTCCTTTAACACTATAAGTAATACAGACTCTGGGCATTAGCTGCAGTAACAATGTATTACAAAAAGGAAAACAAAAGGAAATATGGTTCCTTAGTAATAAAGTGCTGCAATAAACATAAACAGCTCTAAACCTAAAGAGTTTAGAGTTTTGATACGTGAATACGGAGAAGTCTAAACAAGACGAACAATGGCGCACAGGCGTGGATATATGAGACTTCATGATGAGACTGAGTGAAACTGGGTCTAAGATACACACAGTTACCACCCAGTGGCTATGAGAAACATTAACAAAATGAGGTGCAGTCCGGGTCTTAGTTGACCGGTGAGCGGGACGGCTGGAGGCGTGGCCTTACAAATTGGCTGTAGCTGAAGTGAATAAGTTAATTTTACTCTTCAAAAGTCCCAGCTCAGCCTTGTGAGATTGTACAACCTCAATGCTGAAGAAGATGGCACATTATGCAAAATACAAATGAAATAAAAAAGGAGTGATTTTTAAAGTATTTTCTCCCTCTGCTACTCTGAAAATGCAACAATATGCATCATTTGATGCTTTAGCTTGTTTATTGAGAATATATGCTTATTTCAAATCTCATGACTGCAACACACTCTAAAAAAATTGCCAGGGGGCAATCAGGACTAATTATGATTTGACGTGTTGCAATAATAAAGTAATGATAAAAAGGGGGTAAGGTGATCATCTTATAGTCTAAAGGTGGCCTCCAAAAAAGGTCAAGTCCCTTAAGAGCAAAAATGGGTCAAGGCTTATAATCCATCACTTAAAGAAGAACACCTAATTTATTCAAAAGTGTCATATAATTAATAGATGGCAGGAATCTGAATCTTGGTGCATAAAAGGTATGGCTGACGAGCACTTTTGCATGTGTGATCTCGAATGCCTTAAACGTTACTGCCTTAAAATCATGCAATTGTGATGAATATCACAACATGGGCTCAGACTAGGCTGTCAACTTTGAACATGGCTTGAAGTGATATTATGGGTGAGGTCAGTTTAGGGAAGTTTGGTGTTGGGTTCGGGTTGGGGGATGGCAGCATATGCCCTCTAGACATAAGCAGAGTGCAGGTGGTAGCTTGGCCTGCCTACAGCCCTAATTGCGTGAGATTAAAGGCCCCACTTATTGGTGGAGCTGAATGCCTGCATAATGGAGAAATGGGGAAAATTCTGCTCGCTTGACTTGAACAACAGTGCTCAGTGCTAAAACACTTAATGAGTGTGATTAAACAACAGGGTCATGTTACACAGTGGTAAACAGTCGACTGTGGCAAGGTTTTTTTGGATTTTTTTTTTTGGCCATCATCACCCCATTGTTGTCGTCATCACATATCACATTGTATATCATGTATCAATAAGCGATTAAATTAGCATTGGAACATCAAATAATGTGTTGCACTGTATATAATTTAGGTTGAATAGACTTTTCAAATGAGTTCTTTTTTTTATTTTATTTCTATTTTCTATGATGTAGCAATTTATTTAAAATTGGAGTTGTACTCTAATTTATATGAAGATGCATTTATCTACATGTGTAGATCCAATAAACTTCTTGAAGATTTTCATCAAAAAAATAACCAAAAGAAAGACATTGCACAAATGAATTAGTCTAACATTGAGAGGAGCATGTCAAAGGCGTAGCTACTAAAATTATGGTTATGCAACATAATACTTAAAAGTGATTATCTGCCATCAAGCAACACAGTGGTCTCTGACTAATATTGGCATCCTTGGTAAATATTAGCTGATGAAGCTATTAAAACATCCAGTTGCTGTTTATCCTCCCAATATTTCGGTCAAAATATTAACCTCTCGGCGCAGATATAGACACCAGCATCCGTCAATTCCAAAATTTAATTCCTAAATATTTCTGTAATTATATCCCCGAAATACAAGTTTCGGGGACATCATGGTTTCGCCCCACCCGCTTCCGCGTCCGCAGATTTTAGCCATTAGCGCAATAACTCAGATAATACTTCACATTGGCTTCTCATTTTTAGCATATGGGTAGATATGGTAGAGAGGATGAACAGATTAGTTTTTGGGCAAGTGTGCACTCCTAGATTTGCCACCAGGTGGCGCTATATATTGAAAAAATCAGTTTTTTAACCATATCTCTGGAACAATTACTTACACACACCTCAAATTTGCTTCATATTGTAGGTTTAGTAAAGGGAAATCTAATAAAGCGGGCTTCGAGGATTGGGGAATTTCGGGGATATACCCCTTGTTGTCTGCCGCCGACAGCGTAGGCCTTGTTGAATTTTTTAATTTCCAAATGTCTTGCTTCACTGGAATAATTTTCTTGAATCTTTCTGACACAAATACTGTAGTTATAAAGCCTAAATAGGCTCATGCATAACAGGAAAAATTGGCATTATTTGTATTCTGCACAAAAAGTTTAACAAAAGTGAAGACCACAATGATTAGAGTCACATTTTCACATGGTGGAGAAATGATGAATTAAAAATTGAAAACGATCTTAGAAACAAAGCACTGAAAAAATATGCGAAAAAATAAAACATAAAATATTAAAATATATATGTAATATTATTATTATATTATTATACATATTGTAATAAAATATAAAATATACAAAAATGGTACATTTGGACTTTCCTTTGTGGTCTAACCTTAAATGAAAAGAAATGGTTGAAATAAAAAATATTCTAATATTAAAATGAAAATTTTTTGGGCGCTCCAGTGGCACATTGGCTTAAGTGCGCGCTCCACATAAGGCTGAGTCCTTATCGCAGCTGCCAGGGTTCGATTCCGGCTCGGGCCATTTGCCGCATGTCATCTCCACTCTTATCCCACCTTTCCTGTTTATCTGCACTAAATACTATCTAATAAAGGAGAAAATCCCCAAAAAATAATCTTTAAAATAAAAAAATTCTATTTTTCCAAATAGATGTGCAATATTTACTGGCACCCCTAGAAAACATTCTGGAAAAAAAAAACTGAAGTTAATTCCCATTCATATTTTAATTTTTGAAGTTCACAATTGTGATTGAAAATACTTAGATGGTCAACATGACTTCTTTTTTTCCCTAGGATGTATATATTAGATAACGCATGGCCAATTTCCCTCAGTCATCCATCACCATGATTATGACAAAAGAGAAAAACAATGATATGTGAAAAAGTTGTGTGGCTACTCATAGCTACGAATGGCTATGAGTCGCAAAATTGAGAATCCCTTTTTGTGACTATCAAGGCAATAATTCAAAAGGTGAAGGTAAAGTGAAATGTTAAAAATCCTGTTGGAAGAGAATGTTTGCCTATTATGAATGCATGCACCATGAGAAGGATGGCCCAAGTGGTAAAGGTTACTGCAAGAATCATAGTTGGAGAATTACAGATATTATTTTGTGTCAGGGTCTGAAAACCTCCAAACTGCAATCATATGTCATGTGCCAAAGTACAAGATGTTTTTAAGGATTTCCAGAAAAAATCTCAGTTTGTAATCTAAAAACAAATTTATGTGCCTTCAGTTTGGCAAATGGTTCTGGAACTTCAAGTTGGACTAGGTTCCATAATAAGATGAGGCTAAAGTAGAGCTCTTTGTCATAAAAACAAAGATTGCTATTCTGTCAAAAACCCCATTTTGAGTGTGAAATATATTGGTGGGTCTTTGATAGTGTGGGGCTGGTTTTCTTCCAAAGGCACCAAACAACTTTTCACGATTCAGAGTATCTTAGACTCAGGGCCAGCGCTATAACGGGAAATTTGGGGGGGGGCACTGACATGTCCCTTTATGACAAGAATTAGTCCTGGCAAGTTCTCAATCATTTCCCTTTATTGACACGTTTTCCAATTATCGTAATTGGCATCTGAATACACGGTTTCTCATCATATGCAATTTAACAGCGATGAAATCATGGGCTAAATTCAGTACAGTGGCGGAACCAGAACTGATAATTGGGTGCGCAAAACATCCGTTTAAAATAATTATTAGTTCTGATCTGTTCTCAGTCATCTTCATGACTAACAAAAGGTTCACTCTGAGAGCACTCCACAGTTAACAGGTGCTGCTTGTTCTCCCCGATTAGGTAAGACGACAATCATTCATCTGGACGCATATTGGCTGTATTAAAAATCAATGTTATTCAAAAATGCATACCTGTGCAAATAGCTTGAATAGCTTGCTTTTTACAACCTATTTAACTGCCGAGTGTCACTTTTTTTTTTTTTGATCAACCCATGCAACCGAGAGTGAAAAGGCCATATTTCACTGGAATGCAGACCAGGTCAATCAACACAAAGCATTGGCTTATTAATAAATAAATTACTTTTCTGTACTGAATTTAGCCCATGATTTAACTTAGCTTAACTTAGCTTAAATTAGCTTAGTGGCTCTTCTTTGAACTTTATCTAGAGCCTCTATGTCTTCCTTAAAGTATTGTCCCCAGAACTGTACACAATACTCCAGATGTGGTCTGACGAATGTGTTGTACAAAGGAAGCATCACCTCCTTAGATTTGTACTCAATACTTTTGGCAGTGTAACAGCCCTTTTATTTTCTTATTTAAAGGAACCTCGTTGTGTTTTCTTCGATTGTGTAATACTTGGTCTACTGCTGCATAACCATCTATCATTGTGGAACCTCAGTTCCTTTTTGTTTCATACTGATTGCAACACTGATGCCCGCTGCACTGCTGTGTGGGCATAATAAAAGCTTAAATCAGTCCCTGAATCTGAGTCCAGGCCATCGCTTCCTGTCCTCCGTGCCAGTCACTGTGCACAGGACACGAGATGTTACAGTGCTACTATTAGTGGAGGGTGCTGTATTAACAGACTCAAGAAACAAAGAATTGTGATTGGCTGGATTAAACTATTTTGATTAAGAAATGCATAAAATCTAATCATTTTTATTCCAGGAAACATTTTAGCACCTTCATCCAGGAATTAAAGTCAACTGAGTTACATACTGTTTATTACAATTTACCCATTTTAACACTTAGGATTAACAAGGAGCTGATCAGACTAACCATCGCACATAAACACCGACTACTATTTGGAAACTGTCTATGGGGGGAAACACAGCTGCAACATTGTAGGCTACCTCTGTGCTCCTTGTTCTAAAGTTTTTGCCATGTTGCCCTTTTTAAAGTCTCTCCTCCTCTCAGATTAGTCAACAAAAAGTAACGTTAACTGAGCACGATGCATAAACCAACAAAACTTACATATTCAGCAACCTTCTTAATTAGCTACAGTGATATCTGTGTCAAAAAGATAATTTGATGATCAAATTGTTGATCAAATTTCATAGTTGTCTACTGACTTTAAGAACATTACTACTAACCTATTCTCTAATCCAGTCATTTGTTCCTAAGTACAGTTGACCTGAGGGATGTACTATGACGCAAGTTCAAAATTAGCTGAAGTTTCTTTGAGTGAGTTGGCTTAACAGACCCCAAAATTCATCAGCATCACGCACCATGAAATTCTGTGCCAGGTTAAAAGAGAGCCTCCTTTGTGACATTGAAAACCCTGGCTTAAACCTTAATTTACCTCGTTAACCCTCTAATCTGGTTCATAGTACACCCCTCTGTAGACCGATGCAATAATATTGTTTGTAAACAAACTGTTGAATTTTGTGTGTGCACCTGGAAAAAAGTGGCCTCCCGCCAAACACAGCATTGCAGAGCAAGCAGAATGATTTTAGGCCTGCTTTGCCAATCACTCTTGGTGTACGGAGCAAGATATTAGAAGCTTATATTTTATTGGTGCATGTGATTATTGGCAGAGAGGTGGGCGAAGTGAGGTGGTAATGCCTATCTCTCCCCTCCCCCCCAATGCATGAAAAATGGCCGGAGGGAGAGCATGTGAGGCTAGTTTGCATGAGTCTCATGCCCAGTACATGGGAGTTCACTGCTATGGCTTACTTTGGTGAACATTTGTCAGTCAATGGCAAAATCAAAGCTTTACCCTACAAAGCGGAAGCCATATATCCACACTGCACAAAGCACTGCTGACTTCTCTGGACTCGATGTCATCTGAGATGGACAGTAGCACAGTGGAAGTTTGTTTTTTGGTCCGTTTAATCAACTTTTCGAGTGGCATTTGGAGAAAAAAAAAAACATCAGCCCTGTTCTCTGGATAAAAGGCAACAAAGACAACCCAAGCTGTTACCAGCATCAGGTCCGAGAGCTACTCTCTGTCATAGTACAGGGCTGTATTACTGCTCATGCCATGGGTGACCTACATGTTTGTGCGGGCACCAGTAATGCAGAAAAATACATCTGAAGTCAGAAGTTTGAATACACCTTAGCCAAATGCACTTAAATTCTGTTTTTTTTTTTAACAAATCCCGACATTTAATCTGAGTAAGCATTCCTTGTCTCAGATTAGACAGGATTGCTACTTAATTTCAAGAGTATAAAATATCAGAGTAATAGTTGATTTAATTATTTATTCAACTTTTATTTATTTCATCATCTTCCCAGTGGGTCAGAAGTTTACATAAGGTTGGCTAGTATTTGGTAGCATTGCCTTTAAATTGTTTCAATTGGGTCAAATGTTTTGGGTAGCCTTCCAAAAACTCTTCACAATACACTGCTGGAGTTTTGGCCCATTCCACTTGACAGAACTGCTGTAACTGAGATTTGTGGGCCTCCTTGCTAGCACAAGCTTTTATCAGTTCTGCCTGCAGATTCTCTGTTGGACTGAGATCAGGGCTTTGTGATGGCCATTCCAATACCTTGACTTTGTTGTCCTTAAACCATTTGGCTGCAAGTTTCCTTCGGGTCATTGACATTTTGGATGACCCATTTGTGGCCAAGCATCAATTCCCTGGCTGATGTCTTGAGATACTTATTTTATTATAGACAAATAATTGTCCTTCCTCATGATGCCATCTATTTTGTGAAGTGCACCAGTCTTTCCAACATGAATGCATCCCTGCTTTCACTTCTGTGCTTCACAACTGGGATTGTGTTCCTCGTGTCGCAAACCTCCCCTTTTTTCCTCCAAAAATAATGTTGATCATTATGGCTGAACAGTTCAATTTTTGTTTCATCAGACCAGGAGAAAAAAAAAAGTAAGATCTTTGTGCCCACATGCTGTTGTGAACCATATTCGGACTTTTTGTCCCCTGCCGCCTCAGTAGCGAGCAGAGCTGGGGACAGAGTATTCAGCTCCTTCCATTCATTACATCCTGTTTGTTGAGAATGCGATATCTCAAGAACAGTTTGACCGATTCCATTCATCTTTGGTGTAAAGGTGTATTAGGGGGGTGCTTACAGCCCACTCGATTTACATGACCTTGGAATTATTCTCAAGGTTATTATGATCACTTGACCACTTTCAAATACTCTGTCAACGTTATATTTCAAGAACGATTTGATCAAATTCATTCATCTTTGGTATCAAGGTGTTTTAGGGGGTACTCAGGCACCAGTGGATTTTTATCCCCTGCCGCCGCAGTAGCGAGTAGAGCAGGGGACATAATATTCAGCTCTGTCCGTCCGTCACGTCCCGTTTGTTGTGAACACGATATCTCAAGAACGGTTCCCCCGATTTCATTCATCTTTAGCTTCAATGTGTATTACAGTGATACGCCGACCCCATTCGATTTCTGTGACCTTGCGGGGCACATGGCCATGTTTAGTGGCAACACTTGTTATGATGGTTTTGAAGCAGTGATTTCTACCTAGCTGAGCAACCTTTCAGGTCATTTCAATATTAGACTTGTAGATAATTTGGTACCTGCTTCCTCCAGCATGTTCAGTAGGTCCTTTGTTGCTTTTCTGGGATTGATTTGCACTTTTTGTGCCACAGTATGGTCATCTCTAGGTTACGAAATGCATCTCGTTCCTGAAACGTATGATGGCTGCATGGTCCCATGGTGTTTCTACTACTGGCATACAATTGTCTGTACCCATGGATGAGGTACCTTCAGACATTTGTAAAATACTTCGAAGCATGAACCAGATTTGCAGTGGCACACAATTTTTTTCTGATATCTTTTGATTTCCTTATAATGTCAAGCAAAGAGTCAGTGAGGTTGAAGGTACGCCTTTCAGTACATCCATAAAAATTCATCCTGCAATCGACTCAAATGATGTCACTGAACCTAGCAGAAGCTTCTAAAGCCGTGACATAATTTTCTTGAATTTTCCAAGCTGTTTTAACCCTTTTACGACGAACGTGTCGTCGCTGACACAGATATGCGCGTAATTTTGAAAGTACCATAATTACTATAAGTTTTGCATAATAATAAAATTCCAACTGTTCCTGAAAGCTGAGAAGCTGTGCTTCAGCCCAAATACAGGTTACTATGGTAAACACAGCCGCAGGATTCTCTGCTGGGATTTTTGCATTAGGCCTTAAAGGGTTAACGTACAGTCGACTAAGTGTAAGTAAACTTTTGACCCACTGGAATTGTGATGTCTCTAATTATAAGTGAAATAATCTGTCTGTGCTCAATTGTTGGAAAAATGTTTTCTCAAGCACCACATAAATGTCCAATTTGACTTGCTGCAACAATACTTTGTTAAATTGAAATTAGTGGAATTGTTAAAAAAAATGAGTTCTAATGACTTCAGCCTAAGCGTAGGTAAACTTTTGACCTCAGCTGTATGTACTATAAGTTTAGAGCAACATCTGCCACCATCTTGAGATTATCTGTCCCGGGACATCGCAGCATTTTCCAGAGAGATGATAGCAAACCTTAATTTACACGGATTTCAAGAGCATGACTGGGTAAGCAGAGAGCACTGGTGCTAGACTGGCCCACCTCTCCAATGGCCAATGTATGGCATGTTATGAAATGAAATATAGGGCACTGATGGCCCGGTGTAATTGAGGCCTGCATAATAGAGAATCGAGAGGAAATTTTGCTTACTGGACTTGGCCAAATGGTGTCCTCAAGTACTCAAATGCTTAGAGAGTGTGATTAAAAGTCACGGTGATGCTCCACATTGGTAGACAATTGAATGTGCCAACATTTTTGGATTCTGTCGCAGGCATATCAAATCGTAGTTTTTGTTTTTTTTTTAAACTATTATATTAATGTTACAACATAAAATAATGTGTTGTTTTTCAGTTTTAAATGTACTAAAGGGTGAGGTTTTCAAACTCAAATCCTGGAGGGCCGCAGTGCCTGATGGTTTTTTGCCATGTTTCTGTACTAGAAATTAGTTCAAGTCACTGATTGGATAATGGGTCCACATATCTTGTTCTAAAAGGCCGTCATTTGCAGCTAAATGGACAGAAACTACAAAAGCCTGCAGAAACAGCTGCCCTCCAGGGCTGGAGCTCGACATACATACTTATGAAATAAGTCCTTTTTGCTTTTATGTGCATTTTCCTCAATATGCCAACTTTTTCAGAGCTGAGGTTGTATTCTGTGGGTTTTCTGTATGCAAGTTTGATTTAAACCTACGCCAATTTCTGATGCAAATACTTCATGCAGTTTATTATTGTAATGTTTTGCATGTTTTGGAGCAATCATTTCTCTGAAAATTGCACCTCTGAATTACAAGCGTTTAATACCCCTTTAGTTTATATAGGATTTTTCCCAGGATGGTATTACAGCAAAGTACAGTATGTGCCCACTCCTGTGATTGTCCTCCTCTTCTGCAGGTCTGAGCTCTAGTGGCTGGGCTGAAGGCTGGCTGGCTTGGGACTTTGAGCTGTTGTGTCAAAATGGTCAGCGAGCATCCCTTTCCCAGTGGGAGAGTTGTCACCTTGGCGCCATCCCACCGAATCTCGTCATGACCCGTCCCATACTCACCGCCCGTGTTTATGACTTCCTCATGAAGTCACAGGTCAGGAGCACACTTTGAAAAGTTATACACCGATTAATTTCTCTCATTCTATTATGTTGATTGGATTGAGGTCCGGCGACTGAGATGGCCTTTGTAGAATGTTGATTTTGTTGTCACAGAAACATTTCTATATGAATCTTGAGGTATGCTTTTGGTCATTGTCCTGTTGGAAAGTCCACCTATGGCCAAGTCCCTGCCTTCTGGCAGAGGTAACCATATGGTCAGCCAAAATATCCTGCTTGCTGGAATTCATTATGCCATTAATAGAGGTCCCCCTGGACCTCTTGAGTCAAAACAGCCCCAAAACATGACTGACCTACCATCAAATTTCACCGTGGATATGAGGTGCTTCTCCTTCCATGCATATCTTTTTCAATTCCAGATGCTGTATCTGACCAAAATGTGCAATTTTGGTTTCATCTGATCAAAGCACCTTGTTCCAGTCATAATTAAAATGATCTTTGGCAAACTCCAGACACTTGCTTCTGTGTTTTCTGGTCTGAGAAGGCTTTCTTCTGGCAACTCTTCCAGAGAGCCTGTGATTATGGAGGTGGCGCCTGATGGTGCCTTTTAAAACCTTGCAACCCCAAGATGCCACCAAGCAATTCCTTCGCAGTGATTCTTGGTTATTTTGTTGTTTCTCTCACCATCCTCCCCACTATCCTGGGGGGAAAATGAAGACGTGTCCTCTACCCTTAAGGTTTTTGACAGTTCCATATCTTTTCTAGTTTTTGAATGATTGCCCTGACAGTGGCAAATGACACATTCAATCGTCTGTAAATTTTCTTGTAGCCATTATCAGATTTATGAGGGTCTATGACCATCTGCCTCTTTAGAACTGACAGTTTTTTTATTTTCTTCAAGATGTTGGATGACAAAAGGATATTGCATGTGTTACTCATTTTTATACCCTAGTGAAACTGGAAGTGATTAAATGGTTCAATATAGTTCTTTAAAACTTAGATACAACTTAAATGATCCATTACTTGGTATTTACACCCATTAAAAATAAGTGATTTGGGTCTAAAAAATAACGTTTTGAGATTTTGACTCGGCCGGAAGATAGAGGCGTGGCTGGGTTGAGGGGGTGGTGCGAGGGAAGAGGGTGGGAGGAGTGGCTTGAAAGCACAGCCATAGCAAAGCGTGCATAGTAACACAACATGTGACCTCACCATGGCTGAATCTATCCACCATTCTGGGTGGCTTTCATTCGTTCCTACCGGGAGAGTGCGATGCACTGGGCCCTGCGTGAGATGTGCCAGAGAAATAGCCTAAAAACATGGGGAATATAAATGTCACATGCAAGCTAACATCTAAGTTCCATGATCATATAATCAAGAGTAACACGCTGTGTTTGGACAGCATAAAAAGAGAATAATATACAGCCATCCGTCAACAAATTAACAGAATGTGCAAGGTTAATGCTGGCCTAAATGAACTGAGCTAGCTAACGTTAGCTTTTTGCTAGCGGAAATTTAGCATATGTTTGAAGCATTATTTTGCCTGCTTAACGACATCATAGCATAGCATTTTTGACATCTATAGATTCCTTACGTTGTCTAGTTTCACATGACCTTCGCTACAGCTGAAATTGAACCCGCTACAGCCTCGGAAATACGGCATGTCAGGCAAACCTGTGGGCTGTAAGGATAAAGTTTTCGTATTGGGTATACTGCCAAGTTTCTTTTGAACTGCACCACACCCCATCCAATACCTTACGGTAATGTAATGATAACATTGAAGTTGGGGGAACAAAGTTGTCTGCTCATGCAAAAGTCCCAAGCCACACCTTGACTCGTCCTCTGCGTAGGTACACGTCATCAGTATGCCCGAACAGAAGTCTCCAATTTTCATGCCTCTGGACTAGAAGGAAGCTGCTTTGACTCCGAAACGTTGCAGATTTTGTCAGAGTGAGGGATGACTAATGTAAACATGCAATAACTGGGAAAAATGTGTTTTCCAGGTAATGGATCCTTTAAGTAAGAGGAATCTGATATCTGGTTTAATTTTGATAAATGTTATTAACAATAATCTTTAAGGATGAGTAAATGTCTGCACAGAGGCCAGGAAAATGTGGACTGGACTCAAGTGTAAGGATGGATTTAGTCGAATGTTTTATTATGATGACCGCACAAGCGGGAGGCATACACAAAATACACAAATAAAACAGGAATTGCAGTTCCAAAACAAACCATTTGTAATACAAAGAAGACGTTCTGACACAGCAGTACTTGTATTGCAATGATAGTAAAAGAAAAATGGAAACGAGGTTCGTAAATTTATAAGTGCTGGAACTTCACAGCACTTCTATCTACGGTTTGGTTTAGCAATCGAAAATACACAGAACGGGGCTCTAGGCTGTCCAAGCGTATAGCTTACAAAAAGTTGCAATGGACTGTGGCAAAGCTATGGCATTATGTACATACTGCTGTCACTCAGCGGAAATAAGGAACAGATGATTCCATTTGACTGATGAGTGTGGCTGCGCTCCAGGTTTTAATTGGCCGGTGTGCTGGACCGTAGAATGCGAGACCTGATAGGGTGCCATTAATTGTGAAGCGTTGATTTGGAGAAAAATTGATTTTTAATTGAATCAGTAATTTCAATTTGCAACTGTACTTTTTGATATACAGAATGAATATTTTGTCTAAATTTGCATTACTTGACAGAGAATAAAATGCATAATTGCCCGGAGGCAATTTTTATTTGTATTTCACTTAATGCCTGAATTAAAAAAAAAAAAAATTACTTCATTTGCTTCCATTCCATGACAGGAAACACTCGCAGCCCATCCAGAAGAATTTAATCTTTTTGAGTCTCAACAATTTGGCGAAAGTGATCTGCTTTTCAAAGATGTCACACAGTGCTTTGTCCACACAAGTCACTTGGATTATCGTACCATCTTGGGGGAAAACTTGTACGGGACATTGGAGAACATCTTTAACTGCACAAAATCTGGTATGTATTACAGCACATACTGCGCAAGTATGGATAAAATGGAATCCAAGGTGCCTATAAAATTACCATTCATGTTAAAGTCTGACACATGTTTAGTGCAGTTTTACATGTGGAGGACTCTGTGTGTATCACAGTTTTAAATCTGTTTGGCCACCAGTGCAATATCTCATTACATCTTCAATGGAACACTGACCTAAGATTCCTGTCCTGACACAATTTATTAGATAACCTGTTTAGCTTTGGCAATTAAACTAATGGTTCTCCAATGTGGTTCTGGAGGACCCCCGGAAATGCTGGTTTTCGTTCCAACCACAGTTACAATTTCAGAATTTTTAACAAGCTGTTCAAACAGTGCAATCACATCTATCAAATTTAAAAGAACATCTTTGGACTACCAGGTTAGCTCACTTGGTAATGGCGCCAGATTGCAGATCAGTTGTGACCACCACAATCTGGGTTCAAACCCCAGTCTTACCATCTGGCAGTGGTTGGTATCCTTTTCAGAGCAGTATACAACTGGCTTTTTGCCGCAGGGAAATAGATTGGGAGGGACTGCCATAATGGGATTGTGGAATTGCAGCATTGACCGTTACTCAAGTGCCTCCTATTGACCAACCGGGCGCTTGTCGGTAAAATTCTAAGCTTGTTCATGTTCAGGTATCCTCCGCCTTCATTCTGAACTTGCGAAATTCCAAGCTAGGAGTCTAAATACAAGCAGTGGCTGACAGGCGCGTGCTTCGAAGGAGAGCCGCAAGCTGTCTCGCTCTCCCGAGAGGGCAACATGGGGTCACATACGAACCAGCTTGCTTGGACACAGTTGGACATAACAGATTTGGGTGGGATTGGAGATGCCAAATTTATATAAAAAAAAGAATATTCTGAAATTCTTAGAAATTCTGGGATTGCCACTGGGGCTGTAGCAGAAACCAGCATACACATTAAATTTGACAATTGATATCCATTAATTTATCATAAGCTTCATTAATCATGGTTGTGGTTGAATAAAACAGATTACAGTGCATGAAGTAGCTCAAGTAAGTGTATTATTTGATTATTCTTGTTTTGCATTCAGGCACAAGATGTCTAACATGTCCTTGAAGTAAATTTTGCACACCTTCTAACATGTAAATAAAATGCTCAAAAAATGGAGCAATTATGGCAGATTAATCTTAAAATTCGTTATAATACCATTATAAAAATATTGTCACAAATACTGTATTTTCTTGATAACATATTCATTGGCTATATATACACCTAGGAAAAAGTTTAGTACCATCCAATTCCTTAAAAAGTTCCACTTTTTTAAAATCAATAACATCAACAAACATTGCCCTATTCTTGGAAATATGACTTGGATATATCTTCCCTGGCATACAAAATCAGTCTGAAAAGATTTTTTCTTCACAGTTAATTAGCTTTTAAAGAATGGGTATGTTTTTAACCCATTTATTGCTGTTAAAAGCATGGGCCTACTGACCATTAAAGATGGGAAGGAGACCTGTATTTACTAATAACTGTCCCCTGAAGTCTGATCTTAAATTGGAAGAAACAAAATCAATATCTGAATAAGATGAAACCTAAGTATTCAGAAGTGCTACCAATTGCTGACATTCTGCACATGCAATTAAGCACAGTTCATGACAAGTCTTATGAATGTGAAATGAATGTGGAATGCATGCAACCTTGCATGCATCTTTGCACAAATGTACGGAGTTCATAACTTGCCAGTTTTCAGCAAATTTCAATTTTTGAATTTGGTGGTGCTGAACTTTTTCCCTGGTGTATAGAATATAATTTGTCCAAATCAAGATTAACAACAATCGGTGCCCTACCAATTACTCAGTCTTACTCATTGACATTAATTAGGTATTCTCCCATAGATTTTTCATAGTGGGTTATTCAACCATAAGTTGTAACTTGCAAAAATTGAATATGAGGGGTAGTGGTGTTCTTGTATTATCCTGAAAATATTTATGAATTATTGTGTATTTTCTCCCACAGAAATTTTGGAATTCTGTGCTCAGGATGTATGTACCATATTCTGAGCATTATTTACAAGCAAGAACACCCAGGAACTTACAAACCTCCTCTGCAGCTTTGGTGATTCAGCATTAAGTCACAGCAGTATTAAAAATGTTGACATTTGGCTTTGCTTTCATTCAGTTGTCAGATCCTGGAAATAAAATGACTACTAGTCCCAGAACATAGTAGAAATGAACACTATACAGCATGTAAAGCTAGAAAATGATATCAGATATAATAAGTACACAAATAGTTTATAGAAGGACCTGCAAAAGGCATTACAATGAAATGATGCAATCTTGTCAGATGTGTCCAAAACTATCTATGGAATGTATGATAAAGCATTTATTCGGATGGCATGTGCAATTCTATAGTGGGTGTCTTCAGATACAGGAGCACAGGTGTGCTTGTTTTTATTTTCTTCTCAATTTTAGTCCTTTGCCACTTCTAGTTCCATGATGCAGTGCAATTTCAGAACTGGCAGGGAGTTGTAACTACTCAGATGGTGGGTAATGATGCATTTATGCATCAGTTGTATTTATTATTCAGGGAGCTATTAAGCCTAACACCTATTGTCATACTTTAGGTAAACAAGGATGTTTTTAATGGAAAATAAGCTGCAATGTTTTTGTATTGTTTCCTAGAAAAAGACATTGATTGACTGCAAAAAAAAAAAAAAAAAAATTCAAAATGGACTAAATTTCTCATGATGAATTTTTACCACTGTTCTGTTTTACTTGGAGTGAGATTACATGGAGTAAATGTTCTTTTCCAAACAGGTTGCATGTTCATATCATGTCTGTTTATGCCACTTAAAATGACTGAACATGCAAGAAAAGGCTCCAGGCATATATATGATCCATGCCACATTTCTAAATATTGCTTCTTGGTAAAAGTCAATTTGATGGAAAATCAGGGTGAATTTATACAATATATAATGAGCTGAATAAAGACCTTTGCAAATTTCAGTATTTGTTTTTATAATCATACAAATAATCTTTTATTTTGAAAATTCAGGTGCCTTTGTATTAATAAAGGGACATTGTCATAATCCTCGTGTGAATGCCTTCTGTTTCTCCTGCCATTCAGCAACCTCCATGTCGATTAGAAGTAATGTCTCTTTTGAATGGTTTTCGTCTTGCATGCGTCCTTATCCCCAGCTATGTCTTGTTTCAAAGTTACCTCACCCCTTGTCTCTTTGATGCATTGTTGCTGGATTGTAATTGGCTATGTATGCTTAGAATTTGTCAGTATTTACTTGTAAAATTCTCAGTGTCTTGAATATAAACCGTAACCTTTAATGATAGTAATTTACAGAAGCTTCCTTCCTTGGTCAGTGAATAGGAACAAACTTCTAAGCCTTTCTCACGGTCTCCAAGACTGGGAATGTGTTTCTATCAATCCTGTCCTAGTATGTTCCTCTGTCCCGTTTTTCGGGAGCAAGCTCCCAATCCTACTCTGGCCATCAGGATTAGAACCAAGTTCCTCTGAAGCAACTCCCTCTTGCCCCCAGACAGGTGGGCTTTGGTGAAGTGTGCATTCTATCTGGGAGTCATCCTGGAAAGACACTTGCTGGAGATTGGAAACACTCACAGGCTTTGCCCATTACATGTGAACTGACCTGTGCTATCCTCTAATGGGCTCCGTCCCACTGTTACTATTAATAAACCTTACTATTGGATTTAACTCTCCCTCCACACTTGCTTCATGGTGTGGATCATGACAGGATAGTATGTTAAAAGTGAGAGCCTAGATGCTACTATGGCAGTTTTCTTTAATTTTTCTGTTGTATTTCCTTTTTTGAAAATTCATATACGCAGGGGCGGCCTTGGTGCATTTGGTGCTTTATGCAAGCCCCCCCAATACAATACAACAATATGTGCAAATTTTTTCCAAAAAATGTTATGTGTTGCTAATCATGTTCTAATCATGTTAAATAATGTTGTTAAATAAACCTGATAAATTATCAATTATAGCCAAAAATAAACAAAAAAGAAGTTTTAACAGTTCTACATAAAGTAGTGCAACATCTTGAACTTTCAGCTTTTTTCCTCACTCCGCTCATGGCGCTTTTTGGAACAGCGCCAAACTTGTCAATATCACTTCACTCCCACCGGCCAATCAAAGTCAAGAAGTGGCAGGGACCCTCAATATCAACAGCAATGTCCAGGGACAAACTGAGCCAGCTGGTACCATCATGCTTCAAATCAGTTAGCTACTGTTAAGATTTGCTCACTGTTCTTTGTTTAGGGGCTCAAAGTCTGCTCACAAGTTAGTTAGTTTGTGTTCGTGTTTACTACAACTTTTGAGTCCAATAGCTGTCGCTAGTTCCTCTGTTATGGCTTAGGTTCCCTTTTATTTTATCCAGGGTAGCTAGCTACATGTCCCAAAGCATAGTTATGAGTGACTTTATATGCTTGGTTATGTTGCTCAAACTACTGACTGTATATGGTTCCACTCACGCTTTTTGGGTAATGATCATTTTGTGGCTCTGTTACTAAGACTATTCACAATTTATTTTCATCGTATTAGCAAGCCTTTAAAAGGTAACTCATTAATGTAGCATTGAACTATAGATATTTGACATTTGTGACGATGGATTGCGGAAGTGCAAAGAAGACGGTTTCTGTAACAACAATGAGCGCTGGAGAAGAAGCACCCTGAAAATGGGTGCTTCCAGTGCAAAAAACATTCTCCTATGGACACAGGCCCTTGCTTACATTTAACGTATTTTTCATGTCTAAGTATTGTAGCAGATAAAGAGGGATGTTTAAAATTGTTTTAAAAAGTTTGACATTATCATTATTGTTGACTATTTACTTATTTGGCGCCAACCATTGGGTGCCGCCCTAGGCAAATGCCTTTGTTGCCAGTTGGAAGGACCGCCCTGCATATAAGAACAATATTGTTTCTTAAAGATAGCAGATAACATGACAACGAAAAAGGCTGACAAAAATATCACTTATGTTAAAAAAGTAAAATTTTTGTGGTTACTCAGAGGGACTTACTGCAGGTACATATAGCATATGTACCTGCAGTACATATAGCATATACATATAGGGATGCAGGTGAGCTGAGGTTTTTGAGTGCTAATCATAGCCTTAGCATAAATGTCACTTTTGGCGCCTTGTGGCCAATCTTTTAAATGATACAAAAGGTGAGAGGTTTATCGGTAGTGCCTCAGCATACTGTCGAACATTACCGTTTTTTCATTTTAGGTAGGTTGTTTGCCCATGTGTGGGAATCACTTTGATATGTCAAATACACTTTATACTCTGTATACTCCAAACTGTTCATATTTTAAATTCAATTCTTTTCGGTATGGCCCATAACACTTTTCTCCTTGCATAATACGAACAGTTTCGAGTATACAGAGTCGACAACGGCATTTCATACTTACTTATAAAAAATTTTAAAAAACGCTTTTACTTTGAAAATTGTGATCACTTCTTAAACCGGAAAATAAACCCCGTAAGTTCGGTAGCCCCGGATGGTTGTGTAACAGCGTGGTGGTCTGTTGTCCTTCATGGTATAATTATCGATAGGCAGAGTGAAGCAGACATTTTGACGACGGTAAGTTTGTAATGTCGTTTCATAAGTGTATGGCATAATATTTACGACTCAGTTGACTCATTTTTTTGCTTCATAAATGCCAATGGCTCCCTCGAGCCAAGTTGTTGCTCGCAAGACTCCTTCACTGATCGATTTCTTCGATTAGCTGATGCCATTTCTGATCGCATCTTCGTAAAAGCCCCCGTATGTCTTTGAGAAATATGATAATTTACACGGCATCGCATGTTGCGACTATTAATATTTACTGCATTTGAGGCAATCTCACCAAAACATTTTTTAATGATGATGATAAGAATAATGATAATAATAATGTAATTTGTACGGAATTTCATTTGATTGTGGCATGGAGTGATTTTATAAACTTAATGGTGACTACTTCACTCAGATAGTTGGTGATCCAATGCATGGTCTGAAATGTTGGAAAAAGAATTGATTGCAACAATTGCTGCACAAAGATACACTTGTATAGCAATGGCTGAAATCTGTGAAGCACTTTTTATTTCAAGTTTTTTTTTTTAACCCATTTCCTACCTTCTTCTAATGAGTATGTTTGTTTGCCATGCCTGTCATTAATTAGTATCACAGCCTATGCTTTGTTGCATTCCCAACTGCTGTAGCACTTTTTGGTCTGATGGTGGTGGTGTATTATCCTTCTTTTTATATAGTGGCTGCATCCAGGGGTGTGCTGGGAGCTCAAGCCAGCCCTGATATTTTCCATTCTATATGTACATCCAGTAAATGAGATACGCCAAATCTGATGGCAGATTAGTACATTTCAAGTAATTTTACTTATGTGCACCCACTGTCATTCATTTAGAAGCACTGGAAAGTGTATTTGCATCCCTTCAAAAACACTTCTCAGTCAATGCTACATTTGTGAGTGGCCAGACACTACTTCCTTAAATTGGCGATTACTCCATGAAAAATTAGAGTTCGAACTTGGTATTTGATTTGGCATTTGACCATTTGAAATGATGGCGAACTCCGAGTTAGAACTTGGTATTTGACCATTTGAAATGATGGCGAACACCCGTAATTTTTTTCAAATTTTTCTGAGACTGTCTGATGGAAACTTTCAAAAAAAAAAAAACTGGTCCACTAGGCTTGGAATGACCCAGAAGGTTTTTTGAAATATGGCAGAGATGGCAGAAGCGCATTTTGCGAGCTGAAAATGTCAGTGACGGCTGATAGGGTCAATGTAACCAGTAGAGAAAACAGTTGGGCCAGTGGGAACAATTGAACGGCCTTATTTCACTGTAGCCTGTAGGACCAATCCTGACCAGACGACCACTGACAGTGTCTGAACACTGGTATATGATTTATGCACCATGGCTGACAAGCGGGAAGCAGGAAATCGGCTGAGGTGGGGACACTAGCAACTAAATCATTGCCGCTGATGAAATGGGGCAAAAACAACAAATCCCACTGTTGCCTTGCAAATTTAAGGAAGCAAAAGCTGGATTGCATTGCGCATTCGGTGTTTTTGCATTGCAAATTGCTATGCAATACTGGACTTTTCGGACCCAGCATTGGTGATGTATAGATTTCAAAGGGATGGTTGCAATCCTGTTTGACAGTGTTTAATCAGCTCCATCTTAAATATTTAGATAATTGGTAAGATTGGAATTTTAATGGTGGAAATGGGTCTGTGGTTAATATTTATCTGAAGTTTGGAAACCTTACAGTGTAACAGAAATGCAACCATGGAGGAAATCAGGAAGGGGGAAAAATAATTTTTCATGGCTTTGTATTCAGAAAGATCATGCCATAGATGGAGTGTTTGTGCTCAGTCACATGGTTTTTCTACTTGCAGATGCGACACTCTTGGAGAGCACTGCCATGGCTACGGGACGCCAAGAGTCTTAGCTCTTTCCCATCTGCTAGTACCCTGGACTATGTACCAACCAGTGCTCCCATTGGTTTATTTGCTCTGGAGCAACTTCAAAACTTTGTCTATAAGACTAAGCGGCTCTTTGTGATAACTGGGGCTGGGATTTCCACAGAATCTGGCATCCCTGACTACCGTTCCGAGGGAGTGGGGCTGTATTCCCGTACAGAGAGACGACCTATACAGCACGCTGAGTTTTTGCGTAATGGCAAGGCCCGCCAGCGCTATTGGGCCAGAAGCTATGTTGGATGGCCACAGTTCTCCTCACACCTACCGAACTCTGCTCACCTTGCACTACGTAGCTGGGAGGCCCTTGGGAAGTTGCACTGGTTGGTGACTCAGAATGTGGATGCACTGCATTCCAAGGCTGGACAACAGCGGCTGACTGAGCTGCATGGATGTATACACAGGTATGAATAGACTCAATGCTTGACTAGATAGGAGACGTTCTGTCTTTTAAACTTCTTTTTATATTTTCTTTGTCCATGAGTAAACATTTCCCAACCCTGTATTGTGGTAGCAAGGAAAATTAACAAAATGGTGTTGGCATTTTTTAATTCAATATCCAAAAGTATTTACAGTTTAAAATCAGCCAGCGTTTCTGTAAAAGATTGCTGGCTGTTGATAAAAAGCAGTAATTTTTATATGGATCCCACGGGTACGGCCTGAGAGAGTGTTTGTCCATTTATAACTGATTTACTGATATACCGTCTTAAAACACACATGCCGAGATTCTGTACGGCCAAGCTGCCAAAGCTGATGAGAAATGCATGGATGGGTCTCTGTAAGTGTGTGGGTCATTCCATGCCCGATGAACCAGAGCCTCCAGGGGGTCTATCTCCGAAAGTCTGTCTGGAGTGGTTGAGATTTGCCTCAGATCTGATGAATGCATTGATTGTTGGATGACAATACATGGAAAAGCTTGTCTAAAATTGAAAAAGTTTATTCCATAATGAAGTTATATGTGAATAGCTACTCAATATTAGCCCAAATGTCTGATACTATTGTTGGTCGTCTGTCAGCAGTCTTCTTTTTTCCTCACTTAAAAAAAAAAAAAAAAAAATCTTTTTTAAGCAAGCAAGAGTGCAGTGTGTCTCAATCACCAGCATTACTGTGTTTAATTGTTTGTTGTTGACCAAATCTGAAAATATTGATATTCTCCACAGGGTGGTGTGTCTAGAGTGTGGGTCCCTCTCTGATCGGGAAGGACTGCAGGCCCGCTTCAAAGCTCTCAATCCAGGATGGGTGGCAACGGCCGGAGGTGTTGCCCCCGATGGGGATGTTTTTCTCTCAGATGAGCAGGTGCAGCACTTTCGGGTCCCATCCTGTGAGAGTTGCGGGGGCATATTGAAGCCAGAGGTCACGTTTTTTGGAGACACAGTAAACCGAGAAATTGTGAACTTGGTTATGGAAAAACTGGAGGAGTCTGATGGAGTACTCGTGGCTGGTTCCTCACTTCAGGTAAGTGTTTAAAAATTGCTGTGTTATATTCAGTTTCTCAGTGAACAGCAAACACATTTTTGACAAAAGCTGCGTATGTTGAGAAAATTGACTACAGACGTTTTTCTTCAGTGTTGGTATAAATTTTGTATAACTATCCCTTAGGCATGTATGTGCATATACAGTGCTGTGAAGAAGTATTTGCCCCCTTCATAATTTCTTACTTTTTTGCGTATTTTTCACGTTTCAGATCATCAAACGAATTTAATATAAGAAAAAGATAACTCAAGTAAATACAAAATGTAGTTTATAATTGATGATTTCATTTATTAAGGGAAAAAAGCTATCCAAACCTACTTGGCCCGATGTGAAAAAGTAATTTTTTACTTGCCACACCCAGGCTTGATTACAGCCAGACCTGTTCAAGAAATTGCCTCAAAAAAAGTTAACTATAAGATCTCAAAAAGCAACACATCATGTCGCGAACTTAAGAAATTCAAAAACAGATTAGCAACAAAGAAATCAACATTTATCAGTCTGGAAAGGGTTGCAAAGCCATTTCTAAGGCTTTGGGACTCCAGCAAACCATGGTGAGAGCCATTATCCACAAATGGAGAAAACTTGGAACATTGGTGAACCTTCCCAGGAGTGGCCAGCCTACCAAAATTATTTCAAAAGCACATTGATGACTCATCCTGGAGGTCACAAAAAACCCATAACAAAATTTGAAAAAACTGCAGGCCTCGCTTGCCTCTGTTAAAGTCGGTGTTTATTATTCAACAATAAGAAAGAGACTGGGCAAAAATGGTATCCATGGGAGAGTTCCAAGGTGAAAACTACTGCTGGCCAAAAAGAACACAAAGGCTTGTCTCATATTTGCCAAAATACATCTTCATGATCCACAAGACTTTTTGGAAAATATTCTGTGAATTGAAAAGACAGAAGTTAAACTTTTTGGAAGGTGTGCGTCCCATTACATCAGGCATAAAACTAACACAGCCTTTCATAAGAACATCATACCAAAAGTGAAACATAATGGTGGTAGTGTGATGGTTTGGGGCTGCTTTGCTGCTTCAGGACCTGGACGACTTGTCATAACTGATGGAACTATGAATTCTGCTCTCTACCGGAAAGTCCTGAAGGAGAATGTCCAACCATTAGTTGGTGACCTCAAGCTCAAGCACACTTGGGTTATGCAGCAGGACAATGACCCAAAACACACTAGCAAGTCCACCTCTGAATGGCTTTAAAAAAAACAAAAAAAAAAAATAAAATGAAGATTTTGGAGTAGTCTAGTCAAAGTCTGGACTTAAATCCGCTTGAGATGCAGTGGCATGACCTAAAGTAGGCTATTCATGTTCAAAAACCCTTCAATGTGGCTGAATTAAAACAATTCTGCAAAGAAGAGTGGGCTAAAAGTTTTCCATGGCGATGTGAAAGACTCATTGCCAGTTATCGCAAACGTTTGATTGCAGTTGTTGTCGCCGAGGCTGGCGCAACTAGTTGTTGGGATTTAGGAGGCAATTACTTTTTCACATAGGGCCATGCAGGTTTGGATGGCTTTTTCCCCTTAATAAATGAAATCATCATTTAAAATAGCATTTTGTATTAAAATTTGTTAAATGATCTGAAACACTTAAGTGTGACAGATGCGCAAAAAAATAAGAAATCAGGAGGGGGGCAAATGCTTTCACGGCCCTGTATGTAATGTACTAATATTGGAAATCTCTGCTCTTCTCATTGCTTGTTTTTACCCCTCAGCCCTCAAGGCTGACGGGCTATTGCTATCCTTTGTGCGGTTGGGCGGGCGGGCGGGCGTCTCCAAAAACTTCGACATCGGGCTGAGGGGTATTCCGTGCATTGCACGCCTACTTTATAATACTGTTAAAGTGCAAATTCTTATCTATTAAACTCATAGTCCCCGAATTCAATGCAATGTATTGAGTAAATGCTCTGAATGGACAAAAATATGTGGAAATATGCTCATTTTATGGTTGGAACATTGCTGTTGGGATTTTCTCCCTATCCAGCTTGAACATAATTGATGAGCATTGATGTTTGATGATTAATTCAAGCAGGTTTGATGGGGCTGAGGGTGGGTTGATGGCTGTGCAGGTCAGACAAGATCCTCTTTCATTAAAGTCCAACTCATTTTAGCACTTTTTCAGGAAACATGTTCATGGCTGGTATTTCATAATGTCTTCAATGCAGCTGCAAAATCCTGTCACAATATATTCATTTCTGGTTTGTTGGAAGGTAAAGGTCTTTGCTTTAAAGCAATTTTATAAGGAGACCCCCTCTCCTTCCCTTCAATCAGTGTTGGTGGTGGGAAATGCCTTATTGTGGGGGCCCCTTTTTTTCCCCAACAACTTGAACCAGTGTTTCATTCAGTAAAATAAACTTACTGTATGGATGCAATATTCAATATGTAGTCTTAAAAATCCTAATATTACTTATCTACAACTGTATGTAAAACACCTCAGATTAACAAAGTACAAACAATGAAGCATAGGATTTCTTGCATGTCGGCATTTTGAGTTTCTCATTAATGTCATTTTCTTTTAATGGTGTTATAGAGCATTCCCAGTAGGGGTGCCAATAATTCATGAGCTCACTGCTTATCCGTGATAACAGGTGAGCGACTGTCTGTGGCATACAACCTCAAACATCACACTACCAGCCACATTTTACATGAGCCCTGTTCAGTGTTGTGGATCTTGGCTGATTGATGGCGTAGATGCATTAATATTTTAAATTCAGGCTATCTGTACTTTCATCAGAAAAAAATTAATCTCCCTCAATATGAAATCAATTTATTTTCGTGCGCATCCGCAAATCTCCATTTCCTATTCATTGCAAGCTGTTACAAATAACTTGAGGTAGATTTTGAGATCACAGTTGAGACAAAATAAAACCACTACTGAGTGCCTTTACAGCATGAAAGATGAAACATGAATTATATGGGTATAAACACCCAAATTCCTGTCCCATGTTCAAGCTACCCATACTGGCAAACACTTCTCCAAGTTTTGCACAATAGTTTCCTTGGTTTTGCCATGACTTGTGCTTGCAGTGATGAACATATGCCATTTTGTGAAAAATGTGGCAAAATATGCTTAATATTCAAATTTAAATCTATACACATAGGGCTATTACAATCGGCCCAATTCTTATCCTAATGCCCTTATTATAAGCAACTTTTGCCAAAAACAAGTTTGGTCTGGTCTGAGAGAGATGAATTGAAGAGATGAATTTTCGTAATCAAAAGCACAACTTAATAATTCAAAACGATTGGTTGACAATATTGATTCGGGAATACATGCCATGATATAATTAAATTAAGTATATACAAGTGGATTAAATTGGTTGTGTCACTTATACTTTCACTCTTGGTAATCTCACAGGGTGGAAGTATTTGAAAATAAAAGCAAGTCTTTTATTATAAGCTGTATATGTAATATGATAATGACCTGGTTTATTTTCTATACATTATGTACCTTTGTACATACACCAGTATGAATACTTTTCAGGCCGTATTTTAGTACACATATAATATGGATTACTTATTTATACAACTGGAATCCACTTACAACAGTTAATCTTATTATAATTCATTTAATACGGAATCAAGTTAGAATCAATCACTACTAGGAATTAAATTTGGTTACATCACAAATAATAAGCCTGGACTTGCCTGAAAGACTAACTGTTCTCGGCAGGTGATGTTTCCAACATTGGCATGTGTTTTATTCCAAGTCTCAAATTCAACCACTGGTGAACTGAGAGCTTGCTGGGCGCCTAAGTGTAACTGGACCTTCTCACAAACATTCATTGTGTGTAAAAATTAATAAATAATTCATGAACTTACAATGTAGACAACTTCATCATTTAAAACTTTTTGAAAGTATACGGTCAGGTCTGCTTTGCTTTCTTTTTTTAAAATTTTTTTATTTTACTTTTTATGGTGTAGACACAGGCTATTTATCATTGTACTCTGTTTAAAGGAGGGGAGTATCATGTCTGATAAGTAAGGGATAGTGGACACCTCGAAGGGCATTATCCTGCTTATACCATGGTCACTTACGAAAGAAATAAATATTGAATCAATTATTAATACGTTAATGTTGTTTTTCACCGTTTTGCCTTTAAAATCGTAAGTTTTTCCACAAGAAGCGGCTGAGTGGACGATTTAATATCTCTCGTTGTGACGCGTTGCCAAGGTAACCGGCTCATTTAGAGATGTACTTGTAACTTTTTACTGGGCACAGTGGATCCCCGGGCCTTGCGAACATAAAACCTCTTAGGTTTTGCTTGTGTGGGTCGTTTGGATCTTTGATTTTTAGTGTCAGGATCATGCGCTAGGCTGACGCATTCAACGCCATCTTCGTTTCTCTGGATGCTGAAAGATGTCATGGTCAGCTCACGGTTCCCCTCCCTGCCACACCGAGCCAAACACAGCTGGATGTGAAACCACGCCTTTCTGACGAGGCCGAGGGGCGTATCGGGAGACAGCGGAGATGAACATCTGTTTATCTCAAGGTCCGACTCAGCGATACGAGGATGGTGGAAGCTGGTGTCTTTCCCACTCTTTCTGTAACGCTTCAGTATCGCCTTAAAAAGCGAATTACTGCTCTTGAATACTGTGTCGCTAATGATGTTGACGTCTCTTCAGTAGCGATTAATGCCGGCTCTCAAACTCCTCAAACTAATAACACTGCATTCTCCTCCTTCCTTAGTCGATTGGACAGACGCATAAAATGGTCGCAAAATGTCATTGAGAGTAGTGGCAGTGTAGCTCTCAAAGTTGATGTCCGTGTTTTTCTGAGCCAGGAAGTGTCTTAACCTTGAAATGGGCAGTTAAAACATTTTCTTTGTGTTTACCTCCTCCTTGTCATCCTCCAAATTGTTCATTTCCTCCGGTGTCACCTCCTTGTGTTGCATCTCCTTCTTCTGGTATTCTCTTGTCTTTCTCTTCTGCCGCATCCCAGTCTTCAAAATGATCAAATTCACCAAATAGGTTAAAGGAAACTATAAAATCACTCATGTTTTGTCTGACAAATGAGCAGTAAAAACTGTTCAGTCACGTGATCCGGACAAATTCTTTGGTGAAGGTACATATCGACGATCTCGGCCTCATCATCATCATCCTTCTTCCATGTAACCAAGTTTTCTTGGTCTACAAAGCTTCTTGTCTCCCATCGGTAATGCCTTTGCAACCTAATGCCTAAATCGTGGGACAACATCTTTTTCTTTGGCTGTATAACATTTTGGCTTGTAATGTATTATGATTGGCTAATTTTTGTCATTAGATCAGGGGATAAATAGGATTCAGTGTTTTCCTCAGACCAGGAAGCAATGTGCGGTGGCAGACCAGGGTGGAGATGATGTTCATTTTCTTGAGCGGGGGGTTTGACATGGCATTGTTATTGCGCAAATTCTGTGTCTTCCAGTACTTTTTCATTTTGCCCCCATTTTCATTCATTTTTCATTTTTTTTTTCTCCCCAACTTGCACATAAGTTACCAACCGAAAGCGATGGTGCATTTACTCAGAATTAACGGTCTATGTGTGGGATTTTTTTTCCTGGAGTGGATAACGCCATCCTTTAGACTGCTTTTATTAGACTGTGGGTTATAAATAGTTGGATGGTTGAATTCGCAGTTGTTGGGTGTAGTGCAGTGTATATAGGTACCAGGGTTATATATACAAAATACATTTACTTACCTTCTGTGTTAAGAGAAGCGGTTGCTAGTGTTGATACTATAGAGCAATATAAAGTTGGTATAAATGCATCAAATAAAATGAATATCGGTCCTGTGTAAGCGCAAGTATAAGTATAAGTTGTTCAATGGCACCAACGTCCACAGTTAACCCCCCATCAGATAAACGCTTAATTTTCCATCATTGACATGTTTACCTATTTAGCAAGATTTGCCCATCCCTACTCCTCGCAGTTGATTATTATAAGTGTATAGTTTTGTCTTATGTATCTCATTTGTCAGCATATAATGGCTACCTCTTGAATTTCATTGTCACAGTTATGTTCCTCTTGCTGACATGGGCCATTTTCTCCCTCCAGGAGAAAGGTCAAAAGCCCACAGTCAGGACTAGATTCAGAATGCTGTGTTATATCTGCTATATTCAAGCAATTAAATACACTTAATTCAGAAACACTTGTAATTATTCCCAACATTATGGTCCTGTGAGAATGGGGGTTTATACATAAAGCAATGTCATTTCTGTGAAAACAATATGTTCAGAAACCTTTTACGACTACTTAGAATCTGTCCTCTAAACATGCACTGTCGTGCCAACATAAAATTGTACAGCCAAATGGAGAGGGGGAAAAAAAATTGTTGGTCATGAGAAAGTACATCACATTACCTATTCCTAGGTAATGCTGTTTGAAATGTGATTACAGCGGTATGTTTAGCACATTTGAGTACAGCTACGTAATAAATTCCCAAATAAGACCAAATTTGTTACTGCCTCTTAAGTCTCAAAAGTATTTTTTTGTCACTTTAATGGATTAACTTTTGATAATCTGAAGACCTGCATGTGATCATGGTGCATATGTCAAAGTATATTTCAACTACATGTTTTTACAGGTGTATTCTGGCTACAGATTCCTTCTGGCAGCGAGTGAACGGAAAATTCCCATTTCCATTTTAAATATTGGGCCAACCAGAGCAGATCATCTATCCAGCGTGAGAGTGCATGCCCGCTGCGGGGAAGTGCTGCCTGCCATCCTTCCTCTCTGATGGCACTGGACCTGGCACAGCCTGGACGACACTAAGACAACACTCGCTACTTGGAAGACATTTTGGTGAAGACGTGCTACCTCATCACTCAATGGAAGCTGCTGAAACGGTTCCGCAGGAGCAGCTGGTCTCTTTTCCTTTTCTCAGGATATCACAGATTTTTCCAGGGGCAGTGTTTCATGTTAAGTTCATTGTACCACTGGAACTTTTAAACTCAATAAAACTGAATTCCGTTCGAATTTAATGACCAAGACCTGCTGATCTTTGGCTGTTGTTACCTTCCCTGAAGTGTAAAATGATCCAGCCTTACCTCTCTGTAGGCTGAAGGGAAAGTTGTGTGTAGAGCTGGAGGAATGGTGTATCTGCTACATTTTGTTTCACTGCTTGAAATTAGTTTATTGTCGTGAAGAAGTACTGGCTCCCTTCCCCGATTTCTTCAGAACGTATATCAGCCATGTGAATAATGGTTGTTCCCCAAAGCCTAGTAACTTTTTGTGCGACTCTTGGCAGTAACTTATCAATTTTCTGCAATAATTGGCAATCAGTGTTTGTGAGTTTGAACTGCCTGTTTGACGACATGCCACTGCATCACAGCTGCATTCGAGTCAGGATTTTGACTTGATCCCTCCAAAATCTTCAGTTTGTTTCCTGAGCCATTCAAAGGCTGAACTTGCTTTGGCTCATTGTCATACTGCAGAACCCAACTGCACTTGAGCTCTAGGTCGCAAACTGATGGCCGGAAATTTTCCTTCAGGAATTACAGGTAGAGAGCAAAATTCATGGTTCCATTGATTATGGCAAGTTGCCCAGGTTCTGAAGCAGCAAAGCAGCCACCACCTGTGTTTGACTGGTGGTATGATGCTCTTATTGCTGAATGTTGTTAGCTTTAAGCCAGATGTAATGGGACCCGTGGCCTCCAAAGTGTTCCACTTGAACTCATTAGTTTGCAGAATTCTGTCCCTCAAGTCTTGGGGGTCATAAAGATGATTTTTGGTTAATATGAGACTTTGTGCCCTCTTTGGTCAGCGGTAGTTTTTGCCGTGCATCTCTCCTATGGATGCCATTTTTGCCCAGTCTTTGTCATTGTGGAATTGAGAACACCAAGCCTCACTTTCCTCAGTGAAGGATATAGTTCTGTTGATGTTGTCCAGGAGGTCATAAAAGAACCCTTACTGAGCTGTTGATATGCTCATGGAGGAATTTTGATCAGCTCTTCCCTCTTGGGAAGGTTGACCACAATTTCATTCTCTCCCCCCCATTTGTAGATTATGGCACTCGCCATGGTTCACTAGTCCCTGAGCCTCAAAAATGGGTTTATAACCCTTTTCAGACACCTGCAACCTTGTTTCTCATCAGTGCTTGAATTTCTAGTATCATGTAATGCTTTTGGCAACTTCACATTGCCAGACAAGTTCTCTTTCAGAGATTTTTAGATTCTGCAGGGTTGGCAGTAATCATGCCTGGGTGTGTCTAGTGAAATTTAGCCCTATTATCAATGAAATTTGTTGAATTGGTTGATTTAGTCAGTAAGGGGGCAATTACTTTTCCACATAGGGTTGGATAGATTTTTTCTTTCAATTAATGGAATAATCGACCTCCGCCAAATGAAGTTGGTAGGAGGTATATGTCATTGGTGCTGTTTGTTTGTCTGTGAACAAGATAACTCAAAAAGTCATGAGGGGATAATCTCTGAAATTTTGTGGGTGGGTCGCTGTTACATCAGGGATGGACCCAATTGATTTTCACTGAGACCAGTCAAACAATATGGCCGCCACAGCAGCAAACAAAATGGCCATCATGGCAGGCATGTTGAAATCCTATAACCCGCGATAACTTTGCTCCCACTCAGCAAGGTTTGAACTGCACTGCCTTGTCGGAGGTTTGCACTCTAGGAGTGCCTCTAGTTTAAACAAGAGCCATCTGGCAATGGCGTATCCCCCGGCCCCCAACATTCATGGATTAACGGCTCAAGAAATTCCAAATTACCAAAAGGCACATCTACACACCAAATTTCTTGAAGAAATATTGAACGGTCTTTGAGTTATGCTCCGGAAACGAAATTATTACGGACGTACGGACATGGTTATCGCTATATCCCCCCGTATTACACGCCGGGGGGGATAAAAAAAATGCATGTCTTAACTGATTATTATTAAAGTTAGTTTGATGATCCAAAACTCTGACAAATATGAAAAAATAGAAGAAATTGGGAAGGGGACAAGTATTTTTCAAAGCACTGCAGATACAAACACAAATTCTAGTATGAGCGATGGTTTGTGAATGACTGCAAGTAAATGAAGTTCAGCAGAAGGAGAAGTACCTCTGTAAATAATGCTCTTGGCATTTACCATTGCAGTTGACATTCTGAAGGGCATTAAGGGTTCTACCAGTGTTTAGTCACAATCTTCACAAAACAAGGTGGATCTGGAACATCGCCTTCAGTCACAAATCTGGGGAGAATCATAAATGTTAAAGTTTTTACTGAATGGTCACTATTTTTACGGTAAATAAATTAGTTGAAGGTTATATCCAATTTCAAGTTAATAGGTATATTAACATATACTGAGGTTCATTATTATTGGGACACCCCTATTAAACAACCTCTACGGTGACATTAAAACTGCTATTTCTGAAGCAAAACCCAAAAATTTACTGGAACTGTGGAATGTAGTTTGTTCATCTTGGGTGCCTGAAGTGCATTGATTCGATGCAGCGCAGATGTGCAAATTTAGAATTTGAGTTTGATGCGAAAATGGTTGACAATGCTAAATTTTTGAACAGAATATTCCTTTTCTTTGCTTCCTGTAAAAGAATAACACTAATTTGTTAACGCTCTGATTTTGAATTGAATGTGTAATGTTTCCACTATATTTGAAATATGGAACTAAAGGCTATTAAAAAATAGTGCCATGGGCACTGTAGCTCACTAGGTTTATTTCAGGCTTTAGTGTTACTACCACTTCTGAGCTTGAATTTTTTTTTATGCTTGGGTCCAACTTTGGGACAATGAAGACACCTTTTGTAATTTGTGTTGGAAAAAATATAACGGCAAGTGGTCACTACAGGGCCCAAGTAATATGAGGCAATCACCAGTAATGAAGCAGTGAGGACACCAAGTTTTTCAAACAATTTCCAGTTCATAGCACATAACTGCATGGTATACTTTGCCTGATAATTTCACGGATACCTAGGCAAGTTGATTACTTGATTTAGAAAAAAAGGTAAGTTTTTGAAGAACAATTCTTTGAAATTTCAAGTCCCATCATTTAACATTGTTAATATTTTGCTTGACCTTAAAAATTTGACCTTTCAAGATCTGAGATGAACTTAAACACTGACAAACTATAGGTAATATATGACTTCCTATTAGTCGATAATACAAACTTAATCTATATCTGCAACCATTTGGCCTCCACAGGCCATTCTGCATACGATATATAAGACCCAGTGTTAAAGTACAGCGCCCCCACAAGACCCACTTCAATCAATTCAATAAAAATGGCACTTGCACTGTGCATTGAAGATTCCGGGGGGGATTGGTCACCTGATTCAGAAAAAAAAGTATCCATCTGTTTTTGAGAATTTATTATTTTTTTATTTCTATTTCTAAAGTCCTTTCTTTCGGCATTGGGGCCAAAATGTCAACGGCCCATTATCAAAAATCAGAGAAACTTCTGGAGATATGGTCTCATAGAAGATTATGGCAAATTTACAGGAAAATTCAACAGGCCCATGAACAAAAAAAATGTTACGGATGAAAAATAACAACTATTGCTTATCAGCCCATAGGGCCGGTAAGCTAAAAATAGGAAAACTTGGGGTGGGTCAGCGTAAAAGTATAGGGTGGCACTTCATTCATTTGCTGAATATTGAGGATATTCACTAGCATATGCAGTAGCATAAGGTGACCGCGTCAAGAAAAACATTCTGTAAGTTTGCGCATTGACAAGTAAAGCATTTACCCTTCTACCACAGCATATTGGGGCTGAAAGTTTATAATGATAATGAGCTCAAATTGGAGACATTCAGCTTTAATTTGTGGGTACGCGTGTGAAAATCAGGTATAAAGCACTTGAAACCTGCCCCACTCCCTTTATTGGCAATCAAAAGCAAATGGAGAATTGGCTGCTCAGGTGGCGCAAGTTATTCCATTCACTGTTTGATTTGCACACAAGCAGCTAAAAGGTCTGCTGCTGTGAACTTTCAATATGACAGCTAAAGAACTGTCACAGCCCAGGAAACTAGCAATCATAACCATCAGAGAAATAGCAAAAATATTAACTGAGGCTAAATAAACTGACTCATTCTTAAGAGAGAGAGCACACGGTATGGAGGGAAGGAACTGCATCGGATTGTGATCTAAAGCACAACATCGCAGTAATTAAGACTGGCCATTTGTGGGCATGCACAACTGCCACTGGAATGGATTCCCTTGTATTTATTGCAGTGATTGCTAACAAAAACAATAGGGAGAATTATGAAAACTGAAGTAAATCCAAGCCAAACACCTCATTTCCTGCTCCATTCCCCTCACTGAATGTTTTCATCCCCCATCAGGCGACAGCCCTAAACGGGGATTATGTCGTGGCGCAGTCCATAAATCTCGAAAGGTACCTGGCTGGTGAAATGAACTCCTCCTACAGTGTTCACAAGACATCCCTGAAATCTCGCACATAAGCAGCAGATAAGACAGATGTTATGCCTACCGCTGTCACGACTCTGGCAGGAGATTCACTTTCAGAGCGTTTGTCACACCTTTGATTATGCAATGCAAATAATAGCTGTTTAAAAGTCCATAACTTCATGTAAGCTTTCAGAAGTCTTTCTACACGCAGCCAGAGTAATCATGGCGCTGAGGAACTAAGTTACATATTACAGAGTTCTCTCATGGCTCAGTTTTTAAACTGCTGAGAGCATCTACATTGTGCCGTGTTTGGAGCAAATGTTGCACTTTCCTTGAGAGTGGGTATATTTATGAAGTAACGTGCCAAGGTAACAAGGAGTGGAACAAACTGAGGCAGCTGCCCCCCTTTCTCTTCAGTCAGCATGTTCCAGTGCTCTGGAGCTGGGGCTCTGGAGGAATCCTTCGCCTCAGAGCTGAGCGGGACTGCTGCACGGCCTCTCTGATCTTCTGCAGGGTCCAGTGTCTGTGCGTGAGGGCGGCCTGCAGAGTGAAGGGGCCGTCGCGGGTCCGGCGGACTCCTGTGCACACGGCAGTGCTGCGCAGCTCCAGGCCCACCTCATGCACCACTCGGCGCAGGAACCGCTGAGATTCGTTCACGCACTGCATTTCTTCACAGGGTGAAAAGCAAGAGAGAAAGAGGCTTGAGAAGCTGAATGTTCAGATTCATTGTGTCCTTAATCATGTCCAAAGCTTCCAAACCTTTAACAATCTGGTTTCCCATGGATATATTTAAGAACAGCATTGTTTGAAATTTGCTGACTGCTTTATGTCACTTTCTGCATTTTCAACCTCATCCATTCATCGAACATGATGTAAAATTATATAATTAGTCAAGAGCACTGGTTCTTGTCTCCTGGAGCGTGCCAGCATATCTGAGATGGGAACAAGAAAGAGTGAAAAAGGAGGGTCTGGGGAAGCTGAACCTTTTTTATATTTCAGTATGTAAAATCACTGCAGGGGACTACATATATGGGGGGAAAAAAAATTAACAGAAAAGGGAGTAAAACCTTATAGTCATGCAAGCAATCTCAGAACACTCACCATCACACTGTCCTGACATGAAGATGAGGTGCCACCCAGTAATGCGTAATGTTTGACTTGCATTAATTTTATTCCAATGAGAGATGCAAGACTTATTGTTTGCAGTGCTACTGCCACTTCCCTGTGATAAGCGATATTCCCCTTACTGTTGTCTCAGTTGACCATTCTATCCTCTCTGGCCGCGCAGAGCATTATGAGATCAGTTAATGTTCTAGCTACCAAACAACCACTTTCTGTGGGTTGGGTACCTATATAACTTGTTTTCAAAATGGCACAAAGCAGTCTCAGTAACTATGATTTAGGTCTACACATGGGCAATTCCATTTTGCAGAAGCTCAGAGGCTGAAATTTTTTTCCCAGAAACTGGGGAAAACAGTGTTTGAAATGAACAGAACAGATGTTCAACTTTGTGGATCAAAAGTTGTTTTGGTTGGGATGATGTGGTGAAGGTAGTTATGATGCATCGAAGAGGAGATGCTTTTGCATCTTTTTCCACCATCAAAATATGCATGAGTTAGCCTCACTTTATATCTAAATGTAAACTCGTTTCTTATCCAGTGCTTTAGTTTTGCAAAAGCAGTGTAAACACTGGCAAGGTGACAACAGAAGAAAATGGCTTGTTCAAAGCGACACTTGGCAGTTCAGACACTTCTTAACCCAAAATGGCTGCAAACACTGATAAAACTTGGTTCAGAGTACAAAATCAGTAAAAAACTACAGCACTCGGCAACCGAGTACATGTATCCCCCGAAGGCCCTCCAGTTGGGCCCCGATGGTCCCAGAGTACCCAAAATCAATAGGTGTCGTGAACTTACCATTATACATGTCCCTGCAAAATTTGAAAAGAACTGGTGCACTTATGTGGGCAGTAGAGCGTTCACAAGAAAATCTCTGCAGATGCGTGATAAGGCCAAATCCATAGTATCCTCCAAACTCGTTGGGGGATACAATTAGGTAGCTAGCAAATACACCCCAAATGCTAATAGAGGACTGTCACTCAAAATCAGAAAAGCTGGTGTGAATTTTCAGTTTTCAATCCACTTTATTAAACGACAACAAGACACTGGTGCCGCTCCGTCTAAGTTGACATGCATCTGCTTTGTCAGTGATTAACTATTCAGCAGGATACAATAAACCTGTGTGTGATGTGAGCCGACATTATGCAGCACTTGCTTAATGTCCCAGTATTTCAAATGTTTCTACTTTGACAGCTCCGGATGAGGTTTATAAACTGCTCTATTTAAATTTAAATTCTGTTGAAAACTGGATGTCAGCTTCACCATTTCTTTTCTCCACACAGCTCACTTGCCATAAGCATGGATCACAGGAATTAAACTTTTAAAAGTTTCTTAAAACTTTAAAGTTCACGGTCCGCTACCAGTCCTCCAGCGCATTTCTATAAAAACATTGTTTGCTTGGTAGCGTAAGTAGTTGACCTAGAAAACCTGCGTACGTGCAAATGTGTTGCACAATTTGATTATTCAAAGTAATCAGTCTCGGATGCCCAAGTATACCGGAAGTCATCCATTTGACAACAAGTCGATCAAGAACCACATACAATCAGAGCTCTTTCTAGCAAAAAAACCTCACATGCATACACCGCCCACCCCATTTATTCTCAACGGATTTACACTGATCTCATAACCGATCCCAGGGGCCACTAAATCGGTGAAAAATTCCCATCTCCTGGTATATAAGCTGGCCTTTGAAAACCATAATGGTTTACAGCATGCTGTCCACCAGTGAAGTCTGAGTGTTGTGTCAGGTATTCAGCTATACAGCCTGAATAATCCCATTATTCATCTTTATCGGTCTTACCAAGGGTGAAATGGGGTGGCTTGAAGTGCAGACATCGCAGGGCAGTTAAAATAGGGGGAGATTTACCCTGTGGATACAGTGACCCCTTCACTGCCAACTCATATGCCTGCTGAGAGCATAGGTCAACATTGGAGTACCTATGAAAAAAAATAATTAAGTATTATTGGAAATTTAGTGCAGGCAGCAAGGGGAGGTATCAATTATGCACACCAACCATAGATAGAACAACTGGAAACATTGCGTAAACAAAAGCAAGAGCAAATGATTAGTCGACTTACATGATCAAAGCTTTCTGATGAGTCCCTTGGATCATTGCCAAGACATGCTCCAGATCATCTTGTGAGATGTGATCTGGGGAATAAATTGCTATCATTTTAAACGCATTAAGGTGACAGCAAATCAAACCACTATTGACTAATAGGGCTTATAAGATCCAAAATATTAAGTTTATTTTTTATTTCGAGCATGTATTTGAATAACAAAATAAAAAGGAAGAAGCACAAAACCGGGCAAACAATAGCTGAAATTTAAATAAAACCAAACAAAGAGACAGCAATTTGCATTTGACACCACATATGCTACGCCATTGACATGTCCAAAAAAGAGTAGGAAGAAGTAAAAATAGTGCCACTGGCCCTGTAGCTCACCTGACCACCCAAGGGTGTGTAAGAAGCAGTTTAACTCAAACTAGTAGGGTGTGTAAGAAGCAGTTAAACTCAAACTAGTAGGGTGAGTAAGAAGCAGTTTAACTCAAACTAGTCATCAAAAACCCAGGGACTTTCTTACATGCCCACTCTTGACCAGATTTCAACTTGTTGATTACCTCCAGTGACCTTGACATTTAAAACCTGAATTATATGTCATGTATCTTGCTGCCTACTACCTACATAGCAAAATTGAGCTGAATATCTGCATAAGTAGCTTTCAGACGGTGATTAATGTCATTTTCAAAATGGCCACCGAAGCAGCCATATTTGAAATCGGATCGAAACACCTTGAACAAACTTTAGTGTCCTCATGGGTAGGAAGATACCTGCCTAGTTTTAGCTTCATTGGCCAAGTAGTTTCAGAGAAGATGATTTTGAAAGATTTCAATGTAACTCACAGGGGTTGTATAAAGTTGAAGGTCAAAGCAAGGTCAAAATTTGAAATACGGAAAAAGGCGTAGGATATGTCATGTATCTTGCCACGTACTAACTACATAAGAAAATTTAGCCGAATATGTGCATAGATAGCTTTCAGATGGCCAATTATGTGATTTTCAATATAGCCGCCGTGGCGGTCATGTTTGAAATCGAATCGGAACGCCTTTAACAAATTTTGGTGTCCTCATGGGTAGGAAGGTACCTGTCAATTTTCAGCTTCATAGGCCCAGTGGTTTCGGAGGAGAAGATGTTTACGGACGACGAACGACGATGACGAACAACGGACAAACAGGCCATGACATAAGCTCATCTGACTTCGTCAGCTGAGCTAATAAAAACTTATTTAATCCTACACCTTCAGTTCCTTACTAATTATTATCATTCATCCAAGAGTCAGACCAGTAAATATAACTCTAACATATACATTAATTGCTCATACTCAACTAATGTGTATATTGTTATTATTATTACATTAAGTGTGTAACATGATTGGTTATATTGATCTGCACATGTACGCTGTTTACTCATGAACCTGTTTACTCATTAGCCCGCGGAGGATGGGCTTCCCCACTATAGCCGGGTTCCTCCTGAGATTTCTTCCCACTGGGGAGTTTTTTTCTCACCACTGTTTGAGGATTTTTCTCCCGACTGGGAGTTTTTTGCCTCATTTGCTGTAGTGGGGAATAGGTTGGGCACTGCCCTCTCAGTAACTCATCTCTGACAGTAAAGCGTCTTTGTGACAGTTTATCTGTGAAAAGCGCGATACAAATAAATTGAAATTGAAATGAACAGAGATAAAAACATCTTCTCATGATGAAAACAAATTTGCTCAATTGCCTCAAGCATAACTCCACACAAGCAATTCTTGATCCTCATTGCTGAAGTTATCCACTCTAAAGAAGCCAGTTTTTCTTGCCATACGTGTATTGTGACATTCATCACCCAATTTGGTGCCCAAGTCACACTGTGGTAAACCTTCTTACCCCACATGGTTTGAGTGATTATGATAATCTGATCAATGGAGCTGGTCATCATTATGCAATACCAAAACGAGTTCAGACAAATTATGGATTAAGTCATCACACTTCATGTACCTCAGATTGCAGATTTAATGATGATGTAAGATGAAACAAGTCTGTGCTTGTCTCATGATTTCATTATTTGTTCACGTTTTAACATGATGAACTGAACATTACTTAATATTCATACTTTCAACAAATCTATAGCATTTTACGATGTACGATGGTGCGTTTAAATGGCCAATATGGTGTGTCTATTGAAAAATTCACATAAAATAAACTAGGCTGAACACCATCCCTATTGTTTTGCCAGATGAAGCTGACAACTATAGCAATCTACGGTAAAGATTTGAAGGAAAGATGGTGAACTTAGGACTTCAAAATTGCTATTTTTTCCGTAAAATGAAAAACGAGCAAAATAAAAAAAAATTTTTTCTTCTCATTCCTGCCAAGACACAAGGTCAAAGTGGATTACCCATGAGAGGTATCAGGAATGTCACAAAAAATTTCAAGCTTGAATTCCCTAAACCTTTCAATTTGTAGCATTTAATAAGGACAGCAATTTTATGCGATTTTTGGCTTTTTCAGCCAAATTTGGAGCCCTATTGTGGAGCAACCAAGGTTGATACACCTAATCTGACCAGAAATTCCGATTGTAGGGGAAAAGTTGGCCTTAGAAACCAAAAATCTGATCTGTAAGTTCAATAATAGAGGAGCAGTGGAAGCCCAAAGTTGGACGAAACACAATTTCGTCAAAATTAAAAAAAAAAAATGACAGGCCATCACTTCAAAACTATTAGGGATATTGGTCTAATACTTGGTATTATTTCATAAGTCCACCACAGGTAGCCATATGAATTTTTTTGAGAAATTTCTGAGGGGGGACATCTGGGAGGGTCTGGATGCTTGGATATGGACTGACCCACACATGTACACACACAAATATATATATATATATATATATATATATATATATATATATAAATGATGTGTCTGTGTGTGTGTGTGTGTGTGTGTGCGCGTGTGTGCGTATTTAGAGCAATAAAATAATAATTTCACAATAACGAACCCCAGTACTTATCCTAGCTCCCCCTCAGCCCTATACTTGGAGAAAATAATAGTTATATAATTCTTTTTAAACTGTTTTGCTGTTCTTTATTTCAAATTGACTTTATAAACAGCATCTCCAATTACTTACTTGAGGAAAACTTTAACAAATCTTTCCTCTTCAGTCATACCTGAAATACCCAATGTCACGGTTTTCACCCACTGACTGATGAAGTTGAAAGGTGTGACATTCCTTAAATGCATCTTGGTATGCCCATGCGGGTTTTCATAATACTGGGCTAATTTATGGCAGTTCAGACACTTCAGTTCAATACGTTTGAAACATTTCTGACCATGTTCGACACGACAGGCATCGACACAGGTCTAACGACACCATATCGAAACCAGTCACGTGAATGAGTAGCATCTGCCCCAGCAACAGTAAGTTCTTACCCACCTCAGGAAGGTTTGAATGCTTGTCGAGAGTTTATGGCATTATTGCTTGTAAGAGACAGCTTGTAACTGGCAATTAAATGTATTGTTTCTTGTTTATTTTTATATTTATTTATAAAAAAAATTTATGTTTATTTCATTGTTTATATATTGTTTATTTTACTGGTAAAATAGTTATCTTCATTGGAATATTCAGGTAGGTAGAAACAGATGTATTACATACTGTACGTGTTAGGCTTGGGCGGATTTTCGATATTATCAAATATCGCAATATTTGTCGTCATATGCAATATTTTTTTAACAATATCGAACATCGAACAGGTGTTACGGCATCCTCGGACTTTTATTTTACTTTGATACTCCTCTTTCTTTTCGCGTGAAAATCACGAAAATAGCTGCGGAATTATTTGAGTTGGCCCGCATGGAGCTGCAGCATTTCAGTACACAGACATGGCGGATTTAGTCGCAAAGAAGAATGCGAGCTCACAAATTTGGCAACATTTCGGGTTTCAACCAGGAGAAAAGGAAAGTTTGTGTTGGAGTGTGAATAGTTAAAAGGAAAGAAGCCCTTTGTCTCCCCCTGCAGCTGGCTTGCGGTAAATTTACAGAGGTTTTAGCAGTAATTATTCAAAGAGCGTAATTTCAAATGACAATAAAATTGACCAATCATATTTCCCCTGAAGCTGACGCTGGTCAGCCAGGTAATGGCCTTGATGTTGCAATTGTTATATGGTTAAAATTCTTAAAAAGTGTTTATATATGTACTGCAATTTAATTTGTTTTTTTTTGTGTATTGTTGCCAGTGTCGTACAATGGTATTTAAATTTAAGTATCATTGCTATTTGCGCATCAAATGACCTTTGCCTATTTGACCCGGAGGTAACGTAGACCCAAATAACGGACTCAAACAATGAGAACATGCGTTGGTTAAGCTTTTGACCAAACTCTACAGTTGGTTTCAGGCGTACACGGTATGGAAACTCTCGATCTTATGGTTTATGAAACTTTATAAGTGGATTGCTTTGATGTTTGTGGTAAGTCATTTGTTTGGGTTATTGTTTGTTTGTCCGTGGTCTAGTTTTCACTGTGTGCCAAAAATAAAACCTTTGGACATCAGTATGAACGTGGAGGCATTGTAGAGCCAGCGGATAGTTACATTCCCTAAAAATGGGCTTTATTATCGCAAACTATGACAAGTTCCGCCTACTGTCCCCCGGGTAAATCAGAAGCTTGGGGGGGAAAAAAAAAATGGCCTAGCCTGTGTTCTTGTTTCATGATGGAAGACGTGAGTAGTGCAGAGCGCTGCGAGTGATTAGTATATCGTTTCAAGTTTACTAAACACGCCGTTTTTCAGATTAACATTCAATGAGAAGTTGGAGTTAATCAACGAGGGATGATCTGCTCCAGACCTTAAAAGCCTTAGTTTTTTCCGCCAAATTGAGAGGCATTTCAACACCAGCAATTACGCGCGATACCCATGTCAGGATGACCTAAGACGGAAAAACTTTGTTGCTTGGATTGATTTTACATTGGCTGCCCCGCCACAGTTCTGTGTTAAAATTTATTTGGAAAAACATTAATTATTTGGAATTACTGAGATGATTAAATTGATCAACCGGAAATCACATTTTTAAGCTGTGTCAATATGCACTATTATTTTTAACAGCCTATATTTATTAAGAACAGCTTGCTTGTGCATTTTGGATCACCCACATTTGGGAAATGTAGTTTTTTCAGCAGCAGCATTGAAATGGTCTGTAAATACTTCAAAATACATTTCTCTTGATGCATCGCTCCTTCATATCAAAGACTGCACACCCACTCGTCTTTAGCCGGAAGTTGGTGCAGATCAATAGCGATTACGCAACCTACTCCATATTTGCGAATGTTTTATGTTTATATTTGCAGATAATTAATTTTTAACAGCAAATGCGAGCAAAACTGTCACACTGTGCAGCCCCGAGTAAATCAACCTCTCAGCCATTATTTATTCATAGGCTAAGGTAACGCATTATTTACCAGCAAAACCAAATCCCACCCCCCCACCGCGATATTTGGCAGGACAACATCGAGATATTTAATTTCGGATATCGCCCAAGCCTAATACGCCTAGGCTATGTGCATGCACATTAGCTTTATTAAACAGCCCATCTATTGCTGAATTGCTACAAAAGCTTTCCTACAATTAACAACATTTAAAAAAATGAAGATTTCTTGGAGCCCTCGTTCCAGCACTATGAAAACAGCTTTGCCACGGTTAATTTCGGAGCGTTGACTTCGATAACTAGTTTAAGTTCCATACCTCATTCCTCCAAGCAGAGCAGAGGTTTAAAAAAATTATTTATCGTCCGATTTCTCCAATAAAATAACGGAGAAATTATACCACTGCAATGTGGCTCAAGTGGTTAAAGAAGTGAGTTTGGATCCTAACCAGCAAATGGTTTGAAGCTAAAATAGGTCACTTCAATGGGATTCATTGAAATGCAGTATATGAATGACTGAAAGTCAATGAAATCAAATAAATTAATTACCCTATATTGTGTATCTTTATAAATACCATTATTATAAATGATGGTAGTAGAAACCATCATTAATGGTGATCTGTTGTTGAGGCTCCCATCAAGGATTGCCCAAATTAATCTTATTTACCAGAGGTCAGGCAAAATATCAAACTTGACATGTTATCAATGCAAAAACATAAGCATAACTGGGCTAGTTCTATTTTTATCAGAGTGAATTTGGTCTATGTACAGCACTAAGTCAGTACTACTAGCTCACCAAAGGTTGTTCTTTCAATTATTCGGCCAGTGTGGGAGAAATCCTCCGTGGCAAGCCCAAGTTTCCCTTCCACAATGTAATCCTGCGGGACAATGAGACCAATAATAATCAGCATATCGATTAAACCAACTCCGGGCAATCATAAATTAATTGGAAGTAATAATTACCCTTGTGGTCCAAGAATTATCTAGGTCAGCAAACATCTGATTTCCTTGGCCCACACCTAGAACTGAGAATAGAGATAGCCGTCAGCTCAGGGACCAAAAGGATGAAGTATATCATTAACCATATCCCCTACAAGTCACCAAATTATAGGGACAATTCACCCAAAAAATAATGAGAAATACATAGTTTTTTCTCTGAACTGCGGTGCCATTTATCCTTTTAAAGCCTCGGTCACAACCGGACACACGGATTTAAAAAAAAAAAGTAGCAGTTAACTCGTAAGGCGGGAGTAATAGTGCCGTGCTGCCCTTGAGGGCGATGAAAGAAGTTTGCAGCAACACTCTTGTGATTTGGCACACGCTTGCTTCGCAGAGGTATTAAGGAAGACGTGCGGCAGTCTTGCCGCAGCTGCGCACGCCTTCCTATATCCCAGCTGTGCTTGGAAGTTCCATTTATTTTGTACGTTGTGTGTGCCAGTCTTATTTCACACTCGCGGGAAACTTGCGCCCTGGACAAACGGTTTTAATTCCGCGACCAGTAAAAAAAACGCACGTGACCTGTGTGCTCCTCACGGCGGGAGCAAGGGAAACCTGCATCCTTGGCCTCTCTCTGGAAATCGTTTTTTGTGCATGATCAAAATCCATCGTACGTGCTTGCGGGCAGTCGGCAGGCTCAAAATTTTGCAACAGGAACCTGTGTGGCCCTCGAGATCCTGGCGTTTTTTGCTGTAGATACGCCGTGGAGTGGAAGTACGTGGGCGGTTGTGACCGAGGCTTAAACTGGTTTGGCGTGAGTTGCCAAGTTCAGAATACATCTGCCTTAGAGACGCCTGCCATCTCCAGAATATAATCAAATTAAATTGCATTCATGTTGCAGTGCTCAAAGCATCATAAAAACATACTCTTCCAAAAAAGAAACTATACATTGTTGTTAGCATCAATTTATTATCCATGAAATGTTTTGACAAATGTGGAAAACATATTGAAAAGAAAGTGGAATCAATGATTCAATATTTGTATAGTTTCTTTTTTGGAAGAGTGTACTTTGGAAAAATTCTAAACCAATGTTACTTTCCAGATATCATGACCCAGTTATTCAAGATAATCCAAAGACCATGTTGTGAGCAGTTTAATATAGGAAACAGCTATTATCTATTTTCCGTCTACCAAACCATGCCTGCCAACCATGAGAGAAGGCACACGCCTCGACAGTTGATATCTCCAAAAAAGCAGAAACTTGTAATAAAACAATGAAGATGGAAATATAGCACTAGGGTGAAAGGAAAAAATTATATTTTTGATTTTGGGGCGAACTTTCCCTTTCAGCTGACATCTAAAAATCTGTCATATCGTTGCATACCTAGTACTCCTGAAGAAAAGGCATCCAATCGATGTCCCACCCCCACTCGCAACTGACGAAACTGAGGTCCAGTTACTGAGAATGATAAACACACAGAAGAGCAGCACAATGAACAAACCCATTTTTACTACTCCACTTAAAAATAACCCATCACTAATGAATAATGCCAAATCCAGAGCATATCTATACCATAAACAAAAATTTCTTGGGTGGCCACTGGCCAGAATGAATCTGTAAATTCAGCGAAAGAGGACATGCAACACGTACCACTGAACTGGCAAATTGGAACAATTTTAGTTAGTATATGGATGGCCCTCAACGCAATTTAAATTCAAAATAATCTCTGATGCGTAGGGCTGTATGGACGAAAACAAATCTTGGTCGACCAACAGTCGGCCGTTTTTCTGATTTTTTCAAGTCTGTTAAAAGCCTCCTCTTCCTGCTGCCCTTGAACATTCTGCCAGTGCACTTGTGTAGCTGAAGTATGACCACACAATAGGCTGAAGCTTTCATCTGACCAAACCATAACACATACTAATAAGTAGGCTAGGTTTTATTCAATAAATCTAGCTGGTCTCATTGGGATTTAAAATCTCTTAGCAAAAATATTGTTTTAGGAAAAAACAGAGAAGACCGGTTGTTCTGAATAATAAGAGTAAAAAGTACGTTGGGTGCTCTTGGAAAAAGGGGGGAAAATAATTATTCAAAAAACGAGAAGGCAATCCAGGCACTCACTTGTAAAAATGGAAGGAAAAAGTTATTAAAAAGCCTTTATTATGGTGGCTAGAACAATAAAAAAGCCAACATGTTTTGACCGCAATGGGTCTTCATCAGGGCTTCAAACACCCATCGTCTCTGTTTGAAGCCCTGATGAAGACCCATTGCGGTCAAAACATGTTGGCTTTTTTAATGTTCTAGCCACTATAATAAAGGCTTTTTAATAACTTTTTCCTTCCATTTTTAAAAATATTGTTTTATTGGAGGCTATAATAATCTAGGCATCTAAAATTCTCACGCAGAAATGATTATTTCAGTTGTTCCAAACCAAGTCTCCTACTTGGTTAATGGGTTAAATCAAGTTACTAACTGCTCCAACAGAAATCAATGTAGACTTCCAGTCATTTTATTCTGTACTGTACTAATCACATATAACTCTAGATAAAACTACATGTGATTCATTTTTACAAGCGTTAAAACTTCATACTCTCTCGCTAGAGGAAGCTGAGCGGCTTGGTGAACCAATCACTGACTGAACTGAAAAATGCCATCTCAGGAAAGAGGCAAATTGCCAGGATGGGATGGGATCCCATCCCCCAAAGTTTTATCTCACTTTTTGGGAGGCGCTAGGACAGAATTTTATGGCCATATTAATAAATCTATTGAAGGTGGTGCCCTTTTCAACAACTTGAATAGCTGTACTGCCCAAACCAAATAAGGAAATCATTAAATGCAATAACTACATAGACAGAGCTGCCAACAGGGGTTAAATAAATCAGGAATATTCTTCTGAGCACGAAAAGCAAGCGAGCCAAATCTGGTGAGCAGTAATGCCCGGCCAGAGGACCAGAAGGCAGTGATCTCATTAGCTCCTGGGTTTTGGCCATATTCCTCAGCTAGTTTCAACACAATTTTTACTACTTAAACGGGGTTTTTAAGCATCCAATCTGCAAAAACTAGTGTTTCCATTAATAGTGCACAGTAATAAACTACTGGATACCATATTAAACATTCATAGTACTTGCAATCATTGATTTTCTGTTTCATGAGTCGTACTATAGTTCACTGATCAGGGTGTAATAAATTTAATTAAAGAAAGACAATATTAGAATCTTGGTTCCATACACTTGATGCCCATCTAAAATTCCCTGGCTGATGAGGAGTCGTGTCCAACACTGGATGCAAATACACTCCTTGTAGATGCTTGCAATGCTTTGCAAGCTGTCAGTTTGGCTGTTGTGAGGATGTTCTCTGAGAATTTCATGGTGCGAGATGCCAGCACTAGCAATTTTTTCTATCAATAAGTACTGCAGTGTGTTCAAGTTCATAGAGCCCCTGAAGTCAGTCCATAAACGCTCTTGCACTGAACCTTTTAAGATTGGTGACTTTAAATGCGATCTGACATTGCATATTACTGTACTTTTGACATTACATAGAGGTTCCTTTAACTAGCTAGCTGAAGTAAGTAAAGGAAAATCTTTAAAAATTATCATCATATTTGAGCGATATGTTTTGGTTTTTGTCGTAACTTCACCAGCTAGCTGTAAATAGTATGAACTTATATGATATGTTTTGTAGTACTTTCGTGCATCCTAACTGTGCTTTTAGATTTTTGGGACATTAGTTAGCTTGTTAACTAGTTCAAGGGCAATTGCTGTTACAGCTAGTTAGTGAAGTTGGGACAAGAACCAAATCACATCACTTAAATATATGACAATTATTTCTTAAGATTTTTCTTAAAGGAGTAGAATGCACCTCAGCAAAGTATATTTCAGCAGAAAGTAGAATTCTTAAAGTGTCTGAAACTTATAGTTTTATAAATTTTAAATTGGTAATTATCCAGTGCAACGCATTTTAGAACCAGCGAGTCTTCAAATCGGCGTCAATATCAGGGGGCAGACAATTTTACTTGGGGAATCCTTACTTTACTTGGGCTGCTTTCAAAAAGCACACTTGTCCACTAGCTCACTCACTCTCTTTATATTGTTTTCAATGTAGAACATTCCCTACATAGTACCCTATAAAGTGGGTGAGTGTACATTTCGAACGCAGCCAAAAAACTTTTTCCAATCAAACACCAGTGCTGCAGTGCTTGTGCAGGGTTCTGCCCAGAACGCTAGAGGTGCTGGACATAAAATTTCTGCCGTCTCTTAACCTGAATTTGCCTTACAGGAGCTACGAAGCATAATACACATTATTCACGAATGATCTTGTCAGTGACGGGCGCAGGTTTAATCTGAGCGTTGGTGGTGATATGTAATCTGAGTGCGCTGAGAGCGCAAGCTGGAACAATTTTTGTGACAATTTGTATCCAAATTTTCCCATTTTGTATCCAAATACTTTTGATTATATTTCTGAATACAACTTAACAACTGTAATTTATGTTTCAAACATTTCTAAAGAAGCTTAACAAATCTGACCAATTAATAAAACTTTTAACAATTAAGGTAATTAGTAAGTTAATTACATGATATGTTGTACCATTAACACCTTTCTGCAGACGTAGACGCCTGCGGACATAAAGCAGCTCTTTTTATGGATGCAGTTGGACTACTCTATTAGGAGATGGCACCCCCGGATCAGTTATTGAATATTCACAAGCCAGCAGAGCTGGAACACAGTCTAGAATATTGACGAGTTCACTCCTATCCCTGTTTTTCAGGAGTTGCAAGATTAAACTCCTCAGCTAAGCCTGATGTGCAAACTGCTCAATATCCTTGCCCATAGTATCTATCCAGCAGTTTAAAAAAATGGTCTCTAGCGACAGAAAAAATTGTTTTCCTCTGTAGCAACCACATCAGTTACAGTGACTCAATGGTATTCCAAGTAGTTTAAAAAAAAAATCAGTTTCCTGAGGCAAAAATTCACCATGGCATTCACCATTGACACAATGTCATTCTACTATCAATTTCAGTCATCACACATTAAAAACGCGCAATTTCCTATCGTGGATTAACACGTAGATATGTCAAATGAAGAATTTAGCTGTTTTTTAGAGCCTCATACAAGCTCTCATGGAAATCCAATCACTTTAATGGTGATTCAGTGGTATCTGCGTGAAAGCCCAGCTGTAGTTCACGCCCACAAGAAATTCTCCTGGTAATTTCCAGTTGGTTGACACGATTTTTATCCAATTGCAGGCAGTCTAAGCTTTCCTCGGTAAGTGAAAGACATTGATTGGACCTTAAAAAACATATTAAAAAACTTGCGTAATAGGATTACGTTAGTATTCAATACACTTTACGCAGCTCAGACTGACGTGGTTGTATGGGAACAAAAAATCTCCAGAACTGAGCCTGGAGAGCCGAGCTTATTAGCGGGATGGAAATGAGATTCTGAGATGGAAAATAGACGTTATTCTGAATGGAACAGACAGGAGGGCTTTTTTTTTTTTTCCAACAGATTCAATGGTGAATTCTCATGAAGATTTTTATATGTTTGCAGCCCATTTTCTCGACCAAAATCATGAAAATAAACTGTAATACAATGCAATTACCTACGCCCAAGGAGGTTATGCGATCGAGTCAGTTTATTTGTTTGTCCGTCTGTTTGTTTGTTTGTTAGTGGACAGGATTTCTCGAAAACTACTGGACGGATCTTCACGAAATTTTCACCAGAGGTAGACCTTGGACTATGGACAACTCCGTTAAATTTTTTAAGATTGGCGGAGGTCAGAAATCTCGGATTGCTCTTGTTCTAAATGCTCCAAGTGTCTTTTCTGAGTTGAGCCACATTTGCCCTCTTTCTGAAGCTTAAATCTTGAATTATAAAGCAACAAATTGGGTAACCCATAAATAGCCAAATTGGGCTTCTGGGCAAAGGGGTTAATGACTATTATGATCATTATTTGGCAGTGGCGGAGCCAGAACTTGGAATTGGGGGGTTACAAACATACGTTTAAAACAATTATTCATCCTAACCTGCCATAATTACAAAAATATTCACTACCGAGAGCACTCCACATTGTCAGGTGCTGCTAGTTCTCCCCGTTTAGGTAAGTCATCAATCATATATCTGGAAGCTTATTTGTTGCATTTAAATCAGCGTTATTCAAAACTGCATACGTGTCAACTTGCACACATATGGCTTGAATCTCACACTTTGTAGCCCACTTGGCCAAAACACCCAAGGACGCTTATGCTATGCTCGGGGTCTTTAGTGGTGATCTGTTGTGCATGCGTGCATCTGTGCGTAAACTTCTGGCTTGTCTGCGCTCTAGCGTTTTCAGTTTTTAACCGATCCTTTTCATATTTCACCAGTGTATATATGGTCATAAAGTCTACACCAAGATCGATTTTGAATCGAAACGGGCTAATACTTTGGCCAATAGAGGCCATTCCATTTTGCCCGTGTTTGGCCAAGTGGGTGCAGTGGCTTTTCCACGATTTTTATATTCAATTGCTCACTTCTTATATCAACCCTCGCTGTACTGACAGTGAGAGGCGATATTTCATTGGAATGCGGGTCAGTCATTATTCAATTATGCGTATTTTAGAGATTCTCAAGTGGAATTGAAATCTCTATGCATGGAAGTTATTCAGTTTTTAAACTAAGAATTTAGAAGTTTTTCTTTCGTAATGCATTGGCCTAAAACTAAGTAAATTATGTTTCAGTACTGAACTCAGCCCATTATTTCATTGCTGTTAGATCGCATATGGAGTGAAGCAGTGTCTTCAATTGCCTATGGATTATTACGAGAATTTTAAAACGCGTCAATAAATGAAAATGATTGAGAACTAGCCAGGACGTGGTCAGGATGCCAGGGCGAGGGTCGGAAACGAAAGTTCACTATTCTGACAATAACATAAGGGGGAGCATATTTGGGGTCATTTATTTATTGTTTCTAGCGGTTTTATTGGACGTTGGATGGGCTCATTTTAACTGATCTTAGAAATAATTGTGCCGGTTGGGAAATGCAGTGTGGTGGTCGGTGCATTCCGAATGCTGGACGGGGACGACCAGCATCGGCAGAACCCTGCTTGTGGCATTGTTTATTCTCTTTCGAGACATCACCTGTTCTCTTTCCCAGTGGCGGTCAAAGGGGGGTGCGAACGGGGCACCGGCACCAGGCGGCACCTTACTGGGGGCGGCACTTTGCGAGGAGCGATGAGAAAAAAAAATGCAGGCGAGCCGGAAACACAAAAAAAGCGCCCCATTGCCTCCAAATGGTGCAGCCGCTGCCGCCCCGAAAACATGAAATCAAGCAGGCAGTCTCTCCACGTTACGTTCGCCACGCTCACCCCCACAGGAGCAGCAGGAGCAGCACACCGGTGTATCGCGTGCGTGTAATGGTCAACAAATCAGCCTTTAGCCTGTCTGGCGGCGCCTGCGCTCGCGTCATTAGCGCCGTAAAACATAAACAAACAAGTAGTTGTGTTACACAAGCAGCATCATGCCGAAAAGAAAAAGAATAAAGCTGTCGGGATTCCAGTGCAGAAAAAAGAAGAAATAAGAGGAGGAAAAATGGGAAATAGATAAAGGTGACGTTAGGTTTTTATTTATACAATGTTATTAACTGAGACTAATGTTACCCGAGTTAACCCGCTTAGCTAGCTGAGCAAACGTCAAAGTCTTGCTGTAGCCTGTGTTTGTTTGTTTGTTCTCAAGTCAAACCTTAAACTCCTGCGGCATCTGTGATTCTCAAACTCAAGCAGTGATTCTCAACCAACCAATAGCAAGGACCCCCCCACCAGTTTGCTATGAATTGTGCTACTTAGGCTACCAACTCCATTTAATTTTATCTGAAAATATTTAGTGGGGAAAAAAACTATCAATTTCAAAGTAAAAACCGTTCACAATGCAAACATTAGGATAATAAATGCAATGTATTAGGCTACTTTTCAGGTGTAAGATAACTATAACATGACTGTAAAGGCCGTCGAAATCAGCGTAACCCCCAAAATTTTGGCGGGGGGGTCTGGCAGGGTGCCAAACTAGCTAGGACCGCCACTGCTCTTTCCTTTCACCTGGGACATGTAGTTGTTCAGAGGGCCTTTAGTAAGCTCACCCTTAACGGCTTGACTGCCCGCAAGCCGTTTTTATAAAAGCTGGCCTGATTAACAAATTGGGGTTAGTTTACACATTTTGAGGTTAAATATATCAAAGAACAATATTCTACAGTCATTAGGTGTAGTCCTAGGGCTGTCCAAAATCCTGACAAATTCCAGCATCAATCATTTTTTCCGGATTTAGGATGGCTATAATAAATTACAGGTAACCAGGGGCCGCGCTAGCCACTCACCACTTTAGCCAGTGCGAACAAAATAACGTTATGGCAAAGAAATTTTGCGGTGAATAAGCCACGCTGGCGAAGGCGGAAATTATGAAGAAGAGGCGATATAATCCTATGGACTCGTCAGACCACAGGACATTTTGCCACTTTGCTACAGTCCATTTTAAATGAGCCTTGGCCCACAGAACACGGCGGCACTTCTGGATCATGCTCAACACTATGCTCAATAGAGTTTTAGGTGACATCTGTGGATGGCATGGGGGACTGTGTTCACAGACAGTGGTTTCTTGAAGTATTCCTGGGCCCATTTAGTATTTTCAATGACAGAATCATGCCAGTGAGTGATGCAGTGGCATCTGAAGGCCTGAAGATCACGGGCATCCAGTAAAGGTCTTCAGCCTTGTCCCTTACGCACAGAGATTTTTCCAGTTTCTCTGAATCTTCTGATGATGTCATGCACTGTCGATGATGAGACCTTCAAAGGCTTTGCAATTTGATGTTGAGGAACAATGTTTTTAAAGTATTCCACAACTTTTTTTATGCAAGCCTTCACAGGTTGGAGAGCCTCTGGCCATCTTTACTTCTGAGAGACTCAGCCTCTCTAAGACATCCTTTTTATAACCAATCATGTTACACACCTGATGCCAGTTAACTTAAGTACTTGCCAAATGTTCTTTCACCTGATTCTCTTATATATTAACTGCTTTGTCCAACCCTTTTTTGCATGTGTCCCAACTTTTTTGAGACCAGTCAGAAAATTTGAAATAAGCTCATTTTGTGGATAAGAATGTAAAATATCTCAGTTTCAACATTCGAAATGTTATCCATGTTCTATTGTAAATATCATTTTGGCTCATGTGATCTGAAAGTCATGACATTTTGATTTAATTCACATTTACACTTCGTACCAACCATTTCGGAATTGGGGTTGCAAATCAAGATAGGGCACAAAGATCACTTCATGATTTCGTTGGGGGGAATCCTCCCCAATCAAAGAAGGCAAAAGTCTCAGAGCAGCCACATGACAGAAGCGAAAGCAGGGCTATTCAGCCCAAATGGTTCCAGGATTTTCCATGGCTGGAGCAGTCTGAGAATGCCGACGGGCCACGGAAGCGCTACTGTGTTTGGTGTAAAGAAGCTGGCAAGAAAAGTACATGTGCCTCGGGGAAGACCAGCATTCCGAAAAGGGACGATATTGTGAAGTACAAGTGTGTTCACGACCACAAGTAAGTTACGTGCTCATTTAAAGTCATGACAATAATCTATGAGTCTGAAAGAGCTATTGAAGTAGGCTTGGTCAGTTGGCTGGAGTTTGACAATGCAATACGTCAATACGTTCAATACGTTTGGCCACTTGGTGTATTTTGTTACTGGGGTCATGTTAAGGAAAGAAGTTAAATTAATTTTTGTATAATGCTCAGAAGAATAACGTGACTTATGGGCCATAGGAACATGACTTATGGGACACTATACCAAGGTCTACTTGTGTAGCGATTCTTTTTTAAGTCCGCAAATGTCCTATAATGTAATTTTTACATTTAAACATGTATTCATCAATTTACCAAAAGACATTTATAGAACATCAACTACCTTAAATGTAATTCAAAACATTTTGAAGAACCAGAAAATCCTTTGGGGTCAAGCAATGAGATTTAAACTGGACACAGCATCAGCATCACATCAATTAATGACATTATATGATCGATAGAACAACATGATCAAATAGAAAAACATCAAAAGCCTCCAAAAGACAATATTTGAAATGTTTCAGGCAAATGGCTAAATGTGATTTATGGTACAGAGATGTCCACTTTCTATGTGAGAGAAACAACAAAAATCCCAAAAAATCATTGTGAAAGAATTGCAGGCCTTGGTGACATCTTTTCTGCTGACTGCTCCTCAACAGAGCAAAGATTGTTTGAAACTCCTGGGCCTACATCAGCTGAATGTTCACAACCTGCAAAACCTGAAGTTTTGTCATTCTCTTCCAGTTAAAGATAAAAAAGAAAGGAAGAAAAGCATGTCATCTCCGAAACATCAGTAGCAGAGTGAAAGAACATTTGATAATGGTGGTTCAACTACTTCAAAACAATGGGCTGCGCATGTACCCGGAAGAGTCTTGATTTCCTGCCCTTGTGGGCTCCAGGTTTTATCTAATTCTAATTAGATAATTAATATCTAATTAATATCTAGTTGTGGTCTCAACTGCATCCGGATCAACATAGAGGACATACTGTTCCTGATAGGTTTGCAAATTCAGAAGGTGTAGGTGCATTCAAACATCAGCCCTAACTTTTTCGGAGACCCGATGCTTTTCAGTGCCCCCTATTTCATCAGTGCAACCTTTTCCATGTGAGGTGGTTGAAAAATTCAATCTAGATCGGACAACCATAAGAGTAAAAAGAGCACAGTGGTGCTTTGTTTCTGGTTTCATCGTATCTGTGCCAAATTTGGGGCGGCACGGTGTCACAGTGGTTAGCACTGCTGCCTCACAGCAAGAAGGTCATGGGTTCGAATCCTTTCTGTGTGGAGTTTGCATGTTCTCCCCATGTTCCCGTGGGTTTCCTCTGGGTACTCCGGGTTCCCCACCCACAAAAACATGGATCACAGGAACACTCCAACCAGTACCCCTGACCAAGGAACTGGCTTTAGAACTGGAGTTGGTCCCCGGGCGCTGCTCTGTGGCTGCCCACTGCTCCTAACTATAGGATGGGTCAAATGCAGAGGACAAATTACCCCACGGGGGTTCAAGTATATCTTATCTTATCTTAAATTTGTGACTTATGGAACAAAACAATCAAGTCATACGAAGAAAAGGCAGCAGAGCAATTGGAACATCCTGCTGCTCCATGCATATCCTGACCTCACCAAAGCAAAGAGAAAAGCTCCTTCAAAAATGCACAAAATAACTTATTCATCACGTTTCACATTGTTTCTTTCATGCATAAGAGAAACCATGTGATACGTGACTTATGGGACATTTGCACCAATCATGTTTGAGGTCACATAAATACAGTTTTGACATTCAGCAGGCTTGTTTTAGAGTGCAGCTGGCGCAAGTGCAGGGGGGTCATGAAAAGATGAACCATGAAGGAAATGCTTTGAGGCTTCCTATCTCTGGTAGGGATTGTTGAAAACCAAGGATAGTCATTGTCAATTATGAAAATATTGAAACTTCAAAGTGGTGTTATTTTTCAGTAGAGTACGCCATTCCTTAAATATTCACTGGTTTTGATAGAAAAGGTAATGCATGTTTCAATAGCATAAATACCATAACTGCAAATGTTTTTTTAAACAAAAAAAATGGAACTTTTCCATGGAATTGATCAAAAATAAGTGTGGGCAGGGAGTTGAAGACTGACCCAATGGGTGGCTTGCCAACACAGGGAGGTGGGTTGCAGTCAATGTCAGTTCTGTAGACCCACCACATCCTTCTCCACTCTCCGGAAGAAATCTGACCTGGTGTTTTGGTTCCAGTGGCGTGCCAGAATTTAAACCTGAATATAATAAAAACAAAACAAACAGTTTCATGCTCTTCATTTAACAAAATAGCCGCAAGACTGAGGTTTACACTATGCTGTAACATGAGGAGCACATATGACTGGTGACACATGCCCAAAATCGAACTTGGCCTTGATTTTCTTTCCTTATACACGCATATAAAATAAGAACAGGATCAGTGAAAAACTGAGGACGCTATAGCGCTGACAAGGTAAAAAGTTTACGGACACATGGAAGCACAACAGACCACCATAAAGGCATCTAACCACAGCATAAGCCCAACTGGCCTAGAGGCCAAGCGGGCTGAAAATTAAAAATAAACATATTAGACAAATCATGTTGTAGAAACTTGCTAAATTTCTACCAGTAAATGACTCCGCATTCCATCAGAATGAGTTAAATGACAGCAGGGTTCTGCCCAGGATGCTAGGAGTGCTGGACAGAAAATCTCCTAAGCTGACAATCCGCCTTCTGTGAGCTACGAAGCATAATACACATTATTCATTAAATATCTTGTCAATGAGGGGCACAGGTTTAATCTGAGAGTTGGAAGGAATATGTAATGCGAGTGCGCGCAGCACACTCGCTGCCAGTAGACGATTGGTCATACGCGACAAACGCTGTCTCTTATGTGAACACGAAGATATTTAGGTCAGGAAAGCCTCGTTAGAGATGAAGAGTTGATAAGCAGCTTTGTAGGACCGCTTAACGAGACTGTGGTTGTTAGGCTTAGTGAAGCCCAGCAATAAGTGAAAGCATTGTTCATTTGCACACTGTTACTGTGTGGGGGGGAAATCATTTTTGATGTTTTATAAAGTTCATACAGCAGTAGGTTTGAATATCCATGCAGTGCTGTATTTAACACAGCGGGCAACATGAATCACTGTCGGCATCAACTAATGCGGAATCTATAAACTACTCTGTTCATTTTATTAAAACAAGAGCCATCTTGCAATGGCGGATCCCCCCGGTTGTAGGTTGTGTAACCTACAGGTTGTGTGGATAGACGGACGGACCAAAACCCCAAAAGGCACAACTAGACCATAAGGAGAAGCTCATACCAAATTTGGTGTTTGTAAGTGGTATAGATTTCGAGTTCTGGTCCAGAAACGATTTTATTACAGACGGACGGACGGACGGCCGGACACACTGATCGCTATATCCCCCCGCATTATATGCCGGGGGGGATAATAAAAATAAACAATAATCATTCTAATAAAATTACGATGACGGATAATAATTGATTATGACAAAATTTTTATGCCCCTGCCCATCACAATGAGGGACAATCAAAAAGTGTAACGCGACCTCTGCCCCCAAAACACCATACCAACAGTGGAGTTTGGAGGTGGGAACACCATGGTCTGAGGCTGCTTTTCAGCATGGTACTGGCAGACTTCAAATAATTGAAGGAAGGATAAATGGAGAAATCAACCAAGACATTCTTGATTGTTATGGCCCCCTTTTCTTATTACAATCTACAACACAACAGCAACAGCAAGGGATGACAGACACAGTTTTAAAAACTTAAACACATTTAATTAAACACAACAACTAACTAAACTGACAAAGATTGAATAGGAAAAAAAAAAGAAATATTTACTGTCCCTTTTTGTGGGGTGGCTTGGTGATGTCCTGGATAATGAAAATGCTCAAACACAGGCAAAGAAATCCACAAAAGAAACGTCACAGGTCTTGAACAGAATGGCAGGTCTGGTCATCTTCTTGCAATTTCTCCTACCCCTTTACTGTCTCAATTCTTTTCCTTATATACTCTTTTGCAGACCCCACCCACATTTAGACCTCTTTTTTTTAATTTTCTGAGACTTGCCCCAGACATGTCCAGGACATGTCTAAACATGACTCCAGTCTGAGCTTAACAAAAAAAAGGTAAATACTGCCATCTAGTGGCCTATATTCACATTACATGATAAGAATCTGCTGCCATCTACCAGGATCCTGAAGATGAAATGAGGGTGATGATGTTTTAGCAAGACAATGATCCCAAACACACAGTCAGCGCAAATCTCAAATGATTTCAGAGAAAGAAAATAAAGCTGCTCGAATGGCCCAGTCAATCAACTGACTTGAATCCAATTGAAAATCTACGGAAAGAACTGAAGATCAGAGTTCATAGAAGAGGCCCCCAGAACCTTCAAGATTTGACAACAGTCTGCATGGAAGAATGGACCAAAATCACACCTGAGCAATGTATGCGACTAGTTTCTCCATTAGGTATTGAATATTAAATAGAATTTAGCAAGCATGTTCAATACTTTTATCCTGCAGGGTGTGTCCTGGCCAGAAATTTCACTTAGCCACAGTGGCTAATCACCCCAAACTTCAGCTAGCCACAGAGAAAACCATTTAGCCATACATTTTGCCTTACATTTTAGTTAGAAACCTGAGAGAACTTGGAATCAGTCAAACAGTGTGCGTACACAGTCACAGACTAAGTGCACAGATATTCAGAGACTAGTAGGTCGGCATCATCTTAACAGCGACACCTGAACTATAGTGGTTACTGGCAGTTACAAGACATTTTCAAATACAGTGCCAATGTAATTAGTACAGGCTGCAAAATGCATTTAAAAAAAATCATATTTTCAAACTGTGATTAAAATTCAAACATGGAGAAAAATCCATCACACATTTTTGAACAGGTAGGAATGACCCTGTTCAAACTGCGTGATGAGAGAAAACACTGTACTAGTATCCTGACCTCTGTCGGTGTTGGCTTTCCTGCAGCCGTAATGTGGTTTGCATGCTACTAGAGATGAAAAGAATAAAATCAGACAGTTGTTCAGAAAATGGAATTGCTGCATATTTTTCACAGAAAAATAGTAACAGAACTTTTAAAACTAACACCCACCTAAGCTTTAGGACAAGCTGCACACAGTCACATGGTATAGCAATATTGTGGCAACAGAGAGCTGGTTCAAGTGCCAGCTTTGCAAGATTGCCAAGTATTAAGACCATCCTCCAGTCTAATTAGAAAACCAAAAACCAGTGAAGTTAGCACATGATGTTAATCGTAAAAACAGAATAAAATGATTTGCAAATCCTTTTCAACTTATATTCAATTGAATACACTCCGAAGACAAATGTTTAATGTTCAAACTGAGAAACTTTTTTTTTTTGGAAAATAATCATTAACTTCGAATTTAAAGGCAGCAAAACATTGCAAAAAAGTTGGCACAGGGGCCTTTTTACCACTGTGTTACATCGCCTTTCCTTTTAACGACACTCAGTAAACGTTTGGGAACTGAGGCGACCAATTTTTGAAGCTTTTCAGGTGGAACTCTTTCCAATTCTTGCTTGATGTACAGCTTAAGTTGTTCAACAGTCCGGGGTCTCCGTTGTCGTATTTTACGCTTCATAATGCGCCACACATTTTCAATGGGAGACAGGTCTGGACTACAGGCAGGGCAGTCTAGTACCCGCACTCTTTTACTACGGAGCCATGCTGTTGTAACACGTGCAGAATGTGGCTTGGCATTGTCTTGCTGAAATAAGCAGGGGCATCCATGAAAAAGACGTTGCTTGGATGGCAACATATGTTGCTCCAAAACCTGTATGTACCTTTCAGCATTAATGTTGCCTTCACATATGTGTAAGTTGCCCATGCCTTGGGCACTAATACACCCCCATACCATCACAGATGCTGGATTTTGAACTTTGCGCCTATAACAGTCCGGATGGTTCTTTTCCTCTTTGGTCCGGAGGACACAACGTCCACAGTTTCCAAAAATGATTTGAAATGTGGACTCTTCAGACCATAGAACACTTTTCCACTTTGCATCAGTCCATCTTAGATAATCTTGGGCCCAGCGAAGCCGGCGGCGTTTCTGGGTGCTGTTGATAAATGGCTTTCACTTTGCATTGAAGAGTTTTAACTTGCACTTGCAGATGACAGTGGTTTTCTGAAGTGTTCCTGAGCCCATGTGGTGATGTCCTTTACACACTGATGGCAGTTTTTGATGCAGTACCGCCTGGGGGATCGAAGGTCACGGGCATTCAATGTTGGTTTTCAGCCTTGTCGCTTACGTGCAGTGATTTCTCTGGATTCTCTGAACCTTTTCACAATATTACGGACCGTAGATGATGAAATCCCTAAATTTCTTGCAATGGCTCGTTGAGGAATGTTGTTTTTAAACTGTTCGACAATCAGCTCACGCATTTGTTCACTAAGTGGTGACCCTCGGCCCATCCTTGTTTGTGAATAACTGAGCATTTCAGGGAAGCTGCTTTTATACCCAATCATGGCACCCACCTGTTCCCAATTAGCCCGTTCACCTGTGGGATGTTCCAAATAAGTTTTTGATGAGCATTCCTCAACTCTCTCAGTCTTTTTTGCCACTTGTGCCAGCTTTTTTGAAACATGTTGCAGGCATCAAATTCCAAATGAGCTAAAATTTGCAAAAATTACAAAGTTTACCTGTTCGAACATTAAGAAAGTAGTCTTTGCAGTGTATTCAATTGAATATAGGTTGAAAAGGATTTGCAAATCATTGTATTCTGTTTTTATTTACGATTTACACGACGTGCCAACTTCACTGGTTTTGGGTTTTGTACAAAACATAAGGCGAACCCTGTACTAAGCATGCAAGTGGGCATGTATGATCGCACTTTTTAATTGCATATCGAAAATAAATGCGTCTTTCAAACAGGAGATAGCAAATACCAACGGGACTCCCTAAAGTGAATGACGAATAAAATGCAATGACGAATGAGAGGTAAATTTTAGCACAATGAATGGTCCCTTGTCATTCAGTTTGTTACAATATAGAATGACAGATTTTATACATGATATTCCGCCTCCCAAAGACTCTTACAACTACAAATGAGTTGCACTAGGCTGAATGACATTCATTTGATAAGATATATCATCTTCAGGAAATGGAATAACACTGATTTAAGGTGGAATGACACTGTTTTTAAATGGAATGACTAACTTTCAAGTCAAAACATCCTTCATATCACCATTCAGAAACGGAATGTCACTGCTTTAATTGGAATGACACACTTTTGAGTTATTATATCCTTAATATCACCTTTCAGAAATGGAATGACACTTATTTAAGGTGGAATAACATTCTTTCGGATCATTATGCCCCAAATACTACCTTTCAGAAAGTGACACTCTAAAAGTGGAATGACACTGTTTTCAGGTGGAATGACACACTCTTGAGTTACAGTACATGTATTCTCAATACTACCTTTCAGAAACTGAATGACACTCTTTCAAAGTAGAATGACACTGATTTCAGGTGGAATGACATACATTACTTTTGGGTCATTATACCCCCAATATCACCTTTCAGAAACTGAATGACACTCTTTAAAAGTGGAATGACACTTTTCTGGTGGAATGACACACTTTTGAGCAATCATATCCCCAATACCAATTTAAAGACACTGAATGACACTCTTACACAGTACTTTTGTCAAAATCCCACTGTTGAAAAATATGTAAATCTATTAAGTTCAAATTATGCTCCATTACAATCAAAACTGTCATTCCATGCTAAAAATTTACTTTGCTTCTTTTAAATATTATTTGTATGTATGTGTGTTCTCTATATCATTTTATATAGTTCATGAGAATAAAATTCTGTTCTGTTTTGTCATTCCACTTTGAATTCATTCAGTTTCCGAAAGGTGATATTGGGGGTATAATGACCCTAAAGGTATGTCATTCCACCTAAAAACAGTGTCATTCCACTTTTAAACATTGTCATTCAGTTCCTGAATGGTAGTATTGGGAGTAAGATGACCTGAAAGTATGTCATTCCACCTAAATACAGTGTCATTCCACGTAAAATCAGTGTCATTCCGTTTCTTAAAGGTGATACTGATGATATAATTACTTGAAAGTATGTCATTCCTGTTGTGTTGTTTATGAAGGGTGCTCAGTAGCACGCGCCGCGACGCGGAAATTACGACACACGCCGACGTCATGTATCGTGCGTCCGCACTTCTCTGCTCAGTGATTAAAGGTTGAGACCAGGGACTGTATAAAAGATGGACGGCCGAACGTCTCCTGAAAAGTGAAGCAAAAGCGTCTCGATCGCCAACTACTGGCAGGCTGCAGTAAAAATTATAGGCCCGCCCCCTCCATGTTAGTGAAGGGGAGAAATGCGAGACAGGAAAAATTGTGTACATGAAAAATAATTTATTTCTGAAGATGGTTTCTTCATTTTTAGGAAGTTCTTACCATACTGATATATATTCTAGCGTCAATTTTTCTGATCAGTTTTCTGTAAACCTTTTATTTGATATTATGCGAAAGGGGCGTGTAGTCATAATAAACACAGTGATTGACAACCGCAGAGCGCGTGGACTAAGTCCCGATAGCGCCTGCCCCCTGCGTACTTCGTTTTGTGAATAGTAATTTCGCGTAGAGCTGGAGCGGGAACGTCGACAGGAGCCTTGACGTTGTCTGACATTCTTCACAGCTAACAGCGATTGTGCTTCAAGCAGGGCAGACTGCAACCAAAAACGACGAAATGAGTTGCTCTGCTGTGAATTTCACAAACAAGTTAACCGTCCGGACCGATGGAAAGGATCTTTGCAGTTTTTTGGTAAGTTAATTTTATTTTTTGTTTGTTGAAGTTTTACGGTCAGTGAAGTTATTACCAAGTAAGCTAGCTACCTTGGCTACGTTAAGACAGCAAGTAGAGTAACAGACGTTTACGATGAATATGGAGAAAATGGTTATCGGTAGCCATTCGTAACTGGCAAAATATACATTTTTAATTTTAGGGAATACCTATTAAGGTAAGCTTTTGAATGAAGTCAACGGCTCTGTGTCATATAATGTCGTTCTTCTGTACTTGAACTTGAAATTTTGAGCCAGTGCCGCAGTAGGTTCAGCCTTTAGCTTCCAGTTCTGCCGTCGGTATCTCGGAATTTTAGAACGAACAGAGACTGCGAGTGTCTCGGCCCGGTAGGAATTCTGCTTGATGTCGCTCAGGCTAATAAAGGGTAAAGGCTGCAGCGAGCTAATCTACCTTTCAACAGACGAGCCCAAGGTTCGAGTGTTTTCGTAAGCATCAGCAAGCCAACTTCTCGTTTTTCAGTGGGTAACGTCAATACAGCTTAAGTCCAACCTTATTTTGTGATCCTACGGACAGCGGCTAAAACTGCAAGGAAAACTAATTGGATCAATGGTACAGATTATTTTACCAACGACAGTATGACAAAAATGAGACATGCCGAAAGCGGATTCAATTCATTCATACTTTCAATGTGAATTCGGCAGGTTTCGGATGAAATTACGGATGGAATCAATGCATCTACTTCAGTGGAATTGGCTAGTGAACGGGATAACTCTTAAAAGATTGATCGGACGAAGTATCGAGAAAAGCTGACATTTCGAGTTTGGCCTGGAAAGAGAAGGGGCACAAACTGTAAATGAGGGAGTGGTGTAAACTGGAAATAATAACTTTTAGAAATTGTTTGTCGCGTAATGGATGTTGCGCTATTAAATTATACATTAATTATTGCTGCGTTTGCTATGGAGTCACGTTAACTAGCGAGCTAGCTGACTTCAGTTAAGTTAACTGACCTTGCACACGGCAATTTATGATCAATTAATTCAGCCAATGAAACACATTTGTTAAAGTAGTGCTTTCAGTATCTTAATTTCGACAGTCAGAGCTGAGTTTGGGCGTTCCACAATGACAAGATAATATTTTCCATGATCAGCTTTATAATTTCTCGAAAAGCAGAGTGAGTTCTTTTGAAATGTGATGTCTCTTCATATACAAACTATGTTTGAGACACGTTTCAAGTCCGAATAGGTGCATGTATTTCTCAAATTCATTCAACTATCTGGTTGTCAATACGAGATCTCAGCCATAGTTAATGCAATTCCGATTGAAAGTAAATTTTCTGACCTTGCATACAGTTGTCAAGAGAATAACACAAAGAATTTGTGCTATAATTCAAGCTACCGTGGTTTCATTTAAATATTTGAGTGTGCAGCTGTTTTTTGACTGGTGGAGTATTTCTGTATCAGACCTGCTGTACCATGTTACCCCACATAAAAAGGAATGTAAATTGGTAGCAGGAAGAATTTAGTTTCTAAGTATTTAAAGCTGCATATCACTCCATTCTATTTTTTTATGTATGTAAAACCTGCCATAAGAAAAATTGCCAGATGTATGGGTTGGAATTCTACTTTACTGCTGTCATGGTAGGGCAGACTGCACTTAAGGTTTCAGACAAAAGCTTCACAAATAATTCAATGTGTTTTTTTTTATCAGGTGATTACAGAAGCCGCCCTCAAATTCAGACCTCAGCATTACCCAGTGAAGACTTGGAGCATGCCACAAGCAATTATTTTGTTGTATTGCTGGAAGATCCTTCTGAAGTAATTTGAAAATGAAAACCTGATAAAATGCTTGTCAAAACTGCTCAACTATGCATTGTCACAGAATCCTGCAATGGTTCTGTTTGACCATAATTTACAAGGAAGTAGGTAAGTCCATGTTGACAGTAATAATGGACTTCTAACTGGTTTCTCCTATGTATGCTTGTTCCGTCTGTGTCACCTTCCTTATATGTCATCGTCTTCAAAAATTGGCATAAACTGTCTTTTTTTTTTTTTTAAATAATGCATTCAGAAGCTGTTCATCTTCACTACTGAGCCTTCAGTATTCCAACAAACACTCGAGTCATCTGTCCTTGGACTGGGAGCACATGGGAAATGTTATGTAATTGAATGCACATTTCCTGTTATGTACAATAAAGGTCTTTACATTTACATTGAGCAGAGACTTCACTCTGGAATTCTTTCACATACATGTCCTCTGCTGCAGTAAATCAGGCATGCAAATGAGTGTTAAATAAAAAAAATGTATTTAAACAAAAACCACACTGCATGTAGTTGTCTGTGGTCCATCAACAACCTACTGGCTACATTCGCCGTGGGGAAACATGAAGGAGGCCCCATCAGGTGGAAAGGTTTGGAGAAAGGAAGGTGGATTGAGAGGAAGAGCTAGGAAAACAATAGGTATGATGGCTAGTATAAAATAAATGAATAAAAAGTACATCAAAGATCACATATAGCAAACAAACTATGACCTTTTTTTGTGCCCATAACTGATGTTGAAAATCCAAATCCAGCATCACCCTTCTGGATTTGGTCTTTCAGATGCAGGGCAATGTTATTTAAAAATATAATTTCCCATAGGGGTGAAATGAACTCTGTCATGCAAAAATTGGCCAGGATCTCTGCTTTATCTGATGAGGATACAAAATCTTTCCACCAATATGCGAAACAAAGGTAGCCATCACACAGTTGATATATCGCCGGGCTTTTTCAATCCTCTTTGGATGGGAAGACCTGCACCGACATCGCTAGGTGATGGCAAAGAAGATAATCTTCATCCAAGGGAACTGCCTATGAACATCTTCCAAGTCCTGCTTGATCCCTGCGACAAGCTTCACACTCTTGATTTTTCCGAAGTCATTCCCACCACAGTGGACCAGCAGGACCTCCTGCGCAGCTCTTCCTCTCAGGTACTGGTGGATAAAGGGGAGGAGGTTTCCCCAAACTACGCCACCCTAGCCAAACCACTGGACTTGGGCATCCAAACCAAGGTTGGTCTCAATGGTCTCCATGCGTGGTTTTTCCCCACGGCAGAGGTAGTTGTCCCCTATGATATAAACTTTTGGCCCTGTTGGTTGTTAAGTGCAAATGTCACCTTTAAATGATACACTTCTGCTGGCTTTTTATGGAATTTAGCACATTTAATATTTCTATTCTTTCTCTCCATATTTTATCTGGAGGTATTGTGCTTTTTATGCATGAAATGGATGTGATTTAATGTTATAAATCAGTTTTTAAGGCATTCTCCCGTGAAAAGTCTTGTGCGTTAATAACCACAAGCGTCGGTTTTTTTACATATTCCCATGAGATTTATACATACTCTTGGCCACTGTGGAGGATGCTGACTCCATTTCGTCGTCTGAAAATTAGGATAACAAAAATTGAACAATTACTATGCATTCAAATACATCGAGTCCACAAAAAAGAACGTGGAGGGGGGTTGCATTGCTAAGTTAACTATCACAGAGAATTAATTGCCGGTCCTCCAAGGCTGGTCAGGATGGTTATCTTCAACTGCAAACATTTTTAACAAATACAACATTAGCTAGCGGTAAGATAGGCGACTACTTAAACACAGCAAGCTAACTTTGGTTCGAAGGACAGTGTATTTTAATTCAAAACTCGATTTAGCGTTCTAACGTGTTAATTAAAAGTTCGACCCATTACTCAGCTAGTACATGCGCATACGAAATGGAACTTTCCCGGTGGAACGTCAATTAGAAAATACAACGAAAGTCGGCGTTAATATGCTCGCCACTCGCAACGTTGGGTAAGTGACGATGGAGAACATTGGCTTACATTACTTAATGTAATTAGCTGCATACCTAGCTAGTCAAACAAGATTCAGTTCTAAGATATCATAGATAGCCAGTTAGGTACTTCAACTAATTTCGTAACAGATGACTGTGAGGTGGGGAATGTTTTGCCAATGAGGCCATTAACTTTTTGAACGAGCCCGCGAATATTTATGCTGCCGGCAGTCGTTGGGTCCTTTCACTTCCCTGCACCGTCTCCGTGTGAGAGCTGGGCTGGCCATTACGGGCACTTACGTTAATAGCGCAGCTGCCAGACCAGGTGAAAAGTTCAGGGGGCTGGTCGGATGGTGTGTGGGTGGGATTCGAAAGCGCGGCTCTACCCCCCGATCACTACTGCGCCGACTCAGGCTCCAGATGTGCAACATGGCAGCGGCCATATCGAGGATATTTTGGCTCCATTTTTGTTGAATGGGAGTGAATGGAGACGCGTCGTCCATCTTTTATACAGTCCTTGGTTGAGACGGACACACTTGACTGGTGATTATTTGAGGTTAAGAGACAGTAGACAAAAATTCCATATAAAAACACTGTCATTCCATCTTAAATCAGTGTCGTTCCGTTTCTGAAAGGTGATATTGATGATATTACAACTTGAAAGTAAGTCATTCTGCCTAGAAGCAGTGTCATTCTATTTTCTAAAGATGATATCACTAATCAATAGAATGTAACGTTAGTTTAGCATAGTGCTGCTATATATTCCTTCATCTGCTTTTGTAACAGTGTGTAGGAGGTGGAGTAACATGTATAAAATCTGTCATTCTGTATTGTAACACAATGAATGACAAGGGACCATTTATTGTGCAAAAATAATATCTGTCATTCGTCATTCACTTCAGGGAGTCCCTAAAAAGGGTTACCATATAGCCTACCTTTAAGCAGGTTGGTCTCGATGCTGTCCCGGACTAGTTTCCAGTGAACACCGGGAGGTTTATAAACCGCGAACAATCCTTCCAGTCCACGAAACAATCGAGCAGCGCGACTGCACATTACAGCAAATCCCACGAATAATATTACAAAAAATCTTCATTAACAAAATGAAGTAAATTGTCGTAAATGCTGGTCGTAGACTGGCTATATTACGTGTTCCGGAGCCCGACGCGCACGAACACATTGGAACTTCCTAATTCTAAGAGGACGAAAATCAACGACTCAGTCAAAAAAAATCCACCAATTCTTAACCACTTTTATTTCACCTTTGAGGAACATGTTATATGGTAAAGGAAATGGAATTCCTCACGGCTCAAATGGATAACCGTGTTGCAAAGAGAATTCGAATGCACTAACACAAAGTAACACATGCGCATGCAGTCTTCTTCTTCTTCTTTGTTGAGTTTTATTACGTCTATATACAGTCAGTAGGTGCATTACCGCCACCAACTGATATGGAGTGTGGATCAAGAGGTCGAGTATTTATCATTCGACAAAAATAAAAAATAAAAAAACCCCTCATATCTTATCAATTAGGTTCGTCATTATAAAATACTGAACCATTATTTTATGACACTTGCCTCTCGAATCCTGTCGTAGGATATCTATTAAATCGAAGTGCATTTTTTCCTTTCTTAAATTTTCAGTCATAAGCCTTCTTTCAGCTTCGTATTTCTCACAGTACTTCACCACATGTTCCATTGTCTCTTCCTGCCCACAGAGGTCACACCTACCTGTATTGTGTTTACCCATTTTGAATAATGAACTATTAAGTCCAGTGTGTCCAAATCTTAGTCTTGACATTAGTGTCTCGTCTCTTCTATTCCCTCCCCAGATAGCAAGCACCTCCGCTCCGGATCTGCCCCGACTCAGTGTCGACTCCAGCTGATCCGGCTCAGAGCCGGGGCAGATCCGGAGCGGAGGTGCTTGCTATCTGGGTCAGTTCTCCCACTTTCCTTTGAATTCTATAAAACCATCTTCCTGTCCTCTCTTCCTCCCATTGCTTTTGCCATCTTTCCCTCAATCTCTGCTGAATAATGCTCTTTATTTCAGACTTGCTAATGTTAACAGCCAACTCTCTGTAACTATTTCTTGTGACCTCCTTGGTAACCTTGTCTGCCATTTCATTCCCCTTGACACCAATGTGTGCCGGTACCCATAACAATATCACTGTTAGACCCATCATTTGAATCCGGTATAAGGTTTGTTGTATTTCTATCAGAATGTCTGATCTGCATTCTGAATTACTGTCCTGTACACTAGTTCATGATGCACTTGAATCTGAACAAATGATTGCTCACAACAGTCTTGTTTCTTCTACCCACTGGACTACCAACAATACTGCTAGCATTTCTCCTGTATAAACTGACACTCCGTCACGGATCCTTTTCCCTACTTTTAAATTAAACTCTGGAATAATGCAGGCTATTCCTATCTTATTAGCTAAATTCTTTAATGCATCTGTATATATCTTGACATAACCAAGATAACTATCAATATACTCCTCTACTGTGTTTGAATTGAATGTATACTTCCTATCCTTGTTCTTCTTTTCTAATAGTGTGAAATCTACCGTGGCATTGGGAAGTATCCACGGTGGTATTGCTGGCAACGGTACAGTTGGACTCACATAAAAATGATCAAGTTCTGCTGCTTTCTGTGTTACTGTCCATCCAAAGCTTTTTGTTCCCCTCCTCTCTTTTTCCCCAACATGGCTTTAGAGTGTCAAGTGTTGGGTGATCTTGCTTCTGACCCTGTAGATTAGCCCACTAATTTAATGACAGCTGTATTCTTCTCATTTCGAGTGAATTTCATTCATTTCTACCTGTAGTGCTGCTGCTGGGGTTGTCTTAAATGCAACAGTGCATTTTCTCAAAGCCTCATACTGAATCTTATCTAACTTTTTAAGAGATGCATTGGCAGCTGATCCATATACCACACACCCATAGTTTAATACTGATCTAATTAACCCGGTGTTTATAGTTTTCAAAGCAATTCTATCTGCCCCCCACTCACATCCAACCAAACACCTCCTTAAATTTAATACTTTTTCACATTTATCCCCTACTTTTTGAATATGTACAGCCCAAGTAGTTCTTTCATCAAACCATAAGCCTAAAAACTTAAAGTACTGAAACTTCTCCAAATCCTGATTATATAACTTGAGTTTTACCTCCTTACCAATTCTTTTCTTTATAAAGAACATTACCTTTGTCTTATCTACAGAAAATCTGAAACCCCCTTGTATGACCTCTCTTCCACTTCCCTAACAGCCCCCTGCATTTTCTTAACAATATACTCCACATTCCTGCCTCTCGTCCAAACTGCCCCATCATCCGCAAAACGTGAGAATCCCAACCCACTCCCCACTTCCATAAATACATCATTGATCATTAGAGAAAATATTAATGGGCTCACAATGCTTCCTTGAGGTGTCCCATTTTCAGCAATACATTTTTCTGAATATTTATTTCCTATTTTGACTTGTATTAATCTTTCAAACAAAAAATCCTCACCAAATTTGCAAAGTCTGATTAATAATCCTTCTCTCCACATCATATCATAGGCCTTTTCAATATCAAAGAAGACAGCCACTACACTTTCTTTGTTTATCTGTGCTTTTCTAATTTCATGCGCTAAACATAAAGCTGGGTCCATAGTGCTCCGTCCTCTCCTAAAACCACTCTGGTATTTAGAGATATACCTTTCATTCTCAATATAATACGTCAACCTTTCATTTATCATTTTCTCCATTATTTTGCATGTATTAGATGTTAAAGAAATTGCTTGATAATTCCCTGGGCTTGTGCAATCTTTTCCCTGTTTGCGTATTGGGATTACCACAGCCTCCTTCCAGCTGTGGGGCAATTTCCCACTCTCCCAAACTTTATTATATTATTCCAGTAAAATATCCTGTCCCCACTCACTGAGATGACTAATCATTATATAGCAAATCCGATCTTTTCCTGGTGCCAACATCCTGGTTTTCCTGAGAGTGCGGTTCAGTTCTGTCTTCATAAATGGCATGTTAAGTTGGTCATTGGTGTCGTCCTCCTGCTGGAGTAGCTTGTTATTCTCTGCCATCGTAATTTCCTTTCCTCTTCTTCCCTTCTCATTAATATTGTTTGAACTGTGAACTTTGACCAAAGTTTGGGCCAGCATCTCTGCTTTCTCTTCATCTCTAACTGCTGTGGTATTTCCATCATTTAAAACTGGATGAGCATACTCTCTTTTAATCCCATTCATTCTTTTTATCATTTTCCAGATTTTCCCAATTATTGTCTCCCTTCCCACTGAGTAACTAAATTTCCTCAAAAAATCCTTTGCACTTTTTATGATTCTCCTAACATTTGCTTGCCACCTTTTATATTCAATAAGATTCTGAAAACAATGATTTCTTTTTAAAATTTTAAAAGCTCGATTTTGCACATATGCATGATGACGGTCGCGATTGAAATATTGCAGCCGCGCAGAATTGTGGGATAGTATCATTTCCTTTCTTATCGAAAAGGATAGTAAGAGCACTCTCTCTCTCTCTCTCTCGCTCGTTGGGTTATGTGAACCCTGTTATAAAGGAGGCAAATTAGGAAACGCTAAGGCACCTCTCCTTAACATTTAAAAAAAATTGCAATGCACTGGTTGCCACCATGCCACGTAATTATTTCCAGATCATATTTGAGAAAGGACTAATGCTGCATTCGGTGACGCGTCCCACGAGCCATGTTTTCGAGACACGACTGGTGAATTCCTTCTATATGAGTACAAATGAAAACGCACCACTTGAAAAAAGTCATTATTTAAGTTCAAATGAACTTCAATATAATTTTTATACAACAACAACACTACAGTGACGTCACACGACATGCCAGGTGCAAGAAATGCGAGAATTTCAAGTTAATTGTAACGCTAGGCAATTTTTTGCAAAAACGCAACATCTTGCACGCACACCACGGGAAAAATGAATTTCACTCTGAATTTGTGCACACATTGCCTTTAAAAGCATGTGAATCCGAATAAAATTTCACTTCTTCACTGACACTTATGAAACGTTGACACTACGCCGCGACTTACAGCCCCTGAAAGGTAACGTGCCATAGGCATGCTTCAAATTGGCACCAGCACCAGGGAAATTGCCAGACGACTACACTGCGCACACACATCGATCGCAAGTCTCCATCAAAGGTTTCTGCAAACGGGGAGCACTCGGGACCGTCCTCGACAAGGTCAACAACGTGTGACAACGGCACGTCAGGACCGTCAGATCGTACGGGATCATGTCCGAGACCGAACACTACCAGCGACAAGAATGGCTTCTCAAGTCCAAGGACGACGTGGATTCATTCACCCTAACACCGTACGGAACCGTCTGCGAGCTGCAGGCCTGCGTGCATGACGTCCTTATTTCGGCCCCATACTGACGGATCGTCACCAAAACCAGCGTCTACAGTGGGCAAACAGGCACCAGAATTGGCGACTACGACAATGGCACGGTGTCATCTGACGAGTCACGATTTCACTTAAGGAACGCAGATGGCCGTATACGTGTTTGGCGGAGACGTGGTGAACGTTATAACGCCGATTGTGTCGTTCAAACGGACCGTTGGGGTGGTGGCAGCGTTATGGTGTGGGGTGGAATAAGCTACTGTCACAGAACCCCTCTCCATATCTGCAGAGGAAGGGTGAACGGCGTCTACTACACGCGTTCCAACAGGGCAACGCTAGGGCACATACTGCAAGGGTGTCCATGCAGTACCTTGCACAGCAGAACATCACCGTGCTTCAGTGGCCAGCTCTGTCACCCGACCGCTCCCCTATCGAGCACTTATGGGATGAAATTGGACGACGTCTTTCACGTCGACGCCAGATGGACAACATCCGAGAACTTGAGGTTGCCGTTGTTCGGGAGTGGAATGCTATCACTCAGAACACTATCCAGAGACTGATCAACTTCATGCGACGACGACGACGACGATGCACCGCATGTGTCAATGCAAATGGCGGTCACACCCGTTATTGACTTTCCTGTTTGACCCCTACACCAGTTAAACCTCTCTCACGCATTAACATTATCGTGAATGAAATTGAATGATGTTTACATTTCTTCTTAAATCATTCATTATCTCAAATGCATTATATGTATATACTTCACATATCAATCTGTGGAGCTATTCCAGATTTCGTGAGTGGTGCGTTTTATATATAGATCTATGGTGAATTCCGTTCTTTTGACCTCACGACTATGGCAAGCAGATAGTGCCATTATTCGTCTGTATAAAACGCGTTTTGGGACGAGAACAAAGGCCGTTTCCCACAACGCTGAAAATAATGCCATTAATTTGCATATGAAAATGGCGCTTTTCATGCCATACTCCCGAGAAACAGCGTTAAAAGCGCTGAAAAGACGCAATAAAGGTGTAAAACATGCGCGTTCTCATCCCAAAATGCATTTTATACAGACGAATTATGGCACTATCGGCTTGCCATATGCCAGGTTGCGTAAACACCGCCCCCAAGTACAGCCAATCAGATCGCGAGCTAGAATACAACCAATCCGCTCACGAGGCAACCACTGCAATTCGAATTCCTCTCCTCAAAGCGGGGCAGGCTTAAGAACATCAATATTGATACAAACGAATGCATTTAATCATCTTTTCTCATTAACGAAACTGATTAGTCAGGTGGCGTTAGATATTTCAGCCACTTTGATTATGTTAACCAATGCAAACAAGTGCTTTGTTTTAACTTATAGACCTAACCTTAGCTAAACAGGTCATACTTGTTGACTTAAACACTTCTACAAAATAACTTCAAGTATAACTCTGTTTGAAAAATAAAATTGGCCAACTTGTGAGATATTTTGTTCAATAAGCTGTTTAGCTGAGCTTCTTGAGAGCAGCTGACTGAGAAAATCAGCCATGGGGCCCCAAAACATGGAAAGTGACATCTCACCGATTTTGATGAAACTTGTATGTGTATGACCAGCACTTGGCTTGTCAACAACTTTCCCCAAATATTTCAGTGTAGCATTCAGTGGTTGCCATGGAAACCAGTCTTGTATTTTTAAGCTCAAATGTGCCTGTCAGGCAGCAATAAATAAGAGCAAATTTGACATTTTTCAAGGGCAGAAAAATTGCAGTGAAAGTGCTGTTCAAAAAGGTTTTTTCTACTTAAGCATGAAGCAGCACAACTCCCCTTCCTGGCAAAGTTCAAATTTTGGTGTTCAAGTCACAATTTTTTTTTGGAAGACCTGAAATGGCTTCGCCAAAATGTCCAAAAAACAAGCTCCACTAACATGTGAATTGTGAGTGAGCAGACTGGATCTGTGAGCTAATATTCACACAATGTCCCAAGAAGCATTGTATCTTGCCACACCTGTCATAAAATTTGCTCGCATCACATGTATAATGTGCCTGGAGGAGCTCAAACTTTCAGAATTTCGTCCCTTTCCAGCCTGCTCAGCAGGCAATTATCCCGTGCAAACAGTTTTAACATTGTTTTATTGGTGCATGTTTTGTAACTCTTGTGAAGTCTTGATGATAAACAATCTGGAGACATACGTGTGGTAACACAGCTGCCAACCAGCTAGAAGTTAACAATGCAATTTGCAGTGGTAGGCGGTGGACAGAGAACAAGGAGGGTGATTAACATGTCTTTAAACTGCTTATTAGTCTTGATCTGTTTTCAGTCGATTTCCCTGGTAAAAGACACTAGCACTCCGTGAACACAAGGCCGGCTATTTTCATAAATGAACATTTCACCATTTCCGTTTTCAAAAATAATATCATGCACACGTATCAGTTTTCAGAAAAGTTTTCGTTGACACGTACCCGTTTACATGCCCTCAAGATTATATCAAACCTGTAAGTGGCAGTGTAACGATAAGCTCAAGCCCACGTTAGCCAATCAGAGTCCCGAAAATAGCAACAACGGAAATGAGTCACGATCATCCATGATTACCACCTGACGTCAGCTGCCTAAAACGTTTTTCTCAGTTCACATGCAAACTTGCAACCGAAGTTTTCCAAAATCGCCACTCTGGCCAGAGTTTTTAGAAAAAATCGTTTTCAGAGAGGAATTCTCCGTTTGCGTGTAAACGAAGGGCACAAATTCAGGGAAATGTTTCCGTTTGTCAAAATAACCGTGTATGTGTAAACGGGGCCTTGAACTCTCCCCTCTCAGGTGTAACTGTTCGTTTTCATTAAGAAGATAAACTAAGCGTTCCAGCTGAACGGTAGCATTTCAACCTTTTTCAAATGTATAATCGTCACGCACAGGTTTGACAATTTACTTAGGATGCGATGAAATTTAACATTTTATCGTGTTTATTATTCATCCACCTAAACATTTCATTAAAAGGGATACGAACATGTTGACCAAGAACAATAATTGAAATCGGGTCATTAATCTCATCTGTTTCAAGGGATGTCCCCCCACCCCCCAGTTTTCCGTCCACCGCCTGCCACTGGTAATTTCTCTAAAAAATTCATTGTGAAGCAATGAATTCTGTTATGTTGCATTGATTTCCTGTTCCTCATTGTCGTTTGTGTTACGTACACATCAGAGGGCAGTCACTACCAATGTGATGCTGAGGATGCCCCCCGACAGTTTTGCTGTGTACTAATTTAAGTGGAACATATCATGGTAGAAACATCATTTCTGGTTCATGAAAGTTGGGCGATATTGGTGGGAAAGGTATTGGCACTACATCTGAAAGGTAACAACTTTTAAAGAAATTAATGTGGTCCACACAGGTCAGTCTCTGATGTCAGATGATGACAGGGTCTACGGATGACTTGCAGATGTGCAGGGATCTGATTAATTTCCCAATTTTCACTTGATTTTCCATTTTTTTCAAAATAGGGCCACATTCGAGCAGAACAGACGAGCACATAGAATTTAAGACAACAATTTTTAGCTATATTTACTTGATCTACACGGGTTCACTCTTTGAATGTCATGACGAAGCGGTCTATGGATGATCTGCAACAGTGCCGGGGTCTGATGAATTCTGCCGTTTTCACTCAATTCTTTAAAATAGAGCCACATTTGTGTGAAACTCACTGGCACTGAAAATGTAAGAAACATTTTTTTATTGTACAACCTGTTATGGCCCCAATTTGTTATTACATTTATAACACAACAGCAACAGCAAGGGATGACAAACTCAATTTTAACAACTAAAACACATTTAATTTTTAACAAAGACAAAGACTAATAACAACCTACAACTAAAGACCAAGATTGATAAATAAGAAAAAACAGAAATAATTACAGTCCCTTTTTGGTGGGGTGGCTTGGTGATGTCCTGGATGAAGAAAATGCTCAAACACAGGCAAAGAAATCCACAAAAGAAACGTCACAGGTCTTGAACAGAATGGCAGGTCTGGTCATCTTCTTGCAATTTCTCCTACTACCTGACTGTCTCAATTCTTTTCCTTATATACTCTTTTGCAGACCCCACCCACATTTAGACCTCTTTTTTTTAACTTTCTGAGACTTGCCCCAGACATGTCCAGGACATGTCTAAACATGACTCCAGTCTGAGCTTAACAAAAAAAAGGTAAATACTGCCATCTAGTGGCCTATATTCACATTACACCTCCATTCCAAAAGGGAAAAATTTTGACTCATAAAGGAAAAATTTTTCTTTTCAATACAAAATGGTTAAGTGAATACTTGTCTATATATACATATCATACAATATTCAAACACATGACATATATATATACACATTCAAACACGGGATAAGCAATCAGCAATTACATTGTCTGTACCCTTCACATGCTTAATTTCCAAGTCAAACTCCTGTAAAATCAAACTCCAATTCAACAATCTCCGATTCTTGTTTTTCATCTTACACAAAAACATTAACGGATTGTGGTCAGTGTACACAATCATTGGCTTTTGTCCTGTACAAACATAAACCTCAAAGTGTTGTAAAGAAAGGACCAGAGCCAACAGTTCCTTCTCTATTGTGGAATAGTTCCTTTGGTGGCGATTGAACTTCCTGGAGAAGTATGCCACGGGATGCTCAATGTCATCAGAGTCACTTCTCTGTAGGAGCACAGATCCACAAGCTTGGTCGCTAGCATCGACCGCGATGGAGAACGGTTTGTTGAAGTCAGGAGATTTGAGCACGGGGAAGTGACACAGCAGAGACTTCAGGTGATCGAAGACTCTCTGGCATGCATCATCCCAGGTGAACTTTACGCCTTTCTTCAGTTGGTTAGTTAGACTGAGAGCAATCTCAGCAAAGTTCTTGCAGAACTTGCGGTAGTACCCGATCATTCCAAGGAAGCGGCGCAAAGCTTTTTTGTTGTCAGGAACTGGAAAGTCCATGATGGCTTGGACTTTAGCATTTATGGGTGCCACCTTACCCTGGCCTATGACGTAGCCCAGGTAGGTGACAGTAGCACAACCAAAGTCACTCTTGCTCAGGTTAACAGTCAGGTTAGCCTGGGTCAGGCGCTGAAACAACGTCTCTACATCTTTTAGATGTTCTTCCCAGGAGTCACTCCATGTGATCAGGTCATCGATGTATGCACCCGTGTGTGGCAATCCGGCGATTGTAGACTGTATCATCCTTTGGAACGTGGCTGGGGCATTTTTCATGCCAAAGGGTAGGACTTCATACTGGTACAATCCAGATGGTGTGGCAAAAGCAGAGATGCTCTTGGCCCTCTCAGTTAAAGGCACACACCAATAACCCTTCAATAAATCAATCTTGGTCAGAAACTTTGCTTGCCCTACACTATCAATACAATCATCAATCCTAGGTATTGGAAACACATCAGTTCTAGTTACAGCATTGACTTTGCGATAATCTGTCCAGAATCTAGTACTTCCATCAGGTTTTGGAACTAGCACACAGGGTGAACTCCAATTGGAGTTGGAGGGTCTGATAATATCATGTTTTAACATGTACTCAACCTCTTTCTCAGCAATCTTTCTCTTTTCAGGATTCATCCGGTATGGATGCTGTTTTATTGGTTTGGCATCACCAACATCTACATAATGAGAGGCTATAGAAACTCTTTTTGGAACATCAGGAAACAGATCCTCATATTTCTTGATCAACCTCTTAAACTGAACTCTCAGTGAGGGTTCTAAGTGCTGGAGTTTTACATCAAGATTCTGCAACACGTCAGAATTTGACAATTTACATGAAAGAACTTCAGCTTTAATTCTTGGTTCATCATCTTGAAACTCCCCCTCATCTTCACACGTTTCGACCATTGGAGAATCTGAAGTGACAGCTGCAACCCTAGCATTTCTGTCATGATAAGGCTTTAGCACGTTAATATGACACAATTGTTTTGGTTTTCTCCTATCTGGAGTCTTCACAATGTAATTGAGATCATTGAGTTTTGTCAGAATTTCATAAGGACCATGAAATCTAGCCTGCAATGGATTGGACTGCAAGGGAAACAACACAAGGACCTTGTCTCCTGGTTTAAACTCACGGCTTCTAGCCTTATGATCATACCAAGTTTTCATTTTTCCCTGACTTGATTTCAAGTTCTCTTTGGCAAGGTCACAAGCTGCACGCAATCTGTCCTTGAACTTGCTAACATAGTCTAACAGACTAATGTGCGGCTCTTCCTCTTGCCATTGTTCACTCAATAATAGCAAAGGTCCTCTCACTTCATGACCAAACACTAGCTCAAATGGACTGAATCCAGTAGACTCCTGCACTGCTTCTCTAGCTGCAAACAACAGCAAATGAACCCCTTCATCCCAGTCTTTCTCATGGTCATAACAATAAGTCCTTATCATTGTCTTAAGAGTGGAATGAAACCGCTCTAAGGCACCCTGACTTTCTGGATGATAGGCACTAGAAAGAATCTGCTTTGCACCTAGTTCGTACACAACCTGCTGAAACAAGCCGGAAGTGAAACTGCTACCTTGGTCTGACTGAATTTCCCTGGGAAGGCCAAACAACGTGAAGAACTTTATCAAAGCCTTTGAAATTGCAGTTGCCTTGATGTTACGTAGAGGTATGGCTTCGGGGAATCTGGTAGATGCACACATGATTGTCAACAAGTACTGATTTCCAGATCTAGTCTTGGGTAATGGACCAACACAATCAACAATGACCTTAGAGAAGGGCTCTCCAAATGCTGGGATAGGCTGCAATGGAGCTACAGGTGGGTCTAACTGGTGTTTTCCAACTACCTGACAAGTGTGACAGGTTTTGCAAAAGTTGGAAACGTCTTTCCGAAGCCCAGGCCAAAAGAAGTGTTTCATGATCTTATCAACAGTCTTGTTAACACCAAGATGACCTCCTAAAGGTAAACTATGAGCCATTGTTAAGATCTCATTCCTATAGACCTTCAGAACAACAATTTGCCTGACCACTGCCCAATCTGCATTGGCAGGGATATCAGGAGGGCGCCACTTCCGCATCAACACACCATCCTTGAGATAATACCCAACTGGAACTGCATCTATTTCTTTTTCAGGAAGGGCTCTCCTCTTTAGTACACCAATTTCAGGATCATTAGTTTGCTCCTCAATCAACCGCTTTCTGGACAGAGACAAGTCTCCAGACACATCAGAATCACCAGACCCATCCGGCTGGCTGAATAGAGAACTGATAAAAGTATCTGATAAGTCCTCAAACGGAGAAACCATAGTAGGCCAATCAGAGTCATGAGGCGAACCACCTGAGTCCTGACTATTCAATGTACTGGACGGCACCACAACATCATCTTCTTTAGCCTTCTTGGCCATAGCACGAGTCACTGCGCAAGAAGGATACAGAGATGGGTCCTCATCCCCATTTTCAGTGCTCGGCTGTGAAGTAAGATGTACAGGGGGAACTACTTTGCCCCCAGCCAGGTCATTGCCTAGCAACAGAGAAACACCCTTTATAGGTAGACTTGACATAAGTCCCACCTTTACCTGTCCTGTAACTAAATCTGACTTCAAGAATATAGAGCGCAGGGGTACAGATACAGTCCTCCCTTCAATACCTTGTACAAGTATGAAATCCCCTGAAGCGGTCTCATCACGTAACTCCAAGGAGTCCATCAACAAAAGTGACTGAGAAGCTCCGGTATCCCTTAGGATATATATGGGGACAGGAGTAGTATGCTCATTCAGAGCCACAAATCCCTCTGACACAAATGGAAGAAATTCCTCCCTCACAAAGTCAGCTGTATTAGGCTTTTTAGCCCCACAAGAAGCAGGCAATTTAGCAGATCGGTTATCTACTACAGGGGTTTCTAACCTTGTTTTCACAAAGGCATTTGGTTTGGTATCCTTTTCTTTTTTTTTTCTTAGCTTTAAGGAACCAACAGTTAGTTGTAACATGACCAGATTTCTTGCAATAACTGCAAACTAGACCACTTTTGTCACTGTCAGCTTTCACACTTTGATCAGACCTGTTACTGGATTTCTGAGCACCATCACCAGATTTGTCTTTGTCTTTGGGTGAGGAATCTTGGGTATCACGATAACCCTTTTTCTGAAATTGGGACCATTTATTGTTACTGCTAGACTGAAATTTGGACTTATGAGTGAGAACATATTCATCTGCAAATTTGGCAGCTGATTGCAAGTTCAGAGCTTGCTTCTCATTAAGGTAGGTCTTAACATCATCCTTAACACAGTTCTTGAATTCTTCAACTAACACCATCTCTTTTAGTGAGTTGAAATCATCCTTGACCTCCATAGAAGTACACCAGCGCTCAAAGCAAACCTGCTTCTCATTAGCAAATTCAACATAAGTCTGATTTTCAGATTTCTTCAGACCTCTGAATTTCTGTCGGTAAGCCTCTGGAACCAACTCATAAGCTCTCAAAATAACCTTTTTGACAACCTCATAATCAGAGGAATCATCTGCAGACAAAGCCGAATAGGCTTGTTGAGCTTTACCCTTGAGGACAGTTTGCAACATCAGAGGCCAGTGTTCCTTTGGCCACTGGCAACTCTTTGCTACCTTTTCAAAACACTGGAAATAGTTGTCAACATCCTTTTCCGAAAATGGAGGCACCAGTTTTACCTCCTGGCTAGCCCGAAATTTATTTTCAGTTTGAATTTTTATTTTTAGTTTCTCCATTTGGAGTCTTTCTTCTCTATCGAATTTCTCTAATTCAAAATCTCTCTGTCTCTGTCTCTCTCTTACTGCTCTTTCCTCTTTCTCTCTCTCAAATTCTCTTTGTTTTTCTTCTCTTGCTAATTTTTCTAACTCAAACTGCCTTTGTTTTTCTTTTTCTTCCCTCTCAAATTCTCTTTGTTTTTCTTTTCCCTCCCTTTCTTTTTCTCTTTCCTCCCTTTCAATCTCTAGCATTTTTAATTTAAGTTCCATTTCTATATTTGGATTTTCCACTGGAAACTGTTCCAGATCTCCTGGTGCAAACACATTTTCATCAATGTAATATTCAACTATCTCTCTAGCCAGTCTTGCTTTTCCCATGGCTGGTTTTACCTCTGTCAGCTCCAACTGTCTGCAAATTTCTAGCAGTTCTGTCTTTTTAAAAGACTTCAAAACCCCTACGGTTGGTGATGCCAAGAAATCATCCATTGCTGTTGTCAATATATATCTAGGAAAATTCACAAAAACAGTTTCACAATTTGGAATGTTAGATTTTCAATAAATTACTCACACAATGGTCTATCCCGGACCTTGAGCCCCCAATTTGTTATGGCCCCAATTTGTTATTACATTTATAACACAACAGCAACAGCAAGGGATGACAAACTCAGTTTTAACAACTAAAACACATTTAATTTTTAACAAAGACAAAGACTAATAACAACCTACAACTAAAGACCAAGATTGATAAATAAGAAAAAACAGAAATAATTACAGTCCCTTTTTGGTGGGGTGGCTTGGTGATGTCCTGGATGAAGAAAATGCTCAAACACAGGCAAAGAAATCCACAAAAGAAACGTCACAGGTCTTGAACAGAATGGCAGGTCTGGTCATCTTCTTGCAATTTCTCCTCCTACTTTACTGTCTCAATTCTTTTCCTTATATACTCTTTTGCAGACCCCACCCACATTTAGACCTCTTTTTTTTTTACTTTCTGAGACTTGCCCCAGACATGTCCAGGATATGTCTAAACATGACTCCAGTCTGAGCTTAACAAAAAAAAGGTAAATACTGCCATCTAGTGGCCTATATTCACATTACAAACCCCAATTCTGAAATAGTTGGGACAAAGTGTAAATTGTGAATAAAATCAAAATGCAATGACTTTCAGATCACATGAGCCCATATGTTATGTACAATACATAATAGATAACATTTCAAATGTTGAAACTGAGACATTTTACATTTTTATCCAGAAAATAAGCTTATTTCAAATTTTCTGGCTGCATCAGGTCTCAAAAAAGTTGGGACACATGCAAAAAAAAAAGAAAAGGGCTGATGTATATAAAAAAAGCAATTGATATATAAGAGAATCAGATGAAAGAACATTTAGCAAGTAATTACAGTCAGTTAACTGGCATCAGGTGTGTAACATGACTGGCTATAAAATGGATGTCTTAGAGAGGCTGAGTCTCTCAGAAGATGGCCAGAGGCATTCCAACCTGTGAAGGCTTGCATAAAAAATGTGGAATAATTTAGAAACAATGTTCTTCAATGTCAAATTGCAAAGGCATTGAAGGTCTCACTGTCCAAGGTCCAAGCTCCTTCACTGCCTAAATGCCATTAGGGTCTGGACCACAGCCAACTATCTACAATTAAATGAAAGCAAAACAGAAGTTCTTATTATTGCTAAAGACAAACATGTTCCTCCAATCACGCGACACATTGGACCTCTCACAACAACAGTTCATCCCAACATTCGTAATCTTGGTGTCATCTTTGACTCATCACTTTCACTCGACCTTCATATAAAGCAGCTGACAAGATCTTGCTTCTATCACTTAAGAAACATTAGCAAACTTAGAGCATTTGTTACAGTTACAGAACTCGAAATGATCACTCACGCACTCATCTCATCCCGTATTGACTATTGTAACAGCCTCTTCACCTCACTCAGTATGTCTGCCTTAAACCGGTTACAGTTAACACAGAATGCAGCTGCTCGTGTACTCACCAGGTCAAATAAACGCACTCACATCTCTCCCATACTGAAATCTCTACATTGAATCTAATCCTGTAAATAATGGGAAGCCAAAGTTCTCACTGTCACTTTTACAGCACTTCATGGAAAGGCACCTGAGTGTCTAACAGAACTCATTCACCCATACCTGCCTGCCCGTTCATGAAGATCCGTCTCAAGTAACCTGCTGTCTATACCTAGGACAAATTTTAAAACGCGCGGTGACCAGGCTTTTGAGGCCCTAGCACCAAACCCATGTCGATCCGTTGCTCTGATTTGGTTGAGTCTTTTAAAAAACAGTTAAAAACATACATGTTCAGACAGGCTTTTGATTAATTATCATGTACTTTGTCATTGTTTTATAATTGATTTTTATCTATTCACTGATAATTTGTATCTGGTCATTGATTTTTTTTGTTTTTTTTTTCTTTCTTATTGCTCCTGTGTTTGCTTCTGCTGTGTAAAGCACTTTGTGACCTTTGTCTGTGAAAAGTGCTCTATAAATAAAGTTTACTTACTTTATTTACTTACTTACCGTCGACAGAGCATAACATCATTAAAAGATTCGGAAAAACTGGAAAAATCTCTGTGTGTACGGGACAAGGCCGAAGACTTTTACTGGAAGCCCATGATCTTCGCGCCCTCAGATGCCACTGCATCACTCATTGACATTACTAAATGGGCCCTGGATGCTTCAAGATACCACTGTCTGTAAACACAGTCCGCCGTGCCATCCACAGATGCCACCTAAAACTCTATCATGCAAAAAGGAAGCTATTGTTGAGCATGATCCAGAAGTGCCGCTGTGTTCTGTGGGCCAAGGCTCATTTAAAATGGACTAGCAAAGTGTTGATTAATGTTGATTTCATATAGTATAATCTTTCATAGTATTCAGTCAGATGCCTTCAAGGCTGATTCTCGAGACTAGTGCCTTCAAGGCTGACGGTAGAGACTAGTGCCTTGCAGGCAGGTTAGAAGGCAAATGTTGATTTGATGTTATATAATCTTCAAAAGTATGGCTCAGATGCCTTCAAGACTAGTGCCTTCCAGGCTGATTGGTAGGCTGATGATTATATATATATGTGCCAGCCTTGAAGGCAGCTAACGTTACAGCAACTTGCAGTTGAAGTTTTTAAGAAGCGCAGCTAGGCAGCTTATTGGACAAAATATCTCACAAGTAGACCAATTTTATGTTTCAGAGTTCTATTTGAAGTTATATTGTAGAAGTGTTTAAGTTAACAAGTATGACCTGTTTAGCTAAGGTTAAGTAAATAAGTTAACTGTAAGACAAAATATAGCACCCGTTTGCATTGGTTAACATAGCTGAAATATCTAATGTTACCTCACAAATCAGTTTCTTTAATGACAAAACTCACGATTAAATGCATTCGTTTTGAAAAATATTGATATTCTTAAGCCCACTTGCCGACTAAGGGCGTGTTCACATTGACATTTTTTTTTTTCTCAGGTGCGAGTGGATGTTTCACATTATATTCCTATGATACAGAGTGTTTTTGAAAAAAATCCTGAGCGCTTTTTTGCTCCGGGTGCTTTTCAAGTTGAGAAAACGCTGGATACCGCAGTAACCGTGGTTCTACAACTAAGTGGAAGACCGCCAGGGTGATGCAGAAAGCACTAGAGGAAGGATCTTTGCATCCGCACGTTATCGAGAATTGCTTACAAAAGTTGTCATCTCGTCAGGTATGAAATGACTGCCTACATAAGGCAACACCCCACGTCATTTTCAGACAGTTACGGGCTCTGTTAATCGGGTAATTTCCTCTTAAGAATCTTCAGTGACTGCTCTGATTTTGTTAGTCAGACTCTTTAAAGTGTAATGTGAATATAGGCCACTGGACGGCAGTATTTACCTTTTTTTTGTGAAGCTCAGACTGGAGCTAGGTTTGTGCATGTTTCGGGCATGTCTGACACAAGTCCCAGAGAAAAGAAAAAAAAAGTCTAAAAGGTGGGAGGGGTCTGCAAAAGAGTATATAAAGGGGAGAATTGAGACAGTACAGTGGTAGGAGAAATTGCAAGGAGAAGAATACATGTGACCAGACCTGTCATTCTGTTCAAGACCTGTTCAAAAGAAAAAAGTTTCTTTTGTGGATTTTTGCCTGTGTGAGAGCATTTTTCTCACCCAGGACAACACCAAGCCACCCCACCAAAAAGGGACTGTAAATATTTCTGTTTTGTTATTCAATCTTGGTCAGTAGGTTAGTTAGTTGTTAGTTATTGTCTTAAAGTTTTAAAAACTGTGTCTGTCATCCCTTGCTGCTGCTGTTGCTTTGTGTTGTAAATGTAATAACAAATTGGGGCCATAACAAATTGGGGGGCTCAAGTCTGGGATAGATCATTTTGTGAGTCATTTATTAAAAATCAAACATTTCAAATTGTAAAATTGTTTTTTTGAATTTTCCTGTATAAATATATTGACAGATCAACAGCAATGGATGGTTTCTTGGCATCACCAACCGTTGAGGTTTTGAAGTCTTTTAAAAAGACAGAACTGCTAGAAATTTGCAGACATTTAGGGCTAACAGAGGTAAAACCAGCCATGCGAAAAGCAAGACTGATTAGAGAGATAGTTGAATATGACATTGATGAAAATGTGTTTGCACCAGGAGATCTGGAACAGTTTCCAGTAGAATATCCAAATATAGAAATGGAACTTAAATTTAAAATGCTATAGATTGAAAGGGAGGAAAAAGAAAAACAAAGGCAGTTTGAGTTGGAAAAATTAGCAAGAGAAGAGAAAAAAGAAAGGGAGGAAAAAGAAAAACAAAGAGAATTTGAGAGGGAAGAAAGAGAGAAAGAAAGGGAAGAAAAAGAAAAACAAAGAGAATTTGAGAGAGAGAAAGAGGAAAGAGCAGAAAGAGACAGAGAGATTTTGAATTAGAGAAATTCGATAGAGAAGAAAGACTCAAAATGGAGCAACTAAAAATTAAAATTGAAACTAAAAATAAATTTTGTGCCAGTCAGGAGGTAAAATTGGTGCCTCCATTTTCGGAAAAGGACGTAGACAACTATTTCCGGTGTTTTGAAAAGGTAGCAAAGAGTTGCCAGTGGCCAAAGGAACAGTGGCCTCTGATGTTGCAAACTGTCCTCAAGGGTAAAGCTCAACAAGCCTATTCGGCTTTGTCTGCAGATGATTCCTCTGATTATGAGGTTGTCAAAAAGGTTATTTTGAGAGCTTATGAGTTGGTTCCAGAGGCTTACCGACAGAAATTCAGGGGTCTGAAGAAATCTGAAAATCAGACTTATGGGGAATTTGCTAATGAGAAGAAGGTTTGCTTTGAGCGCTGGTGTACTTCTATGGAGGTCAAGGATGATTTCAACTCACTCAAAGAGATGGTGTTAGTTGAAGAATTCAAGAAATGTGTTAAGGATGATGTTAAGACCTACCTTAGTGAGAACCAAGCACTGAATTTGCGATGAGCTGCCAAATTTGCAGATGAATATGTTCTCACACATAAGTCCAAATTTCAGTCTAGCAGTAACAATAGATGGTCCCAATTTCAGAAAAAGGTTTATAGTGATACCCAAGATTCCTCACCCAAAGACAAAGACAAATCTGGTGATGGTGCTCAGAAATCCAGTAACAGGTCTGATCAAAGTGTGAAAGCTGACAGTGACAAAAGTAGTCTAGTTTGCAGTTATTGCAAGAAATCTGGTCATGTTACAACTAACTGTTGGTTCCTTAAAGCTAAGAAAGAAAAAGAAAAGGACACCAAACCAAATGCCTGTGTGAAAGCAAGGTTAGAAACCCCTGTAGTAGATGACCGATCTGCTAAATTGCCTGCTTCTGGTGGGGCTAAAAAGCCTGATACTGCTGACTTTGTGAGGGAGGAATTTCTTCAATTTGTGTCAGAGGGATTTGTGGCTCTGAATGAGCATACTACTCCTGTCCCCATATATATCCTAAGGGATACCGGAGCTTCTCAGTCACTTTTGTTGATGGACTCCTTGGAGTTACGTGATGAGACCGCTTCAGGGGATTTCATACTTGTACAAGGTATTGAAGGGAGGACTGTATCTGTACCCCTGCGCTCTATATTCTTGAAGTCAGATTTAGTTACAGGACAGGTAAAGGTGGGACTTATGTCAAGTCTACCTATAAAGGGTGTTTCTCTGTTGCTAGGCAATGACCTGGCTGGGGGCAAAGTAGTTCCCCCTGTACATCTTACTTCACAGGCGAGCACTGAAGATGGGGATGAGGACCCATCTCTGTATCCTTCTTGCGCAGTGACTCGTGCTATGGCCAAGAAGACTAAAGAAGATGATGTTGTGGTGCCGTCCAGCAGATTGAATAGTCAGGACTCAGGTGGTTCGCCTCATGACTCTGATTGGCCTACTATGGTTTCTCCTTTTGAGAACTTATCAGACACTTTTATCAGTTCATTGTTCAGCCAGCCAGATGGGTTTGGTGATTCTGATGTGTCTGGAGACTTGTCTCTGTCCAGAAAGCGGTTGATTGAGGAGCAAACTAATGATCCTGAAATTTGTGCACTAAGGAGGAGAGCCCTTCCTGATAAAGAAATAGACGCAGTTCCAGTTGGGTATTATCTCAAGGATGGTGTGTTGATGCGGAAGTGGCGCCCTCCTGATATCCCTGCCAATGCAGATTGGGCAGTGGTCAGGCAAATTGTTGTTCCGAAGGTCAACAGGAATGAGATCTTAACAATGGCTCATAGTTTACCTTTAGGAGGTCATCTTGGTGTTAACAAGACTGTTGATAAGATCATGAAACACTTCTTTTGGCCTGGGCTTCGGAAAGACGTTTCCAACTTTTGCAAAACCTGTCACACTTGTCAAGTAGTTGTAAAACACCAGTTAGACCCACCTGTAGCTCCATTGCAGCCTATCCCAGCATTTGGAGAGCCCTTCTCTTAGGTCATTGTTGATTGTGTTGGTCCATTACCCAAGACTAGATCTGGGAACCAGTACTTGTTGACAATCATGTGTGCATCTACCAGATTTCCTGAAGCCATACCTCTACGTAACATCAAGGCAACTGCAATCTCAAAGGCTTTGATAAAGTTCTTCACGTTGTTTGGCCTTCCCAGGGAAATTCAGTCAGACTAAGGTAGCAATTTCACTTCTGGTTTGTTTCAGCAGGTTGTGTATGAACTAGGTGCAAAGCAGATTCTTTCTAGTGCCTATCATCCAGAAAGTCAGGGTGCCTTAGAGCGGTTTCATTCCACTCTCAAGACAATGATGAGGACTTATTGTTGTGACCATGAGAAAGACTGGGATGAAGGTGTTCATTTGCTGTTTGTTTGCAGCTAGAGAAGCAGTGCAGGAGTCTACTGGATTCAGTCCATTTGAGCTAGTGTTTGGTCATGAAGTGAAAGGACCTTTGCTATTATTGAGTGAACAATGGCAAGAGGAAGAGCCGCACATCAGTCTGTTAGACTATGTTAGCAAGTTCAAGGAAAGATTGCGTGCAGCTTGAGACCTAGCCAAAGAGAACTTGAAATCAAGTCAGGGAAAAATGAAAACTTGGTATGATCATAAGGCTAGAAGCCGTGAGTTTAAACCAGGAGACAAGGTCCTTGTGTTGTTTCCCTTGCAGTCCAATCCATTGCAGGCTAGATTTCATGGTCCTTATGAAATTCTGACAAAACTAAATGATCTCAATTACATTGTGAAGACTCCAGATAGGAGAAAACCAAAACAGTTGTGTCACATTAACATGCTGAAGCCTTATCATGACAGAAATGCTAGGGTTGCAGCTGTCACTTCAGATTCTCCAATGGCCGAGATTTGTGAAGATGAGGGGGAGTTTCAAGATGGTGTCCCTACAATTAAAGCTGAAGTTCTTTCATGTAAATTGTCAAATTCTGAAGTGTTGCAAAATCTTGATGTAAAACTCCAGCACTTAGAACCCTCACAGAGAGATCAGTTTGAGAGGTTGATCAAGAAATATGAGAATCTGTTTCCTGATGTTCCAAAGAGTTTCTATAGCTTCTCATGATGTAGATGTTGGTGATGCCAAACCAATAAAACAGCATCCGTACCGGATGAATCCTTAAAAGAGAAAGATTGCTGAGAAAGAGATTGAGTACATGTTAGAACATGATATTATCAGACCCTCCAACTCAGATTGGAGTTCACCCTGTGTACTAGTTCCAAAACCTGATGGAAGTACTAGATTCTGTACAGATTATCGCAAAGTCAATGGTGTAACTAGAACTGATGTGTTTCCAGTACCTAGGATTGATGATTGTATTGATAGAGTAGGTCAAGCAAAGTTTCTGACCAAAATTGATTTACTGAAGAGTTATTGGTGTGTGCCTTTAACTAAGAGGGCCAAGAGCATCTCTGCTTTTGCCACACCATCTGGGTTGTACCAGTATGAAGTCCTACCCTTTGGAATGAAAATTGCCCCAGCCACGTTCCAAAGGATGATACAGTCTACAATCACCGGATTGCCCCACACGGGTGCATACATCGATGACCTGATCACATGGAGTGACTCCTGGGAAGAACATCTAAAAGATGTAGAGACGTTGTTCCAGCGCCTGACCCAGGATAACCTGACTGTTAAGCTGAGCAAGAGTGACTTTGGTTGTGCTACTGTCATAGGCGAGGGTAAGTTGGCACCCATAAATTCTAAAGTCCAAGCCATCATGGACTTTCCAGTTCCTGACAACAAAAAAGCTTTGCGCCGCTTCCTTGGAATGATCGGGTACTACCGCCAGTTCTGCAAGAACTTTGCAGAGATTGCTCTCAGTCTAACTAACCAACTGAAGAAAGGCGTAAAGTTCACTTGGGATGAGGCATGCCAGAGAGCCTTCGATCGCCTGAAGTCTCTGCTGTGTCACTTCCCCGAGCTCAAATCTCCTGACTTCAACAAACCGTTCTCCATCGCGGTCGATGCTAGCGACCAAGCTTGTGGATCTGTGCTCCTACAGAGAAGTGACTCTGATGACATTGAGCATCCCGTGGCATACTTCTCCAGGAAGTTCAATCACCACCAAAGGAACTATTCCACAATACAGAAGGAGCTGTTGGCTCTGGTTCTATCTTAACAACACTTTGATGTTTATGTTTGTACAGGGCAAAAGCCAATGATTGTGTACACTGACCACAATCCGTTAATGTTTTTGAGTAAGATGAAAAACAAGAATCGGAGATTGTTGAATTGGAGTTTGATTTTACAGGAGTTTGACTTGGAAATTAAGCGTGTAAAGGGTGCTGACAATGTGATTGCTGATTGCTTATCCCGTGTTTGAATATGTATATATATATATCATGTCCGAGTGACTAAGGACCCTGGGGGTCTTCCACGTAGTCACAGAACCACAGTTGCATCAGTAACCAGCATTCTATTTCCTTCACTCCAGACCGCCAGGGCGGTGCTGAAAGCACTAGTGGTAGACAAATACCCACCCTGTCACGAGGAATCCGGAAGAGCATCGCCACCATCTGGAAGAACTGCCGAACACAGTGATGGCATGGAAGCAACATTTAGCCCGTAGTACTGGGCAAAGGTACATGTTTTAGACCACAACGCAGCAGCACAAATGTCAGAGAGGGATCCACCCCGGAGAGCTGCCCATGATGTTGCCAGAGCACGCGTCAAGTGACAGTGAACGGAAGAGGGCACAGCACGTCCCGTGGATTCATAGGCATGGGTGATTGTCTCCACAACCCAACGGGAGAGCCGCTGCTTAGACAGGGGCCCTCCTCTCAGAGCATCACCAAAACAAACAAACAACTGGTCAGTTGTACAAAAGGCTGCCGTCCTATCGAAATGGAACCTCAGACAGGGCACAACTCTGCATGTAAGTCTGTCTTGTCTGCTGGTATAGCAGTCAGCAAAATCGGCTGGTTGCTAAACTGGCGAGATAAACATTCGGGAGGAAAGCTGGGTTAGGCCACAAAGAGACACAGTCAAACATAGGGCCCCAACAAAGACATACAGCACTCACTGAGAGGGCATGTAGCTCACCCACATGCCGAGCTGTTATGATGGCATTAAGAAAGGCCGTTTTAAAGGATACCCTCTTGATATCAGCTGCCAACAGGGGCTCATAAGGAGGCAAGCAAAGAGATTCGAACACAGTGCTCAGATCCCATGACGGACTCCGTACAAACCGAGGAGGATTAAGAAGGAATGCCCACCTCAAGAAGGCCACCAGCAGCCGAGTTGACCCAAATGAAACACCTCCAACCTCTGAACAATGAGCTGCTAGCACTGCAACATATACCTTAGGTGTAGATGCAGCCCTCCCCAACTCTAAAAGGTGCTGCAAGAAATGCAAGGTATGTGGAATAGAGCAGCGTAAGGGGTCGATGTTGCGTTCTCCACACCAATCACTGAACACCTTCCACTTGTCTGCATTTAAGTAGCGGGTAGATTCCGCACGAGCGTTCACCACAGTGTTCCTGGTCCCTTCTGAACATTCCAGTAGTAGCACTGGGGCCCCAAGGGCCACACCGAGAGCTTCAGGCGTTCGGGACATGGGTGCTGAATCCTGCCCTCCATCTGCATTTGCGGATCGGGTCTGCTGGGCAGCTGACAAGGGGGTCCCACTACTTGTGCCTGCAGGAGTTGGAACCATAGCCTGGAGGACCAATGAGGAGCTATCAGCAGCACACGGTGTCTGTGATCGCACACGCGGCAGAGAGTCCTCCACAACAATGGTAGAGGGGGAAAGGCATGAAGGATGGCCCTTAGCCAGTCGTGGGCCAGAGCATCCTGGCCCATCGCTGCTGGTCCTTCCCCCAGGGAAAACCATGTTGGGCAATGGGTTGTTTGACTGCTCGCAAACAGGTCCACAGTTGCTCCCCCGTATGTTTTCCATCGTGTCTGGGTGCAGTCTCCATTCCCCTTGAGACACCCTCCCGCGTGACAGAGCATCTGCCTCACTGTTTAGGCGTCCAGGTAGATATGCTGCTCTAATGAGGATGTCTATATAACTGGATTCATGATAGTGGGTCTGCTATCATTGGGGTTTGGACTGCATTTGATTGATCAAAGGATAAAGAAAATCTGGAATGGCATGGCCACCTCTGTCAGAAAGCTCAATAAAATTGGGCTTGACGTTAAGGAAGGCAACGATGGACTGGACAAACTGCGAGAAGTCATTACATCCGATATGGGAAGGGCGAACCCAGGTGATGGAAATGAGGACTGATCAAGAGATCTAAGCATAGATCTGATATCTGCTTCCTCTCATCTACCCCAAATCAGCTGGAACAAATCAAATAATCAAGAATGGGGTTTCGGGATAATGTCGCTTTGGATCAAGAGTGGCATTTGAATCTAAGTTATATGAACACTCACTTAATCTGCAATTATAATTCTTATGATATTCATAAACTTCATGATCTTACTTTCTGAAGTTAAAACGTAGCGTACATGGACATTTACTCTGCTGTGATTTATAATCCTTATGATATTTTAACCATAACCAAACTGTTTTTTCTGGAAGCTGGGGGCGGTTTCGGAGCGATTTCGCTTCCCATGCGACCCTTTCGGTCATGATACATGTTGTGTGTTGAAATTGTCATGAAATGATTTACAATCAAGCCGAAATTAAAAAAAAAAAAAAAAATGGAAAGGAGGTTGTCCTGAGCCCATACTAGGAGCTTGTGAGCCACCTGAAGTGCAGCTAAAGACCTTGTGCCCCCCTGATGGTTGATATAAAAACCCTTGCAACGTTGTCTGTACGTACCAACACATGCTTGCCCCTTAACACATCCTGAAAGTTGTGCAATATCAACAACACCACCGTCAACTCCAGTGTGTTGATGTGTGATGTGCGTAACAAAGCAGGCTAGGTGCCGTTCACACCCTGCCGGCGCCAGACCCCCCTCCTTCCCATGAGGGAAGCGTCTGTCTGGATAAACTCCCACCGTCCTGGTGGGGGACCAAGTGGAACTCCGCGGGTGAGAAAGTGTGCCTGGGACCAGGGTTTCAGCGTGAGCACGCAACGGCGTGTTATCCTCACTCTCACATGTCTGTCTCGCACTGGACACAAATACAGTTGTAGAAGCCATCTCTGAAAAGCCCATAGCCACAGAAGACCCAGAGGAATGACTACCGCAGCTACTGTAAGTTTCCCCAACAGCCGAAGGAGAGAAAGATAATGCTGAGTGCCCCCGACACAAAGGTGGTCCACTCCTGTGATAATTGAACTTATCCTGGTCTGGTGTGGGACAGGCCAGCATAGTGTTCGAATTCAGGGCTAGGCCGTTGAAATGTGTTGCCTGGACTGAGACCAGTTTGGATTCCCTCTGGTTCACCCTGAACTCCAGAGCCGTAATGTGCAGTAGCAACCGGTGAGCATGTTCCCTAGCCTGTTCGGCTGACACCGCGCAAACAAGCAAGTCGTCTAAGTAAGGGAGCAGTCTTACACACTCCTTCTGAAGGGGTTCTAGTGCTACTTGGACGGATTTTGAAAAGACCCTTGGAGCCAGTGAAAGGCCAAAGCGGAGAACTCTGAACTGAAAGATTTTTCCCATGAACTAAAAACAAAGGAAGCGCCTGTGCTCTGCAGCAATGGGAATGTGAAAGTAGGCGCCCTCGAGATCTATTATCACGAACCATTCGGAAGGGAAGCACCTTCAAGAAATGGTTTAACCTTTTTAAATCTAAAATGAGACCTGAACCTGCCGTCTTTCTTTGGAATGAGAAAATAAACTGAAAAGAGACCCCATAGGTGAACAATGGGGTCGACTATCTTTATGGCTCCTTTTTGTACTACAACTGAACTTATCTCGCTAAGGCTTTTGCCGTCCTTGGAGTGTATATAGCAGTTTGCCTCACCCCTGAATGCATTGGTGGCCGGCGGTTGAATTGCTGGCGGTACCCTTCAGAGAGGGTTGTGAGTAGCCATTGGTTGGATGTTATTTTGCGCTAACGCGATAGTTGGCTGCCTGTGAAAGCTCTTGCCACCGGCCCTGACCTGTCAATGGTCCTGTCTGTGTTTTTTGGTAGGGGTGGGGGTAGCGACGATGGCGGGGAGGACCCACCTGTCGGAAAGGACGAAATCTCACGCGTGGCGGCGCACCACCATGACTGGTCGAGGCAGGTGGGGTATTGGGGGCCCACTGCTGGGGTCAATGGGGAGACCTGTTAGCAGTTCTGGGGGCCACATGCCTTGGGCGTGAGGCAGAAGGGTTGGGCTGGGTCCTGAAGGTGGGTGCTATGACCACATGACGGGAGCGAAATTCTGTAACAGACACACGTCTGTCAAGAGCCTCATGTGCTTCCGGCCCAAAAACTGTCCAGGTGCCAGTGGGAGGTGGCTCAGATTGTTCCTGTATACTTCTGGCAGAGGCAATTGCGCCAACCACACCTGTCAACGGGCTTGCACTAGGGTGCCCAAGGTAGTGCCAAACCGGTTGGCAATGACACCCGTGGCCTGCAATGCAACCTCCAGTACCTCAGCCGCCAGTGGGTCCGACGATGAGGTGCTGAATGTTGAATGCAACATGACTAGCATGAGCACCAGTGAGTTAGAAAACCTGCACAAAAGGGCCGTAGAGTTGTAATCGAGATAAAGCAGCTCATCTGTGCAGCGGCACTCAGTGTTAGGGCAACATACATGCTCACTAAGTGCTTCATCAGGAGACACAAAGAGCAAAGCAACACTCGACTCAATTACTGGCATGGTACCCAGACTAACCAAGCCTAGGTCCTGCATCGCCGCCAGCATGCGAGAAAGCAGCCCCCAAAGCAGAGGCCTCCACAGAAGTGATTAGCTAATAGTGATTAGCTTTTTCCCATTGATGCCAAGTTTAAAATTGGCTTAAATGGCTAACCACTGTTATCTATGTCATGCTTTATGGTATATTTATGTTGCTGATTATATTTATGTATATGGGCAGTTGTAATGTCATGCTTTTGTCTTTCACAGTTTTACAAAAGAAAGGAAATCCTCACTAAAAGTCCTATATTCCACTCCAGTCCCGTGGGTCTTTATTATTTTTATTTATTTCTTTTATTAGATGCAAATGTGGACAATAGCCACAACAGCATCAAATATGAACTGAATGGCCAATCCTATGGTTCACTGCAGCTCAATCAATTACAGGTGGACAGGAGGTGTGCATGTGTTCTACATTTAAAAGCCTGAAGGCCAGTGTTAATGATGATTCCAACCACATGCTCATGGAGGCGGTTCCACACACGCACAGCAGTGTGGAGAAAAGTTCTGTCCAACTGGCGGGTCCTGGAATTTGGAAGGCAGAGGGCATGTTCTGGAGTGGCTGTGCATAGGCAGGTGGTTCATTGCCAGATGAGTGGAGGGGGAAGCAGATCCTGGAGGCCTTTGGGGCAGAAGGGGGTTCGCATCTTGTACAGTGCAGTCACAGCAGCAACCTGTCTTCTGTGGGTAAGGCTGGGGATGGAGAGTTTTAACCGGGTAGTGTCTTAGTCAACCCCAATTATTTTGAGGGCCTTCCGCTGGATGTTGTCCAGGAGGCTCAGGTAGGCCTGTGGAGCGCTCATCCAGCACAGTGAGGCATATTCCATGAAGCTGCGGGCCTGGAGCTTGAAGATAGCAGCACGGCTCTCCATAGTTAGCTTACTGGACACTGTACTGTGTGCTTTGTGTTCTCCTGTGATCTGGAAAAACTTAGTAAATTCATCAGAACAAAAACCTTTCCATTCTGGAAAAACTTGATTTTGACAGTTCAAAGAACTGTAATGCCTACTTTTTTGAAATTCTCAACACTCTTAATCACTGCAAAAGAGGTTCAAACTCAGTTTCTCCCAAAAGTGACATATGTACTAGGTTTTTCAAGATCACAGGAGAGTTTTTGACCTGCACAAGTGGAGATGTTGGACAAGTGGTCTGTTGTGACACCCAGGATGTCAAGCTCTTTTGTGGTGCTTAGCTGGTGACCATTGAAGTGCAGGTCCTGTTGTGATGGAGTCCTCTTCCTTGAGAGTACCATGAACTTACACTTGGATGGGTCAAAGGTGGTCTTCCATCGATCTCCGCAGATGGATAGTTTATAGAGATCCCGGTTCAGACTAGCCTCCACGACAATCTTGTCTTCTGAGGATGGTATGTGAGCATAGATTTCAAGGACTTTCCTTGTTCACTATCTGCTAAGCTAACCAGATAAAGCAAAAGCAGAATAATTGAATTATCCAGCAAAGAAGCTCCAGTGAAATTTTAATTTTAACTCATGGTTTCCTGTTTCTGTTGTGCCAGATGTTAGGAGCGCTGCTGAGACACTGGTTTCGAAAAAGTTGATTTTCTCCAGATTTGTTGTTTTGCTGTTAGAATGTTTGGAAGATATGTGGCTCGAGAAAGGTAAGTGCAATATTTACCAGTAGAGGTCCCCTTTGAACACATACGACAGCAGGCGAAATAATCTTAAATACTTTCAAATATTCTGCTTGTGATTGGCCGCTTGTAGCCATTATGTATAACTACTGATATGTTTAACATGAAGCGAACAGCATATATATATATATATATTTTTTACAGTATTCCCAGATGGCTCTTCATTGTATTCAAGTTTTCAGCAACTGTTATGTTAAATGTCGTGCAGCCATTTAGAATGAACAAACTTCTGAAGTGGTTCAAATGTTATGTCATGTTTCCACCAAATGCGAAGCAAATTTTCTCCTCACTTTATTCGTGGGACTTTGACATCGGGATTTTCCTCCTTGTTCGCACCAAGATCACATTCAATTCTACGGGAAAACAACTTAGTAAAGGATTGGAATGTATAAGGACACGCCTCCTGCCATCCAGCTCACCGGTCTATCGCGCGCCAGTCATTATTCAATTATCTCGTACAGCTGTGATCAATTCCTACCGAGAGGTAGCAGTGGAATATTTAAGCCCAAGCTTCATTCAAAATTTCGTGAAGTCTCGTCATGCCACACTTGAACGGAATCACTAGTCTTCATGTAGACTTTTGTTTGTGTGTGATTATTTAAATTCTAAACTTAGTACTGAAATTGCTCTCACCACCTTGTTTATTTAAAGGGAACTGCGTTTCCCATTTGTTTGTGTAATACGTAGTAACTACCGTACTAGTATTACTCTCAGTAAATACTTATATTTTTGGAACCTCGGTTCCTGTTTTGTTTTTTCTGCCTCTTTTGTGCCAGCTGCTCTGAGGCAGGGCATCCTGAATATACCAAATCTATCCGTGCACCTCAGTTCAGTTCTCATCTTCCTGTCCTCTGTGCAGCGAAGTGTGCACAAGACACCAGACCATTACAAAATGCAAATTCACACCGCCGACCAAAAGCAATGCTAGTTAAGCCTTGTTTACACTCAAAGGGCAGGCAGTACTTCCTGCCATCTCCAAAAATCATCAGCAAGATGGCAATGCTAATGTTGCTACGCCTATGTCATAAACATTTTACTTTATGAAGACTGTGCCTGCTTGAGAATAAAAATATCCACAAAACTGATGATGTCATCATATTCAACACTGAGCTTGATCATTATTTTTTGTGAAACTGTGATCAGTAGGTTATTTGACACAACTAGCTCGCTAGCTAGAAAGCGTTCCTGTTATTTAAAGCAATGCAGCTAACTGCGGTTTGAATATGAAGCCAGGAGTCCTAGCTAGCCAATGTTGCTGCTAGTATCAATAGTGCTATTCAGACTACTGCTCTACTTGCGCAAATTTTTCACAACAAGAATATTTTGATGTGGATCGAAATGCGAATTTCTTGCATTTGCGCCGTTCGCACAAGTCATTCACATTGCGCTGCACTGCGTCTCTCACGTGATTTGCGTCGCCCGGCGCGAACTAGCATCTTTTGTCATGTATTGGCCTCTTTGCATTGACTTTGAATGTAATCTGGTCGCGAGAAAAATTTATTTTGCGTTCAGTGGAAACATAGCATTAAGCAACGTTGAGCGACTTTGATTTCAAGTTTTGACCATCTGCCTTTAGCGAATTTAAGAGGTGGTAAAGAACAGTGCAGGGTTCAGTGGGAAGAGGTCTATGGGCCACAGGGACAAGTAAAATATGGTCCTGGTGGTGATCCCTGCAAACAGGGACCAGTAGAAAGTGGTCACAGAAGTAGTTCCTGACGTGGTCCATGCACCCTCTAGTGGTAAGGACCAGTACCAGGGACCAGTTTCAGGACTCGAAGTACACAAACCCCTCTATACTATAAGTTAGAGAATTGGCTCTCACACAATTTAGTTTAAAAACATCAATTACATGTTACCAATGGTTTTCTATTCAAACAATATTTGTGAATAGCTAGAACTACAACCCCCATTCTGAATAAGTTAGTACATTGTGGGAAAATGCACACAGCAAAAAAGGATTGAAAAGTTAATGCATCCTCTTTTATGTTGAAAACAGTACAATACATTCTTTGATGTTTTGGGTAGTGAAGTTACCAGCTGGTCCAGTCTAGCGTGCAGAATTTTCTCCCATTCTTCCACGGCACAATTATACAGGCCCTTTATTGCCTTGTATTTCACCTCATACTGTGCCATACATTCTCAGTCGGAGACAATCAGCAAATTTTGCACCCACATCAAATCATCATAACACAAGAAGAATGTGGTTTAATGGAAAATGCAAGGATGTCACTGGAGCTGATGATATCTATAAGGCAGCATATGTTGCTCCAAAACATCTGTCTGCAGTAATGGTGCCCAAAGGATGCATATGTTTGTAATCCATCACTTTAAGAACAACTTTCCCCGATGGCAAATCCATTTGAGTCCGAGAATTTTACCCTTTACCGCATGCAATATAATTATAAGATGGAAAGAATCCGGTCGGATCCTGAAGCATAATGGCCGGAAATCACTTCTGAATGCGCATGATCTTTGATCCCTCAGACGTCACTGTCATAAGACATGCAGGTAACAAAATCTGACTTTGGCACTGCAATTTTGTTCAAACAATACTCTGTGAACTGAAATGGGCCACTTTATTAAGGGAATGAAACTTACTCTTTTATCTTGGTCACCTACTTTGCTCCAGTGCTCAGGAGCTTAATAATGGCAGATGTCCGATGAAAAACATACTGATTCTCCAATTTCACAAAAAAATCGCCCAAAATAGATACCGTCTTTATTCCTTCCCATGATTATTAAAAAATATTAAATTTATGTGATGGAAGGAATGATATGTGCTCATTTAAAGTACAGCATGCTGAATTGAACTGAATGAGAGCAGGAGTGAAAGGAGGACAGAGCGATTGAGGAGTGACTAAGGGTGATCTAAAGGTGGTTCATAACAGCTTGCTGCAATGTGGGTGTGGGCATTAACAAGGACAACCCTCCGATACCGGCATTTAAAAATAACAGAGCAAGTGAGTGGCTTCTCCAGACACGCTGGGCCATCAATCATTAAAGGTAGTCAGAATTTTTACAAAAATAAAAAAAAAAACAACGAAAGACCGTATATAGTTTGGAATGCTGAACACAACTGACGGTGGACAGATTTGAAGGTTCACTGCTGGGTGAGTGGGATAGTAACATTTTTTTTCAGCTGTGAGAGGAGAACACAGTTAATGCATAACAGAGATAAGAATGAGGTTATTGTTTAACGCAATTCTACTGTGAAACTGCCTACTTTTATGTTGTACTAATAGTTCCATTATTACTGCAGTGAAAAACAGATACAGTGTGAAGATTTTTGCCTGTGGAGGGTGTGGAATAATACAAAACAAGGGTTAGTAAACTATCCGCATTTAGGGCACTTAATCTCACTGGCTGAATTGGAAATTGAGAGAAGGATATGCTATTTAAATATGTCTACTTTGACAGAGATCTCTAAAATGTATCAGAGGTATCTCCTAAAATGTATCAGTGGTATCTCATTCATAGATTGTGTTCATCATATTTTATTTCCAAGATAAAAAGTAAATGGGTCAACCCGATACAAAATGCCTGTTCCCTACTTTCAAAAAGTGATCATACAATTCACATGAACAAACCTGTTTGACTCGTAAGAATCAGGTTAGTATTTATGCTGCAGATAATTGCAAGTATTTTTTGAAAAGATACACGGCTGATGGATCACAGGGAAAGAGTTCCATCCAACAACCAAATAGAGTAGGCACGTATGATGAAAATGATAATTATATTATAATAAACCTCATCCAGAAGAACTGAAACAATGATCTGACAACAAATAGATCTAGGAAGAATCACCCATTTTGAATGTTGAATGATGGCCAGTCTCAAAGAAAAGATTCTGGACGCATTAAAGGGAAATATCACCCAAAAATGAAAATTTACTCATAATATACTCAGCCTAAGGCTAATTGAAGGGTCAGTTAATTTCTTTTGTCGTCAAAATAGTTTTGGAGTTTTAAGGAAAAACAGCATTGAAGAGAAATCCAAATGAATAGAATCCTATGGTGGCCACTTTTTCAAGCTTAAAAAAGCAACGTTAAAAAACATAAAATGCCTCCATACAGCTCGTGTGACATTTTCAAAGTGTCTGCAAGCCCCGACAATATGATTAGATTTGAAAAGACGTCATTTTCACTATGTTTTTCGCTTAAATGTCCAATGTAGCCACTAAGCCAGGAGCCATGTTTTTGTTTCCTCGGGAAGAGTGAAGTTCTGAACTTGGAGGACTCAAAATACGAAGAAGAAGAAGGCCTTATAAACACCCACCACAAAACTAGAAGAAGAAGAGGACCTAGAAAACGTAGCCTCGAGCTTGTGTTCACATGCAAGCAGAGTTACCAAGTCCGCTTATAGTACGGGACTTTGGGCTTCTTTTTTCCTGAAGTCGCTTGAAAAAAACTAGGCTTATGCCGTCGGAGGCGATGGCTTGGGGTATATCCCCGAACGCCCCCAATCCTCCAATTCCCCAATCCTTGAATAGACCTTGAATAGACTTTCATTTGAACTTAATTTCAGGTCAATCGGACACATGGTTCTGAAGATATGGCCAAAATGGTAATTTTCCATCACAAAGTGCCACCTGGTGGCAAAATATTGAACCATCCAGGTATGATGTCATCATGTGACACATTGTGAGGTCCTGACCTTGCAGTTGAACATAGTTTCATGTCAATGGGACAAATGGTTCCAAAGATATGGCAAAAATGGTGAATGTTATGTGACAAAGCTCCACCTTGTGTCAAAATTTTGTACCAAACAGGTATAATGTCATCGTGGGACACATCCTCGGGTCATGACCTTTCATTTGCACTTGATTTGAGGTCAATCGGACAAATATTTACTGAGATATGATAAAAACAGTGATTTTTCCGTTTCTGGCCCCTGGTGGCCAATCTAGAAATTGTAAATTGTCCAAAATCGAATCAGTTCTTCCTCTTTATGATACTTACTTATAGCAAAACATGAAATTTCTAATTGAAATATTACTGAAGTTATCGCGTTAACAAGTAGGGCGGCGAGGCGGCAGCAGCGGTTGGACCAAAAAGATAATATTTATGTTGTAATAATTAATGATTTATTATAATGATTCATAATTTATTATATAATAATTCTGGGTTGTGTTTTTTTTTTTGGGCTTGTTTTTAAAAATATGGTTGCTTGTTAGAGAAGTGTAAAACGCAACCTAATTGTTATACATTTACGGCTGCTATTTCCCCCGATTCATTGATTGACTGTCTGCTCACAACCTCAGGAGTAATGTAAGAGAAGGCGCCCTACCTCCCAGCCCCTCGAGTAACTAAATGAAAGGAGATGGCAATCTCTAGAGATGGCAATTTTGACACCGAAGTTCGAACAGTTTCAAAACCTTTTAACGCTTCCGGTTCCGACACGGTGTTCGGGAGATGTTTCAAAACGTCACGTGATTGCTATCCGTCCACCGCGACAGGTTTTAAAAAGCCAATGGAAAATAGAGGTGTTTCGGTTCGTTGCGTTGATTCGTGATGACAGATTTTGTGAGGATTTTGCTACAGTTGTTCAAAATATAAAATAGATTGAGAGATTTTCTAAAGCTTACCAGGTATTTTCCAATATGTCAATAAGTTGAGGTATGTTTGTTTGTTTGTTTCTTTTTTGTTTAAACTTTTTTGCTTAAATTTGATTCCAGATGGTAGACAAGCAGAGAGGTCAGCTGAATCAAAAAAAGTACAGCAAATATTATCCCTGAATAAAAATCTTTGAGCATTATGTTTCTGAATGTAAAACTTTATACCAGGTTTTATTGAAGTGTATAATCTCCATAAAGTGCAATACCAACTAGGTAGAATGAAAAATTTTAATTGTCAGTTCCAATTGTCAGTTTAGCTATATATTATTACTGGAGTTGGCGATTTGAGTAATTTCACAAATCTCCTCAGAGACCACCGTGAATAATGAGCGTTTTCCGCTTACTGATATGGAATCAGTTAGACACCAAAAGCGGGGTGAAGGGAAATGAGGATTTATTAAACAAAAAACAAAACAGGCACGAGGGCCAACGAAAAACTTGGCCCAAAGGGTTGCAAAAGACAAACTAAAGTATGCTGCACAGAGCTATAAATAAAGAATGCAAAACGGCAAAAAACAAAAGGCACTGGAAACTCCAGGCAAGAGATCAAGAAAAATAAATAACAAGACTATATATAAATTCGAAAAACAAGAGGCTGGGACAAGACTTGAAACTAGAAATGCTGGGGAATCCTGACAAGAACTTGGCTACACTTGCACATGCAATGAGACGCGAGAAACAAAACTTGAGACACTGTCTGCCAGCCAACTTCCACCGCATCCAGATAAAGGCTTGATAATCATGACACAAGGGGTAACACCTGGAGAGAGAGAAACAAGAGGCATGGCAAGATCAAGACATGGACAAGATTGGTTGACATGACCTGCTCATTAAGAGAATGAGCGTGCTCAGCTTAAGTACCAATTAAGTATGCAGTTTGGAAGCAAGCATGAATGTTAAGAACAGAAAAGCACAGCAAGATCTTGAAATAGCAAAGCAGGAATCATGACAATAAACTCCCTGTCTAAATTAGTAATATTAGTAATGTGCCTATCTAAGAATTACACCACCCAGTGAGTGTTAGTAAATGTTAGTAACTTAAAAACAGTTAATTGTCAATTAAGTTTAGAAAGGCCCGAATCCAGCACAGCACAGAAGGAAGGGGAAATACCAAAGCCAACCATAGCTCAGAAATGTGCAGCAACGAAGGCACGGGGCGGAACGCAGACAAGCGGTGGAGTGGCATGGCAGACCTGGCAAAAACAAAAACATGGAAAAGTAAAAACATGGACATGGAACATGAAATGGAAAAACTGTGACATGAACTATGAACTATGAAACTATGAACTATGAAATCTTGAACATGAAACTGTTAAAACCATAAATGCTGTCCTGGCCAAGGCCAGGACCCCAGAACACAACAGTACCCCCCCCTTACAAAAGCGGCACCTGACGCTGACAAAAAACACCAAGAACTAAAATACATGAAGCCGCACAAAACTAAATACAAATCCTACAAGACAAATAACCAATTAAATACTAAGGACCAAAACTCTATGACACAAAACACCTAACCAAGAAACAGTACAAGAAACACTAAACATAAACAAGATTACTTGGTCTCCAGCAAGCTGGGGCTAAGGCTTAGGCTATGGCAATGGCTTGTGGCTATGGTAATGGCTTGGCTATGGGTATGGCTATGGCTTGGGCTTGGACTTGGGACTATGGCTATGGCCTATGGGGTTGGGGCTGTGGCTTGGAACTATGGCTTGGGGTGTGACTGGTGGTAGTCACGGATGAGATCTTTGTCTAGTATGTGCCTGGCCGGGACCCAGGAACGCTCCTCTGGGCCGTACCCCTCCCAATCCACGAGGTACTGGAGGCCCCGGCCCCTCCGACGGCAATCCAACAGACACTTGACTGTGTAGGCCTCCCCTCCGTCGATGAGCCGAGGAGGAGGCGGAGGCTCAGGTGGGGGCATGAGGGGGGAGGTGGCAACAGGCCTCAGGCGTGAGACGTGGAATACTGGGTGGAGACGTCGCATGGTGGATGGGAGCTTGAGCCGGACAGCAGTGGGGCTGATGATCCTTTGTATGGAGAAAGGACCCAGGAAGCGAGGAGCCAGCTTTCGGCTTTCCACCCGGAGTGGGATGTCCTGCGCAGCTAACCAGACCTTCTGGCCGACCCGATAGTGAGGGGCTGGGCGCCGACGCTTGTCTGCCGTGGTCTTCATCGTCTTACCCGCCCGAACCAAGGCGCGGCGAGCAGACAGCCACACACGGCGACACCGCCGGATGAATGCCCCGGCTGAAGGCACCCCGACTTCCTCCTCCTGGCTGGGGAACAATGGAGGCTGGTAGCCCATACAGCACTCGAAGGGGGAGAGGCCGGAAGCAGAGGCGGCGTGGGAGTTAACGGCGTACTCGACCCAGGGTAGCATGGTAGACCAGGATCTTGGGTTGGTCGAGCACACGCATCGGAGGACCGTCTCCAGGGTTTGGTTGGCCCGCTCAGTCTGTCCATTGGTCTGTGGGTGGTAACCGGAACTGAGGCTGAAGGAGGTGCCAAGGGATGTGCAGAATGCTTTCCAGAACTGGGAGGTGAATTGGGGACCACGATCTGACACTATATCCACAGGAATGCCATGGGGACGGACAACATGCTGGATAAGTAGGTCAGCTGTGGTTTTAGCGGAGGGGAGCTTGGGAAGGGGCACAAAGTGGGCAGACTTGGAGAACCGGTCAACAATGGTGAGGACAGTGGTGTTTCCATGGGAGACGGGCAGGCCAGTGACAAAGTCCAGAGCTATGTGGGACCAGGGACGGTGAGGAATGGGCAGTGGCAGGGCAGGCACTGGGCGTAGCTGCGCCGTTCTGAGCGTTGCGGACCAGCTCCTCGATCCGGAGGCACACGTTGTTTACGAAGCAGGTCTTTGGCAGGATGGAGCTGGGCTCTCCCTTGGACGAGGAAGCGTCGAAACGCCTGGAGAGCGCGTCAGCCTTGGTATTCTTGGACCCTGGTCTGTAGGCCAGGGAGAAGTTAAACCGGTCGAAGAAGAGGGCCCATCTGGCTTGTCTGGGCGTCAGCCTCTTGGCAGAGCGGAGGTACTCCAGGTTCTTATGGTCCGTCCAGACTAAGAACGGAATCCTTGCCCCCTCAAGCCAGTGCCTCCACTCCTCCAGGGCCAGCTTCACCGCCAGCAGCTCCCGGTTCCCGACGTCGTAGTTGGACTCCGCAGGTGTCAGCCGGTGGGAGAAGAACGCGCATGGGTGTACCTTCTGATCATTGCTGGATCTTTGCGATAGGACCGCACCAACCCCGACATTGGAGGCATCCACCTCCACAATGAACTGCTTGGCGGGGTCGGGGGTGGTGAGGATGGGCGCGGTGGTGAAGCGCCTCTTCAGCTCACAGAAGGTCACCTCAGCTTGCGGAGTCCAACGGAACGGCACCTTGATGGAGGTAAGGGCCGTTAGGGGAGCTGCCACGGTACTATAATTCCTGACGAAACGCCGATAGAAATTGGCGAAGCCCAGGAAGCTCTGTAGGGCCTTGCGGTCCTTGGGTGCGGGCCAGTCCACCACAGCCTTGACCTTTTCCTCGTCCATTCCCAGGTGGTTTGGGGAGATGACGTGCCCCAGGAAGGAGGTAGTGGTGGTGCTGAACTCGCATTTCTCGGCCTTGACAAAGAGGCGGTTTTCGAGGAGGCGGCGGAGCACCTGGCGAACATGGTTCGTGTGCTCCGTCCTGTCCCGGGAGAAGATCAGGATGTCGTCAAGGTAGACGTAGACGAACCTCCCGATCATGTCTCCAAGCACATCGTTCACCAAGTTCTGGAACACTGCGGGTGCGTTGGTCAGGCCGAATGGAACCACCAGGTACTCCCAGTGGCCGCTGGGGGTGTTAAAAGCGGTCTTCCATTCGTCGCCTTCCCTGATGCGCAAGAGGTGGTAAGCATTCCGCAGGTCCAGCTTGGTGAAGATGGCCGCTCCTTGAATGAGGTCGAATGCCGAGGTCATCAGTGGGAGTGGGTAGCGGTTCCTGACTGTGATTTTATTCAGGCCTCGGTAATCGATGCAGGGGCGCAGGGAACCATCCTTCTTTTTGACAAAGAAGAAGCCTGCCCCCGCAGGCGAGGAGGATGGACGGATGATGCCTGCTGCCAGGGACTCCCGGATGTACTTGTCCATGGCCCCCCTCTCTGGCTCAGACAAGGCAAAGACTCGACCCCTAGGAGGTGCTGTGCCAGGCTGGAGGTCGATAGCACAGTCATACGGGCGGTGCGGGGGCAGGGACACCGCACGGGACTTGCTAAAGACTGTAGCCAGATCGTGGTATTCGGGGGGCACTCTGGAGATGTCTGGCCTCCCCTCGGGAGCTGGTCCACCCACAGAGCAAGAAGGTCGGGAGTCGAGGAGGCAGCTGGCCGAACAGGAGGCACTCCACTCCCGCACCTCATGGCGGGCCCAGTCGATCACCGGCCCGTGTTGCGCCAACCAGGGATGACCCAGGACAATCGGAGAGCGAGGCGTCTCAGTCACAAACAGCTGGACCTGCTCGCGGTGGTTACCGGACGCCAGCAGCTGGATGGGAGCAGTCCGGAAGGACACCTTGGCAAGGGGTTGCCCACCCAGCCCTGAGATGGACAATGGGCTGGGAAGTTGGCATAGGGGAACCCCCCACTCGGCAGCAGCTCTGGCGTCAATAAAGCTCTCCTCAGCCCCCGAGTCAATGAGGGCGGTGGTCTTGCGGGAGCGGCCCTCCCAGGTCAGGGTCACAGGAACGCAGGTCCGGCGGTAGGAGGAGGTCTGCTTGGATGAGGAGCCCACCATTACTCCTCCAGACGCTAGTGGGCGCTGTCTTGACGGACAGCCTCGGACCGCATGTCCCTGCTGGCCGCAGTAAAAACACGCCCCCGACCTCCTTCTCCGTTGGCGCTCCTCCTGGGTGAGCCGGGACCTCCCGATCTCCAGGGGAGATGCCTCTCCAGGAGAGAGTGTGGTGGCGTCCCCCCTCGGCTGGTCCTGAGGCGACGCGCGATCAGGGCACGGGGGTTGGATCTGGCCAGAACGTCGGCCAGGGCCAAGGGTGAGCGCCCTCTCCTCCAGGCGGCTGTCGATGCGCAGGGCCAGGTCTATAAGGGCCTCTGGAGACTCAGGGATCTCGCAGAAGAGCAGTCGATCCTTGACTGGTTCGGACAGCCCCTGGAGGAACACGTCACAGAGCGCCTCCTTGCTCCAGCCAGAAGTAGCTGCCACCGTCTGGAAGTCGATGGCATAGTCCGCCACCGATCTCCTCCCCTGCCTCATCCTCAGTAACTCGCGCCCTGCAGCTCTCCCCTGCTTGGAGCGGTCGAAGATGCGCAGCAGTTCCCCCGCCAAGGCCTGGTAGGTGGTAGTACAGGGCAGCCGGGCCTGCCATGCGGCAGTTCCCCACAGGCGAGCCCGCCCCGTCAGCTGGGAAAAGACGAAAGCGACTCGGGCCGGCTCCGAGGCGAAGGTGGAAGGCTGCAGAGCGAAGCACATCTCGCAGGAGGTGAGGAAGGCCCTGCAGAACCCTGGTTCTCCGCCGTACCGCTCAGGTGGTGGAAGGCAAGGCTCAGGACCTGGGTGCGTGACCGGCTGCAGCTGGGGTGCTTCTGCTCCGGGCTGGAGCACAGGTGCAGCGGTGGCAAGGGGCTGGGTAGCAGGCATGGTGGGAGCCTGACTGGAACCCGCCCAGGGGAGGCTGGCTTGCAGAGTGGTAAGTGCTGCCGTCAGCTCCCGGATCCGCTGCCGTTGACGCAGCAGCTCAGCCTCTTGCTGGGCGATCTTGCGCTCCATCCCGCTGGTGTCTAGTAGACAGTGTCTACTGATATGGAATCAGTTAGACACCAAAAGCGGGGTGAAGGGAAATGAGGATTTATTAAACAAAAAACAAAACAGGCACGAGGGCCAACGAAAAACTTGGCCCAAAGGGTTGCAAAAGACAAACTAAAGTATGCTGCACAGAGCTATAAATAAAGAATGCAAAACGGCAAAAAACAAAAGGCACTGGAAACTCCAGGCAAGAGATCAAGAAAAATAAATAACAAGACTATATATAAATTCGAAAAACAAGAGGCTGGGACAAGACTTGAAACTAGAAATGCTGGGGAATCCTGACAAGAACTTGGCTACACTTGCACATGCAATGAGACGCGAGAAACAAAACTTGAGACACTGTCTGCCAGCCAACTTCCACCGCATCCAGATAAAGGCTTGATAATCATGACACAAGGGGTAACACCTGGAGAGAGAGAAACAAGAGGCATGGCAAGATCAAGACATGGACAAGATTGGTTGACATGACCTGCTCATTAAGAGAATGAGCGTGCTCAGCTTAAGTACCAATTAAGTATGCAGTTTGGAAGCAAGCATGAATGTTAAGAACAGAAAAGCACAGCAAGATCTTGAAATAGCAAAGCAGGAATCATGACAATAAACTCCCTGTCTAAATTAGTAATATTAGTAATGTGCCTATCTAAGAATTACACCACCCAGTGAGTGTTAGTAAATGTTAGTAACTTAAAAACAGTTAATTGTCAATTAAGTTTAGAAAGGCCCGAATCCAGCACAGCACAGAAGGAGGGGGAAATACCAAAGCCAACCATAGCTCAGAAATGTGCAGCAACGAAGGCACGGGGCGGAACGCAGACAAGCGGTGGAGTGGCATGGCAGACCTGGCAAAAACAAAAACATGGAAAAGTAAAAACATGGACATGGAACATGAAATGGAAAAACTGTGACATGAACTATGAACTATGAAACTATGAACTATGAAATCTTGAACATGAAACTGTTAAAACCATAAATGCTGTCCTGGCCAAGGCCAGGACCCCAGAACACAACACTTACACCAGTTTTACTGCGTGACAAAGGCGATACGCCAGGTTTCTACTGCATTCAATTGCATTTTGAAGCCATTTTGCAAGTAAAATCGACTAATTTAATCAGCAGTGCGTTGCATGGGTATCGGCTAGTTTACATATAAAAAGCTGGCCTGGCACAATCATTCTCAATGAATTAATTAATGAATGAATGAGAACATTTAACGGCAAAATAAACAAACAGTGCCATACAATAAGAAATAGTCATATCGTACAAAAAATAAATAATCGACTGATCGTGCCTGTGTCAAAGCTATAAATATTTTTGGATTTGTGAAAAGGGGGGCTTCAGCACATCAACACTATCAATAATTGAAGGCTGCAATGACAGCTTCTGCCAGTGGATGCCAACACACTTCCACGGACAAATGCAGCTCAGTGAGAAAGGGGTTTTAGTTACCATTATCGGCAGCTCACCTGAGCAGTCACACTTTTTCATGAGTGACAGACAGCAACACTTCTGCGATTTAGCAAAAATATAATCTTTAAGAAGTCTAGATCATGAAATTCGATTAGATTTTTTTCTAACCTGAACTTTCGTCGTCTGCTGTCAATTTGTGAAGTGTGCCCTCTTCTCAATTCACTTCTGGTTCTTTCTCTGCTTTCGGACAATGATTTTTTTTTACTTAACACTGCCACCGAGTGGGTCTAGTTAGTATTATTCTTTCTATTTCATGATGCTAATAGGAACAAACATCCAAAAATGGGTTTTGACCAGTTTTTATTGCTGCAATTGATCGTGAAGAAAGGTCGACTATGCGGTTAGAATGCCTGTAAAAATTTTAAGTAAATATAGCTTAGTGCCTAATACATACTAATTGATAAAGACATTATTAAACGAGGAAATAAATTGATTGATTTTGTCACATGACCTTGACCAAAGTCAAATTCAATATCTGCAGACATGATTTTTCATTAGTATCCAATACATACCGAAGATCTAAACCCAATATTAAAGGACTTTGAGGCTGTTTTGTGATTACCTGGACCTTGTTGCCCAAGGTCAAATCCAATATGTTAAATACAACCACCATACATGATTTGCTATTAGTGCCCAATACATACCTAAGCTCTACAAACAATATTAAACAAATATGGGCCATTATTGTCATATAACCTTGACCTTGAGGCCCAACATCAAATTTGACTGACTGCCTAAGAATGCTCAGCATACATGGTTTCCTATAGATGCCCAAACATACCTAAGCTCTAATTGCCATATTCAGAAAGTTATAGCAATTTTTTCCATTTGATCTTGACGCCCAATGTCATATTCAACTCGCAGAGAATGTTTGGCTTACATGATTCCCAATAGGTGCCGCATTAAGCTGTAATAACACATTTTTGCCGTATGACCAGGATTCCCTTTAGGTGCCTCAAACATATCTAAGCTCTAAATGTCATATTAAGCTAGTTATAGCACATTTTTGCCATTTGGTCTGGTCAAATGTGACTGACTCATAATGTTTGGCATTCCTGATTCCCTAAAGGTGCCTCATACATACCTAAGCTCTCAATGCTATTTTAAGAGAGTTATAGCACATTTTTGCCATTTGACCTTGACCTGGAGGCCCAAGGTCAAATGTGACTCACTCACAATGTTCGGCATACCTGATTCCCTATAGGTGTCTCATACATACCTAAGCTCTAAATGCCATATTAAGAGAGCTATAGCACAAAACACCCCAAAAATGATGAAGTCCAGACACGTTGCCAAGGTGGCGCTATGAAGGAGCTATTCAATCAATGGTCATGATACGGATTCCATTGCTGTGATTAAAAAAAAATTCATCAGACAGTTTTTGAGAAAATTGCACATAAATGCCAAAAATGGCCATTTTCGACATAAATATGGCTGCCAAGTCTAAACGAACAAATCCATCAAAAAAGTTTCTGCTCGGACATTAACTCGATGACATATTTGATCACATCCCCAAATTTTAAAAAATTCATCAGACCGTTTTTGAGATACGGCTTTAAACGGACAACGCCGATGCTGACGCCAACAACGCCGCCGGACGCAAAGTGACGACAATAGGTTACTGGCCTACGGCCGGCAACCTAAAAATTGGACCTCCTCAGAATGGTAACCGAATGGAATGAACATAGTTAGTGCTTCAGAGACCTCAGTTATAACTCCAGAACCTAGCGGGCGACCGTCCAAAGATTAAACCGTGTGTGAGTGTAGCAGAAGGCATATAGGAATAGAATGCCTCCCAGTCCACTCCGCATTCATAAAACAATCCACGGCCCCCGAGTCCAAAAACACCTCCACAGGAATTATCTGTCTACCCACAGTTAATTTTGCAGGAATCAAGGTTCGGAAGGGAGTTTGGGTCTGTCCTTCTAGCGCCCCCCTCAAGGGGCCTTCCCGTTTCCCTTAAGATAAGGGCAGTGTGGGTGAATATGTCCCGGTTTGTAGCAGTGATAGCAAATAATTGGTTTACGAACCGGCTTATAAGCCCGGCTCACATATGAGCGGTCGATCTGCATAGGTTCCCCAGGAGCGGGAATTTCAGTGGGTGGAGTGTGTGGCACAGTGGTTAGCACTTCTGCCTCACAGCAAGAAGGTCGTAGGTTTGAATCTGGCCTGGGCCTTTCTGTGTGGAGTGCGTGTTATTCCTGTGTTTGCATGGGTTTCCTACGGGTACTCCGGTTTCACCTCCTCCGCCAAGGCATGAACAAAAAGTCAATTGGGGCGCCTCTGGCCAGCCCATCTCTGTAGCTAGAGAGCGAAAGGCTATAGAAAACTCAGCAACGCTCTCAGAACCCTGCCTAAGATGCATTAGACGTGGAGCTGCGTCTTGCCCACATACATTTTGATCAAACTCCGACACCATCTCCCTAACGAGAGTCTTTCCTGAACTCACGACCAGTGAATTAGATCGAATAAGTGGCCTGACCCGAGTAAAGGCTGTGTCAGTCAACAGAGATAAAATAAATGAAACCTGAGACTCTTCATTTACGAAACGCGAAGGCTAGCTTTGAAAAATATTTCACACTGGGCGATGAAGTCTTTACCTGCCTCGCCTCCATATCATGGAGGTAGCTGGAGCTTAGGCTCACGGGGGGAGTGCAGTGTTTGTGCAACATTCTGTGTGATTTGAGTGGACAAGGCTTGAATATTCTCAGTGAGACTTAACAGGACGCTCTCCTGTTTTTGTAAAGCCTCATCCTGATGGCGGACTCGCTCCGCCAACTCAGCCTGTCGACTTTTAAGGGTAGACAAGCCCTTGCCATAGCCCGTGAGTGTGGCTTGCTGACCAGCCAGAACTTTCTCTAGTGTAGCTGCGGCTGACGACTCCATGTTTAGCAAGAGTGTACTGTAATGGGCGGGTAAAGAGTGCAAACACACTCTAGCAATAGGCGTGGCAAACCCCCGGTCCTATACAGCGCCCTCCATAATTTTTGGCACCCCTGGTTAAGATGTGTTCTTTGGCTTCTAAGAAATTCAGTTTTTTCCTAAATAATACAGGACGACAATGAAAAAAAGAGGAAAATCCAACCGTTAATTCAAATGCATTTATTCAGCGGGAAAAAAACCCCACATTAAGAAATAATTCTTTTACATCAAATCACGTGTGCCACAATTATTAGCATCCCTGATGTTAATACTTTGTACAACCCCCTTTTGCCAACAAAACAACACCTAATCTTCTCCTATAATGTTTGAAAAGATGGGAGAATATAAAAAGAGGGATCTTTAACCATTCCTCTCTGCACAATCTCTCTAAATCATCCAGCGACCCGGGTCCTCTCTTCTTCAGTTCACTCCACAGGTTTTCAATGGGGTTGAGGTCTGGGGACTGAGTTGGCCATGGGGAGAGCTTGACTCTGTGTCTGGTGAACCATTTCTGTGTAGATTTGGCCACATATTTAGGGTCATTATCTTGCTGAAAGACCCATTGACGACCCATCTTCAAAATCTGGTGGCCTCTGCCCGAAAGCTGATTTAAAATGTCCTGGTATTTCAAAACGTTCATGATGCCATGCACCCTCACAAGGTTCCCAGGGCCTCTGGAAGAGAAACAGGCCCACAGCATCACCAATCCTCCCCCACACTTCACAGTGGGCATGAGGTGCTTTTCTGCATACTCATCTTTGTGTTCCGCCAGACCCACTTAGAGTGTTTGTTGCCAAAAAGCTCTTAGTCTCATCTGACTAAAGCACACGGTCCCAGTTGAAGTCCCAGTACCGCTTTGCGAACTACAGACGTTTGCGTTAATGAATGTGAGTGAGAAAAGGTTTTTTCCATGCATGCCTCTCAACCAGCTTGTTGGCATGTAAATGGCGCCTGATGGTTGTTTCGGAGACTTTGTGACCCCAAGATGCTGCCATTTGTTGCAATTCTTTATCAGTGAGCTTTGGAGAACTTTTTATTTCTCTTACATCGTCCTCCCTGCGCGTGGTGGCAAAATAACCTTGCGTCCTCGTCCAGGCTCGTTTACCACTTCTTATTGATTACTCTGACAGTAGATATGGGCAGGTGCAGGCGAGTGGCTATTTTTAGCCATTGCCTGACTTGTGAAGGTCGACATTCATCTGCCTTACTTGAATGGTGTGTTCCTTTGTCTTTCCCATGTTGAAGAGTGGATAAGTCATATTCATACCCCAGGGAAACAGGAAGTGATGTATTACTACAAAACCCAAAACCAGTGAAGTTGGCACGTTATGTAAATCGTAGATTAAAAACAGAATACAATGATTTGCTAGTCCTTTTCAACTTATATTCAATTGAATACACTGCAAAGACAAGATGTTTAATGTTCAAACTGAGAAACTTTTTTTTTTTGGAAATAATCATTAACTTAGAATTTAAAGGCAGTAACACATGAAATAAGCACAGTAACACTGAAATAAGCAGGGGCGTCCATGAAAAAGACATTGCTTGGAAGGCAACATATGTTGCTCCAAAACCTGTATGTACCTAGCAGCATTAATGGTGCCTTCACATATGTGTAAGTTGCCCATGCCTTGGGCACTAATACACCCCCATACCATCGCAGATGCTGGCTTTTGAACTTTGCGCCTATAACAGTCCGGATGAGTCTTTTCCTCTTTGGTCCGGAGGACACGACGTCCACAGTTTCCAAAAACAATTTGAAATGTGGACTCGTCAGACCACAGAACACATTTCTGGGTGCTGTTGATAAATGGCTTTCGCTTTGCATTGTAGTTTTAACTTGCACTTGCAGATGTAGCGACGAACTGTAGTTACTGACAGTGGTTTTCTGAAGTGTTCCTGAGCCTATGTGGTGATGTCCTTTACACACTGATGTCAGTTTTTGATGCAGTACCGCCTGAGGGATCGAAGGTCACGGGGATTCAATGTTGGTTTTCGCCCTTTTCGCTTACGTGCAGTGATTTCTCCAGATTCTCTGAACCTTTTGACGATATTACGGACCGTAGATGATGAAATCCCTGAATTTCTTGCAATAGCTCGTTGAGGAATGTTGTTTTTAAACTGTTCGACAATCAGCTCACGCATTTGTTCACTAAGTGGTGACCCTCGCCCCATCCTTGTTTGTGAATGACTGAGCATTTCAGGGAAGCTGCTTTTATACCAAATCATGGCACCCACCTGTTCCCAATTAGCCTGTTCACCTGAGGGATGTTCCAAATAAGTGTTTGATGAGCATTCCTCAACTCTCTCAGTTTTTTTTTGCCACTTGTGCCAGCTTTTTTGAAACATGTTGCAGGCATCAAATTCCAAATGAGCTAATATTTGCAAAACATTACAAAGTTACCTGTTCGAACATTAAGTAACTTGTCTTTGCAGTGTATTCAATTGAATAAAGGTTGAAAAGGATTTGCAAATCATTGTATTCTGTTTTTATTTACGATATACACAACGCGCCAACTCCACTGGTTTTGGGTTTTGTAATTAAATGTTCCTAGATACTCTGATTAACTTAGTAAACTACTGTAGAAATGACAGAAATACTTCAATTACATTTTTTTCCGAGGAATTGTTAGGGGAGCCAATAGTTGTGGAACAGGTGGTTTTATATTTAACAAATAATTATTTTTAATGCAGTCAGGGATTTTTTTTTCCCTTTAAATTCACTCGAGTTGAAGGTTACATTTTTCAACAATTTTCAGTGTGAGACTATGCTTCAGCAATAAAAATTAAATTTATTTTAAGGCTTTTAACACGTCTTAACCAGGCCAATAATTATTGAGGGCGCTGTATATTGAGCCCAGAAAACTCTGCCCCAGCTCAATCAGCCAGCTGGGCCAGGAATTCGATGGACAAGAACTCCGATATCGTCCTGGACAATAGAACAAAGTTAAGTCCAACAAACAAAAGCACGCCTAAACCATGACAATTCCCCCATGCGCGTAACTTGAAAAAAGCGCGTAGCTACGCGCTTTTCAGCCTATGCGTACTCTCCCCTTGACTGTCTGTGCATTACGCGCCCGAGGGCAGTTACGTACTCTGGGCATTTCTCAGGCAAATAACACTTACGCTTGTTCTCCCCCTGACTTTTTTTGTTAAGCTCTTTTGAGGGCTGTATTAAGGTCAGGCGCCAACATAAGGCGAAATAGAATTTAGCATTTAATGTCAGTTATGGGCCGAATTTTAACATTTGTTTGATTTTATTTAACAAGGTAAAGGTTGAGACATTCAATATTCAATTGTTAATCCTTATTTCTAAGCTACATTTCTCATAACCATCATAAATTATCAAACAGAATCACGATATTACGCAACAGCCTGTTCTCCAATTAGTTCAATTACAAACACATAGCAATAAATTAAGACAAGTATACATAAGACCATCATTCCACCATGCCCTCAAAATCTAAAACCAAAATGCCAGTCCTGCATTGGCTTGCACTCTTGCATGATTGGGAAAGTGTAAGAGGAGCGCCGAGCTCGAAGACGAACACTCGTATATCGGCTTCGTTTGGGCATCCTGGGACTAACAGACACCGAGTGCATCCAGCGCTTTCATCTGGACGTGAGGCAATCATCTATCTTTGCAGACTTATGGATGAACAGCAATCCAGCCGCAGCAATCATCCACAAAACATACCTGTGGTCATCAAGGTCACAACTGCGCTGTCGGTCCTGGCATCTGGGTCGTTCCAGAGAGTGGCTGGTGATTTATTTCACCCTTATTTAACCAGGGAAGTCCTGTTGAGATTTAAATCTCTCTTTCAGGGGAGCCCTGGGGGGTCAGGTGGGGAGTTAGAGGGCAATTTGCACAGCCAATTAGATCTTGTGGATGATTAGGTGGCAGGTCGAAAGTGCCAGACTGGGACTTTAGGCATGACACCAGGGAACCCCCTACTCTTATCGAAGAGTGTCATGATCACAGTGAGTCAGGACCTCAGTTTAACGTTTCATCCGAAAGACGGCGTCTCCTTCAGTACAGTATCCCCACCACTGCACTGGGACAGTGGGTATTATTCCACCAGAGGGAAGATCGCGACCTACTGGCCACCAACACCTCTTCCAGCAGCAACTTGATGTCATGCACATATCACAGGCGTCTGTGTCAAGGTGCCTGACACAGTTCGTTGACGCTATGCTGCACCACATCAGCCCCTTAATAAAGTTCCCTGAAACAAGCGCTGAAAGACGGAGATTTAAGGAGGGGTTCTACCGGGTCGCGGAGTGCCCCAGTGTTATTGGAGCCATTGATTGTACTCACATTGCAATCAGAACCCCTTCCTTAATGAGAGTATGTACAGAGACTGTAGACGTCGGCACAGCATTAATGTTCAGGTTGTGTGCGATCATGATACGCGCATATTAAGCATCTGTGCCAAATTCCCTGTCTCGGCTCATGACGCCTATGTACTCGCAACTGCTTGAAATGCCAAAAAATACAACAAATATTTGCTTGTTTCCAGTATTATTCACAATAATACTTTGAGTATAGGCAAATAAAAACTACCATTTTGCATGACCCTCCTTCATCCATATCCACTCCCACTGCATAAAGAGTGGATGCCACCTTCCCTCCAGTGCAGTGAAATGCATGGGGGATGATGGTTCCCCACCACCTGCTGCATGCTGGGGTGCAGATTCGATGTCAAGACTGGGGGGGACACAAAAGTGATTTTGTTCAATTTTGATCATTTAGGGTATTTTTATTGGGGGGGGGGACAATTCATGTTTTTCAGGATCTGCACCCATGGTTGCGTGCACACTTCTCTGGTGTGCAGATCTGCACCTATGGTTGCGTGTACACTTCTCCGGTGTGCAGATCTGCACCTATGGTTGCGTGTACACTTCTCCGGTGTGCAGAGAGCCTGGCTTCTACAGCGCCCCGCAGATCTCTCCATTTATGCTTTAAATCGGGGATACTGCGCTGACATCTCCCCACCGAAGCCACATCCAGAACGATTCACAGCTTTCTTCCTCGGATCAGCCCCCAGTGCCCCCTTGCCATACAACACCTCGTGGTGCCTCTTCATTGATTTCACCAAAACCTCTTACTCCTCATCTGTGAAATTTGGTTTTCGGCTTTGGCTCGAAGTCGCCATCATTGTCTTCATGTTCTATTAACAAATATGATTGCCCCGTATGTTCGTGATAATCTAAAAAGTTGTGATATTCTCACTAGGAAGGAGATTGATTTTCTAATTAAGGATATCAGTATTAACTAACTCGCATTTATGTAAAACCGTGTCTAATTAAATGTTTTTTTAATTTATTTTATACCGTTGATAATATTGTGTATTTTATCATGTGAATAAAGATATTATTAAATAATAGATTGAGCCCTACCTTGGCCAATACCAAAGCACTATCCATTTGTTAATCAATTTTAGCCAATAAAAAATAGTCAACATGGAAAGAGTCATTATCAGTAAATGGGATAATTGATTATAATAAAATATTAGGCACAAGTTCAAGTGAATGTGTCGCTCAAATGAAATGGGACATAGTAGGCTATGGATACGGAATTGAGTGATTGTTGAGCCGGTTTCGGGGCGGGGGGATGACCGCGTGCGGGATAAGATACTTTGTTTGTTGAAGCGTTGCCATGTCCTTCAGTTGCAAACCTGACATCGGAGTAGTTTGAGATTTCAAGTGCACAATTTCTAAATGAGATCATATAACCCGTCATTGATTGTTATTTTTGTGTGACTAGAATGTTCCCTTTGTCTTCTTCCCTGTCTTCCATGGAATAAGCAGGCTGGTGTAGGAGGGGCACATTTTCAATGATCTGATTACGCTGGTTGAGAAGCGCAAAATTCTTTATTCGTAATTTCACTATTGCGGCAATTTGTTTGTTTGCTTAGCTTTAATGCCATGGTGGCTGGAATAAGAAATAAAAAAGAGATGTCTGAATTACTTCTTGTAATTGGCACAGACATACATAGGCCTACTATTACAGCGGTATATCGTCGGCCTGCTGATACCCTCGTTTCTTCAAAATGAAAAACTTCACAGGAAATAAAAAAAATACATAAAATAAAAAAATAAAAGAGAGCGATAAATATAAAATTAAAAATATAAATAAAATTTCTAAAAGTTTAATTTTGCATGTAAGAATTGTGGACATTAGTTTTCGTTTCTCATCAATTTGGAGAAACGTGGCAGGGCTGGATCTGGGGGGGGGGGGGTTCCTGGGTTCCGGAACACCCCCCCCCCCCCCCCCCCCCCCGCCCCCGCCCCCGCCCTGAGCATGTACCTTCAAAATAAGCAAAAAAAAAAAAAGTCCTCACAAGACTACCCAGCCGCACGGGGGGAAAAAAGTTATCCATATGCAATAGTGGATGCAGTCTCACAGCTGAGTCAACGGGGGGCACCTGTGCAGGGGAAATCACTGGTGCTACGCCAGCCTTGAAAGTTACTTCCCTTCGTTTCACCACTTCCGACCAAACGCTTTTTCACTGGAAAAACAACATGGCCTAAGAGTCGTCTTCAAATTCAAGTTGCATGTCTGCAAGAACCATGCCAAGGAAAAAACCACAACGAAGACACAGTGAACCTTTGCTATATTTCTGTGCTGTGAAAGACAGGAGGTCATTGCACTTTTTTTTGCATGATCTAATAAAAATCATAGTCTCTTTGAAATCAATGTTTGAAATTTTGTTGATTTTTGATGAGGCTTTTATATTTAGGATATTTTCTCAGTTGCATGTGTGAAGACATATGATCTTGGTGTAGATTTACGGTTAAGCTAAATGGGTACTTGGTTTAAAAGGCATTCCTGTTGGTTATAAGAGAAATTTTAACATGATCTATTTTGGTTGAAATTGGATGTAGAACGCCTGGAAATGGCTTGATTTTTGCCTCAGAAATAGCTAAAATGCAGGATTTTTTGGGGGCCTCGATACCTCAGCTCCCACAGGAAACCGCCCCTCACAACTCATTTGATGCGGCCCAGCAACGTTTAATCAGCTGGCCGACTATAGCTCTTGGCTGTGCTGTAGCGCTGTTTGTTGGTGATCACTCTGCTAGAGTTGAGAGAGGAAGTCGTGTGGGATTGAAGCTGAGAATTTACCTTTGTGTTTATGGGGTTTTCTTAAAATAATTTGTGTATTAGAACTCAAACAATAATAGAGATTAGACGATTTGCTCCCGAGGTATAACCTTTGTCGCAGTAGGAACAGGGAGAATCTTCCCCCCATATCTTTCCCCTTTCTCCCCCTGTAACAACTCGGTGAGCAAACAGCCAAATTAAGTCGCTAATCTGGTCAAATAAAAGCGACGGGGGTTTTTTTGGGGGGGTTTCAGTCTCCTGGGAGCAAAGCAAAGGAAGATAAAGTAAAATAAATTTAAACGCTGAATTAAGAGAATAAATTGAATGCTAAATAATTGTCGAACTAAGTGAATAGTGCGGTATACAAAGTAAAACAGCTTTCAAGAACTGTGGTACTTGCCTGTTTTTTTTTTTTTTTCATACTTGGTCTCTTGCCTTTCATACAGTCTTCTAGCCAAAAATTATTGACGTTCGCCGGGGTTTTTAGTCCCCTTCGTTCTCTATCCTGACTGCATTGCCGCATAAACGCATTGCCAAGCTGAATATTAACACGAACCGGGGTTTTTGTCTCTCTTGCATTTTATTATGACTGAAGGGCTCTTCTGATTAAACAAATTGTAAATACCCGATCTTTGTATTTTCCTCCGGTTGCTGTGCCTTGATCAGCTGATTAAAGTTTTACTGCTTGTTTGAGTGCTTAGGACAGTTTGTAGTGGTAGGTACCGTGTTTATTTCGCTCACATTACAGATCACAGCTAGATAAGTACTGTTTGCATTCTTGGCTGGGGATCTGAGATTTAGTATTTAGTTAGTGGTGCAGCAGTCACTTGACACGTTCGTTAGGTTAGGTTGGAATTTAAAAGGTAAGTTTTTATCGGAGTGCTCTGTCTCCTCCAGTTTTTCCTGGGCGTTGAAGCCAGTCTGTTTTATCTGGGCTCTCAGCTAAGCCCTGTAATATTTTTAGTTTAGTATATCAATAGTATTGGGACTATATAAACTCAAGCCGGCTATTAGGAGTGCTTATTTCATATAGAGTTTGTCTCAGTTTGGTATTTCATTTCTGTTAACTGAAACTAAGCCCCTGTTAAAAGAGGCTTATAATCAATTTACATGGTTTCTATTGTGACTGCTTCCTAGGTTAATAAATAAATTAATAAATTGTGGTTCCTCGGCTTCTATCTCGGCATTAGTAATTTTCTTTTATCTAGGGTGAGTCATTAGGGAGGGGGTTCAAAATGTGGCCAAAACTATGTGACGGTTGCAGGATGATTGCACTTTTGGAAAGAGATTTCCAGGGTGGGATTGTCTGCCACCGGTGCCAGATAATTGAGCACCTGGAGAGCAAGATCCTTGATCTTCAGGGCCAGTTGGCGGCATGACATAGTTCCTCTAGGAACTCTACTGATTTCGAACTAAGTAGTATGTCATTTAAAGAAATGGTGTGTACGCCAAAGCAGGGTGGTACTGGGATCCCAGAACAGGCAGGTAGAGAAAGTTGGGTGACTGTAGGTCGGCAGCGCAGGAAAGGGCGTGCACGCCTTACAGTGACAGCTTCTCCAGTGGTTGAGGTGTCCAACCGATTCCAGCCCTTGCAGGAACTCGACTTGGCCCCTGAGAGAGGGGACTGATGAGCAGCAGGGCACCCTGTTGGCCTCTACCCCTCAGAAAAGAGAGTTATTGATAGTGGGGGACTCAATACTTAGAGGAATAGATAGCTTAGTCTGTTCGCGTGACAAGGAGTCTTGTACGGTGTGTTGCCTGCCTGGTGCCCAGGTAGGAGACCTCCTGGAGCGTGCGGACAAGCTCCTGGCCAGAGCGGGGAGGGATCCAATTGTCATGGTCCATGTTGGGACAAATGGCATAGGTAAGGGTAGGTTTGAAGTTCTGCAAGGCAAATTTGTGGAATTAGCTGAGAAGCTTAGGAGCAGATCCTCAACGGTAGTGTTCTGCGGGATTCTACCGGTACCAAGTGCAAGCAGAGGAAAGCAGAATTTTATCTGGAGGTTTAACATGTGGCTACAAACCTGGTCTAGGAAAGAGGGGTACAGGTTTATGGGGCACTGGAACTTTTCTGGGACAGTGGTGACCTGTTCAAGCCTGACGGGCTGCACCTGAACCGGAGGGGTACCTTTGAACTGGGCCAGCATATGTTGAGGGTATCACAGGATTATTTAAACTAGGGACTTGGGAGGCAGGGAGGTTAGTGAGTGTTACACATAGGGAAATGCAGACTGCCCCTATGGAAGCTGACGGTGTAACATGCACTAACAATGTTTTACTTTTAAAGCAACAAAGCGTAGTGGGGGGCTCGAGGCGGTGGCCACATGGGAAATCAAGGGGGAAGAGCATTAGTAATAACCTGAAATGTTTTTATTTAAATGCAAAAAGCATAAAAAATAAATTTTCAGAACTTGAGGCTGTAGTGATCAGTGAGGGCTATGACATAGTTGGGATTACAGAGACATGGCTATGTGAAGAGGATGGAGATCAATATAATATAGAGGGTTATAAGCTCGTTAGGAAGGATAGATGTATTAGGCGAGGGGGGGGCGTAGCACTCTATGTGAACGAAAACATTAATGTACAGGAAATTCCCGAAATTGGGATTAATGATAATAATGATTATGATAATAAATAATGATGCAAATAATAATAATAATAAGATTAATGATAATAAAGAAGTTTCAGACTCTATATTGTGGGAAGCACTTAAAGTTACAATGAGGGGATATATTATTTCTTTTGAAACCTATAGAAAAAGGGAAAAAATTAAGAGACGTAAAGAAATAGAACAAGAAATTACTCAAATTGAACAAATACATAAAACCTCTTTACTACAGTCTGACTATAATAAGATTCTGAGGTTACTGAGAGTATAACTCTCTAATGGGAAGTGAAATTCATAACCTTCTACTCAAAACCCGCCAGAAACATTTTGAATTTAATGATAAACCTCATAAATTACTTTCAAGACAACTTAAAGGTGAACAGGCCAAATCAGCTATTTATAAAATATAGTCAAAAAATGCAAATACTTACAGACCAAAAAGATATTAATCATCGTTTTAGAGAGTTTTATTCTGGTCTTTATACTTCTACTTCCACAGCAATAGATAAAGATTACTTTCAGTTTTTTGACTCTTTGAATCTGCCACAGCTAAATGTTAAAGACCAGAAATTTCTGGAAAGGGATTTCTCTGTTGTTGAGCTAAATGAGGCAGTCATAGCATTCCCTACTGGTAAATGCCCTGGACCAGACGGGCTTGGAGCTGAATTTTACCAAGCATTTAAGGACATTTTAACTCCTTACTTACTCAGGATGATAAATGACTCAGTAACTAAAAATAGACTTCCACAGTCTTTGTACAAAGCAAATATATGTTTGTTATCAAAAAGTGGGAAAGATCCTACAGATCCTGTCAATTATAGGCCTATCTCTCTGCTTAATTTAGATCACAAAATTCTAACTAAAGTTCTTGCTACCAGATTAAATAAATTAATTGAAACTATTATTCACCCGGATCAAGTAGGCTTCATCCCAGGTAGGCTTTCTTTTTTTAATGTGCGTCGAGTGATGAATATATTGTATTCTGACACATGTGAAAATACCAAAGCAGCTGTCATAACATTGGATGCCCAGAAAGCAGTTGACTCCATTGAATGGCCATATTAATTTGAGACCATAAAGAGGTTTTGTTTTGGTAAGACTTTCGTGGATTGGATTAAAATGATTTATTGTTCTCCTGAATCCTCTGTTTTAACTAATAATGTTTCATCTGAGCCATTCAGTTTATATCGGGGTGTGAGACAGGGGGACTGCCTGTCTCCCTTGTTATTTAATTTCGCGTTGGAGCCTCTGGCAACCGGGATAAGAAATCACCCGCATATAAAGGGTATAGCAGCCGGTGGATCAGAATGTCTTGTGACACTTTATGCGGATGATTGACTTATCACCTTAATAAATCCTGAAGAAAGCATTCCCCATCTTTTACAGTATGAACTTTGGCAAAATTTCTGGCTATACAATAAATTGGGATAAAAGTGAATTTATGTTCACTAATGAAAGTAGGATTATAAAAAATTGTCCCTTCAAGACAGTCCAGAATTACATGACCTATTTAGGCATTAAAATCTCCAAAAATCCAAAACAGTTGTTAAAATTAAATTTATTAGAGGGCATAGATAAATTAAAACGTAACATAGAATACTGGAGGACTCTACCACTATCTATGATAGGCAGAGTTAATGCTATAAAAATGGTATCACTACCAAAATTTTTGTACCTTTTTCAAAACTTGCCAATTTGGATCACAACTGATTTTTTTAAGAAGCTTGAGACAATTGTTCTAGATTTTGTTTGGGGTTACAGAAAACATAGACTCTCCAAAAAACACTTATACAGGCAGACTCAGGACGGTGGTCTTGGTCTTCCAGTATTTAGAGATTACTACTGGGCAGCAAATGCTAGGGCAATGGCATACTGGCAGTGGGGTTCTCCAGACAACCAATCATTCAATGCTGCACCCCTCTGGCTAAAGTTGGAGTTTGCATCTTTTAAAAAACCATACTCTTCCCTTTCATCCTTACTTTTCACCAACCTCTTTTCTGCTATTAAATCAGTTAGTCATAGTTTTGTTGTGAGAAATTCTCTTAAAATTCTCAACCAAATAAAAAATGTCTTTAAAACTCCTGGTATATCGGCTTATACTCCTATCTGCCATAATCATGCTTTTGTCCCAGCATTGCTGGACAACACATTCTCTCTATGGTGTGGCAAAGGGTTGAGGTGTATAGGGGATTTATATGTAGATAACAATTTTGCATCATTTCAGCAGTTAAGTTCCAAATATGGTGTACCTCACTCCAGTTTTTTCCACTACATACAACTGAGGCACTTTGTGCGAGAAAACATCCCTCATTTTGAGTCAAACTGTGAGAGACATGTTCTTTTTGAACTGTTTTCTCTTTTACCTAGCAGTAAAAAGCTCATTACCATATTTGTAAAATATTTTTCAGAAGACTCATTATCTACCTACATTATTAAGAAAGCTTGGGAAAGAGAAACTGTTGTGTTCTCAGACCAACTGTGGAAGACTGTCCTTTCCCGTATTCATAGTTGTTCAATAAATAGCAGACACAGGTTGATACAGTTTAAAGTAATTCATCGCTTCTATTACTCTAAAGACAAGCTTCATAAGTTTTACCCCTCTGTTTCTCCTAAATGTGATAAATGTAAAGCCAGTGATGGTACAATGTTGCATTTATTCTGGGATTGTCCGTTAATTTGTCAGTTCTGGGTTGAAATTTTTGTTTTTTTCTCTGGGGTTTATAAGAGGAAGCTCCCTCCTGACAGGGAGTTTGCTCTTTTTGGAGCCTCAGAGGACTCATTAGTATTCCCTGCACACATACAAGCAGTTCTCCTAATGGGCATGGTGTTAGCAAAAAAAATTATTCTAAAAAATTGGAAAACACCAATTCCACCTTGCTTCAAAAACTGGCTGCATGAATTAATTTCGGTCATTCATCTAGAAAAACTGCGAAACAGTAATCTTAAATTCCAACTCAAATTGGAGGAAACATGGGGTCCCCTCCTGCAACATCTGGAATCATCCTAATCGTATTTGTATGTATTTATTGTTATTTTTCTTTAATTGCTCATTGTTATTCTCTGGACAAAGATGTTTAAGGATTACTATGGAAGGCTCAATGTATACTTCTGTGCCCTTTGTCAAGTGCCATTATGAATTTCTCTCCCTTTTTTCTTTTTTATCTGTATCCCTCTTTATCAGTCAGAAGTGTGTGTGCGTGTATCTATGGATATGTGTGCCTTGGTGACCGTGTTGTTGTTAATAAAATGAAATAAAATAATAAAAAAAAAAATAAAAAATACTACAACGGAGACCCCGGACTGTTGAACTACGTAAGCTGTACATCAAGCAAGAATGGGAAAGAGTTCCGCCTGAAAAGCTTCAAAAATTGGTCTCCTCAGTTCCCAAACGTTTACTGAGTGTCGTTAAAAGGAAAGGTGATGTAACACAGTGGTAAAAAGGCCCCTGTGCCAACTTTTTTGCAATGTGTTGCTGCCTTTAAATTCTAAGTTAATGATTATTTGCAAAAAAAATATAAAGTTTCTCAGTTTGAACATTAAACATCTTGTCTTTGCTGTGTATTCAATAAAATATAAGTTGAAAAGGATTTGCAAATCATTGTATTCTATTTTTATCTACGATTTACATAACATGCCAACTTCACTGGTTTTTGGTTTTGTAAGATGTACATAAAGTATAACAATGACAATACTAGGGCTGAATACTGTAAAATGCGGGCTGTGGTCAAAAAAGAGCTGAGGAATGCTTGAAGACTGTATGAAAGACAAATTGCAGAGGGGGCAAAAACTAGCCCTAAGCGCTTCTTTCAGTACTGTAGCAGAAAAAGGAAAGTTAAAGAGCAGGTTAAGTGCATAAAGAATAAAAATGGATTGCTGCTATATGATAACAAGCATATTGTGGATGCCTTAAACGGTTACTTTGTTGAGAATTTTACCTCAGAGGGGGTCTTTATTTGGCCAGAGGGCATATCAAATGCTCAAGATTATTTAGCGGAAATTGAGGTTCGGGATAACAAAGTATTAGACAAGTTGCATTAACTAACAGCAGATAAGGCGGCGGGTCCTGATGGCTTATATCCTAGAGTGCTCAGGGAAGCTGGTGAGTTCATCTTTAAGCCACTATCCGCCATCTTCAGATACAATACCGCATAAGAGACTAATTTTTAAAATGAGCTCCATTGGAGTTACAGGAGGTATTCTGAAGTGGATTCAAAACTGGTTACAGGACAGAACACAAAGAGTAGTGGTCAGTGATATCTAATCTGAGCTGAGTATGGTGGGGAGTGGTGTCCCCCAGGGATCGGTGTTGGGACCCCTGCTGTTCCTCATTTACATTAATGACCTTGATAGGAATATTGAGAGCAGATTGGTTAAATTTGCAGATGATACTAAATTGGGGGGTTTGGCAAATGGTCTAGGGTCCACTAAAGTGATTCAGGACGATTTGGATAGAATCCAGAATTGGGAAGAAATGTGGCAAATGAAATTTAACCTAGCAAAATGTAAAGTTGTACATGTAGGTAATAAAAACATTAGACGGGATTACTTCATGGGAGGTTTAAAACTGGAATGTGCTGCTCAAGAGAAAGATCTGGGAGTGATTGTTAACCAAACCCTCACAGGTTCTGGCCATTGTGCCATAGCAGTTAAAAAAGCTAATTGGATGCTAGGATACATTGCCAAAAGTATTGAGTACAAATCTAAGGAGGTGATGCTTCTTTTGTACAACACGTTTGTTAGACCACACCTGGAGTATTGAGTACAGTTCTGGGGACCATACTTTAAGCCACCAAGCTTATTCCAGGTATAAAAAATGAAAGCTACGAGAAGAGGCCGAAGATCCTTAATCTCTTTAGTCTTAGGAAAAGGAGACTCAGGGGTGATTTGATTGAGGTCTTTATATATGTTAGAGGGATTAACAAAGTGAATCATGTAGGATTCCTTCGACCAAGTGTTGTGAGTAGAACTCAGGGTCACAAATGGAATTTGACCAAAGGTTAATTTAGCACAGATATTCGGAAATATTTCTTCACCCAAAGGGCTCTAATTTCCTGGCGCAGCGCAGGTGGCGTAGCAAGGCGCAGCCCGCGTAGTGGTAATTTTGCACGGTGCAGCCCGCGTAGTGGTAATTTCGTGAGGTGCGCAGCCTTCGGGGGACGAAGGTGCGCCGAGATGGGTGTGGCGGCGTAGTAGGGGGAGGTGTGACATAATCATCAAGACGCAGTGACAATTTCGTAGAAAAAGTCTCCGCTGGAGTTGCGCAGAAAACTCGCCAGCTCCAACCTGCTTTCATTTCTGTGCAGTGGTAATTTGGCTGACCGGCACAGAGTGCGCACACGTCACCGAAATCTCACAGGCAGGTTTACAGAATGTCAGGCACATTTCAATGTAAGAAATAATTACAGGAAGCACGATTTAATGTAACTATCTAAATGAGGACATAAATTATTGTATCTATATCGATTGTCCTGATGTCAGGCGGTTGCCACGCGTAATGTAAACTTGACCTGGCTTAATCAACGCAACTGAATCTGTGATGCAAACTAACGATTCACATCTTTCTCAGCCAACCACAAACTGTATTATATATATATATCTCGAATGCTTGCGTTCTGTGCTCATTAAAGCCGCTTGCAAAATTGGACGCGAAACGAATTTTTAGCACGAGTGATTACAAAGTCAATGCAAAGACGAGATAGTCGGACAGGGTTTTAATATAGCTCCGTGTCCGAGAGTCATAAAAGTTCTAATTTTTCCGAGTATTCCAGGAATTATTAGACGTGCAATCTTGGCTATGTTTGTGGTCGACCTTCACAGAATGCAAATTGATAGCTATCCACTTTTCTTGGTCTTTTTAGCATATTTATCTGTTTTCTTCCGTTGAAGATAGACATCAGTATTTATTCGGTCTTTCTTTTGAAAATTAGTCAGATGGATTGAACAGATTCACGCTTTATTACCTCAGCAGAGATAAAATAGTGCCTGCAATCAGGGGCAAATCAATTCCATGACTATTGACAGTGCGAATAAATTATCGCATGCACGATCAAGACTGTCAGACGCGAAATGCAAATTACTCCATGTCCAGCAGCCAGCAAAAAGTAAAAGTATTGAAATGAGAACAGATTTATAACGAAATAAAGAATAAAGATATATCAGCAACAAGCGGGACATCCAACAAAGATGACCCGCCAATAAATAAATCGCAGTGTTCCTTGGATGCTCTGTTGTTAAAATGTTTCTTTTTATTCTTCATTTCGTTATCAATCTGTTCTAATCGTCCTTTTTTTTTTTTTTGGCTGTCAGACACGGAGGCATTGTACATTGTCTCGCGCCAATGTCGACTCGCTTTATTGAGCAGAGCTTAAACAGAAACATTGATTGAAATTCTCGGTACTCATCTTGAAGAACTGAGCCCTCTTTTCAAACACTCTCGTTTAATATCTAAAAGAGTCAGTAGATTTGAAGAAATTAAAAACAATAATAAACTGTCGGACACGGAGATTTATTAAAACCCTGTCAGACTTTTGGACACAAGACGCAATCTGTCGAGCGAAAAATTCGTTTCGCGTCCAGTGTGCAAGCGGCTTAATACTAGGCTATTGTCACTTAGGTTTTATCGTCTTTAGTGGGGGAAAGGAATACAGCCTGATTGCTATGATCTCGCCCTGAGTTAATATCACATATTGAAAATAAATGTGTAAGGTATCTTGCATTGTTGTCCATTCATGTTAATCCCAAAATATATATTTTTTTTTTCAGCAGATATTACAAAAACTGCTGTCCAGGAAGTCCGTACCAGCAGACCCACCGACAGGCAGAGCACTCAACCATTCTTTTAACCATTATATCATCAACTTGGTGGAAATCAAAAGTGCACTCCTTATCACACTTTTGGGATCTACAAAAGCTTTGCGTGTATAAAAACAAAAATGTACAAACTGATTTACTAACAGTGCACAGTAAGGGTTGCCTCTTTCAAAGGTGCAAAATAGCACGTCTGCATCCAGTTAGTACGTCTGCCACAATGAATATGCAATATGGGGCGTTTACACGCAATTGTGCGTGTGTTGGGAGGAGAAAATGTAAATATATTAATTTAGCACGCGCAAATTGATTTATGAAACCTCGAATAAATTTTGCTAATAAAATCTGCGTCTATATTTTAACACGTGTCAAAAGGAGGTGCAAACGGTTTGTATATCATGAAAGGAGACGCAGAGAATGCATTTTTCACCCTCGTGTGAACGTTTTTGGAAAAAAAAAAAACATTAAAACATATCGCCTATCCAGCACTGCCATTTTGGAGCTGTTGGAGGAACTCAGAGAGGATTTGGAGTCAGCCACGAGAAGGAGTCACGCAATACCTGCAATGACAAAACTCCTTGCAAGTTTGCATTTTTTTGCATCTGGGTCATTCCAGCGTACGGTAGCTATTACAGCTGGGATCTCCCAATCCCGTTTTTCAGATGTGCTGTCTGAAGTCCTAAATGCCATGTCGCGCCGGATGGCAAAGTTCATTAGGTTTCCACGCACTGGGCACTTACTGAATGAGACCAAACAAGGTTTTTTTTGCAGTAGCTGAATTTCCTAGAGTTATAGGGGCGATTGACTGCACCCATGTGCAGCTTGTGCCCCCCGCAGACACTGAGCACGTGTACAGAAATCGCAAATACACGCATTCATTGAATGTGCAGTGCGTTTGTGCATTGCACATTGCATTTCCAACGTTGTGGCAAAATATCCCGGGTCAGTACATGATTCTTTTATTCTGCGAAACAGTTTTCTATTTTCATTTAATAATGCGTTGTAGATTGCAATACAATGCCGTTCCCTCTGGCTAGTGTGACCCAACAAACTGCAGAACATTGCAAAGTTAAGCAAATCAACATTTATTGAAAAAAAGACTGAAATCACCCTCTGAATTCCAAACATTATCAAACAAAATACTCATTCACGTATAATTATGTTAAGTCCCGCAAAATCATATTAAAGACACATTGTTTCAGTCAGAAAATGTATTAGGCTATAGTCTTAACATTTATGGTGGAAAAAAAAAGAAAAAAAGCAGTTCTTCATCATATAGCCCTTCCTCTCTGGTGCCCGGCTGCCTAGCTGTCGCTGTGGGACTCGGTCGGCCCGCCTCTCCACCTGGATTGAGGGCAGTCATTGCCTGCATCCCTTCCCGTGGCCCTCTTGCCACAGAATTGACGGCCACCGTCAGGGCAGATACTGCGCTGACCATCTGTCTGCAGTGCATGGCAATGGCCTGAGTATCGCGCCTTGCCGCCCGTGCCAACGATGACGCTGCTCGCATCTCCCGTGCAATTGTCTGAATGGCTGCAGACTGTTTCTTTTGTTCCTCCAGCAACTCCAGATCAATGTCCTCGGGACCCTTTCGAGGCTCGGCAGGGGTGGCGGCTGCTCTGGGGGGATTTGAGGTGGATGGCTGGACTTCTGCTGAAGATTCTAAATGTAAAAAGGAAATGTTTTTTGTTTGGGATTTGAGTTAAAGGACAGCAAAATGTAACCACAGGTGGTACATTCATTTTTCACTTACTAAATAAATATCTTTTCAGAAAAAGTGTGTTTATACAGTATTATTGTGCGCCTACCTTGTTCTGCTGTTTGGTCCAGTGTGTCATACCCGGCAATTCCAGTGACTTGCGTCTCGCAGAACATTAACTGCACCTGTTCCTTAATGCTGGTCAGAGGCATCTCATCCACTGTGCCCCCACCTGTTTTCTTTGCAGATGTTTTATTATACGCCAATTTTTCTTTCGTTCGTCTTCGGATATCTTGATATCGTCTTTTCACTTCATTCACGGTTCGCATCGTTTTACTCACAGCATTTACTTTTTTACAGATTTTCGCCCATATGGCGTTCCTTTGTGTGACAGTCGGATTTCTTTGCTGTAGCTTATTCATGTATTTATTGGCTTCATCTACCAACACCTCTAATTCCATAGGGTCGAATTTCATTTTGCGCTTTCTTCTCTCCAAACTCTCCATGCTGCAAACCATGAAACACGCAAAGCCCTCATTTAAATAGGGTGTGTCCAACACGTTTGCCCCTGTTGCCATTTGTGCAATCACTCTTAGTAAATCACCTGCAAACCGCGGTTCAGCCCCACACGCAAAATTCTAGATTGCACGCGCAAATTAGTACACGCAAATTGGGATCTTAGTAGATCCGGCCCATAATGTGCTTTTTTATAAGTCTGACAGGATTGGAGACAACAATACAGTCCATATTTTTTCTGACTTTACATACTTTCTTCACAAAATAATCATGAAAATAATTTCCTTTCTGGAGTGGTTTCATAAAGTAAACCCCATCTGCTTCAATGAAGGAGGATGAGGTTGTCATTTTACCCATTATATCCTACAAAACACTCCAAGGTTTTTTACTATCATTTCTGCGTTCAAAGATTCTTTGTTGATAGTAACATCTTTTCTTTAATTTATTCATTTTGGTGACCTTATTTCTAATGGTACAATAGAGCAGGGATTCCCAACCTGCTAGGTGGTGCGCGATATGAGAAGGGTAATGGCGGCCTATTGTGTTTTATTTTACTAAAAAATAAATAAATCATGCATTATATCAAATGGAGTTTCACTTGTAATAAACAGCTCAAACAGATCAATTCGGATCGCTCAAAAAATTGTTTCAGTCCCACAAAATGCGCACCTTCAGACAGTTCTAGCGCGCATATGCGTTTTCCACAGTCAATGTGGCAACGCAGGTGTTCTGTCAAAGTTTGGTCCCTTGTCAAGAAATGCTACCTTAATGCAGAGCGATCGTAAAGTCTTTGTTTTCGATTTGATATTGCAATATTAATCAGTTCACAGTAGTAACTTTGTTATTTGTTAGCTTATCATAACATAAGCAGATTTTATAACGAGTTGGATAAATTTGTTCAGATATAGCTATGCCCATATACGCCATTATCGTCTAATTTCTGCATTTTCAGGAAAACCCAGCATGTGGAAGTGTAAGTAATACATGTACATGCAAAAATATGTACGCTTACAGGTCGAAATGCGCACTGAAAATTCATCTATTTTTATGATTTTTGAAGATACTTAAGATATAAGCAAGGAAACACCCCGAGATTTTAGGGTTGCGCAAGCGCAGAACCGCGAGGTAGCAGTAGCAAGTGAAGCAAAGGGAAAAATCCAAAGAAGAGCTCCATGGAAAAATCCGTCCGTGACATATAAAGTGACAGTCCACCAAGTGAGTCCCAAATGTGCCGCAAAAAAGTACCCCGCAATGATGAAGCAAAAATGAAGATAAAAGACGTCATTAGAGAGCAATAGAGCTTCATACATTAGTTCGAGTAAGAATAACAGGAAAGTCGTTTTTGTAAAATGCAATTACAACCATATTTTGTTAATTTAAATATAATTCAAAGAATAAGAGAACACTAAAAATTTATGTGGCAGTGTCACACATTTGAAAAATTCTAGAAAATCATCTTTAGGCTTTTAATTCAAAACTCTTATTTAAAATAAAATTCAGTCTTTTATTTCTCTTTTATTATTTTTTTGTATTAAACTTGATGCACTCAATGAGGCTATAAAAAGACTGTGCCTTTCTTTTGATCGGTAGTCTGTTGGCCGGTTAATCGTGGGCTCGTTCAGCGACCATACTTTTTATTTTCATATTATTCTCCTCACCTTTCAAATGTGAGAGCACAATTGGCCTATTATTGCACATTCAATAATGAACAGGTGTGTGTTCTTATACTTTGTTGTATTAAACTTGATGCCCTCAATGAGACTATAAATAGACGGTGCCTTTTTATGTGTTGGGCGCGGCGGTGCGTCAGCTAGGTCGGGAAGTAGAAGGTGATGCACGGCCTAAAAAGGTTGGGAACTGCTGGTTTAGAGCAACATATGCTCCCCTCCAGATGACATCTATTCCAGGGAAGGCCTTGTGTATTTCAGCAGGAAAATGCAAAACCACAAACTGCAGCTATGGCTTTGTAGCAGAAGAGTCCGTGTGCCTGCAGTCCTGATCTTTCACCGATTGAGAACATTTGGCGCATAATTAAATGAAAAGTCTGCCAAAGGAGACCCAAAACTCTCCAGCAGCGGGAAGCCTGTATTAAACAAGAGTGGATCAAATTCCAATGGCTAAACTCCAGAAACTTGTCTCCTCAATGCCCTGACGCCTCCACTCTGTGTTAAAAAGAAGAGGGGATGCTACACCATGGTAAACAGGCCCCTGTCCCAACTTTTTTGATATCTGTAGCAGCCATCAAATTTAAAATGAGCTCATTTTGTGGATAAAATTGTCACATTTCTCAGTTTCAGCATTTGCTATGTCATCTCTGTTCTATTGCGAATAAAATACTGGCTGGTGTGATTTGAAAGTCATTGCGTTTTGATTTTATTCACAATTTACACTTTGTCCCAACTATTTCAGAATTGGGGTTGTACATTATTACGGAGGTACTCGGCCCATCCAGGTGGTGTGCGTACAGATTACATTATCATTCACTTTTCTTTATTTCCATTCGTATCTCCCTGAAAATGCAATAAAAATTGATTGATTCTTCAATTTGCAGTAATCATAATATTTACCTCAGCTGTGTGTTTCTAATGGGTCCGAGTATATCAATCTGACCTGTCTAGGTTACTGTGAGTGGATATCAGCTTAGGTAAGGATCACCTTGAGTTCTCTGTATGCCGGACATAGTTTCTCTCTTTTTTTTAATGGTTTTTCTAAAACCATTGGCTCGAAAAGCGTCAATCAAACTGGTATTGAATCATAATCCCCTGGAGACAAAGCAAGCAATCAAGTATATGTGTGTATGCATTACAGTAAGGTGGCGGATTCTATGCTACAAATATCTAGAATACCCCGAGTGTGAGGTTTTAAGAAATGAACCAAGTGCAAACACCAGTAAAATGCAAAAAGGAGGCTTTATTTCTGAAGGGGGAAACCCCCCAACAGAGCAGGCGACAGTACGAAGTCCACAAGCCAAAATCAGAATCCAGGGGGCGAAATCCAGAACCATAAACAGGGCATCAATCGCAAAAATCGTAGTCAGACAAAAATGGGTCAATAAACAAGAATGCAGCGAAGTACAGGGATAAGGCAAAGCTCGAAGGCTAGGACGGTCCAGTCAGAAAGATAATCACTATGATTCAAGGCGAGAGAAGCGTGGTACATGAAGTAAAGAATTGACAAGGAAGTGAAACAAACAGACATCTTATATACATTTCCGGGTGACCACATGACAAGGGACCACAGGTGCAATCAATGGGAATGATAATCACGGAGAGACACATTGGGAACAAACTAATTACAAGAAATTGGCCGTAGCCAGACAGGGATCACAAGACAAACCTATAGACAGATAACAGCTCCAGTCAAGGAGTACTAAAGTGCATAGATAATGAGAGAGAAAGAACAGCACAAAGCAGTTTGTGGAGACCCACAGAAACGCAGCAGAGATAATTAGGGAGAGACAAGACGCGGAGACTAGAATAGGGCGAATGCTGAGAGATAGTTAGTCAATTAGTTAGTGCAGCTATACAATCCCGAGTGCTCGTTAGTAAGTTAGTCAAAATATACAAGGTTAGTGTTGGTTAGTAATTATCAAAAATAACAAACAGTTAGTAGGTGTTAGTAAAATAGTAAAAGTAAGAGGAAGGAAGAACACGAGATAATGAAAGATGATTGAAACCCAGAAACCAATAAATCACCCGAAGGAGTGGCACGCTACACTAGGGACTGTGAGCAAATACAACACTCAAGACAAGATGGGGGAGACGAAGTGCAATGCATGGAACTGAAACATGAAATGGTAAAAACAGAAATGAAACATGGAAAATAATAAAACAAGAGAATCTGAATTACCAAAACACAATACATAACCAAAGAATCGTCGGACATTATGGAAGCATATAGTTAACAAAATGAAAATGAAATGTCAGAAATGCATTTTCATTTTCAAGATACAAGTGCATTATTTGTATCATAATGAAAATGCAGATGTAATCCTCCACTTTGCATTTTCATTTTAAAGTCCATGTGTGCAATTTTTATAACAATTGGAAAATGAAAATACATTCCTCATTTACATTTTCGAGAAGTGCCCTGCAATATCACTAACGAAACGAAAAAGAAAACGCTAATCATATAAAGAAAATACGTTCTCGGAAATGCATTTTCGTTTTTGAGAAGCAAGCGCATTATTTGTATCATCACGTTTGACATTTTCAAGTCCATGTCTGCACTGTTTTCATCTGCAAGACGTGCCCCGCAATATCTCTAACAAAAGTAAATCAAAAACGCTAATCTCATAAAGCAAATACATTCTCGGAAATGCTTTTTCTTTTTCAAGAAGCAAACGCGATATCTGTCACATAATTAAATCGCTAACGCAGTTTGCCACTTTTATTTTTCATTTTCGTGACAGACTGCCCTGCCTGGCTTTGCATTTTCGTTTTAAAGGTCCCACACGCTTTTCCTAACAAAATTTAAAAGAAAATACCCTCCCTAGTTGGGTGTGGCCTGTCGATGAGAAGGCGGAACTTCCTCCACAATTTGGTACGGATTGGATATTAACAAATACAGGCAATCTCGTTGGTTATCAATCAGGGTGAAACTGCTGCTGCACGCACTTTTCGTCTATGTCAACGCACAAATTGCAACTTAAATAATTGGAGCCACTGAGTGTTCAAGAACACTCCCTGGACATTGTGGAGTTAGTTTGAGAGTATAGCTAAAGTTTTCCCCCGAAAAACACTGCACTCGCACTCAATTACCCCTGTGTGCGCTTGGATTAGCGCTGCTTCCACTGAAATTGTGCGCTTTACACGCAGATCTGTCGGTCTTCAGACGGGTCATCTGCTCATCATCCGTTTTGTAGTTCACTCGGTTACAAACAAAGTTAATTCGCTCTTGCTCTTTTGAGCTTCATGTACTTTCCTTACTTTCTTCTTGAATTTGGAGTGAAAGGGCTGTTAGAAACAGTTAGAGCTTAGAGAGGGTCAGATTCATCCTGTTCGCTTGCATCCTGCTGCTGCAGAAGAAAGGCTTGCGAAATCCATAGATCCATGATCTATCTTATTATACCGTAAAGTCGGTTGTTATAATATATTGTCGCATGCCATAGCCAGACGTCGACACAGTGATATGTGTCAGCCAATCGATGTGTTTTTCATGAACGGTAACATTGTCAGACTAAAATTGCAATGATCCTGCTCTCGCACTCAGTTAGCCCCCGCGTACGCTTGGATAATACCTGCTTCCACTCAGTATGCTTACACTCGATCTGCACGCTCAAAATCTTTTGCAGAGGCGTGTGCAGAACAGGCGCCCGCGCGACTGTCTCGCGTGAGTGCTTGCGCCGATTCTGTACGGAGGCGAGCGTTCTCTCTGTAATCAAAATGGCGATGCACAGCGATAGAGACTGGCTTTGTCCCAACTCAGCAGCTGCATCCTTCGAAGGACGCAGCCTCTGAATTGGGACACACCCACTGTGAACTTCGAGCTGTTATAAATTCATTGTCAGAGCCGATAGTCACAGGATATTGTGATGCAGCCGTGGTGGACACATTATGTATTCTGTGAAGAAGATGCTATAATAAGAGGCGAGAATCTCCTTGGAACGGACCATATTGAAAACTATGTGGAGGAAACTGTGCCAAGATACAGTGATCCTTTGTTTCGTGCCCATTTCCGGATGACACGATCCTCTTTTCAGGCTGGACGCCATCTTGGATCGCTAGGCGAGGCAGCTCAAGCGATAGTTCGCGTACGCTCGCAAGCGCCTGGGTGGGCAAAGGCGTACAGGATCGAACACTCGCGAACATCTGCGGGCGCCCGTGATTCTGAACATGCCAAAGGTCCTGCCCACCGAAGCTGCATAAGTAGCTACATCCCAGGCTTTCTTCGCAATTTTGGAATAAAAGGAGCGCTTATATATCTATACTACATCTTTATTTCGTACTCGTAGTACACTTAAATTACATACATCAGTACCCATACTTCTCTTCTACCTTAGTTGCTGCTACATATAACGGTTGCCGGGTAATAAACACATCGGGTCATGAATGGCAGGTTTGCACTTAGCTGCGGGAGAGAGACGCGTCTTGCTGCAAGCATAATGTTACCACGTAAAACAGACGTGCGAAACTGATCGCAATTCGGTCAGGTTAAATGGACTGGAAGCAAGTTTTATGCAATAGATGATCGTTATGTTCGTCATCTTGCAGGAAAGTAGTTAGCTAGCTAATTAATATTGCGTTAGTCTAACAACGTTACCGTTGTAATGTGAATAGAAGCCACTAGATGGCAGTTTTGACCTTTCTTATGTTAAGCCCAGACTGGAGTTAGGTTTGGGCATGTCTTGGGCATGTCCGGGACAAGTCCCAGAGAATTTAAAAAAAAAGGTCTAAATGTGGGAGGGGTCTGCAAAAGAGTATATAAGGAGGAAAATTGAGGGAGTGGAGTAGTAGGAGAAATTGCAAGGAGAAGGATACATTTGACCAGACCTGTCACTCTTTTCAAGACCTGTGAAGCTTTTAATGGATTTTTGCCTGTGTTTAAGCATTTTCCTCACCCGGAACATCACCAAGCAACCCAACAAAAGGAACTGTAAATATTTTTTTTTCTGTATATAATGAATCTTGGTCAGTAGGGTAGACAGTAGATTAGTTAAAAGTGTTTGTTTAGTTAAATGTGTTTAAGTTTTAAAATTTTGTCTGTCATCCTTTGCAGTCGTAAATGTCATAACAAATTGGGGCCATAACACCGTTCATGAAAAACACATCGATTGGCCGAAATATATCACTGTGTCGACATCTGGCTTTGGCCAGTGACAACACATTATAACAAGTGACTTTATGGTATAATAAGAGAAATCATTGTTCTATGGATTTCGCCGGGCTTTCTTCTGCAGCAGCAGGATGCAGGTGAACAGAATTAATCTGTCCATTTCTTAGCTCAGTCCACCTCTGCGATTCATCCACAGACTCCCATAATAGAGAACTGGTGGTCGAGGTGTTACTCGGCTACCATTGTATGTAGCCAGCTATTAACCCCTTTCTGCAGATGTAGACGCCTGCGTCGATAGACCTGCAAATTTAAGCACGCTGTTACTGTACCCGATCACTAGATGGCACCCCCGGATCAGTTATTGAATATTCACAAGCAAGCAGACCTCGAACGCGGTTTTGAATATGGGGAAGTTCACTCCACTCCCTGTTTTTCGACAGTTGCATGAATTAAAGTCCTCAGGTAAGCCTGATGTGCAAACTGGTCAATATCCTTGCCCATAGCATCGATCCAGCAGTTTTAAAAAATGATTCTTTGCGACAGAAAAAATTGTTTCCTATGTAGCAACCACTTTAGCAACAGTGAGCCAACGGCATTCTAATTAGTGGTTCAGAAAAATCTGTTTTCTGAAGCAAAAAATTCGACATGGTATTGATTCTCTCACATTCTACTGTCAATTACAGTCATCAAATGCAAAAAATGCGTAGTTCCCTACCGTGGATTTTCATGTACATTCCTTCATTGACAAATCCAGCGCTTCCTTATATCCACCCGAGTACTGGCGTTGATAGCCAATCACTCAATCATACATTCAAACTCTTCTGCCTAACTGCGCAGTCAGACTTCACGGCCTCATGAAACTTCCGCGGTAACAACGTATTGATTGGCTCATTTCTTATCCAATTCTCAAGTGTTTAAACGTTCTACAGTAAGTGAAATATATTGATTGGACAAACACAGAGCATACAAACCTATGCGTATCAGCAGGTTCGGTTATATCCTGTTTACGTTGCGCGCATTACGCGGCTGAAACAGACGCGATATATCTATATGTATATAGAAAAAAGACGTGCAAAACTGGCCTTGAAGTGTTCAGTTATATATAGAGGATTTAAATAAGATGAGAGCATGGTCAATGGGAATTATTTCAAATGAAACAGGACCGGAGGGTTCCTTTACTGGATACATCGTCTCTGGATTTGTGGAAAAAAGGTAGGCTGCTAGTTTTGCTTTCTGTTTTGGAATGTATACCGTACTCAACTAAGTCGAATGCCAACGTTTTTTCCTGTTTAAAAGTGAACTGCCCATGCATTTAGGTGGACCCCCTGGTACGGTCATTGCACCGTTCTGTGGAATCTAGGGAGGAATTTATATTTCGCGATGTTCCCTGAAAGTGGAATGTCTGTTCTGTTAAAATAAGGTATATTTCAGAATTCAGATATTACTGAGTTAGTGAGTTGTACTTGTTCCTTATAAGGGTTGAAATGAGGTCGTGAGTTTGGGAACTGGTAACTTCCATTACAGGGTGAATGTTCTGACTGTTTAATCAGCAGTTTATAAAATGCAATGCGTGTTTGTGCTAGCTTGGGGGACTTGAAAGAAAAATTGACAAAACTCTAAACCTTATTATGGAGAAAAGGCATGTTCTGTGTTTGGAGAGGTTACTGGTGACCACTGATATTCAACTGCACTGATATTGATAAATTCATACCAAACTCAACCAGAAAATCATTCGTTCATATTAAATTTCATGCCTTAAAACTTGATTTTTCTTAAATACATGATTTTTTTAATGATTTGACAGTACATAATTTTGAGACTTGGGGGAGACACTTGGGTAGCTGTATAATTTGGCTAATAGCATGTAAGTAATCTAGAATGTAATGTTGAAGATGAATTCTACTTGTGTTCAAGGAGTTTATGATACCAGAAATGTAAAGTTTCAAGCCCCAGCAGTTTTTTAATCCTCAGAATTTTTTTTTTTTGCAATTTCAATGGTGAATTCTCATGAAGATTTTTTATGTTTGCAGCTCATTTTCTCGACCAAAATCATGAAAATAAACTGAAATACAATGTAATTCTAAATGCTGTAAGTGTCTTTTCTGAATTGAGCCACATTTTTCCTCTTTATGAAGCTTAAATCTTGAATTATACAGCATTAAAGTGGGTAACCCATAAATAGCCAATTTTGGCTTTGGCAAAAGGGTTAAGGTAATAGGACGTATAGGTACTGGTGTATTAATACGAACGATCCTTTCACTCCAAATTCGCGAAGAAAGCAATGGAAGTACATGAAGCTGAAGCCCAAGAGGGCAGGAGCGCATGAACTTGCTTTGGAAACGACTGAACTACTGAGCAGATGATGCGCAAACAACCCGTCTGAAGACCAACAGATCTCAGTGTAAAGCACACAATTTCATTGGAAGCAGCCCTAATCCAAGCGCACACAGGGGTAATTGAGTGCAAAGCAGTGTTTTTTTCGGGGGGAAATTTTAGCTATACTCTCAATCAAACTCCACAATGTCCAGGGTGGCTTCCATGCACAGTCAATGCTTCCAACTACACAAGTTGCCATTTGTGCTTTGACATAAAACTGCGTGCAGCAGGAATTTCGCCCTGATTGATAACCAACGAGATCGCTTGTATTTGTCAATATCCAATCCGTACCAAATTATGGAGGAAGTCCCACCTTCTCATCGACAGGACACACCCAACTAGGGAGGGTGTTTTCTTTTTAATTTTGTTAGGAAAAGCGTGTGGGACCTCGAAAACGAAAATGCAAAGCCAGGCAGGGCAGACTGTCAAGAAAATGAAAAAGAAAAGTGGCGAACTGCGTTAGCAATTTAATTATGTGACAGATATCGCGTTTGCTTCTTGAAAAAGAAAAAGCATTTCCGAGAATGTATTTGCTTTATGAGATTAGCGTTTCCGATTTAGTTTTTTTTAGAGATATTGCGGGCACGTCTTGCAAATGAAAGCAGTGCCTACATGGACTTGAAAATACAAACGCAAAGTGGAAGATTACTTTAGCATTTTCGTAATGATACAAATAATGTGCGTGCTTCTCGAAAACGAAAAAGCAGTTACGAGAATGTATTTGCTTTATACGATTAGCGTTTTCCTTTTCGTTTTGTAAGTGATATTGCAGGGCACTTCTCGACAACGCAAATGTAAATGAGGAATGTATTTTCATTTTCCAATTGTTATAAAAATTGCACACATGGACTTGAAAATTGGACTTGAAAAAGTGTAAGATTACATTTGCATTTTCAGTATGATACAAATAATGTACTTGTATCTTGAAAATGAAAATGCATTTCTGACATTGCAGTTTTATTTTACTTTTGTTAACTATATGCTTCCACAAGACATAAGCAGAGGTCAAGAAACACATCGGTCAGTCAAACAGGCACAGAACTTGAAACATGAGCACAGGCATAAAACATGGGACATGGCAGAGGCAGAATCACAACACTGAGTCTATATTGGGAGATATAGAAGAAGACATCAAAGATGATGCCTTAAAAAGAAAAGCATTTGTCAAGGTGTGAACGGGGCTTGGCCCGTGACGTTAAAGACCCCATTGTGTAGCATTTACCCTCACAGGCTTGTTCCATTTATGGTCCCCTGGTATTAACATCTGCAAGCTATTTCTTTTGATCTGCATAGGGTTCCATTCCATGAACCTGTTGAATGTAGGTGCACAAAGCTAGTAAAGACATATCAAGACAGATTGATGGTTGTAATCAGAGAAAAAGGCAGTTCTTAAACACATTAAATTAGAGGACTGATCAGTTTTCCAATCTTGTGATTCAAGTTTTTCAGTTTTGATTAATTTTCAGAACTTGCCTTTTTTGAAACTTGACTGTTGTTAAGCAAAATAAAGCTGGAAATTTTTTGGCATTTTTCAAAGTATTTTGAAATGATTTCAGACGTACCAACAATGAAGTGACCATTTCAAAGTAGTGCAATGATTTTCTGTAGGCTCATATGCAGCATCATTTGGATAATTAGGTAGCCGGAAACTGAGAGCTTAAATTATGTGGAATTTGTCAAGAGGATTTGCATCCTTTGTGTTTAGAAAAATGTCTTGGCATAATCAATCACAATTATGCATCAGTATACAGGTTTAACCTTTGATCCAAAAAATGGCACTTTCACCAGCTCAGTGTTGGATTATTGATTAGGCTTGTACTAGGTGCCACAATAAGTGCACATCTAATAGCCCACCAGCACCTCTTCCAGCAGCAAATCTTGGCCCGTGGGTACCTCCCTCCAAGCCCAGTTTTGTTTCAAACATTGGAAATAAGTGCCAAAAAGGGTGGTAATACTGCTTGAAAGTCATTACTCGTAAAAAACACAGTGATTCTGTACTGATGTCAAGAAGTACCAAGATACAATCAGACACATGTTGGCATTAAGAAGCAAAGAAGGTTGATTCAATGCTAGTGCAAAAAAAAAACTTTTTGATTTTCTCCTTTTCTTTCTTCTGTGTTCTATTTCAATGTATGCTGCAATAACAGTACACTACTGTATTAATGATTGTCTTTCCTTAGTATAAAATGTTCCTGGTGGCAATAGGGAAATGGCCATGGAAATATTCTCAGAAAGACATGTGAAAGCTGACGGGTACACGTTCTTTTGTGTTTACACAGGTCTCCCATATCTGTGGCTGAGTGCGATGGGAAAAGTTTCACTAAAACTGCAGCTGGTGGGAGCGGTGGTTGCTGTAATTGGATGTGCGAGCCTTATTGCACTTATCCTTTTGCTGGTTAGGAATTACAGTGTGACACTGCCACCCAACTTTCAGGTCGCTATATGCTTACATTTTTTTTTAATCTTCCAAATGCTTTACATTACTCTCGATTCAAGGAGAGAAATATTGTAACACTACAATAGAGACAGATACAGTTGACACTCTTCAGTTGTTTTTATGTGGAGTTTATTAGAGTTAAAGTGAATGGGGATGGACAGGAAATAAAAATTTAAAAAGACTGGCAAAAAACAGAGAAATGAGATCTTACTGTCTTCAGTGATGCTTCAAGACGACTTAAGATTTATTGGTATGTTCAAGATATGTATAATGTATTGGCTTGTTTGCGAACATTTTATATTAGCAAACAAGCAAGACACATGCGCATCAAAATTCAGAGTCAATGAGTCAAGTTGTAATCATAAACATCAGTGTTCCAGAAATAATCCATCCCCTACATTATTATCCCTCACATTATCTCTTTATGAATAGTAGCCTATGCACTACATTTTAAATATTGTTTCCTCGCCTGGGAAAGAGTCCAGAGGGTGAGGTACTGTTTTTGGTGGGGTTTGTTTGTCTTTTTCTTTCTTTCTTTTTCCCTTTCTTTCTGTCTTTCTTTGTTAGCAACATTATGGCAAAATAGCAGGACCAGTCTTCATGAAAGTTTCGGGATAGTTGGGCATTAGTCCAGAATAGACCCCAATAAATTTGAGGTGATCAGGTCAAGGTCAGGATTTTGTAATCTGTTATTTGTTTTTTGTATTTATTTTCTTATTTGCCATCTCTATATTCCAGGTCTTTGTATTTTCTTTGTTTCATCCCATGTCTTTTGTTTTCATTATGGTGCTCTCTCACCCTCCTCTTTCCGAGCAGTAACTGACCCTTCCACAAATACTGCACTCATTCACGCCGAGTGGCATCAGGATAGTTTTCCCAATGCATGGTGGGACATATTTTCAATACCCCATGCAGTTTGGTATTTTGCGAATTATGCTGCCTTGCCAGAAAATGCTACTGCTATGCAAAACGACCGCAAAGTCTTTGTTTTTGCTTCAATACTGAAATATGAATCAGCAACATTCATATTTGATATCTTGGGATAAGATACGCACGTTATAATGAGCTAGCTACATTTGTTTCGAAGTAACATGCTGTATACCAATTATCATCCAATGTTCCCATTTTCCAGCATAGCCAGGTTGTACATTCAAATATTAATATGCTTACAGTCTGAAAGGCGGCATGCAAAAATTTGTTTATAAGATCTTTCAAGATACCTAAGATATGGGCAGCAAACAGCCCCAAGATTTTGGGTCTGCGCATGCCAAGATTACTAAGAAGTGCATCTCGATAGCAAGCACAAGTCGATATGCCACGTCTTTGATGTCCATAATTTTTAAAAGTTTGGAGAGATAAAGTAATTATTTCTATCATCACAAGTCATGGGACTCCTCTCAGTTTCAATATCTTTCTTAAATTGCAGGCTCTCGATGTCTCTATCACAGTCGCATCCATACCATCCAGCATTCTTGTTTATACTTAGCTCTCTTTAAGTGGAGTTACGTTTATTGGGGTGATGACAGAAGTGACTTTTTTCAAAGGGAAAATCCTTTAACACCAAGGAGCGCATGGTATTTGTGGAAGGGAGAATCGTTTCTCATTAGCTTGTTTGTCACCATGCTTCTCACTCACTCCTCTGCCTGCATGCTCACCAGCCCCATATCCCAATAATTTTTTTTTTTTTTAGTTCAACAAGTCAACATATTTACATTTCAAGAATACAGAACAGATTGATAGTACAGACACCTTGAAGTGAGAGGGTTGGAAGCAGACGCTTACGCTAAGACCCTCTCACGTTAAAATCATACAATTCAAATATATATATATATGATATATAAATATGATATATATATGATATATACTACAGAACACTACAGACAGATATTTAATATGTACAATAATAACAGAATAATCAGCTCCCGGTCAATTTAAGCTCTCAGTTTTGAGTTTCTAGTTGCGAGTCTGTCTCTGTTTTCTCACAGTTATTAAGGAGCCTTTGCATTCCTAGCATGATTTCCTGGTTTTTATTCTCTTTGTTTCATGGTTTCTCAAGTTTTGATTGCCTTCAGTGTCTGTATGGTTATTGGTTATGATTCTCCACCTGTCCTCGACTTATCATCCTGTCTGCTCACTGGTACTGCATTCTGACCACCTGGTTCCTGACCCATTGCCCGTTCTACAAAGTACAACACTGATTCTGCCTTTTTTACTTGTGCTGCAATCCTACCAATTGGAAAAGACCCGGACTGTCCAACTATGAGCTTCCTCTCAATAAAGGCCGTGAGACTGAGTCCCAGGTCTGTCGTAAAAATTTGGTGTAGTTTTATTGCCTTTCAATTTTGACATTCGGTGCAACTGATTTTTCCCTCTACTGCTCATCTCATCAGTATGGGGCCGTGTTCGATGCAGGCTCCACTCACACAGCCCTCTTCCTCTACAAATGGCCGGGGACAAAAGAGAACAACACAGGAGTGGTGTCCCAGGTTCTGGTTTGTGATGTTGAAGGTTAGTTTGAGAAATTTCTCATGCATAAATAAGACAAGCGGACGTTCCAACTCACAGGACTTTTTCAACGTTTTACTGGGCCCTGCACAGTAAAATAAACGGTACATAAACCAACAAGTGACAAAATGTAGAATACATGGAATACATACTAATAGGAGGGGGATCTTGGATTTCACAAAACATTTACGAGAGAAAAGAAAAGCACTGCGAAAAGTAGAAGCGAAGCACATTTATTTATTAAAATACATATATGATGAATGTCAAAGTTGACTAGTGGTTAAAATAGGTTATACATAATTCAGGCAATAGATAGAAGTCTACAATATTTCTTGAATGACTGCAGAGAAGTTGTGGATCGCACATATTGAGGTAAATTGTTCCACATCATTGACACTTGATAATGAGTCAATCCTTTTTAATTGTCTGTGCGAGTTGTATTTATTTTAAGGGGGCAAGATAAAGCAGGCCTAGTTAAAAATCAGATTTCACAAGAAATGAATATTGCCTTTAAATATCCTGGGGCCTGGCTATTCAGTATTTTAAAATTGATGAGGTAGAATTGATATTGCCATCTTTGAGTAATTGAATGCCAGTCTAACCAAACTAAAACAATTTAATGGGGCATTCCGAAATGGTCCTGCAAAACAGTTCATGCATATGTATTTTGTAATCTTTGCAACCTATGAATATTACTTCAAGGACTTTCACTCCATACAATAAGAACGTAATCAATGTAAAATGGTAAAATTAACCCATTATAAACATGAATAACAAATTATCTGAGAGATTAATTTTGATAACGAATACGCGCTATTATTTGTGAAAGTTTACGACAAACGTGCCTACTCCATGTCAATGACTCATTGGGTATTACACCAAGGTATTTAAAATCACGCACCCACCAACTGTCTCCCCTTTATGTCTCACAATTACGGATGCATTTCGTACTTTCCGTCTTGTACCAATTAGCATACATTTGCCTTTTCTGAAGTTTAGTTCCAAATTGTTAATATCTACCCATCAGCATATCTTAATAAATTCCTTTTGTAATAGTTTAGAGATCACATTGAAATCTCTGTCTTTGAAGAACAGCGCCATGTCATCTGCATATAAACACAATTTCGCATTTTTGAGATATGAGACAAGACAAATTTCATTAAAAAAATATAAAAGAGGAGGGGACCTAATATTGAGCCCTGCGGTATTCCGTTATGGATTGTTCGAAAGTCTGACATTTTGCCTAGATACTTTACACATTGCTGAGGATTAGAGAGATAATGTTTAAACCATGTCAGTTCCGTGCTGTTAATACCATACTTTTTAAACTTGTCAAATAGAATAACATGAGAAACAGAATCAAAAGTCTGCTTAAAATCCAAACATAATCTACCATTTACATACCTTTCATCTATGTTTTTTAGAAGGTGATCGTTTAAATCCAACAGAGCTGTTATAGTTGAGTGTAAAGGACTAAAACCAGATTGACCATTTCTTAACAGGTTATTCGACATAAAATAATCATAAAGTCATCCATGAATGGCCCTTTCAAGTATTTTCATTGGGTGACATGAAACTGAATGCGGTCAGTAAATACTAATGTCCTCTTTTTTTTCTTTCTTTTTTTACCACTTTTAAATACTGGGGTTACTTTTGCCTTTTTCCAATCTGACGTTATAGTCGCAGAATGAGTAGACAAGTTATATAAATATGTGAGAGGTTCAGTTATAAAAGGAGCCAGTGCTGACTGGGACAGAAAAATGGCCCTGGCATTTTAAGGTAATGGCGGCCCAACCTGATCGTGACGTAACGGCCCGCCATACGCGCACACTTTGCTGTTACCAAAAGTTAAAATTAAGTTCAGTCATACCCTACATGCCCTGAAACCACACAGAAAGGCCCCAGGCCAGAATCGAACCCACAACCTTCTTGGTGTGTGGTGGCAGTGCTAATCACTGCCCTACCATGACAAAGAAGTTATTATTATTATTATTATTATTATTAAAAATAATAATAATACAAAAGTAATAATAATATATTTACATGAATGAATGTTAAAAAGAAATGTGACTTTGGGGCCATTTATATTTTTTCAATAAGACCATTGCACTAATTGGATTGATTTATACATGACCTTTTAAATTATTGTTACATATCTTACAGACTCAACAGGGCATAGAATAGCTCATTAGCTTCAGAACCGCAGTACTCGCTGGTTGCAAGTTTACTGGCAGGTGACTCTGAACGTCAAGACAGGGTTTTAAATTGGGAAATTTGAAAGTCTTCTTTGCTGTATTCCAGGACAAATTTATTTGCCACCATAAAACAACGAATCAATATGCATAAAATAGTTATATTCCAGATTACCAGTCCAGCCTTGAAGGAGCTGCAGTCTTTAACAAATAAGGGTGAAAATTGTCAATACCCATTGATTTGTGGCTATTGAGTTTAGATAGTTCTTTTTTCACATAATCCTTTTCAATTTCCACAAAAGTAAAACAAGCATCTGTAAATTGAGAGTCCGTATTCGGCAACCATTTTGTTCACATTCCCCGTCTTGGGTAAAAAATGTGTTGAACTCATTTGCAATTTCAAATGCATCAGTAACTATACTAGCACTGCTATGTACAAAACCCAAAACCAGTGAAGTTGGCACGTTATGTAAATGGTAGATAAAAACGGAATACAATGATTTGCAAATCCATTTCAACTTATATTCAATTGAATACACTGCAAAGACAAGATGTTTTACGTTCAAACTGAGAAACTTCATTTTTTTTTTGCAAATAATCATTAACTTAGAATTTGAAGGCAGCAACACATTGCAAAAAAGTTGGCACAGGGGCCTTTTTACCACTGTGTTACATCGCCTTTCCTTTTAACGACACTCAGTAAACGTTTGGGAACTGAGGAGACCAATTTTGAAGCTTTTCAGGTGGAACTCTTTCCCATTCTTGCTTGATGTACAGCTTAAGTTGTTCAACAGTCCAGGGTCTCCGTTGCCGTATTTTACGCTTCATAATGCGCCACACATTTTCAATGGGAGACAGGTCTGGACTACAGGAAGGCCAGTCTAGTACCCGCACTCTTTTACTACGGAGCCATGCTGTTGTAACACGTGCAGAATGTGGCTTGGCATTGTCTTGCTGAAATAAGCAGGGGCTTCCATGAAAAAGACGATGCTTGGATGGCAACATATGTTGCTCCAAAACCTGTATGTACCTTTCAGCATTAATGGTGCCTTCACATATGTGTAAGTTGCCCATGCCTTGGGCACTAATACACCCCCATACCATCACAGATGCTGGCTTTTGGACTTTGCGCCTATAACAGTCCGGATGGTTTTTTTCCTCTTTGGTCCGGAGGACACGACGTCCACAGTTTCCAAAAACAATTTGAAATGTGGACTCGTCAGACCACAGAACACTTTTCCACTTTGCATCAGTCCATCTTAGATGAGCTTGGGCCCAGCGAAGCCGGCAGCGTTTCTGGGTGCTGTTGATAAATGGCTTTCGCTTTGCATTGTAGAGTTTTAACTTGCACTTGCAGATGTAGCGACGAACTGTAGTTACTGGCAGTGGTTTTCTCAAGTGTTCCTGAGCCCATGTGGTGATGTCCTTTACACTCTGATGTCGGTTTTTGATGCAGTACCGCCTGAGGGATCGAAGGTCATGGGCATTCAATGTTGGTTTTCGGCCTTGTCGCTTACGTGCAGTGATTTCTCCAGATTCTGTGAACCTTTTGACGATATTACGGACCGTAGATGATGAAATCCCTAAATTTCTTGCAATAGCTCGTTGAGGAATGTTGTTTTTAAACTGTTCGACAATCAGCTCATGCATTTCTTCACTAAGTGGTGACCCTCTCCCCATCCTTGTTTGTGAATGACTGAGCATTTCAGGGAAGCTGCTTTTATACCCAATCATGGCACCCACCTGTTCCCAATTAGCCCGTTCACCTGTGGGATGTTCCAAATAAGTGTTTGATGAGCATTCCTCAACTCTCTCAGTCTTTTTGCCACTTGTGCCAGCTTTTTTGAAACATGTTGCAGGCATCAAATTCCAAATGAGCTAATATTTGAAAAAAATTACAAATTTTACCTGTTAGAACATTAAGTAACTTGTCTTTGCAGTGTATTCAATTGAATATAGGTTGAAAAGGATTTGCAAATCATTGTATTCTGTTTTTATTTACGATTTACACAACGTGCCAACTTCACTGGTTTTGGGGTATGTAATTCAGTGCATTTACCCTTGATGCAGGAAGTTAGTCTGTTAAATGTTTTCCATATTTTACCACAGTGACCCATGTTCAAACTAAATTCTTCCATAAAATACTTCTTTTTCCTTCTTATTAATAAGCTGATGAATAACTGAATATCATTCTTGTGCATGATTCAACCTTCACATTACCCAGCAGTGGTACATACATAAACCTAAAAGAGAAGGGACACCCTCCTCGCTAGAGTCTGCAAAAGTGCAATGTTTCTGTACTAACGCGTGAGCACAGAATTCATGTTTATGTTATGTTATGTTTATATATGTGAGCCTTAAAATGTATAAATTACTATATGGGCCCTTCTCACTGCACAAATACTTCTCTCCTCAGGACCTGGAATTTCGAGTTATGCCAATGACCCCCCTGCTGCTGGGCAAAGCCTTACTGCATGTTTGGATGATGCTAGGGCAGCCATCCCGACAGGCCAGGAAAGGGATACACCCGTATATCTGGGTGCTACAGCTGGCATGCGACTTTTGAGGTGGGATTTGGGCTCCATACTTCATTGATTGTCACACTGAAAATCATGGGAAAACATTTTTAACTGGAGTGTCAGAACTATATGAATTATTTTTACCCATGGAGTAGTTATATCTTCCACGATAAGTGGATTTTAGAAGAGTTACTTGCATTATACTGCATTAAATTCTATTATTTTGAATTTAGAATTAAGAATCTCTGTGTCGGCCATCCCTAACTTTGCCGGACATATCATTACTATGATCGATTGCCCCCTTATGCAAAGGCCATACTTGACCTCAAGCAGGCTATATGCACAGGGCGGTGCTGACGTACTTCCCCTAAATTTTAAGCCAGCAACGCCACTTCCGCTCAATTGTCAGCGCTGTGTGCAGCTGGAAGTTATGCTAAGTCAAAATGTTTACCAGGAAAAACTTATACACTATTTGGCAGAAAATACTAAAACAAATTCAAACTAGCTTTAAGTAATATTAGATTTTGCGTACTGATTCGCAGAAACTTGATTTGATGAACCTGCCTCATGACACCAGCCTGCACTAAACCAGCAGGATAACTTTGCCATACACTGAAACTATGAGGTTTTTTGCTTATCCTCATAGATTTGAAACACTCGGCTCTAATGGTTGCCGAGTCATTTGAAACTGAGTGGAACAAAGATGTTAGGAAAATTGTGACCGTAATTGATACGTTGACATGTAAATGTTAACTATTTTTTAGCTTGTGTTAGCTTGAATATACAGACATGACTTACAGGAAAGAAATTCGTTTTCAACTTCCACTTACATCGAATAAAATGTGTACTTTTTCGACTGACCTTGATGTTTGGGTACTCACAGAAACATTCGGGTGTGTAAAAATGTGAAGCGTACATCTAGTCAAGAATATTTAGAGTATAATTTCTAGTGCTGTTATACATGGTAATAGCAAATAATGGCGGCAATCATCTTACTGATGACACAGTGGGTTGTTAAGTGTTACAACCTTGCTGGGTGTCTAGGGGGGTGCAGGTAGTAACAACTGGCACAAAAGAAAAGGACGAATAAAGAAAAACTTGGGCACGATGAAATGTAATTTATTTGTCAGGGATCAGTTGGGCAAAACAAATAAATATAACGGAAACAAACAATACATCAGGGTCTCCAAGGCCAACACAACAAACAAACAGACAGGTTGCTACCAAACGTGTAAACCAGAAATACACCAGCGTATTTCAGCAAAGTTAAATAGTTATAACAAGCACAGCTTATGCATCTGCGATATTAAAATTACATGTTAAATTATAAACCCCCTTCTCACCAATAAAACCACCCAAAATATGTTGGCACACCCTTTTAAAATTGTTCTTGCCAATAAAATGCCAGGAAAAAGGGAAGGTTGCATTCTGAATTCTTTATTCATTCTGAATATAGCCCACTTCAGACTTGTAGTTAGCACATGTGCCTATACGGTTTACCTGCCAATATGCGGAGTAATGACCATTGAGAGGCCAGAGATCACCTACCTGGACATTTATTACTTCCGGTACCTCATAGGTCATGGTTACTCTTGTCTTTTAAATGCGACTTTTGTGATCAAATGGGCCAGATCGGAACTCAACTGTTTGCGCATATGTGTATCGACACTTGACATTTCGATAGCTGTGGTTACACTTGTCTTATAAATGCAACTTTTACAATCGGGTGCGTAAGATCGCAGCTCAACTGTGTTCACTTATGTGTGTCCACACTTTGGACTTCAACGCTACCTACCAGATATTAAAATATATACAGTATCCATGCCACTGGTTCATCCTAAATGGCTGAAGATGCAAGAAAAAGGCTTCATCTTTTCTTAATACCTTGTTTGTTTTGTAATTGTGGCAGGGCCAGTACAAACACGCTTTTTCTGAGGGGAGAGCAGCAGAGACAAGTGGTAAAAGAAGTTGATATTTTCCTCAGTGCTTAAACTTCTGCAGTTTCCTTGAATATTGTTTCATTTCTGTAACTGCTCTCAAGTCTCGCTTGCACAGGGGTGTCGGACAACAGAGGAAGAAGAAAGTGGGTCACAGCTGTGCTCCAGTCTCAGTTTTCCTCCAACAATAAACAGGCAATCCTATAGCCAATAGCCAATGTTGGGTACATTGTCCGGATTGCGCACATATGCTGTCCACAACTGACCTCATCTGACCTCAATGTGAGCTGGGCTACCTTGGCATGTAGTCTGACTGATCGAATCTCCAATGTGAGCAAGGTCCAATCTTGGAGCTTATAGAATTGACAGAACGTGTCCTGACATGATCGGATGACAAAAGTCCCCTCAAAAAAACGTGTAACCATGGCTGCCGGATAGTTCACTCGGTTAAGGCACCGCGCTGCGGTGCAGAGGTGACTATCACGTCGCGGGCTCGAGCCCAGGCGTACCCACCGGCAGGGGTCGGCAGCTTTTTCAGAGTAGCGCACAATTGGCCATCGCGCTTCAGGGTTTCAAATTGGGAAGGGACTGCCGGATTTGGGATATATAATCAGCTTTGTTCGTTGCTCCAGCACCTCCTGTTGGCCAGACGGGCGCTCGTCAGGAAGACTCTGGGTTTGTTCATGTCCGGGTATCCTCCGCCCTTGTTCTGAACTTACGAGGATTCGACCAATGAGTGTATAAGAATCAGTGGTTGACAGGCACATGCTTCGGAGGAGAGCCATGAACTGTCCTCACTATCCTGTGTTGGCAGCAAGGGGTCGCATATGAGCAAGTTGTACATAGTTCACCAATTGGGCATTCCAGATTCGGGTGGGATTGGAGATGCCAAATTATATTAAAAAAAAAAAAAACGTGTAACCACGGCCATAGAGTCACCAGGCGAGTACCACTTCTTTACGGTTTACCAAAGCCTATGGGGTCTGCAAGAAAATTATTCCAAGGATCAAACTAGAGTTTATGTCCATGCTGGCTCCAAAGTATTATTTTAAGGGATAAAGTAAATATTGTTCAACATGTTGTCTTCAATGCTGGGGTTAGTGTGTTGTTGTTGCGCTGTTTCAACCTCAAAATGGCTGCTGTCTCATTTTGGTTCGGCAAGCATAAGACTGCTGAGTCAATCAGCTACACAACATTTTAAAATAACGTTACATATATTCTGCCCAATTGTGCATGCTATTATTTCTTGTCTTACCGTAACGAGGAGTTATGACTATCATATTGTATTGTATGTTTTCGGAGTGTGTGTGTCATTAGCTTCAATGAACCAACTGAAACCCGATCAAAACTTGTTGTGATTCTGCATTTCAGCCATGTCTTTTGTCTAGCCCCATGTTTAAGTTCTGTGCCTGGCTTGCCATGTATGCCTTTTGTGTTTTAGTGACCACTGCCTGCCTCTGACCATCCCTAGGATTATGTATTGTGTTTTGGTTGTTTGATTTCATGTTTTATTATTTTTCTTGTTTTGTTATTATTTACGTCTTTGCCATGTTTCATAGCCTTGCCATGTTTCATAGTCTTGTTTTTGGTTCTTGTCCTGCACTTCGTTTTCCCCTGTCTTGTCTGGTGTAGGTCTTTGCCCACGGTCCCTTGTCTGACGTGCCACTCATTCGGGTGATTTCCTGGTTTCTGGGATTTCAATCTTTCTTCATATCTCGTTTTCTTCCTTCCTCTCTCTTTATGCTATCTACTAACCCTACTAACAGTTTATTGTTTTCGATAATTACTAACCCCGATTAACATTGTATATTCATACTAACTGACTAACTTGCACTCGGGATTGTATAGCTGCACATACTAATAGACTAACGATCTCTCAGCATTCGCCCAATCTGTATCTCCGCCCTCCTTGCCTATCACTAATTATCTCTACTGCAGTTTCCATTTATATCTCAGGCTTTCTCTTTTCTTTAGACTATACACTTTAGTACTCCTTAACCGGAGCTGTTATTCGTTCATAGGAATGTCTCGTTATCCCTGTCTGCGTTTCGGCATTCGCCAAATTCATGTAATTAGTTTTCCTCATGTGTCACTCCCATGTCATTGATTACACCTGTTTACCCTAGTCATGTGTTCACCCCGGATGTGTATATAAGGTGTCTGCACTTTTAGTTCCTTGTCAGATCGTCTTTACTCCTTTGTCTTGTGCTACGTTCCTCGCCTTGCTCATCGTGATATTTTCTTTCTGACTGGATTGCCCGACACTTGTTTTTTGGTTTGCCCTTTTGGATCTGATTGCCTTCGTGTGTTTTGACCTATTTTTGCCCGACCACGTCTATTGTCTTTGCTGCCCTGGTATTTGGATTCGGACTGTTTACGGCTTATGAGTTTGTCTCTCCACCAAACCCACGCCTGTGTACCGAACCATTTTTGCCTGACCTTGAGTTTTGTTATTGGTGCCCTGGTTACAGTTTTGGACTTTGCCCTTTGGATTCTGTTTGTGGATTGTGGACATTGTACTGTTGCCAGCTCTGTTGGGGGGTTTCCCCCTTCAGAAATAAAGCCTCCATTTTGCATTTATCTGGTTTTCGCTCTTGGCTCATTTCGTAAAACCTCACATTACGATCTGACCATGACGGAGCCAGCGTCAGACCAGTCTCTGCAGGAGGCAGTGCACCAGCAGGGCACTCAGTTGGAGTTTCAGGAACGTCAGCTCCGTGCTCTGATGCAGCACATGCAAACCATGAGCCTCCAGATGGCGGACCTCACTCGCTCAGTACAGGAGGCGCAGCAACTACAGTCACCCCAGCCTACCGCCTATACTCCTCCTGCTCCCGCTTCCGCTCCGCCCCTACCCAGCTGCGAGCCACGTCTACCACCGCCGGAGAGGTACGACGGGAACCCGGGAGCATGTCGGGCGTTTCTCACCCAGTGCGAGCTCATCTTCAGCCTGCAGCCTTCGTCCTTCCCCACCGAAAGAGCGCGAGTTGCTTTCATTATCACGCAACTGACGGGAAGAGCTAAGCAGTGGGCTACAGCGGCTTGGGAAGCTGATCTCCCCTGTGTACAGACTTTTCGTCTACTGGGTGAAGAGATGAGGCGGATCTTTGATCGCACCAAGTTGGGTCACGAGGCAGGACGAGAGATCCTGCACATGCGACAAGGTGGGCGTCCCGTAGCCGACTACGCCATTGATTTTCAGACGTTGGCCACCAACAGCAGATGGGGACAGAGAGCTCTGTACGATGCCTTCTTCGACGGATTATCGGAAGCACTTAAGGATGAGCTAGTGTCGCGGGATTTACCGGAGAACTTGGACGACCTTGTCGACCTGGCTATTCGCGTGGATTCGCGATTGGAGGAGCGCCGACGCCTCGCTTCCCGCAGACGACCATATCCAGCTCCCCAGAGTACTCCGCCTCGATCACCCCCTACTGGCAGCCGCCCCCCTGAGCCTGAACCCATGCAATTGGGACGCACGCGCATTCCTGTGGAGGAGAGGGATCGCCGCCGCCGTGATGGGGCCTGCTTTTACTGTGGCAAGGGAGGACACCTTATCGCTCAGTGCCCTAACAGGGAAAATAAAAAGAAGAGAAGAGGTCCTCCTGGTGCCCGCATAGCGACAGTAATAGGGGTGACGCCGGGACAGGAAACTAACAATCGCACATGTGTTCCTGTAACTTTGGAATGGGGGGGCGAGAGCAGATCCACCGAGGCTCTCGTGGACACCGGAGCGGAGGAAAACTTAATTGATGTGGAGCTGGCCCGGAAATGGGGCGTTCCCACAGAGAAGATCTTCCCTGATCGAGTGGCCAATTCGCTCAGCGGCCAGAGGATCGGCCAAATAACCCATACGACCAGCCCCGTCAAACTCAAGGTGTCAGGAAACCACCACGAAACCATTCAGTTCCTCCTGTTACACTCTCCCCATGCTCCTATCGTCCTGGGCCATCCATGGATGGCCAAACACCTACCAGAGATCGACTGGCGCAAGAATGAAATTAAGGGATGGAGCCCCAACTGCTCCCTGACATGCCTCCGCAACGCCCTCGACCCTCTACACAACCCATCTCCTCCGGAGATTCCAGACCTGGAAAAGGTTCCTCTTGAATTCCATGACCCCAAGGAGGTTTTCTCAAAGTCTCGGGCCACCAGCTTACCACCTCACCGACCCTATGACTGCACCATAAACCTGAAGCCAGGTACTATGCCCCCTAGAGGCCGACTCTACTCACTCTCCAGACCAGAAAACCAAGCTATGGAGAAGTATCTCTCAGAGTCTCTCGCTGCTGGCCTTATACGCCCGTCATCATCCCCTGCTGGTGCGGGTTTTTTCTTCGTAGCCAAGAAGGATGGATCATTAAGACCCTGTATTGATTACCGGGGCCTCAACGAGATAACTATTAAGAACCGCTACCCACTTCCCCTCATGAACACCGCTTTTGATCTCCTGCAAGGAGCCAAGATCTTCACTAAGCTCGACCTCCGGAATGCATACCACTTAGTGCGAATCAGAGAGGGGGACGAATGGAAGACCGCCTTTAACACTCCCACGGGGCACTGGGAATATTTGGTTCTTCCTTTCGGGCTTACCAACGCTCCAGCAGTGTTTCAAAACCTCGTCAATGACGTCTTAAGAGACATGTTAAACAAGTTTGTTTTTGTCTATCTTGACGATATTCTGATTTTTTCTGAATCCCAGGAGGACCATGTTCAGCATGTTCGTCAAGTGCTCCGTCGCCTCTTGGAGAACCGCCTTTTCGTAAAGGCCGAGAAGTGTGAGTTTTTTGTTGAAACCACCACCTTTTTGGGTTACATTATTTCTCCTGGCACCATTCACATGGACCCAGTAAAGGTGGAGGCAGTTACCAAGTGGCCCCGACCAGAGGACCGTAAGTCACTCCAACGTTTCCTAGGATTTGCCAACTTCTACCGGCGGTTCATCAGGAACTATAGTTCTGTTGCGGCTCCTCTTACTGCTCTCACCTCCTCCAAATTCAAGTTTCGTTGGTCGGAGAAAGCAGAGGACGCCTTTAAAGAATTAAAGACCAGATTCACATCTGCACCCATCCTCACTATTCCCAACCCAGAGCTCCAGTTCATCGTCGAGGTGGACGCCTCCAATATTGGAGCTGGAGCCATTCTGTCTCAGAGGTCCACGGAGGATGGGAAAATCCATCCATGTGCCTTCTTCTCTCGCCGCCTCAGCTCAGCGGAGAGAAATTACGACATCGGCAACCGGGAGCTGTTGGCGGTGAAGTTGGCCTTGGAAGAATGGAGGCAATGGCTGGAAGGATCCAAGGTTCCCTTTATTGTCTGGACTGACCACAAGAATTTGGAGTACCTGCAGACAGCCAAAAGACTCAATCCGCGGCAAGCCAGGTGGGCGTTATTCTTCTCCCGCTTTAACTTCCACATTGCCTACCGGCCTGGAAGTAAGAATGTGAAGCCTGATGCCCTATCCCGATGTTTTGAGATCCAGGAGGAGGAACTTAACAAGGATACTATCCTCCCTAAGGAAGCGTTTTTCAATGCCATATGTTTTGACATAGAGAGAGAGGTTAAGAATGCCCAGACCAATGCTGCTACCCCTAGTGCGTGTCCCACTAACTGCTTATTTGTTCCAGCTGCCCTGCGCCCCAAGGTCCTGGAATGGGGACACGCATCTAGACTGTCCTGCCACCCTGGGATTCGCCGCACTAAGAGCTTCATCCTCCAGAGGTTTTGGTGGCCAGAACTTAGCCAAGATGTCCAGGGTTTCGTTACAGCTTGCTCGGTCTGTGCCCAGGCTAAGTCCTCTCACCAACCACCACAAGGTTTACTCCAGCCCCTTCCGACACCACATCGTCCCTGGTCCCACATTGCACTAGACTTCATCACAGGTCTTCCCCCATCCAACCACCACACCACCATTCTCACTATTGTTGACAGATTTTCCAAAGCCGTTCACTTAGTTCCCCTCACTAAACTTCCCTCCGCTCAAGACACCACCAATCTGGTCATTCAACATGTCATTAGGCTTCATGGCATACCCACCGACATCACTTCTGATCGTGGTCCCCAGTTCACAGCACTTTTTTGGAAAGCGTTTTTTAAAGCCCTAGGCACGTCAGTCAGTTTATCCTCAGGTTTCCATCCCCAGACCAATGGCCAGACCGAGCGAGCTAACCAATGTGTGGAAAGTGTTCTGCGTTGTCTCTGCATTAGGAACCCCTCCTCCTGGAGTTATCAGTTGCCATGGGTAGAGTACGCCTTGAACAGCCACACCTCTGCTGCCTCCGGCGTCTCCCCCTTCAAGGCCTGCCTGGGCTACCAGCCTCCGTTGTTCCCGTCCCAGGAGGAGGAGGTAGCTGTTCCATCTGCCAGCGAGTTCGTCCGTAGGTGCAGACGCACCTGGGTCACCACCCGCCAGGTCCTGCTCAGATCGGTCGCCCGGATGAAGGAACTGGCCGACAAGAAACGCACAGCGGCTCCGGCGTATCGACCTGGGCAACGGGTCTGGCTGTCTTCTAGGGACATCCCCCTCAGAGGTAACGGGGGTAAGCTTTTCCCCAAATACCTGGGCCCTTTCACTATCGAGAGGGTCCTTAGTCCCACTGCCATTCGCCTCCGTCTCCCCCTATCCATGCGACGTATACACCCAACTTTCCATGTGTCACAAGTAAAACCTGCTGTAACCCACCACCTGTCCTCTGGACCTGATCCCCCTCCACCCGCCCGGATCATCGACGGAGGCGAAGCCTACACGGTCCGTGCCCTCCTGGACTCTCGTCGACGAGGCAGAGGTCTACAGTACCTCGTCGACTGGGAGGGTTACGGACCAGAACACCGCAGTTGGGTTCCTGCCCGACACATTCTGGATAAGACTTTAATAAGAGACTATCATGCTGCATCACGCTCTTCGAATTGAACGCCAGGAGGCGTTCGTTGGGGGGGGGGTTCTGTTGTGATTCTGCATTTCAGCCATGTCTTTTGTCTAGCCCCATGTTTAAGTTCTGTGCCTGGCTTGCCATGTATGCCTTTTGTGTTTTAGTGACCACTGCCTGCCTCTGACCATCCCTAGGATTATGTATTGTGTTTTGGTTGTTTGATTTCATGTTTTATTATTTTTCTTGTTTTGTTATTATTTACGTCTTTGCCATGTTTCATAGCCTTGCCATGTTTCATAGTCTTGTTTTTGGTTCTTGTCCTGCACTTCGTTTTCCCCTGTCTTGTCTGGTGTAGGTCTTTGCCCACGGTCCCTTGTCTGACGTGCCACTCATTCGGGTGATTTCCTGGTTTCTGGGATTTCAATCTTTCTTCATATCTCGTTTTCTTCCTTCCTCTCTCTTTATGCTATCTACTAACCCTACTAACAGTTTATTGTTTTCGATAATTACTAACCCCGATTAACATTGTATATTCATACTAACTGACTAACTTGCACTCGGGATTGTATAGCTGCACATACTAATAGACTAACGATCTCTCAGCATTCGCCCAATCTGTATCTCCGCCCTCCTTGCCTATCACTAATTATCTCTACTGCAGTTTCCATTTATATCTCAGGCTTTCTCTTTTCTTTAGACTATACACTTTAGTACTCCTTAACCGGAGCTGTTATTCGTTCATAGGAATGTCTCGTTATCCCTGTCTGCGTTTCGGCATTCGCCAAATTCATGTAATTAGTTTTCCTCATGTGTCACTCCCATGTCATTGATTACACCTGTTTACCCTAGTCATGTGTTCACCCCGGATGTGTATATAAGGTGTCTGCACTTTTAGTTCCTTGTCAGATCGTCTTTACTCCTTTGTCTTGTGCTACGTTCCTCGCCTTGCTCATCGTGATATTTTCTTTCTGACTGGATTGCCCGACACTTGTTTTTTGGTTTGCCCTTTTGGATCTGATTGCCTTCGTGTGTTTTGACCTATTTTTGCCCGACCACGTCTATTGTCTTTGCTGCCCTGGTATTTGGATTCGGACTGTTTACGGCTTATGAGTTTGTCTCTCCACCAAACCCACGCCTGTGTACCGAACCATTTTTGCCTGACCTTGAGTTTTGTTATTGGTGCCCTGGTTACAGTTTTGGACTTTGCCCTTTGGATTCTGTTTGTGGATTGTGGACATTGTACTGTTGCCAGCTCTGTTGGGGGGTTTCCCCCTTCAGAAATAAAGCCTCCATTTTGCATTTATCTGGTTTTCGCTCTTGGCTCATTTCGTAAAACCTCACAAAAACTGCTCATTGTAATTCCTCTTCATCCGGGCATTCGCCTCAATGTAGCAGTCGTTGGTGCACAGCAGCGTTGAATACACCTGCAATGAGTTTGTTGCCAATTTACTGGTATTTTTGCTGAAATAAAATTGTTTTAATAATCTAATTCATATTTTGAAAACTTTGATGCGCTCCTTTAGCTTCCTGTTTGCTGATTGGTTGAGAATTTATTAAGAAAACTGCTGATTTATAGTTCAAGGCACTAGAAGTTAATAACTAGAGTCTATCATTCCCGTGATGTCACTGTTAGCAGGACTTGGCAGCCTTTAAATCCATGGCGGCCCCTTACTAACAAAACTTCGCTCCCAGTTTGCTCCACTCATAGTACATCATTAATATCACCTTTACTTTGGTGTCTGTTTCAGCTCTTTTTTAAGGGTTCTCCCTGAACAAAAACACATGTACAACATTGTCACTCTCATTATACCACACAAGCTGTGGTTTATAGATATTTAGTTTTAACTGGAAACATAATTAAGGCAGTCTCCTATCTCAATTTGCATCTTGATAAAGTGCCTAAATTGATCCCTATGTGAGCTTAATATATTAACTTGTTTCTCAAAATGAGTTCTCAAGGCTCTATTGTTATTCAGTTAGGAAAAAAACTCTCCCAGTTTGTTTCACTCATTGCCATAGCAAGAGATTTTCATTCTTTGTTCTACAGAGTTATTATGCTTCTCCTGCTTTGTTGGTTTGGGTAACTACCTCTTTATGAACACTGGGTATTCAGTTGAATATAAGAATGTTGACAAGCACTTGAGGTCTGGAGGCAGACACACCTTGTTTTCTCCCTTTTGTTTTGAGGAATCCAATTATAAACGCTTCAAATTTCTTTTCACATTTTGCTCTTTGTGCTGTGCATTAACCACATCCTCCGCTCAACATTGTGCACAAAGCACCTCTCAACATGGCATTAAAAGAATCATGTTTCTGAGCTTCAAAAATAGTACTGTAAAGAACCTTGGAGCAACTGAAAATAAAAAAAAAGGAATCATCATAATGCAGGACCCTTCTCAGTAATAAAACCATATAGCATATCTAATCAACTTATAATGATATAAAACCATCATTGGATAATGTAGCCTCATTGTTTTTTAAATTAATTGATGTTTGCACTAGAGAATGAGACCATTTCAGGCATTAATCATTGCAATATCTGTCTGAATAGTAGTTCAGATTCACCCCCGGTCTCTCATTGCAATTATCATGATTCTTCATAACGTAGGGATCTATTCTGAACAAGTCTTACTTCTACTTTCCGGTGACTTGGTAACCTGTCCAGGAATGATTCATTTTTAAAAAATTTTTTTTTTGAATTATTTATTTTCTAAAAAGCGTCTACATATTGTTTCATCGAGAATTTTAGTATTGAATAGCTGTACTAAGGTAGCTCTACAAATGGTTTTCCCTCAACTGTAACTTATCGATGTCCGAGGATTAACCAGGTCTCTCTGCCATTTTTGTGTTTTCAAGGAAATTGTGATTAAAGATTTGGTATTAAGAATATCCCCTTTGGGACTTTTCCGAATGAAAAATTTTTTGCCCTAAACAATTAAAATATAATTAGACTAAACTGGGTTAATTTACATACCCCTACACTTCTTCACTTTGGGCAGTTTACTAGGTTACTGAATGTCCATAAAACAGGGCAGCGCTTTCATATTGTTTTATCTTCAATGAACGGAGCCAAGAAAGACCAATCGGAGAGCGGTTTTACAGAAAATACTTCCAAATGCTATCTTATTGGCTGACAGGTCTCCATGGAGTTGAGAAGCCAAATGATGTTATCAGGCAGTCATTCATGTGAGGGTGCGTTGGAGGGCGTCTGCAAGTAAGTCGGCTGCGCGAGATTCGCAAAAAATTACACGAGATTCTTGCCAAAGTTGCGCGATAAGCCCTCTAAACCCTGCGATAGCTGCAAGATCTTGCAGCTATAAAAATGTTAAGGAAATCTTTTGAATAAATTCCATGTTAAATGTCAAGAGGTTTTAATTTAGCTGTTATGGTCCACAGGGTCCCCATTATTAGAGGTTGGACTTGAATGCACCCAAAATTATATAAACAATCGAAAGTATAATGGAGAGACCTGTTATAATGCAAATATTTGAGTTTTGACCTTGTTTATGCTGCATGCACTTTGTCCACTTTGAAGGCTTTTCAAAGTTTTTTAAAGTCCATGAGTGACTATGAGTGAAGATGAAGCGAAGAATATCTTTTTTCACTTTATTTCTCAAGGGAGAGAGTGAAGAATATTATTCAGAATCCAGGGGGAACCCTTCTTTTGGTGCACTTTTTAATGAACAAAAGTAGTAAAAGTAATAACTGTAGAGCCTCTGAGCTATTTCTCATAGCCTGTTTCACCCAGCCACATGTGTACCTGTGGCAGGGCATAGTTGAAGAGCACTCAAAAATGTGCCTGTCATGACATAAACGGAGCATCACTCGATGACACACCCGGATAAGTTATTGGTTTAGAATATGGATGGGTTCAGTCCCCTCCCTGTTTTTCAGGAGTTGCATGAATTAAACTCCTCAGTTAAACCTGATGTGCAAACTGCTCAATAAACTTTGTTGGTAAATTAACAAAAAACCAAGAACGTTGTCCCGATGAAGAAGCAGAGTCCGATTGTTCGTGTCAAAAAGCAGGAAAAAGTTTATTTACACAGCCGGCCGTGGGAACAACAGCATGATGCAAAGTTCTAAAATTCCTTCATTTTGTAAGAAACTTTATACATGTTAAAGTACAGACATTTGCATATGATTTCTTTAATGTTATCAGAAGTTGTTGCTGATTGGTTCCAATGTTTACACATTGATAAAAAGCAATAGTCTATAATTGGGCCTCTCCTGAACCACCCAACTTAATTGGTTGAATAGATTCCCAACCCTCGGAAGATGAGCTCCATATGTGGGCATACGGAACCTCCAACTAAGGGGTGCTAGTGCCTATTGTCCTGTCGGAACTGAAGACAAACGGAGATCCCAGCTGGAAGTCACAAATAGGCGATATGTCCTGCCGGACCTGACGGCTTCTCTTTATCTCCTAATCCGCATTCATTACCCATTGATCAAACCGTCTGGCTCCTCATATGCTGACACCTAAAAATCCTGTTTCCCAACAACTTGCCCATAGTATCTATTCTTTATTTTCAGTCATGTGACATTTTGCTTGAGATTTCACTTCTGGTTTCCAGATGAAGGCCAACTAAATGTAAACGTAAGAGACAAATGACACAAGCCCTTCAGTAAACGGAACATAGGTTTTTCTTCATAATTCATGGCAAAGGATAAAAACTTCACATTTCAAAGCCCCTCAGTACCTAGGACAAAGAGAAATCCCTCACAAAGCATTGATATGTAAAAAGCTGGTTTGTCAGTTTGTTGGGTTAGAATCAATGTTGTCAGTGCTCACGTGCTTGAGCACTGCCCAATATTAGCAAAACAGTACACTATACAGCGGCACAAAAATACAACAAAGTGCCAAAAATCCCTTTAACACTATACAGCGGCACAAAAATACAACAAAGTGCCAAAAATCCCTTTGTACTAACAGGTTTAAGTCGATACATTGCTTACGACTCGAGACCCTTCTCTAATTTAGACAGAATCACTATTTTTTAGATTCTGAAAGTGTAAGCAATGTTCTGGTCATTTACTCCAATGTCAGTCGATCCTCTAATTTTCAACGAGGGACGGTCTGGACCTCGGCCATCGTTTGCAGGTTTTTTGTGCAATTAGCACACCTGGAAATTGTCATTGTTATTGTCATATTAAATATCTGTGTTAGAGGACACCAAGCGACAGTGTTATAAACTTGCACCTTTTTTGGCAGTTATTTTAACTGTAATTTTACAATCAGTTTATGACAGAGGTTTTGTATATGTTAATTATAAACTACAGTTAAATGCGTGCAGTGCCAGTTAAAATATTAAAGAGACAAAGCGTTAATTTAACTGTTAACTTCAGTGAATTTACATAGTGTAGGTGATTGAGTGATAACAAAAGCAAACGTCGGAATCACAAGAATACGGTGGCAAGATGATTATATAATATCCCCAGAAGTTGAACTTTGTTAGCAATGCGGCCATGCGAGCACAAACATATTTGCAATTTATTGGGGAAATAATTCTGTCGTCAAGCTCTGCCAGTTTGGAATGAAATCAGTGCTTTTTTGACTTACCTTGATGTTTAGCAGAGGTGATGAATTGGCAGTTAAGAAGGCATTCAGAAACCTTGCCTTTCAATACTTAATAACATAACTCTCTCGCAGCGCAAATTTCCTGAATTGTAACAGTTGCTTGGACCAATTGCTTGAACAACATTCAAAATTAATTGCGATAGCATTGTTATTCCTTACACTGCAAAATTATGAGGCGTTTTCTTCCGCATATAAATTGTGACTTAAAATATCAATATGGCTTGATAAACTCTTCGCTCATGTTGCTCATGAAATGGCTAAGATTAGTGTAAATTAATTGCGAGGCTCATTGAGCAATAAGCCATGAGAATCCGTTCTATGTTCTGAATGAAGTCACAGCTAAAGGGCGTTGTTAGGCACGGTGCAGAGCTGAGTGACTTTTGAAAGGATGGCAAAAATAAATGCAGCGAAATCTGCGATAGTTTTGAATTTTTTGCATTTATATTGCCATCACTACACTGCCATATCAATTATATAAATATCAGCAACATGCATTTTCATTATCATTTCTTATTTAAGGTCATGTATTGGTCTTTTTTGTTCAGTCGATAAATTGTTTAATTGTTAATTTGGCATTAACTCAAATGAGAACAGCTTGAGGGCAATCGAGTAGTAAAGGTGGCAGTTCCTGAAGACCCTCAGAACAACTGACGGCACGCTGCTGATGTTTAGGTACCCAGAGAAACATTCTGGTGAGTAAAAACATCAACCGTACATCCAGTCAAGGAAATTAAATTCTCGATTAGAAAGATTTGAACAACCCAACACAACGTACGCATAAGGCATTTTAAAATGAAGCACTGGGAAAAACCAACAGCAAGTACACTGAGCTTTTTGACCATGCAAGCTAACCACCATCTGGAAATTTTAAGTCCCAGATAAAGCGGAGGGGATGTCACCCAACAGTATAGAATACTGCAGTTAAAAAAATGATCTTGTGACAAAAAAAATTTTGTCCTATTTAGCAACCACTTCAGCTACAGTGAGCCAATGGTATCACAATTAATAGTTCAGAAAAATCAGTTTTCTGAAGCAAAAATTCAACATGGTATTGAGACTGTCATTGTACTATCAATTATAGTCATCACATATCAAAAACGCAGTTCCATACCATTTATGGAGATTCCATAATCGACAAATACAGCGCTCCCTTGTAGCCTTCTAAGTGTTCCTGTTGAAAGCCAATTGCTCAATTATTTAATTAGGCTCATCTGCATTATGCATACTTATAGTTCACATCCATGTGAAACTTTCCTGGTAATGATTTATTGATTGACTCCTTTGTTATCCAATTCCAGAGAGTATTAACTTTCCACAGTAGTTGTTAGTAATTGACAGAAAATTATATAAACCTTTATGTAACAGCATGGTAGGTTGTATTCTCTTAACATTGCATATGGTTGTGCAGCAGAAAATGATGCAATTTCAAAGAAAATATGACTTCCAAAACCCGCCCAAAGTGTTCAGTTACATTTACTGGATTTAAATGAGGTACGGACCTCGTCAGTGGGATTTATTCCGAATGACGCAGGACTGGAGGGTTTTTTCTACCGGAGTAAGTAAGTTTTTTAATATGTAAAAAAAAATATAAAATTGCACTTACTCATAAAATGAACAAAAGCCTTTCTTCAATTGCAATTTTTTTTTTTTTTTTACCCATGGCCATGATGAACACAGAGCTTGTGTGCCACATTGGTTAGTAAGAATAACTGATAGTCTTTGCTAATAATACTGCAACTGTAGAAGCAATTTGCTCAATGTGGCTTTTTGTTTTAGAATTTATACCGTATACAATGAATTTGAATACCGATGATTTGGCTTGTTTAAAATGCCAGCAGCTCAAGCACTTCGGTAGACCCCCTGTTACATTCATGTCACAATTCTGTGCAATCTAGGGTAGAATATTTCCAGATTTTTCCTGATAGTGGAATGTCTATGCTGTTAAAATAAGGTATATTTCAGATATTACTGAGTTAGTGAGTTATCCTTGTTCCTTAAAACATGTGTAAAGTGTTTGTATAAGGTTGCAAGCTCAGATGTGAGAACTGCTTGTTTATCATTGCAGGGTGAATGTTCTGATAGTTAGATAAGCAGTTCCTTTAATGAGTACGTATGCTGGCTTGTGGACGAAAGTTTAGAATGGACGAAATTCTAAACTTAATCTGATAGAAAAGACATGTTTTGTGTTTGGAGAGGTTACTGGAGACCACTGATGTCCAACTGCACCTATATTGATAAACTCATGCTAAATTCAACCAGAAAATCATTAATTCATATTGAATTTCATGCGCCAAAAATTGATTTGTGTTAAATATATGATTATTTAATGATTTGACCGGGTGCCATTTTGAAGGATCTTAGAGTTCGGGGAGCCACCTGAATAGCTGTCTTATTTGCCTCCAAGAGAGTAGGATTTAATGCTCTGATGACTTATTCTTGTGGTCAAGGAGTTTATGAACCCAGAAAATTATAGTTTCTAATCCCCAACCATTTTTCAATTCTCAATATTATTTTTTTTTATAATGTCAATGCTGAATTTTCATGAAGATTTTTTATGTTTGCAGCCCTTTTTCTCTTCTAAAATTATGAAAAAAAAACTGTAATATGATGGAATTCTAAATGCTACAAGTGTCTTGACTTAGTTGAACCATTACTTTCCTCTCTGTGAAGCTGCAATCTTGAATTATAAAGCCTTGAATAAGATAACACATAAATAACCAGATTTGACATCAGTGCAAAGGGGTTAAATGGAAAATAGTACAAAGACTGCACATGACATGTTGAAATAGAGAAATGTTATTGTTTTTTGAAAAATATGTGCTCATTTTCAATTTGACATCAGCAACAAGTTTCAAAGAAGTTGGGATGGGGGCATGTTTACCATTGCGTTGAATCACCTTCTCTTTTAACAACACTCAGAAAGTGTTTGGGAACTGAGAAGACCAAGTGCTACAGTTTTGAAAGCAAATACATATTGCTCAATGTAGGATTTCAGCTGCTCTAAACTTTTTGGATTCCTTTGAGGCACATTTTTATTTCATAATGTGCCAAATATTTTCAGTAGGTGATACGTCTAGACTGCAGGCAGACCAGTTTAGCACCCAGAATGTTTTACAATCTCAATCTTAAATTGGTTCGGGCCCAGAGAAGGTGACAGCATTTCTGATCCTTGTTTATATATGGTTTTATCTGAACATGGTAAAGCTTTAACCTGCGTTTGAGGATGCATTGACAAACTGTGTTCACTGACAATGGTTTACAGAAGTTTTCCTGAGCCCATTCATTGATTTCCACATATATCCTGTTTCTTTTTTTGATTCAGTGTTGCCTGTGGGCCTAAAGATCACTGCTATTCAGAATTGGTTTTTTACTTTTTCCCTTGTCTGTGGAGATTTCTTTGGGCTCTCTGAATCTTTTAATGATATTACATTCCGTAGATGATGAAATGCCCAAATTTTCAGCAATTTTACACTGAGCAACTTTATTCATTAATTGATATTCAGTCTTTCACAGAGGTGAAGTCCTTGCGATATTTAGCTCTGAAAGATTAACCGTTTCTGGGATGCTCTTTTTTATACCCAATCATGTTACTGACCTGTGGCAAATTCACCTTATTAGCAGTAAGAATTATTTGCACCAGGGGTATTTTTTTTTAGCATTATATAACTTTTCCAGTTCTTTTTTGCCCCATCCCAGCTTTTTTGAAACATGTTGCTGGCACATGATTCAAATTGAGCAGATATTTTTCAAAAAACAATTCAATTTCTTGGTCTCAAGATTTCATGTCATCTTTGTACAATCTTCAATTAAATATAGAGTTTAAATGATTTGCAAATTATTGCATTCTATTATTGTCCCCCGCCGCGCGAATGCGTGAAGCGGCGGGACCATAGTATTCATGACTGTCCCTCCATACGTCCCGAATCCTTGTCAGCGAGATATCTCATGAACGAATAGACGGATTTCCTTCAAATTTCGTGTCAACATGTATTAGCGTGGTGCCCCGGTGCCAGTCATTTTGGTGACCTTCGCGTCACTCTCAAAGTTACACCGAGACACTGTTCATTTTGACACGATTTGCCATTTCCTGGCGGGGGACTAAGACACGTTAGTAGCAAGTACTTGTTTGTATTTTACACAGCGTCCCAATTTTTTTGTAAATAGGGTAGAATAGCTGGCATCTTTTGACAGAACACTGCTCTTCATAGCATGCCAAATTATGGCTATTTCATCTCATTCGCATAAGTTTAAATATGCACAATTGCACATTAGATTGCACTGGTTCATGTTTGTATCACATGCTATGATAGGTGAATTCTAGCCAAATCATTCCTGACTTCCATCATCCCGAAAATGGTTCTATTTCTTATCAGATACTTAGCAGATTTCTTTTTAAATTTGATGAATTTCATTTGCTTAAATAAGCAATGTTCTCTTTGGAAGGTAATATTTGAGGAAATCAGTAAAAGTCAATAAATTATTAATTGCCAAGTATTTTTTAAATTGGTTTCATTCTGTTTCCTACTGGCTATTTTTAGTGGTTAATGCTGCAGTATATTGAACATGTACCAAGGTTTTAAAAGAAATACTGGTAAAAAATGATCACTTTGAATGTAACTAGCCATGGTCTCTGTTTTGTAGGCTACAGGATGCTGCAAGGGCAGATGAAGTTATGAAAGCGGTAGCCAAGAAGATCAGAGAGTATCCATTTAATTTCCAAGGGGCACGAATACTCTTAGGCACGGAGGAGGGAGCCTATGGATGGATCACAATCAATTACCTCTTGGAAGGATTCATTAAGGTAATTCTAAAGAGATGCATTCTGAGGAATGAATGAGCATGGCTCTGATTTGAACTTACACCTCAACCTTTCACTGCAAAGTTACTCTCATCTTCCAGCACATAGTAGGATTTATGCTTTTGATAAAGAAATTACAGGATCCTCCTTCAGCCGTTTTGATCAAGCATAGAGTAGTGTGCAGAACTGTTTACACTCCACCACTTTTGTCTAAAAGGGGTCCTAATGTATTACTTCTCTCAGATTTTTTTGGTGAAAATGCATTGAAAAATACTATTGTGAGCAATGAAAACAAAAAAAATTCCAAAAAGTATACTGAGATAAATATATGGATAACTAGAGGCACTCGTAGAGTGCAAATCTCCGCCAAGGCAGCACAATCCAAATCTTCATGAGTGGGTGCAAAGTTGAGTTATCGTGTCTCATACGATTTCAGGTTATTGTCTGGTTATTGTTTCACCGATCACGGACAAAATCAATAGGGTCCATCCTTGATGTAATAGCAATGCACCCAGAAATTTTCAGACAAATCCGTGCATTACTTTTTGAGTTATGTTGTTCATAAAACAGACAGACAGACAAGGACGAAAACAAAACCTCCGCCCCAACTTTATTGGCAGAGGTAATAAACAAAAGCATTACAAAACATCCATTTCTTATAACAATTGAAAGGTGAAACAATTGCAAATGCTTCTCCTGCAATTGAGATCAATATGACAGATCAAACAACTGCCACTTAGATAGTGGACTATTTAATACAAAACCCAAAACCAGTGAAGTTGGCACGTTATGTAAATCGTAGATAAAAAACAGAATACAACGATTTGCAAATCCTTTTCAACTTATATTCAATAGAATACACTGCAAAGACAAGATGTTTAATGTTCAAACTGAGAAACTTTTTTTTTTTTGCAAATAATCATTAATTTAGAATTTAAAGGCTCGTCGCATTGCAAAAAAGTTGGCACAGGGGCCTTTTTACCACTGTGTTACATCGCCTTTCCTTTTTATCGACACTCAGTAAACGTTTGGGAACTGAGTAGACCAATTTTTGAAGCTTTTCAGGTGGAACTCTTTCCCATTCTTGCTTGATGTACAGCTTAAGTTGTTCAACAGTCCGGGGTCTCCATTGTCGTATTTTACGCTTCATAATGCGCCACACATTTTAAATGGGAGACAGGTCTGGACTACAGGCAGGCCAGTCTAGTACCCGCACTATTTTACTACGGAGCCATGCTGTTGTAACACGTGCAGAATGTGGCTTGGCATTGTCTTGCTGAATTAAGCAGGGGCGTCCATGAAAAAGACGTTGCGTGTATGTTACTCCAAAACCTGTATGTACCTTTCAGCATTAATGGTGCCGTCACATATGTGTAAGTTACCCATGCCTTGGGCACTAATACGCCCCCATACCATCACAGATGCTGGCTTTTGAACTTTGCGCCTATAACAGTCCGTATGGTTCTTTTCCTCTTTGGTCCGGAGGACCCGACGTCCACAGTTTCCAAAAACAATTTGAAATGTGGACTCGTCAGACCACAGAACACTTTTCCACTTTGCGTCAGTCCATCTTAGATGAGCTTGGGCCCAGCAAAGCCAGCGGTGTTTCTGGGTGCTGTTGATAAATGGCTTTCGCTTTGCATTGTAGAGTTTTAACTTGCACTTGCAGATGAAGCGATGAACTGTAGTTACTGACACTGGTTTTCTGAAGTGTTCCTGAGCCCATGTGGTGATGTCCTTTACACACTGATGTCGGTTTTTGATGCAGTATCGCCTGAGGGATCAAAGGTCACGGGCATTCAATGTTGGTTTTCGGCCTTGTCGCTTACGTGCAGTGATTTTTCCAGATTCTCTGAACCTTTTGACGATATTACGGACGGTAAATGATGAAATCCCTAAATTTCTTGCAATAGCTCTTTGAGGAATGTTGTTTTTAAACTGTTTGACAATCAGCTCACGCACTTGTTCACTAAGTGATGACCCTCGCCCAATCCTTGTTTGTGAATGACTGAGCATTTCAGGGAAGCTGCTTTTATACCCAATCATGGCACCTACCTGTTCCTAATTAGCCCGTTCACCTGTGGGATGATCCAAATAAGTGTTTGATGAGCATGCCTCAACTCTCTCAGTCTTTTTTGCCACTTGTGCCAGCTTTTTTGAAACATGTTGCAGGCATCAAATTCCAAATGAGCTAATATTTGCAAAAAATTACAAAGTTTAGCTGTTCAAGCATTAAGTAACTTGTCTTTGCAGTGTATTCAATTGAATATAGGTTGAAAAGGATTTGCAAATCATTGTATTCTGTTTTTATTTACGATTTACACAACGTGCCAACTTCACTGGTTTGGGGTTTTGTACTAGTCAGCTATTTGACTGTACATAATAAAGTTCAACATAGTATTTTGAAAATAACTAAACGATTCAGAATATTTTGTCGAGGCATAGAACCCCATATGTGCTATAAACACTTAACATATTGGAGTATAAGCATTAGAAAATTCCGTTGGAGGAATTAACTCATTTTCTGGGGCCGGTAGCATGCAGCTACTGGACTTGCGCCTTATCTTTAGCCAAGTTGTGCAACCATGGATGCATAACTTTAAGACTATTGCACTAAATGGCAGTAAACTCTATTTTCATGAGGACCGGATGTAAAATCTGCGGGGATTCGTGAAATGAATTTCCAAGCCGTTTCCAAAGGAAAACTCTGATTAAGGAAGACCTCCCCGAGATGCAAGGTTACCACACATCATACCTATTTCTAGCCTAGAATCCGTACATATCAAGTGCTGATCGCTCCCAACGGTCACTGACTTATATCAGTATGGCCTCAGTCGTGTAGCCAGTGTTTAGCCCTTATGTCACTAATGAAGTGACTATATGAGTATTCATGTTTTCTGCTTTTGGCTGATTGGGTGACCTTTTGGCGAGAACCACCTATTGAATATGAGTTAGCTGGCCAGCAACGGCATTCGTGAATGTTATTTGACATGAGCTTGAATAATTAGATTGTGGCTTGCTTGCGTTTACTCTTGGAGTGGTTGTTAAGTTTTGAACAGGATAATGTTTGGCCATATCTGGACTTTGTTTATTTCAGTGGGATTCCCTGATATAATAAAGGCTAAATTAAATAATACTCAAATTACATAACGTATTTCACTTTAATTGGCATTAGCTACAGCTCGAAGGGCATGATTGCATCAGCTAGATTCAAGTGATACTGCACCCAAAAACTATAATTTGTATATCAATTACTCACCATTAGATGTCTTGGATGGACAAAGTTGTTCTTCACCTGGCGCAGCTATATGGCCACTGGAGAGTTTTGAAAAATTATCCAAATTCCTTTTTTGCTGGAAGCAAATGGGGTCACCCAGAAGCAATGGGAAAACTCCACAAAACGTCCATTCAAGCCATCGTCCAACGCATCGTCCAGTATAATCCAAGTCTGCTTTGTCTGTTTTGTATCCTAAGAACTCTAGAAACGCGGTTATTTTTTGCTAAGAATAATAAAATATCACAGTTATGCTTCAAGTAAGCTTGTGCATTCAACGGAAGTCCCGGGGGACGTTGAATGCATGAATGCAGAACTGTGGGATTTTATTTATTTTTAAGTCTGTCTACAGCAGCGGGGCACCCTTGGGACTGTGTGCCAATCACAGATCTCACATGGATTTTGTGCGAATATTTGAAAATCAAACGCTGGCCGACCGGCTGAGGCCAGACATATAAGCAAGTGACCGTTGGGAGTGACCAAAGCTTGACATGGATGGATTTCAGGCTAACCTATTTCATATTTATTTAAGATAAACTATTGCAGTTTCCTACAGAAATATTGTCATAAAAATATGTGGTTTTATTAATAAAAATGACTTTGTTCTCGCGCATTATTTTTCACAAAAGTGCATCAACATATTTACACATATAGCTTAAGATTATCGGAATTATTTGGGTGCAACACTAAAAAACCCGCTAAAGTAAAGGCTGAATGTTTTCAGATTTTTACGAATAGTTAATTAATTTTCCAGCGAATAAAAAGCCAGCCAATATTCCAGCCAATAAAAAGCCCTTTTAAAATCAGTAACACATTTAAAGTTGAAGTAAGGTTTATAGCCACAAAATCAGCATGCACAATGAATATTTTCACCAATGTCATTAACAGGCATAGAAATTATTATATCAATTTACTTTTGGTGACATTACTGGTTCTCTGTAGGAGCACAAATCCACAAGCTTGGTCGCTAGCATCGACCACGATGGAGAATGGTTTGTTGGAGTCAGGAGATTTGAGCACGGGGAAGTGACACAGCAGAGACTTCAGGTGATCGAAGGCTCTTTGACATGGTTCATCCCAAGTGAACTTTACACCTTTCTTCAGTTGATTGGTGAGACTGAGAGCAATCTCAGCAAAGTTCTTGCAGAAATTGCGGCAGTACCCGATCATTTCGAGGAAGCGGCGCAAAGCTTTTTTGTTGTCAAGCGCTGGAACAACGTCTTTACATCTTTCAGATGTTCTTCCCAGGAGTCACTCCATGTGATCAGGTCGTCGATGTACACTCCCGTGTATGGCAATCCGGTGACCGTAAACTGTATCATCATTTGGAACGTGGCTGGGGCATTTTTCATGCCAAAGGGTAGGACTTCATACTGGTACAACCCAGATGGTGTGGCAAAAGCAGAGATGCTCATGGCCCTCTCAGTTAAAGGCACACACCAATAACCCTTCAATAAATCAATCTTGGTCAGAAACTTTGCTTGCCCTACTCTATCGATAAAATCATCAATCCTAGGTATTGGAAACAGATCAGTTCTAGTTACAGCATTGACTTTGCCATAATCTGTACAGAATCTAGTACTTCCATCAGGTTTCAGAACTAGCACAAAGGGTGAACTCTAATCTGAGTTAGAGGGTCTGATAATATCATGTTCTAACAACCTCAACCTCTTTCTCAGCAATCTTTCTCTTTTCAGGATTCATTCGGTATGGATGCTGTTTTATTGGATTGGCATCACCAACATCTACATCATATGTGGCTACAGAAACTCTCTTTAGAACATCAGGACATAAATCTTTATATTTCTTGATGAACCTCTCAAACGGATCTTTCTGTGAGGGTTCTAAGTGCTGGAGTTTTACATCAAGATTTTGCAACACTTCAGAATTTGACAATTGACATGAAAGAACTTCAGCTTTAATTCTAGGTTCATCATCTTGAAACTCCCCCTCATCTTCACAAGTCTCAGCCATAAAAGGATCTGAAATGACAGCTGCAACCCTAGCATTCCTATCATGATAAGGCTTCAGCATGTTAATGTGACACAACTGTTTTGGCTTTCTCCTATCTGGAGTCTTCACAATGTAATTCAGATCATTGAGTTTTGTTATAATTTCATAAGGACCATGAAATCTAGCCTGCAGTGGATTGGTCTGCAAGGGAAACAACACAAGGACCTTGTCCCCTGGATTAAACTCACGGCTTCTAGCCTTATGATCATACCAAGTTTTCATTTTTTCCTGACTTGATTTCAATTTCTCTTTGGCTAAGTCACATGCTGCACACTTGCTAACATAGTCTAACAGACTGATATGCGGCTTTTCCTCTTGCCATTGTTCACTCAATAATAGCAAAGGTCCTCTCACTTCATGGCCAAACACGAGCTCAAACGGACTGAATCCAGCAGACTCCTGCACTGCTTCTCTAGCTGCATACAACAGCAAATGAACACCTTCATCCCAGTCTTTCTCATGGTCATAACAGTAAGTCCTCATCATTGTTTTGAGAGTGGAATGAAACCACTCTAAGGCACCCTGACTCTCTGGATGATAGGCACTAGAAAGAATCTGCTTCGCACCTAATTCATACACAACCTGCTGAAACAATGCGGAAGTGAAATTGCTACCTTAGTCTGACTGAATTTCCTTGGGAAGGCCAAACAACGTGAATAACTCCATCAAAGCCTTCGAGATTGCAGTTGCCTTGATGTTGCGTAGAGGTATGGCTTCAGGGAATCTGGTAGATGCACACATGATTGTCAACAAGTACTGATTTCCAGATCTAGTCTTGGGTAATGGACCAACACAATCATCAATGACCTTAGAGAGGGGCTCCCTAAATGCTGGGATAGGCTGCAATAGAGCTACAGGTGGGTCTAACTGATGTTTTCCAACTGCCTGACAAGTGTGACAGGTTTTGCAAAAGTTGGAAACGTCTCTCCGAAGCCCAGGCCAGAAGAAGTGTTTCATGATCTTATCAACAGTCTTGTTAACACTAAGATGACCTCCTAAAGGTAAACTATGAGCCATTGTTAAGATCTCATTCCTGTAGACCTTCGGAATAACAATTATCCTAACCACTGCCCAATCTGCATTGGCAGGGATATCAGGAGAGCGCCACTTCCGCATCAACACTCCATCCTTGAGATAATACCCAACTGGAACTTCGTCTATTTCTTCATCAGGAAGGGCTCTCCTCTTTAGTACACAAATTTCCGGATCATTAGTTTGCTCCTGAATCAACCGCTTTCCGGACAGAGACAAGTCCCCAGACACATTAGAATCACCTGATAAAAGAAGAACTGATAAAAGTATCTGACTATTTAATGTGCTGGACGGCACCACATCATCTTTTTCTTTAGCCTTCTTAGCCATAGCACGAGTCACTGCACAGGAAGGATACAGAGATGGGTCTTCATCGCCATCTTCAGTGCTCGGCTGTGAAGTAAGATGTACAGGGGGAACTACATTGCTCCCAGCCAGGTCATTGCCTAGCAACAGAGAAACACCCTTTATAGGTAGACTTGACATAAGTCCCATCTTTACCTGTCTTGTAACTAAATCTGACTTCAAGAATATAGAGCGCAGGGGTACAGATATAGTCCTTCCTTCAATACCTTGTACAAGTATGAAATCCCCAGAAGCGGTCTCATCACATAACTCCAAGGAGTCCATCAACAGAAGTGACTGAGAAGCTCTGGTATCCCTTAGGATATACAGTATATGGGGACAGGAGGAGAATGCTCATTCAGAGCCACAAATCCCTCTGACACAAATGGAAGGTATTCCTCCCTCACAAAGTCAGCAGTATCAGGCTTCTTAGCCCCACAAGAAGCAGGCAATTTAGCAGATTGGTCATCTACTACAGGGGTTTCTAACCTTGTTTTCACAAAGGCATTTGGTTTGGCATCCTTTTCTTTTTCTTTCTTTTTCTCCCTTTGGTTGGGTTGCTTGGTGATGTTCCGGGTGAGGAAAATGCTCCAACACAGGCAAAAATCCACAAAAAGCTTCACAGGTCTTGAAAAGAGTGACAGGTCTGGTCAAATGCATCCTTCTCCTTGCAATTTCTCCTACTACTTTACTCTCTCAATTTTCCTCTTTATTTGCTCTTTTGCAGACCCCTCCCACCTTTTAGAACTTTTTTTTAATTCTCTGGGACTTTCCATCTCAGACATGCCCAGGACATGTCCAAACCTAGCTCCAGTTTGGCTTAACAAAAGAAAAGGTCAATACTGCCATCTAGTGGCTTCTATTCACATTACAGGTCCAATGCACAAAGTGCACAACTCGCACAGATATGGATCTCCTGGCGATGATTTTACACGATTCAGTCAGAAATGTGGTAACTGTGGGGACCAACTATCTCAGCTGCTGTGGCAGTTGCTGGTCTCAGATGGTCACAGAGATGGAGAGTCCGGATATGGCAGTCTTGGTTGTCACGTGCTGGTCTTGCATGAGGGCGGTTCACTGTCATGCCCAATTGCTCAAAACAGTGTCTTAAACGAGTTGTTTTTTAAACATGGACATTAAGAGCCCTTGTGGCAGCCCTAAGAAACATTCCTCCATCAGGGCTGAGGGCTCGAGTCATCTATAGCATTTTGAACAATGGCAGAACTGGAATTTTGCGGTGGCTTTTTATTGACCAGAGTACAGGAAGTGCCTGGGCTGACTGTTCCTGATTTCAATAGCTCTGGATCATGCCCCACCTGTTTAACAGGCCAATTTTGACAAAAGGCATGAACTTGACAATGATATGGAGACGGTGATTGAAATGCACTCAGACCAGTGGCACACAGCCTTGGTTACAGAAATAAACCCACTGAGCAAACTTCAGAAATAATTATGTGGAACATTGAAAGGACTAGCCCGTTGCATTTATGTTTTTGTTTAGTATATTTGCAGAAGCAGAATTTAAGACAGAATGAAATAGAGAACCACTGGACACAAAATGCTCATTAAAACTATTCAACAAGGTATATCGGTCTGAAACAGTGCCATTTTCCCAGAGCAGAAAAAGATTTCATGGCTGTCCAAAATTTCCTCGGACTGTTCAAGTTTTAAGCCATAACTGAAGGGTAATAGTCATATTCTGAGATTTTGATTGCTGATGTGCGGTAGTTTCTTAATGATAACTAGAAAGGTACTCTAGAAGGGTAGAGCGCACACCTCTGCCATGCCATTCGCGGTCAAAATCAATAGGTTCCATCCCTGATTTATCAGCAACCCATCCACAAAATTTCAGAGATATCTGTTCATTAATTTTTGAGTTATCTTGTACACAGACAAACAGACAGACAAACCCTTGTCAAAAACATAACCTACTTGGCAGAGGTAATAATAATAATGATAACTTGAACGGCACTTTGTGGAGCAAATACCTCTGGTACGAAACCTGTTTGACCGATCGCAGTCAAAATCAATAGAGTCCATCCCTATTGTAATAGCAAACCACCAAGAAAATTTGAGAGATATCCGTTCATTAATTTTTGAGTTATCCCGTACAGGAACAGAGAGACAGACAAACCAGCACCGGCAAAAACATAACCTCCTTGGCAGAGGTAATAATGACCCTGAGTGTATTTCTCCATTTGCTGTTCTGAGGCAGTACTCCTTTGAGGGCAAGTGGCTGAAGCCCAAACAAGGGGAAATCGTTGGTGCTCTGGACATGGGAGGATCCTCCACCCAGATCACTTTCAGACCCTCTGATCCTGTAAAGGACCCCAGTGGAGCAGTCCAGCTCCGTCTGTATGGGATGGACTACAGCATCTACTCTCATAGCTACCTGTGCTATGGCAAGGAGCAGGCTATGAGGCAATTGCAGATTCAGTTACTCACGGTAAGAAGATCTCACTATTTTTCAAAGATCAAACTGCATTGAAAACTAAATTACAAGCAGATGTACTGACCTGTGAAATTAATGTTTGCAATCCTGCGGTCATGGATTTGGCTTATGTCTGATTTGTGCAGCTCATTAATAAAATACTGCCGGACTTGCTTGAGCACTTTTCCTCATTCGTATACTGACACACATTAAAAACGCATGATGAGTTGATGAAGATCACGTGAAATCTTTTAATTTGGCATTATTTCATAATCATTTGACCACAGAGTTCATACAGTTAAACATTGCTCTGACAAGTCATATGGACAGAGACGATGCAACAAACAGGGCACCCCCACAATCAACCTCAGCAGCGAGTGTGTCCACCTTGTGCACGTGCACAAGCACGAAGACGGGGCTGGAAAGAGTCACACAGGCGGGTGATATGGTTAGCTGTGATGTTCCCCCATTCCTTCTGCAGTGCCACAGTTAACGTCTGAACATCACAAGGCGGAGGTTGACGCTGACGCACACGTCATCCCAGCTCATCCCACAGATGTTCGATGGGGTTCAGATCGCGGGAGACAGCCAGCCAATCCATCACAGTGATGCCCGAATGTTGAAAAAAGTCCTGTGCTACTCTTGCAGTGTGGGGTCGGGCTTTGTCCTGTTGAAACATCAACTGGCGTTGATCACGTCTGAACAGAGGCGACACTACAGGGCGCAAACTCTGGTCCACATCGCGTTGTGCTGTTAGTGTTCCCTGCACTAACACTAATTCGCTCCTGAAGTTGGCATTTATTGCCCCCCAACCATGACACTGCCTCCGCCATAACGGTTACGTTCAATCACACATGCATCAGCATAGCATTCCCCTTAGCGACGGCGATAAACACGACGTCTACCATCGACAATAGACACACAGAGGCGTGATTCGTCACTGAAAATAATCCGCCGGAAGAAGGCACGTCCTTGGCAAAGATGTTGCTGCGAAAACTGCAGACGTAGGGCACGATGACATGGAGTCAGGATGTTTCCTCTGTTTGGCCGTCGACACCTTAACCCCCCATTTTGTAGCTGCCTTATCACCGTCATTGGACTTATTGGTCTTCCGTGAGTCCCTATTACCTCTGACGCCGGTCGTGCTGCAGTTAGTGTGCGTTTGTTTAGGTGCTGACGTCAAATGTAACGGTCTCGTCTCAACATCGTAACAGGTTGAGGTCCAGTTTGCGAGCGGTCCCTGACACTCCCAGTGATCCTGTGATGTGTCTGAAGCCGTGTTACTGTCGACTGGTGGCAGTTGAAGCGGCTAGCTATGGCTTAGTGGGTCATTCCAGCCCGAAGCATGCCCAAAGCTTCATGTCTCTGTTCTAAAGTTAGGCATGGCATCGTAGTAGAGTGTGTGATTGAGTTGAGCCCGCTTGCCTTTTATCCTCCCGTTTGTCGGCTTTGCACGCACTATGCGTGCATCATGAACAAATCTTTAATATTGTCTAAACTGGTCGGCTTCCGTTTTTAAGCTCTGTTCAAAATGTTTGAACCCAAGATGAGATTCGAAGTCAAAACACCATGTTCGCGTGTTTGAAATGAAATGACTCATTACTTATAACAGTAGTGAACTTTGAACATTAAAAAAAGAAATATTCATAAAAATTCATCATGCGTTTTCTATGTTGTCAGTATAGTTAAACATTTAATAGAAACGGCGGCTAAAAGCAATATCACCTGAAACAACATTTTCTGTTGTGCATCTCAATCTTTTGTGCTGAATAAATAAAATTATCGGGATTGAATGTAGTTGTATGAGGCAAAAACATAAACTGCAAGGCTGCACAATGTACTGGAGCCACAATGTCTTCTCCAGCCGAATAGACAATGTTTTTGCAAAAAGTCATCCACATTTGTTACTCTTTTAGACAGCCAACATGTCCCAGCCAGTTTACCATCCATGCTACCACCTGGGTTACAACTTAACACTGGCACTAGCTGACCTCTACAATTCACCCTGTGTAGAGAACGCAGGGGCATATGACTCAACGAAATCGGTTACTTTCTTGGGTGGCGGTGACCCTGGACAGTGCCTAAAACTTGTGAAGACCATATTCAACTTCAGTGATTGCTCCTACCCACCCGACTGTGCCTTTAATGGAGTCTACCAACCCCCTGTCATTGGCAACTTCTATGTAAGTCTAATTTCCCCATGCCAGCTATAGGTACCTGCATTTTGGTATAACACTATAGGTAAACTATGTTGCACCACTTCAGCAGGTGCATGTATCCAGTGCAACTGACAGAATAAAATGTAAATACATCCTAGGATTAACATTTCCAGGTCAAGTAGCTTCACATTATTAAGGCATTCAATCCAAGATAATGTATGCCAACTCTTATGACGCAAATGCACAGACAACAAGAAGCAAAATGTCTTCTGTTATTTATGAAAATACACTCTTATCAACCTATCTTATTAGAATGTACTGCACGTATCAATTGTGTAGTCCATCTATTGTTTACTGCAACTGTGCTCTCCACCCCTAGGCCTTCTCAGCTTATTTTTACACCTTTGACTTCCTTGGCTTGGCTCCTCAGGCCCCACTGCCACAGGTTCTCAGTACCATAGAGTCCTTCTGCAAGAAAAACTGGTCAATGGTGAGATGTCGTTTAAAGAGGGAAAATGCTGCAACCCTCCCTCATTCCATACTGTCTATAGGGCTGCTGTGTATCAGACTTATGATGACAATAATGGTGGCAATCATTGTGACATACCCATGATGATGGTCAGGTCAGGATGATTATGAGAATGATAAGGATAAGAAGATGAAGATAATCATGAAGCTGACACGCGTAATTATGCTCATGATGCTAGTGTTTTGATGAGGGTTTTTTTCTGCTTTATTCAGGTGATAATGGAAAATCCCAACATTAAGGAAAAGTACCTTCTGGATTACTGTGCCTCAGCCAACTACATGATGACTTTACTACTGGAAGCCTACAAGTTCAATGCGAGCACGTGGAACAACATATACTTCAAGAAAAAAGTGAGCTCTGTTCACATGTACTTAGCAGCCCTGCTACAGTTTGGCGTTTCATTCCTATCTTTATTTAAGTGTGTGGAATTTCAACTTGTGAGCGGACATATCGATTTCATGCGCAGATTTTGTCAAGTTTTCCCCCAAAATTCTGCCCTTGCACTCAAATAGCCCCTGTTTGTGCCAAGTAAACATGCCAAGTACACAGAGGTAGTTTGATGTGAGGAGAAAAGGCTGATGCTCATGCGCAGGAAATCTGTCCAAGCAGCAACAGATCTGAGTGTAAGTACACAGTTTGAGTAAAAGCAGCGCAAATCCAAGCACAAACAGGGGCTATTTGAGTGCGAGAGCAGAATTTTGGGGGAAATCTTAACAAAACCTATGCATGAAATCCATATCTCTGCTCTCAAGTTGAAATACCACACTCTTGAATTAAGATGGGAATGAAAGTCCATACAACAGTTTTAATGAAACTGCATTTTAAACGGTTTTGGTTAAAAACAGAAATAACAGATTACCTTAAAAGAAACCACTGCTTTCACTGCATCAATTCTGCATCAATTAGAACTGAATTTACATGATTTTATGTTGGCTTTCCAAATTTTTGTTGTTCAATAATAAACTGCTATTTTTCATTATACCTCTTGAAAATCTTATTTTCCATTAATGTGGGTGTTGCTATTTCCAGCGATATGTGGACATAAAAGGTGAAAACTTACAAAAACCAGCTATATTTTCATTTATATAGAATACTTGCCACATTAGCATTAAAATTCTATCTCAAAGGGTAATAATAATAATTCTCATATATAACTGTATGTACCTTATAGGTAGCAGACACAGATATTGGCTGGACTCTGGGATACATGCTGAATCAGTCGAGCCTGATTCCTTCTGAGAATCCTCTGATGATGACTGGAGTGAAGCATGAGCAGTGGGCAGCTGGGATATTCTTTATTGCCTTTGCTCTCTTCCTCAGCTTAGGAGTCATAGCCATCCTTTATACAGGAAATATGCTCTCCTGACAGGTGAGATTAAAACAGTGAGCTGAATAACTGGTCAGTTCAAAAAGGACAGGCTTATTTGTAAGAAACAGTTGAAAAAATGTAATTTTAGATTTCTTGGTATTGGGAAAAGGGGGATAGGTTAGTAGAGTAAAATTGTACAGGTTTATTCAAACTCCAAAGTTAGATTAGTCTGAATATTACTGAAGTATTTATAGGGACTTTAGCACCTCTCTTTTTGGCTGCTGATGCTGCATGTGAAAGTGAATCAATGTTGGAGGTAAAACTAAATGGACAATAAATTAATTTTTATATTTATTTCATAAATTTTACATGATGTCTGCTCTTTAAAGGGACACTTTGACAATTTTCAGCCTTATCTCCATCTATCTGAATTTGGGATATAGCATGTAAAACCCATGCATTTTATGCCAGGTTTTTTTGTTTGTTTTGTTTTATTTTTTAAATATACATCTCTGGAAATCAGCTGCAAAATCAGTCTACCTCCCCCTCCAGTGTCATCATTTGATGTATACAGAGATGTATACTCAGAGATAATGAAGAACTAAAAGCTATTTCAGCTTGGATTTGGAATCTTCGTCTCAGGTTCATGTCTGTAAAGAACAAAAGTAATTTCAACTTTAGTTCACGGTTGTAATGTGAGTTGGCTGGAACTTGCAAGCAGGTAGAAAATTTTGCCAGCCATTAAATTTTTATTGCAATGACATGGGAAACCAGCTACCTGGCTAGCTTACCCACCTGCGACTCCGCGACACATTCTCCCTCATCAAGGGGGGGTTACAAGGGCAAAAGTTAGTCTTGAATCACGTTAGTTGTTTAGGTCAGAAATAGACGGTTAGGCTGCATCACTCAGAATTCACAGGAGGACAACCCAGTCATTCTCATTGGAGATCTCGCTCGTAATGCTGAAGAAAATGCTCACTGTAACCCTTTACATTTGTATACTTCTTTGCGAGCACGTCCACTACATATCTAGTATTTGCCATGGCCTGTTGCTATTCTATTGCTCTTACTGTATTTGTAGGGAAAGAACAAAAATTATGCCTCAGGCTATGGCCTTTTTTTACCCAGTGCACAGAACAAACAGTTTCCTCTGACATCATGATTAACCCTCTTTGCAGTAAGGCAAATGGTGCTCCAATGCTGTGCTACATATAGCTTGTTTGCAGTCCTGTGATCCCCATGATGCGGGAAAGCCAGACTGGGGGCAGGAAGTGAAGAACACTGGTTGGGAATCATTGGGAATGGGGGAAAAGTCATTTTATCCAGATATGTAAAGTAGCTAAATGATTGTACCTTTCTCAAAGTCACTGCATACATGACTCAGCTCCTCCAGACTTTATATGGAGGTTTTCTATCCATGTCGGCCACTGTTTCTCTGTGAGCTTTTTAAATTTCTCGCCTTTGTGTGTCACTACTTTCGGAACTTGAAAGTAGCTCATATTTTTCCCCAATTTTTTATTTTTTTGGGGGGATTTTTTTTCCTTTATTAGATATTTGTACAGTGGAGATGGACAGGAAAGTTGGGAGAAGAATGGGAAAGACATGCGGCAAATGACCCAAGCCGGGATTGAACCCGGGTCGCCGCGAGAAGGACAGCCTTTATGGTGCGCGTGCTGAGACCGATGAGCCACCGGGGCGCCCATTTTTTTTCCCCAATTTGATTGGCTGGCACAGCTGGCACACTTTGGCATATTGATAGTGCTTCCCTATGGAGAAATCACTTCCTGTCCCTCATCTGCAGTTCCCACTGTGATGTGACATCATCAGCAAACAACCTATTATTACTTAAGATCGCAGATGTGCACGGAGCTGAGGGCGTGTCTGGAGTATTGAGTTAGCACAATGCATTGAGGTAGTTATTCCCTTTACACCAAATGCAGAAGGAAGCCATGGGGGTAATAAATATGCAAGTACTGTATCTCAAGCTGCGGTGGGAGAATATGTATGGTTTGTGAGCAACTTAATTATTCAAGGCCTATATTTTGAAACAATACATTGTTTTACTCTCAGATTTCCTCTTTAAGTAACACTGCCAGCTGTCATACTTTCAAAGAATTTAAGTCTATTAAAACATTTACCAAAATGATTGAACTGATCAGAGAATTTTTTACGTTTATATGGCTCTACATAGAATATTCCATGATGATAGGAACGGAGTACCATATTCATCTGCTAGTGATGCTTTACCAACAGTCTTTAGCAATGATTTTAAGTATACTCCTGTGGAGACTTTTCGCTCCAAAATGTTCAGCTAGTTTAAATTTATGAAATCAGGTGAGGTGGGTCAAATACTCAGGCAACTGCTTCAAGCCATGAACCACAGTAAGCATGATTAATATTGAATAAAACCAGACCTTCATTTTTTGAAAACTGATCAAGAGCATAGACGCTCAAATCTGGCTAACTGGGCCAATTATACTGCTGGCTTCTATTATTTGCCACTTATAAAGTACGAAGTAAGATCTGGCAGGATTTCCAGACATTAATTTGACATTACGGTTTCTCAGTGCATGGTGCAGTTTTCCCTTGTGTTTAGGAAAGCAACAATGGGTTTATTGGCAAAGGTTTTCCAAAGTAGTGCCAGCTCATGTGATAATACCCATCAAGAAAGCAACTTGGTTTTCAATGCAGTACCATCTGAATTATGAAATAATATCTGGGTTATTCAATATTGATTGTCAATCTCATCCTTTAAGCAGAGATTTCACCACACTCCCCGAAAAGTTAAAGCGCTTGTTCATCCAAAAATAAGACTTTGACCACGGAATCTTTAAGATACTGCAAATACATCCATTGTGCATTGGTCAGTTCAAATTCTAATCAGCCAGGACAAATTTGTTTGCATTCTAATCACTGCAAAGATCATCTCGGAAAGAATTCATCTTCAGCGATGTCGGGAGGAAGCTATCCAGCAGCAGAGAATACACTGTCAGTGTCACTGGACAGTGATTTGTACAATTGTGGATTATTCCCTTGGGAAAACGTCAAATACCTGCCTTGTTTACGGCTGCAACAATGAGGCCGATGCAAGCAGAGGAATTATAGTCCATAAACTTCCAAAATAAAAATAAAAAAAAAAGCTCACAATTCAAAAGGCATGGGTGGATTTTGTGAAGAGGAAACAAGCGGATTTCACGGAACCCGGTACTGTGTCTGATTATACTCCCCGGTCCCCTGTCCCACCGTATTCCCCCTTCCAGAATGTTTTATGATGCTACTGCTGCTTTAAGAAAATCATGATAGAAATAACACAGTGGACATTGATGAATCAGCTCGCTCTTACGAAAGTTATCACAGATGACGCTGCATAAAGCAATGAATTTTGATACTCTGCCATCTCCTGTTATTTGTCCTTTGGAGATATTGAACTCTTCTGCTTGGCTTTGATCACACAATTACCCTATGCTTTAACGGTCTGTTCCGCCGTCGAAATCAGAGAAAAATGCGCTCTCCACTTTATTTAGGGATGCCATTGCATTGCATTGCTTGCAGAAACACAATTTGACATCTGCTCTAAAGTCTTCCTTGATGACTGCTTTTATCAGCCAGATCCCGAGTCAAAGCAAAAGTCTGGATTTTATTGGGAACTATGAACTACTGAGATCGCTGCTTAATAAATTATCATCAATATGCCAAGCCCGAACCGCTCCGGTCCTGAAAAGCGAGTAATAACTCCAGGGCACTACATAATGAGCTCATCCTAAAATGTGTGTAGATACTACAACCCCAATTCCAAAATAGTTGGAACAAAGTGTAAATTGTGAATAAAATTAAAATGCAATGACTTTCAAATGACACCAGCCAGTATTTTGTTCACAGTAGAACAGAGATAACAAAGCAAATGTTAAAACTGAGAAATTTTACAATTTTATCCACAAAACTAGCTCATTTCAAATTTGATAGCTGCTACAGGTCTCATAAAAGTTTGGACAGGAGCCTGTTTACCATGGTGTAGCATCCCTCTTCTTTTAAACAGAGTGGAGGCTGTAGCTGCCACTCGGATTTTAATGATCAGATGTCAGGTTTCAAACGGATGCCTTTATTACTCAAATCGTCTGCACTGTGAAAACTACAGGATAAAACAAGACAAATATAACAACATTTGCAGTAGTTTCACACAAATTCAAATAATAATCTCAGGTATAATCACTTAAACAAAATGCACCTTCAAACTGTCATACGTCGCTCAAATCAGTCACGACTCACCCACTCATCACACAAGCGCACACAAATACACAACACCGCTCCATACCTCATTCCGCCTTCTGAGGGGCGCTAGCATACATAAAATGGAAACAGGTCTCCTTCTCGTGCACAACAAACGATTCTTTGTTGGAACTCTGACAATGTTGAAACACAAACGATACAATAAAAAACTAGAACGGGCACTCGGTAGAGCGCATACCTTCGCCGACGCCACTGAATCCCTCGCCACTGGCGTTGGTTTCATGCCGATCGGATAAAAATTGACCGAGATATGGCCGAAAGTCGGTTTTGACCTTTTCGTGGCCTTGACCTTGACCTTTGACCCGATCACTCCCAAAATCTAATCGATTGATCCTCAGGTCATGCCAAATGAACCCACCAAATTTTATGAAATTCCGTTTGGTACTTTTTGAGTTATTCGATACACATACATACACACAGACAGACAGACAGACAGACACACAAACAAATAAATACACGGGGATCAAAACATTACCTTCGTCAGCGAAGTCGCTGGCGAAGGTAATGACTCATCACAATTTGTTCCTCGCAATATTTAGAAAGAAGAAAAGGAAACCGTTCAACAACTTTACCTTAATTAAAATAGATAAGCGCATATCCGTGCAGCAAGGTGAACCGCGCTTAGCACCACATAAACCATGACACCGGAAGAGGAAAAGTGCCCTATGACATCAAAGCGCTCACATATACGCAGTGGCGTTCCAAAAAAAAACCAATCAACAACTGAGCACCAAGAAACGTGAACAAACATGTCATTTACAGAGGCGTCAAGGCATTAAGGAGACAAGTTTCTTGAGTTTAGCCATTGGATTTTGATCCCACTCTTGTTTAATACAGGCTTCCAGCTGCTGGAGAGTTTCGGATCTCCTTTGAAGGACTTTTTGTATAAATATGCGCCAAATGTTCTCAATCGGTGAAAGATCAGGACTGCAGGCAGGCCAGTTCAGCACACGGACTCTTCTACTATGAAGCCACACTGTTGTAATAGCTGCAGTATGTGGTTTTGCATTGTTCTGCTGAAATACACAAGGCCTTGCATATTTTCCTTATGGCTTGCTATAGCACCATAGCCGTGATGATCAAAGCACTTGTTTGCCACGTTAGTTAGAGTAATCGTTAGTCTTAGCTAATAAGGTAATATGGTGGCATTTTGCTGAATGTGGCTTTTTGTTTTTGAATTTATACCGTATTCAACAAAATCAAATGCCGAGGTTTTGGCTTGTTTAAAAGCCAAGCACTTTGGTAAACCCCCTACCACATTCCTTGCACCTTTCTGTTCGATCTTGGGCAGCATATTGCCTGCTTTTTGCTGATTGTGGAATGTTTGTTCTGTTAAAATAAGGTATATTTCAGATATAGCTGTGTTATTGAGTTATACTTGTTCCTTATAAAGTGTGGAAAATTCCCTCAGATGTGGGAATTGCTAGCTTTTCATAGCAGGTTGCATATTCTGACCATTAAATAAACAGTCCCTTTAATGATTATGTGGGCTGGTGTTGTGGGACTCTGAAATAAAATGTTCAAAATTCTTAACTTTGTCATGGAGAAGAGGCATGTTTTGGGTTTGGAGAGGTTACTTGTGACCACTGATGTCCAGCTGTGCCTATATTGATAAACTCATGCCAAATTCAATCAGAAAATCCTTTATACATATTGAATTTTATCCGTCAAAAGTTGATTTATGCAAAAAGAAAAAAAGATTATTTCATGATTTGACAGAGCACCATTTTGAAGGCTCTGAGAGTTTGGGGAGTCACCCGAAGGGCTGACTTATTTTTCTCGTGAAGCGTAGATAATGTAGAATTTCATGCGCAGATGAAGATTATTTGTAGCATAGGAGTTTATGATCCCAGAAATGTATTGTTTTAACTCCCTGCCATTTTTCCAATCATCAGTTTTATTTATTTATTTATTTATTTTACAATTTCAGTGCTGAATTTTTGTTAAAAATTATTTAATGTTTGTTTCTCCACCAAATCATGAGAATAAATTGAAATACGATGGAATTCTAAATGCTGCAAATATCTAGTCTCATCTGAGCCATATTCCCCCTCTCTATGAAGCTCAAATCTTGAATTATTAAGCATTAAATAGGGTAACGCATAAACAGCCAAATTTGGCTTCTGCATAAAGGGATTAAGGAATGAGGAGTACGGCTTGCTAAACATGACCAAATACCCACACACTTAATTAGTCTTGTTCAGTGATGTTGCACAGTGATAAAAAGTAAACTGTTCCAACTTTTTTGGATGCTGTTGCACTCATCACGTTGTATATTTTTGTAATGAAATTTTACTTAAGAACATTAAATTAAGTTTTGTTGCTTTAAATACATGAAGGTGAAAGGACTTTTCGTATCAGCCCCGTTTTATTTTCAATTTACATGATGTGCTGACCTTTTCAGATTTGAGACTGTAAATTGTTGCATTATTCATCCACAGTTTTTAATCGTGATGGGCCACGATCTTGTGTTGCTTTTAAGAAAATGCTGTTGTGGATTCGCCTTCTATATTACAGCACGATAGCGCCACCTGCTCAGCATTTGTTGTGTCTTTTTAGCTTTGCATCCTCTGTCTGAGTGTAATATTTCCCTGGTCTCAAATTTTTTGGTATGTGTTGTAGGCATCAAATTCAGAATGGACCAATACTTAAAAAAACCATTAATGGGGTATAACAAGGAATATATTGTCTTGTACTGTGTTAAAACAGGTGAAAGATAATTTACAATTCATACAATTCATTACAATTCATTTTTTTTTACTTCCTTTTATCATCCCAAGATTTTTGGGTAAGGAGATGAACAGAAAATAAAAATTTTTGGAACATCAATATTACAAATGTAAGCAGAGGTTTTGCATTTTTCATATTGTAGTCTACAGTGATGTAAGGAGTTTTCTTTTACACCCTCAAAAACAAAGCTACTTAGGTCAAGAGAAATCTGATCATTCGAGTAATAATATCATTACCCCTAACTATCATTGTAAACACAACATTGTGCATGCCACACCTCCCATGACAAGTGCAGTCCAAGCTCGAACACTACAGACTGCATTATTCCTTCAACCGGAGCGTGAAATTTCAAGAATGTGTTCAATAAAAAATAATTAATAAGCTCAACTTAGGATTTACCATTTCTTTGTGACAGCAGGAAATAAATCCCTGATTAATAGTAATGAATCCGAAATATTTAATTTCAGTAGTTGTAATAATGGGCCATTGGGAGGAGATGAAACACACACACACACACACACACCAAAACATTACTGGGCTGCAAAGAGGAAGTTTTAACTGCTGAGCGCTAAGGAGTCTATTCAGATGCTGAAGCAGCCAAACATTAGCGCAGAGGACGGTCGCTGCAGAAAGTGGACTGATGTGCTTTTTTAATGGAGAGGTTGCTTCTGATGTCAGGAAGGATGCACACACTGTCAGGTCCATAAGTATTTGCAAAGCATTGCAATTTTCAATCTTTCGGTTTTGTACACCACCACAATGGTTTTAAATTAATCACTGAGAATGTGCTATACTTTCTACTTTAAGTTAAATATTTCGCTATTGCTCGTTCGTCCATCGAAACGATGAAGACCAAGTACATCACCCGTAGGGGAGTAGGGGTTAGGTGAAGTGAGTCCGGCTATGGTCAATCAGGCCGATGTGGGCGTGGAACATTTTGCCGCATATATGACACATGAAGTCCTTGTTAGGCGGAGGAAGGGTGATTCTAGAATTGCGCAGTTGACTTTTTCTCTGGGTTTCCACTGCTCTACTTTGCTCAAAGGTCATGGTGCCTTTGTTGGTGAACGTTCCCCAAGCTGGGCGGTCAAGAGCCAGAGTCTCCCAGGATGAAACTTCAATACCAAAGCTTTTCAGAGACACTTTGAGGCTGTCCTTCTAATGCTTCTTTTGCCCTCCTTGTGAGCACTTGCCTTTTACTAGGTCACCATAGAATAGTCGTTTGGGAAGACGGGAGTCGGGCATTCTGACAAGGTGGTTTGAGAGAAAAACAACAAAGCAATAATTAAATTGTCAACACATTTTTAATACTTTGCTCCAAATCCTAAGCAATCAATGACTGCCAAGACACTGGAACCCACAGGTATGCCGGGTTTCTTCCTTAACCTCTTTTTGCAGATGTGTCCGCCTGCTGACATGGAGCCACTCTATGTATGCATACAGTTACGCTTTTCTATCACTAGATTGCACGCCCAGCTCAGTTATTGAATATTCACAAGCAAGCTGACCTCGAACATGGTTTAGAATATGGATGAGTCCACTCCCATCCCTGTTTTTCAGGATTGCATGAATTAAACTCCTCAGCTACGCCTGATGCGCAAACTATTTGTACTTGCCCATAGTTTCTACCCAGCAGTTCAAAAAAATGATCTCTTGTGTCAGAAAAAAAATCATTGTCCTCTGTAGCAACCACTTCAGCTACAGTAAGCCAATGGTAGCCCAATTGGTTGTTAAGAGAAATCAGTTTTCTGAAGCAAAAATTCAACATGATATTGATACGGTCATTCTAATATTAATTATAGTGGTCACATATAAAAACATGCGTACTGTTGATTTACGCAAAGATTACTTCATCGGCGAATTCAGCGCTCCCTTGTATCCTCCCAAGTACTGGTGTTGATAGCCAATCAGTCAGGCTCATCTGCGTAACCGCACAGTTATAGTTCAGGCCCTCGTAAAGCTTCCCCAGTAACGATATATTGATTGCCTCATTTCTTATCCAATTCCTGAGAGTTTAAACTTTCCACAGTAACTGAAAGACATTGACTGGACAATCAGAAGAGTGTACAAGCCTTTGCATATCAGCAAGGTAAGTTGTTTTCCGTCAACATTGCACATGTTTGCACAGCTGAAAATGACGCGATTCATAGAAAAAACAGACTCGCAAAACCAGCCCGAATTGTTCAGTTACATTCACAGGATTTAAATGAGGTAATGATATTGTCAGTGGGAATGATTCCAAATGAAAAAGGATTGGAGGGTTCCTACTACCAAATACATCTGTCTCTGGAGGTGGGATTCAGTAAAGAAAGGTTATGCTGCTACTGTGGTTGCATTTTGCTCAATGTGGTTTTTTTGTTTTGCAATGTAAACCGCATTCAACAAACTCAAATGCCAAGGTTTTTGCTTGTTTAAAATGTACACTGCTCAAGCACTTCGGTTGACCTCCTGATAAATTCATTGCACTATTCTGTTCATTCCTGAATATTGTAGAATATTGCGAGGGCGTAGGGTTGTACATGAAAAGTGGGGACATGTCCCTACCAGAGGTCGCATTACACTCTCTGATTGTCCATCATTGTGTCATTGTGATGGACAGGGGCATAAAAATTCTGTCATAATCAACTATTATCCGTCATTGTAATTTCATTTTTTAAAATGATAATCGTTTATTTTTTTAATAAAATAAACAGAATAATTTACAGATTACGCATTAGCTGATGCTGACAGTGATTCATATAGACACACATTGTGCACTGTGTTAGATACAGCACTGCGTGGATTTTCGAACTTACTGCTGTATGACCTTTGTAAAACATCACAAATGATTTCTCCCCCCACACAGTAACAGTGTGCAAATGAACAATGCTTTCAGTTATTGCTGGGCTTCACTAAGCCTAACAACCGCAGTCTCGCTAAGCAGTCCTACGGAGCTGCTTATCAACTTGTTATGTCAACCGCGGCTTTCCCCACCTAGATATCTCCGTATTCACATAACAGAGACGGCATTTGTAGCATACGACCAATCATGTACTGGCAGCAGAGCAGCATATTTTACAAAATATAGGAATAGGAATACAGGATCATACCAGAGATGCCAAGTCTGACAAATTCGGCTTGAGTCTCTCGCCTCTTAGTGGCATTCACGTTCCTGTGCCGTAGTCAGCAATTATTCAACGCGAACTGGAAAAATTCACTCGCAGAATTCAAGTCATTGTGCATTAAGTTAATCAGTTTCACGTGCATTACGGTGGATTTCCCCACTAGAAACATGGAAATTGATCATGACTCGGAAAATCTCATGCTTGTCTTTACTGAGGGATTGAAAGCAATGGAATTGCACACAGATGTTTCAAATGGTCTTATTTCATTAAAACAATTTAAACTATCATGAAACACTGTTTCCAATCCCAGAGTTAAGAGAAACGAGAGGTCTGGAGTCATAATCGCATTCCATGGTGAGGTCCAACTTCACGCGAGTGAAATTCAAACTTCACTACACAAGGATTTTAATTCCCTGTGAGAATCTCATTAATAAGCATTCATCAAATAATTGCGGACTACAGTGCATAAGCCAAAAAAAAAAAAAAAACATGAGACCTACGCCGAATGTGTGAGACTTGGCATCTCTGTCATACAGATCAAAGACAATGCTCAAGACAATATGACACCCACCACCAATTGGACGGGGGTGTGAATTACACTCTGTCAAAATGACGGACGGCCTTCAAAATATTCTGTCATTATTAAAAAAAATCCATCAATGATGGAAAATATTTGGTTAATGTGACCTCTGGTCCCTACCAATATTTTGGGAAGCCAGATTGTCCCTACCAATATTTCAGCTAACTCGTTCTGATCATCTTCCCAGACAAGCCATATAAGACCCAACTGTGGAGGCTACGTCTCCAAGACAACCTATTTATGTATTCCAGCATTTAATTGGCTGAAAGCGCGGGCTATCTGAAAGCCAAAAGTCAAGAGTAAACTGACTATGCTGCTCAGGTCAAATATTAATTTTTGTCCAAAGCGGCGCTTGAGGTGCACAACTGGATCGCATTTGATTACACGTTTGCAATGGCTTACCCATAGAAGAGAACCGTAATTTGGTATTTGATCCAGATTTTCCTTCATCGTGTTACTATAGCACTTTTCCCATGGCCCAACTCATGACATAACCTTGATATTACCTTAGGTACGTATCACTGTTGTGGAAATTTCATTGTCTGAAAGCGAGAGGATAAAAAAGTCGCTACATAAGTCATGCTGCTAATATTTTGCCAAAGTCAATGCCAAGTGTAATGTTGGTTGAATAAATGATCTAACTAGTCAGAAATTGATAGTTACTTAAATTGAAAACTTGCTAGCTACCATAAGTTAGTTTTTACCAGAAAATAATGTCAACGAATGTTAATTAAACATGTTCTCCATTTTCAACAAGCGAACTAAACCTGGTTTCTGTCACACGTTGGTTTGTAGTCGGGTTGCTAGCAGTGGTAAATATAAGCCAGTTGGATATGTCAAATTATGAGGTGAATTTCACTGGAGAAATCCCGCAAAGGTGCCATTATTAATTATTTTATATGCAGGAACCACAGCAGCAAGCTAGAGAAACAGAGCAAGCTGTTGAGCATACAGGTGTATCAGGGCTTCAGGTGAGGTCATAGTTATGACGTGTCCTGTGGAATTATGGGGAAAACATTAAAGCTATTTTCATGATGTTCAGCAAATATAACCTTTGAAAGTCAAAATGTCCCAACCAACTTTGGCTCAGTGGGGGAAATGAAAGAAACGCGTAATCGTAAATCTAACATGATCCAGTCCGAGTAACGATCGGTTTGCGGCTTGTCCAATTCATAGTTGGTGGTCCATTTTGAGGTGTTTTTGTTGGCTGCAATTTTGTGTTGCCGCATATTAAGATGCTTAATTGAGAGGATTGTGAGCTGGCTTGCTAAGGTAGTTAAATATCCACTCACTTGGCATCAACGTCCAAGAAACAAGTTCTGAGCGGTTTCATGAGTGCTCTGAGATGGTTTGCAGCGATCAGTTAAGGTTGTGGCAAGTTAATGTATGTGGCATCTTTGTATGAAAATTTTGGTGGCACATTGCATGGCATGATTAAATAAGGGCAAAGCAAAGCGTAGCATTCCCTCGCCGGGTACAAATGTTGTACATGTACATGTGTATATACGTCAGAAGAAGTTACTTTCATTAGACTATACTATATTACTAGGCAAGGAAGTTATTAATACCTGGAGATTGGATGTACAGAAAGTTTACTACTTTATGGAATGGCCCATGAGAAGATCTGAAAATAAACTGTAAGTTAATTGGTATGAAAATTAAAGAAGAAGATTAAAGCATATATGAGAAGGTGAAAAAATTAGTGAAAAGTTAAAACTTAATATGAACTTATCCATGAACTTACAAAGGTTAGCACTGTATAATATTTGAGACAGTCTAATGGCATTAAAGAAATCTTGGATGTGATTAAGAAGCAGCATTTATAACAACAAAATGATAAGGTCCAATGGGACAGTCATCACGTGATACTGTTAAATCTTCTGGCAACCATTTTCCCATATTTAATGAGCTATGACCTTTGACTTACGTACGCTGATATTGAACTTAGGCTGTATTTTCATACCATGTACCTTCATATCAAATTTCATTAAAATCGGTCAAACATGACTCAAGTTGTCGAACGGAAAACAATTTCACATATTGAATGAACTATAACCTTTGACCTACATACTCCAAAATCGAACTTAGCCTGTGTTTTGATATAAAGTACCTTCACATCAAATTTCATTAAAATCCGTCAAACATTAGCCAAGTTATCGAACGGAAACCATTTTTGCATATTTAATGAGCTATGACCTTTGATCTAAATACTCTGAAATCGAACTTGGCCTGTATTTTGATATGAAGTACCTTCACATGAAATTTCATGAAAATCCGTCAAACATTACTCAAGTTATTGAACAGAAACCATTTTCACATATTTAATGAGCTATGACCTTTGACCTACATACTCCAAAATCTAACTTGGCCTGTATTTTGATATAAAGTTCCTTCACATCAAATTTAATTAAAATCCGTCAAACATTACTGAAGTTATCGAAAGGAAACCATTTTAGCATATTTAATGAGCTATGACCTTTGACCTACACACTCTGAAATCGAACTTAGGCTGTATTTTCATACCATGTACCTTCATATCAAATGTCATTAAAATCCGTCGAACATTACTCAGGTTATTGAACGGTAACCATTTTCACATATTTAAAGACCTATGACTTTTGACCTACATGCTCCGAAATTGAACGAAGGCTATATTTTGATACCAACTACCTTCCTATCAAATTTTATTAAAATCCGTCAAACATGAAAAAGTTATTGAACGGAAACCAGATTTGTTACGGACGGAGGGCTGGCAGGGTTATTATATCTCTTTCCGTCTAATTCGTTGGCGAAGGGATTAAAAAAATAGGACCAAGGGCCCCGTAGCTTACCGGCAAGCAGTCTTACAGCGATGATACAATTTATGAAAATTTCATGTGAGGTTTGACATTGAATTAATGAATCACTAAATAAAAGTTCATGTACATTTATAAGACCTTCTGTAATACAATACTAAGCTCAGAAGCAGTTTTGGTGATACAAGTCATTGAAATATGTCAATATGTAGTCAATATCTCAATTGTGAGCTTTAAAGGTCACAGAATATCAAGTTGTAGTCAGCAAATGGACTCCATATATGACTTCCTACAAATTTAATGTCTCTTTCCAAACCTCGGTTCAATCTTTGACCATTTTGGTGTTACAAGTCATTGTAATTTCGCTGTCGAGTTTGACCCTCAAAGGTCACAGACAGTCAAGTTGAATGTCACCAAATGAAAGTTCATATGTGACTTCCTAGAAGTCAGTAACACAAACCTAAGCTCCATCAGTGGCCATTTTAGTGATACATGTCATTGAATTTTCACTGGTCACATTTGACCTTTGAAGGTCAATACAAAGGTCAGCAAATGAAAGTTCATACAGGACTTCCTATATGGCCACAATACAAACCTAAGCTCGATCTGTAATAATTTTGGTGGTAGACGGTCACCGAAGGTCAAGTTCATGACCACCAAATGATATTTTATACATGACTTCCTATATGTGCTCAATACACATATGTTCCCAATCTTAAATATTTTCAAGCCTAGAAACCTATTGAGATAGCTGCAGTATTTGGTTTCGCATTATCCTGCTGAAACACACAAGGCCTTACCTGGAATAGTCATCTGGAGGGGAGTATATGTTTCTGTAAAACCTTTATGTACCTTTCAGCATTCGTGGTGCTTTTCAAAACATGCAAGTGTCCCAAACCATATGCAATAATGCATCCCCATACCATCAGAGATGCTGGCTTTTGAACTAAACACTGATTACCGGAGGTATGGTGTTTCTTCTCTTTAGACGGGAGGACACAATGCTCGTGATTTCCAACAAGAATGTCATGTTTGGACTCGTCTGACGACAGGACACTTTGCCACTTTGCTACAGTCCATTTTGAATGAGCCTTGGCCCACAGAACACAGCGGCACTTCTGGATTATGCTCGACAATGGCTTCCTTTTTGCATGATCAAGTTTTAGGTGGCATCCGTGGATGGCACGGCGGACTGTGTTTATAGACAGTGGTTTCTAAAAGTATTCCTGGGCCCATTTAGTAATGTCAATGACAGAATCATGCCAGTGAGTGATGCAGTGGCGCAATGCAGGGGTGGCCGCTGGGAGGGCCGGGAGCTTTCCCGGTGGGCCGGGCTGCACATTATTCACTTTGGGGCCAACCTCCTTACGTCAAATTTCAGATCGCCAGCCATTATGCTGTGGCGGCCATACCTCTTTATAGAGACGGCATTTGCAACAGACTATTACCATACCAAAACATATATTTTCTCAAGCAAGCAGCATATGTTGTTTATATATATATACCTGATCAACATCGTCAAATACTCACCCATGGTGACTCAAGATGCAATGTAAATCTGAATTCATGACGTGGTAGGCTTAGCTACATTTTAATAAATTGTTACAAAAATATATTGTCTATTAGGGCATGTAAAAAGCAATAAAAACACAGCCTAAAGGCCTACTTTATATTTTGTTTGTTTTGCTCTCAGAAGTTAGGCTACAGTGGAACAAGGAATGATGGGAATGGGAGCTGGATTGTCCAATCATAGCCTTTCTGCCACTCGACGTGCATGATCAGCAAGCGTGTTCTGTGTGTGCACGGGAGTGATTCTCGAGTTATGCATAGTTGCACCTGAGAGGTGCGTTGTGGATGGAGGGCAAGAAGAGGCCCTGGCCGCAAAGGGGCCGCAAAGGCCAGGATTAAAAGAAGAAAGGCACTAGAAGAAGATGCTTCCAAATGTGTGAAGCTGCCAGATCTATTTTCCCAAGGACAGAGCCAATTTGCATCTGGTAAAGAGATATGGTTAACGTTTGCAAAGCTATAAGATATGATATAGGCTAGACGTTTGGAAAGCTAAAACCTGTTCCTATAAGCACAGTGCAGCCTAGGCTAAAATTCAATCTCCTTCAGTGACGGTTCGTCGGCCGTAAGAAAGGGAAGCCAAAACCTCACCCTTCAAAGCATAATGACTTAAACCTTTCGTAGTTTACTTTCCTTGATCAGCAGGTGCTTATACCAATTGGTAGAGGGACAGTCAAATTTATTTTTGATAGCAAATGAGGTCGCAAATTATCAAGTACGTCTTTATTAATTAGTTTGCGAGGCTTCTTTCGCAACAAGCCATGAGAATCCGTTTTCTACTATCGTAATTCAGTGGCGTAGCCAGCGGGGGTGCTGAGACACGTCCCTTTTTGACTGCAATTAGTAGTTCTCAATCATTTTCTTTTATTGACGCATTTTCCAATTATCGTAATTGGCAACCCGAAGACACGGTTTCTCTCCGTTTGCGATCTAACGGCGATTAAATCATGGGCTAAATTCAGTCCAGTTGCGGAACACGAACAGAGAATTGGATCGCAAAAAACTTCAGTTTAAAACAATTATTAGCCCTGACCTGTTCTCAGTCATTTTCATAATTAACAGAGGGTTCACTCTGAGAGTACTCCACATTTAACAGGTGCGGCTTGTTCTCCCCGATTAGGAACAGGTCAGGACTAATAATTGTTCCAAATGGAGGTTTTCTGCAACCAAATTCTCTGTTCTTGTTCCGCAACTGGACAACTTTGCAGTCTACTTTTAACATATTTTAGGGTTGAAAAACTCCTTTCACAGGCAACCTGTGTGCTTGAAAGTGTCAAAAGAAACTGGTATGCCATGCTAATGAAATGGTAGGCATCGGTGAAGTAGTTGTACTGTGAGAGAATTAGGTAGACACAGATGGGGCAGTTTTCGCAAGAAGAACAGGTCCTGCTTTGATGTTCAAACTCCATCTCTGAGAGTCCACCATCCTCCTCATCTGCCTCTGTCTCCTCACTTCCTGTCCTAACCACATAACCCTCCAGAGGGGCTTTCTTTAGCTGCACCCACTGAGATGCCACACTGCGGCTGTTGATGCTTTGAATCAGGTACTGTCCGATCAGGTACTGGCATAGGCCTGTTGTCCGATCCAAAAACAGAGAGAGTCTGTAAGGAACCCAAATATAGCTTTCTTTTATTTCAAATTATTTGATCAATATTTTGTAACATTTGATTTCACTGCTTATATGAAAGACTATTCTTTTCAACTTGTACATTTCTGAGTTGTATTAGGGAGTTTCCAGTTGGAAATGTAGACTGCGGTTTGAACTTTCCCACTAAGATTTATGTTGTATAGGTCACTAGGCTACATTATGCACTTTTTAGTTAATTAACAAATTCAACAGAATGTTTAAGTGAAGTGTTATTCCATTAAGTGGTCAACAAAAACCCAATAAAAAGGGACAGAAAATATTAAGTTGATCAATTACGCTTCATTTAATAAAATGCCTCCACCGTAAAAAGTGGGCCAGTTTATGCATGAAATTCCCGGGCTGAAAAATGATCCCACCCCGGCCCTGCAGTAGCATGTGAGGACTCGAAGATCACAGGCATCCAGTAAAGGTCTTCGGCCTTGTCCCTTACGCACAGAAATTTTTTCAGTTTCTCTGAATCTTTTGATGATGTTATGCACTGTTGATGATGAGACACTCAATCCTTTGCAATTTGACGTTGAGGAACATTGTTTTTAAATATTCCACTATTTTTTTTTTTACGCAAGCCTTCACTGGTTGGAGAACCTCTGGCCATCTACACTCCTGAGAGACTTGGCCGCTCTAAGACATCCCTTTTATAGCATATCATGTCACAGACCTGATGCTAGTGAACTTAATTTCTTGCTCAATGTTTTTCCAGCTGATTCTCTTATATATTAATTGCTTTATCAGCCCTTTTTTGCCTGTGTCCCAACTTTTTTGAGACCTGTCGCAACCAAAAAATTTGAAATATGCTCATTTTGTGGATAAGAATGTAAAATGTATCAGTTTCAACATTTGAAATGTTATCCATGTTCTATTGTAAATGATATATTGGCTCATGATCTAAATGTCATTACATTTAATTTTTTTCACAATTTACACTTCATCCCAACTATTTCGGAATTGGGGTTGCACATGTCCCTACCAATTCTCAAGTTAAACCTACGCCCCTGGAATACTGCCTGATTTTTGTGTCGCCTGCGAAGCATAGCGGCACATAGGGATCACTTTGTCCGGCGTCCGTCTGTCCGTCCGTCCGTCTGTCCTGTAGTCACACTTTCAGTTGGTAGTCACACTTTCACATAAGCTTCGCAGGCGACACATGTGTTCACTTGAACACTCTAGTTCCTAATAATGTCTGTCATCATAAGGTATATTTCAGATATTATGGAGTTAGTAAGTTATACTTGTTCCTTATAAGGTGTGAAAATCGTTTATATAAGGTTGTGAGCTTGGAAGTGGGAACTGCTTTTCACTTCACGATGAATGTTCTGACTGTAAAATGAGCACTTCCATTTATGAATATACTGGCTTGTGGGTCTCTGAAGAAAAAGTTTTGAGTTTCACTGATTTATCATGAAGAAAAGGCATGTTTGGAGAGGTTACTGGTGACCACCGATGTCCAACTGCACCTATATTGATAAACTCATTCTAAATCATGATTATTTTATGATTTGACTGTGCATCATTTTGAGGGATCTTAGACTTTGGGGAGCCACCTGGATAGCAGTCTTACTTGGTAATTTACCATTTAATGCTCAAATGATTTGTGCTAGTGGTCAAGGAGTTTATGATCTCAGATATGTATAGTTTAATCCCCCAGCCATTTTTCAATTCTCAAAATTATTTTTTTAACAATTTTTATGCTGAATTTTCATGAATATTTTTTATGTTTGCAACCCTTTTTTCTATACCAAAATCATGAAAATAAACTGAAGTGCGAATTCTAAATGCTTCAAGAGTCCTGACTCAGTCGAGCCATTCCTTTCTTGTCTTTGAAGATGCAATCTTGAATTATAACGCCTTTAATAAGGTAACGTATAAATAGTCAGATTTGGCTTCTGCACAAAGGGGGGGAATTCAGTGGCGGCTCGTGAATTGGCAACAGGGGAAGCTCAATCAATCCCTTAAAGTTAATGATTGTTGATGACTTGTTTTCAATCATCCATTTAAATTACAATAACAGAAACTCCAAAAACTCAACATTATCTGATGCGGCCAGTTTTCATTAATAACGCATACCTGTTAACTCTCACGCATTCGGCATGAGTTTAAGTGGCATTTTTACTTTTCTACGTTCCTCTGCTGTAGACAGCATTTATTCTATCAACGCGTATGTAAGAGATTTTCGCGTGGAATTTAGGTACTTATGCATGGAGGAGTTAGATGCAATGGAATTGCAAAAAGACGTTTCAAATTATTATTTAATTTAAACAAACATGAAACAAATGCATTGCTTCCAAACCCCAACCCCTGAGTAAATAAAAGCGTGAGAAGTCTGGAGTCGTAATCAGTATGCGTTATAAATGAAAACTGGCCACATCTGATAATGTAGAGAGTTCTCGGAGTTTCTGTTATGGTAATTTAAATGAATGATTGAAAACAGGTCATGACCGGTCATTAATTTGAAGGGATTGTTTGAGCTTCCCCTATTGCCAGTTCACGAGCCGCCGCCGGTTGAATTTGCTCTGTCAGGCCTTCCCTGAATGTCATGTGCTCCTTGGGAAACTTGCCTTCAATTGTGAAACTCATGCTCAATTGCTTTCAAGTTAGATGACAAACTTGTTTATTGTGGAAAATTCTGCTTCTTTACTTTAAAAAGTCTTGGGTTACTTTAGATCATTGCCCTTCTGCTGTCCAATGAGTCCTGCAGCATTTCAATGAATCTAAGCAGATAATGTAGCTTTATACAATCCAGAATTCATCTTGCTGCTTTAATGCATTAATAAATACAGAGTGACACTCAGTGCATGTTAGACCTCCACAAAGGCCAAAAATCTCAAGTCTTCAATGATATGCAAATCTGCAAGGGCAATCAATGTAGTCGTGCAGTTGTCTGTTTGGGTACATTGAACTATACTACCATCTAGGGGATTTTTAAGGTGTCACATTTATGCCTTAATCCTGAGCGAGCAGTTGGAGATTCTGTGTGCAGAAAAATTTATTGTGCAAGCACAAATATCTTTTGAGGAAAAATTAAACGCGAGCAAAAAAAAAAATCTTCCAATTAAACAAACAAAAATCTTTTCTGTGCTCAACAAATGTCTTTACATGTTTTCTATTATCAACACGATTGTGCAATAATAACCCCTTTCACTCAGTTTATGGCCTCTCAGAAACTCATGCTCAGCGTGCTGGCAGACTGCACCATGCTCGCTCAGTGTGTCACATTTCTTTCTCAATCTGCCCACTCTGTGTCCACTCAACTTCACCTGCGCGCTCGCTCAAGCTGTACACAGTGTTTCCAATGTGCCACAAAATCAACAAATCAGAAAACTCAGGGGCAGGTAAATTCTGATTGGCTGCATCGGCTCCTCTTAGAAGCATTATGACCACCCACCAAAGAGCAGGAAGGAGGAAAGGTAGTGTTGAAATTCAACAATAAATGGATTATAGTGCTGCCATGTTGCGTTGTTTGGCTTAGCGTCACATCTCTCTTTATCTTGAGACATCTGCTGTTGTGTGACTATGATAACCCTCTTTAGCAATCCTGACTGGTAACTACAGCATCGGATGATGTCTTCTGAACATCAAAACCAAAATTGTCACACCACAGCCACATGTAAGCGGTTTGTGCTTTGGTATACTATACGTTCTATGAACATTTATGAAATTAAGTTTGTCAAAGGGGTGCGCATAGCTCAAGGTAGACGGTGCGCGGCTGCAAGAGAGGCTCAGCCGGTCTGGAGCCTGGGAGCAGGCATCCGGGGGTGTGACACCAGCTTTTCATGCGTGTCCTTGCTGGCAAACATGAAGGCCGGCATCACACCACTGGGCACCCGCTCCCAGGCTCCGAACCGGTTGGCCTCTTCAGCCACACATTGTGTTTTGTTACCGGCTCCATGCTCCCTGTTACGGTGCATATTTCTGCATATTTCACAAACATTAGTGCCAGGTGGTACAAGTGAGCTCAGCCAATGCTGGCACCAGCGTTCCAGTAGTGCGGAGCACTCACCACAAAAGGGATCATTATTCCGGTTGCTTCATTTGTGAATGAACTTCTAGGTTGTTCTAGGTTATGCTGTTATGTATTTTTTCTGAAACAGCCCCACAAATATAACTGTAAACAAATCGCAATTTCCAAAATTTGACCCCACAATGTCTTATGTTCTCTTTATATATCCATGCTCCAGTGAGCCAGCGCAACAACACCGGGAACAGCAGCAGCACCCTGCTTCAGTCACACCTAAATTAAATTGTCACCCCAATTAATATTATTCATAACACCTGTGCTTGCTCTGCTATTTCAAGGCAAACTGATTGCTAACAGTGTTTAAGCTTTAGAAGGAGATATCGATCTCTTAAAAACGTGTCATTGATATTACCAAATTTTCTCAGAGATGATCGTGTACATCAGCGATGATGAACAATTAGGAATTGTAATGCGACCTTTGCCCTCTACCCAACACCGTCCCCCATCAACCAGTGATTCGGTTAGATCGAAATGCAGTTGGTTCAATGGTGGCGCAGTGGTCGAGTAGGCTTCACTTGAGATCGAAAGGTCCCTAGTTCAAGCCCCGGCCACGGCCTTCGCGGTGTGTTCTTGGGCAAAACACTTCACTCCCACACTCCACGCCTCACTCCACCCAGGTGTATTAATGGGTACTAGCAAATAGGCAGGGAAACTTGTCTAAGAGCTGGGGGAGTACCTGGGATAGACTGGCATCCCTAGTGATGGTGAAGAGCAAGGGGGGCATCAGACATCCCTGTGTTGTGTTTGAGGGATTATATATAATCATAAATAATTGTCTATTATTAGAATATGAGTGTGTGTCGGTTTTTAATAAAGCCCATCTGATCAAAGGATATTACAGATGTTTAAACGGTTTGCAAACACATGGCTGAAAGCTTAGCTAGCATTTTATAGTCCAAATTTATTCATGAAACTGTGTAGTTAGAACCACAGGAGAGGGGACCTTTATTCTTTTTTACTATTAATGTAAAGGACGCTTATGATAAGAATTGAGGGAGAAAGCAGGAGTCGAATGAATTTGTAAACAGGTTCATCAAGAGAGGGGCTATTTTAGCCATTAACTTACTGTAAAACTGTACAGAAAACCCATCAAGTCCAGGACATTTGGAGCACTGCACTGGACCTGCTGCTCCCAAGACATCCTTAATTGCTATGGGTTCTTCTAGTTGCAGCTTTAATGTTGTTTCTATGGCGGGGATGGTAAACAGTAAAAAAAGGAGTCGAGGGCCGAGGAATCAGCTGATTTTTCAGAGATACTTGTATTAAGAGAGGAATAGAAATTTCTACATTGATCATTAATTTTCTGAGGATCAGCCCTTACATCCCTGATTGTTTCAATATGAGGAATTTGTTGAGCAGAGCATATCTGGCAAAGTTGGAGAGTAATTATCTATGCTTATACCCATCCATACTCATTCCAGGCATGCTGCGATGTGAGCAACATCTCAGGTTGAACAGCTAACAAATTATCAAATTCTGCCAGTAAAGAAAGACAATCCTCGTAAATCACTGGGGAAGGACAGGTTACATATTTCTTACCTTGCTGTAAAATTTGAGTCATGAGCTCAGTCAGCCTCTTTTTCCTCCGTTTCTCATCAAAACTAGTGTAGGACATAATTTGTCCCCTAATGAAGGCCATAAAGGTCTGCCACAGAAGAGAGGGTGAGATACTGAGAACTTCATTTGTAGCTATAAAAAGACTTGGGCTGACAAAAAGGAAGACAAATTTGCCATCAGATAAATGCGAGTTAATATGCCAAGGTGTAGTTTACTCGGTTTAAAGCATCGCATTGCAGAGCAGAAGTGACACGGCACGGGTTTGAGCCCCAAAGTTGTCGGCAGCTTTTTCAGAGTAGCAGTCTGTAGCACATAGTCGACCACAAATCCAACACACCTTCCTGGCCACACAGCCGAGACGCACAATCCCAAGCTTGAAATCTGATATTTGAAGGACAACAGATGAGATGCAACAAGTAACTGAAACTTTTTGTCATATTTTTTGACCCCTAAGTTGACTGCGCCGCTCGTTGCTTACCTTTGCTTGTCCCTGAATCAAAGTGTCTTTCAAACGCTACAACCCCTGGCCCTCAACTTAATGCTGAACCCGCTGTCAGAAGTTGATGAGGGAAAGAGGGAGCACATAATTGTGCTGTGGCTGGGGCCATGTGCATAACGAGAGAGAAGACCTGAGCAAATCAGAACAAAGAGTAAAAAGTGCGGCAAGAAAATAGGGTCAAAAATAGAGGCTGCGTTTCAAGTCTCTTAAATTGCATCCTTGTTCCCCTCACTTGCATCCTAATCTTGCCAAGCATCAGAACTGTGAATTAAGTTAATTTCGGTGACAAGTATGTGGCGTCGTCTGTTTATGATTTCCAATCGGACAGCTGTCTATTTTTTACAGTATGTTGCGGTGACCGTGCTTGCAAATACAGGCGTACGTGCTTGTCACCTTCATGAAATTACCTTCATTTGCTATTCGAGTTCTGAAACGTTGCTCTCGTTGGAAAAAAAATTACCATCGCTGAGCGCCAGTGCATAGATTATAATAGTAACAACAACAAGTTGACATGGTCTACAACATCCCCCGCCAATCGTGTGCTTCTTATTTTCGAACTCCATCAAGGCCTTTATGGTCTGAAGCTACACACCAAATTTGGTTGTCCTATCTGAAATAGTTTCTGAGAAAAGTTGTCCCCTTTCTCTAGGACGGACGGCCGCACGCACACACGAACGGACGCACGGAGGTCAAACCTATATCCCCCTCCCACTTCGTGTTGGCGGGGGATAATAATTACTTTGTCGCTATTAGATTGCATGGGGGAGAGAAGCCATGTCTTCAATTGCCACTTGATTATTACTATAGTTGGATAACATGTTTATAAAGGAAAAACAATTGAGAACTAGCTAGGACTAATTGTTGTCATAAAGGGATGCATCTTTGCCCCCAAATTTTCAGTTCTGGCTGCAGCCCTGAAGATTTCCCAAACTCTTCGCTATTTTTCAGTGGTTTTCGTCTTGCTGCCTTTGGCCTCTTCTTGAACAAAATTTGTCTCCTTGCAGTGCAAAACAGCCTCAAATTGAGAATTAAGAGCAGCAACTCCATCGATTTCCTCCATTGTTTCTCTCTGTGCCTGTGTGTGTCGCGTTGAGGATGTCACGGCAGTTTCGTACAGTGTCGCTATGACGACCAGCTACCCTGAGGCAGTACTATCCTCTAATGGAAAATGACCCCCTAGAAAAGCACCTGGCATCATAGCGAGTAGAGTAGAATAGAGCTGGTTCCACGTAGTGGAAATCAGGCATAAGTGACCCCTAAGTGCCTGGCGAGACCGAGGTCGGATGCTTTGGGCTCACGTCATGCATGCCTGCAAACAAGCAGCAAGTGCACAATAATCCCGTACTGGTAGACCATAATTATTTAGGCTACATTAAGGTTTTTCAGAAACTTTGAACATCTGTAATGTTGCTTCCAGTAACTACCGTGTGCGAAAGTTCTTTACCCAATTTCTTATCTTTCCTCTCCATTTGTCATCAGTTATGTCTACCTCTTTTCAATTCACTTTGTTGAATCAAAAAACTATTTGTACCGTGACTTAAATGTGATATGATCCAATCCCTCAGTTTTCAGAATTTTTTTCTGATTTTTTATTGCCATCTGATGTCGATACCGGCTGACGTCATTGCTTTCCACTGAAAGTGTTCCAGGGAGGGTTCCCTCATGCATCCTCACTCAGCGGCTGGTCCGAGCTTCACCCTCCATCCTCTCTCTCCCAGCACAAATAAGCGCTTTGAGATGAGCGGGCAGACATGGAACGACTTCCGGTTCAGTAGGTGATAGAGGATAGAGGACACAACAAATGAGCGAATTTAGATGCACCCAGAGAAACGAACGGTGACATACAGAACTGTGAAAAAGTATTTGAAAAAGGGGTTGGGGGTTAATTTCTTCTGATGACGGTACTGATCATCGAATAAGAATTGTTCTGAAATACATACCATCCAAACTAACAATCCTAAACCTTTAGTAAGGACATCACTGATTGGCTAAAATACTACGTCAGTTACTGGGCAATCCCCACGTCAATACTCTCAGCCAGTGCTGTGTAAACAAGACATCTCTTGTGTGCAAGCCTTCATGGTTTCTCAAACGCACAAAAACACGCGTTTCCGGCGTTGATTGGGAATATTCATGATGTGACGACAACAAAGCTACAAGAGCAATGAGAAATTCATGGTAGCCGCAAGCGCACGACGTACCTGATTTCGGCCACCTGTTGTTATAAAATAACCTAGATAACCCGCATAGGAAACAAACAAATCCTTGGAGAGAGGTCAAGACGAGCCAAACTCAGCAGTGTCGCTGGCTGCTAAATATAAGCCTGAATGCATCCAAGTTAACCAGGTACAATCAAGGAAGAGAATTGATCATTTTCCCATTACACACTCACGAAAATAATGTAATAGCCCAATCTGCAGCGGAATTTTTTTAGGCAGCAGCGTAAGGGCTGTTACACTGTTATTACACTGGCGAGAACCCTGCTCATGATCTACGTTGAGTTTGAAAACGGATGTCAAAGAACCCTTTTTTTTTTGAGTTATGGCCGTTGATTGTGGCGGGGGATAGTGATGACACTGTAGTCGTGTTTGTCATGAATATATTGAATAAAAGATAAAAGGTTAAACAGTAATGGCATTCATTTGTAACCATTTTGTCGATTTACCAAGGGTGCCAGTATGAGCGAAGAACACTGTACATCTCAACAGCAGATCAAATCACCCAATGCACACATGAACACCAAAGAACTATCCATGAAATTTTAAAATGAAATTCCTGGACAGGCAGAAATGTACAGGTCATAGAAAAACCGGCAAAACTGTGATTCCTCTTTGCTTAGTATGTAGTAACAAAATAGGGAAAAATGAAAACCTAAATCTAACACTGTCAGGGTTGTCTGACTAAACTAAAACCCAATAAAGAGGGGAAATTGTAAAAAAATGGCAAAGGCCAACATAATTGTACAACTCCTTGGATGCACTGTACACTGAAAATGCAATTAAATGAATTAAAAAATAAATAAATAAATTTGGCATCTCCAATCGCACCCAAATCTGGAATGCCTAATTTGTAAACTATGTAAAAAGCTTGCTCGTTTGTGACCCCTTGTTGCCATCTCAGGACAGTGAGGACAGTTCACGACTCTCCTCTGAAGCACGTACCTGTCAGCCACTGCTTCTTATACACTCATTGGTTGAATCTTCGCAAATTCAGAACGAGGGCGGAGGATACCCGGACATGAACAGACTTAGAATCTTCCTGACGAGCGCCCGTCTGGCCAACAGGAGGCGCTTGAGCAACGAACAAAGCTGTTTATTTATTTCCCTCTCCCAGCGGACCCTTCCCAATTTGAAACCCTGTAGTGCAATGGCCAATTGTGCGCTACTCTAAAAAAGCTGCCAACTACTGCCAGTTGGTACGACCGGGGCTCGAACCCACAACCTGATAGTCACCGCATAAGCTATCCGGTAGCTCTGTAAATGAATTATTTGATCACAATGCAATTTATTTTCCAAATAGGCCGCATATATTCAAATCATCCCAGTCACACACATTAGTCATATACTATTGCAGTGATAAATTTTCCAAAAATCACAAGAACCATTTTATGCTTCGAGAAATGAAGCACTTTTGTCTGTTTTTGGATAGCAACACAATTTCTGGTACTTTTGCACTGAAATTCTGCATATTTTTCTTTAAATGAAATGGCAGTGCCACAAATGAATATTTGCCATATTACAGAATCTTTCAGCAAAGTTTCCTTTTAAGGAAAAGCCACCACTTTTTTCAGCTCTTACCAAAACAAGTGTCTGCCACTAACAGGGCAATATCCCCTGCCGCCTCAATTTTGTGTGTCCGTACGTAGGTACGGACGGCCGGAGCCCAATACTACATCCCCCGCTTTGCGCTAACCGTGCGGCGGGGGATAATAATTTAAAAATGTATCACTGTGCAGTAATTAACTTTGACATGAGCACCGTACGTATTTCATAAAAATAACATGAAAGTGTTCAGAAAGTGAACACATTAGGTCAACAACATGTAATATGCTTTATTATGACTTTTGCGGATCTTTTTCATTGTTATTTCTGCAATTAGAATACACATTGTTTAAGTTTCCAATTGAAAAGTTGATGAAATATCGACATGGCGATGTTTATTTGACAAGCTGTCACCTCTATGACCTCCAGGAAACATCAGAATTTTGGGGGTCATCACAGGTATCCAACATGAAAAGAATCCAGTCAACAGTTCTTAAGATATTGGAATATATGCTTTGTGACCTTGAAATAAAGGTGAAGGTCATCAAAACAGCATGGTACCTTTCCCCAACTGGGATAAACCTAGCTACCAAATATGAAAAAGAATCTAGTCAAGGACTCTCAACGATCATGTGCTTCATGATCATTCAAATTGTTTTAATAAAAAAAAAAAGACCATTTGAAATGTCTATATGCAATTTCATAGCTGCCGGCCACCGAGAAAAGAGAAGCACGCAAATTCCGGAGTTATAATAGGTTTCCATTTGACTAGAAGAGAAATCTAACAAAACGAACATGAAACTGAATAACTTACTTAAGGACTTCAATTGAATAATTAATTGAATAATGATTGATCCGCAACTGATTCCAATAACATTTTGCCTTTCACTCTCTTTTCACTCAGCGTGGGTTGATTAAAATGTGTAACTCGGCAATTAAGTATAATTTTGTTGTTCGAAATAATAAAGTATTATATATATATATATATATAAATTATTTATAAATAATAAATAATAAAGTGTGAGTTTGCCGGCTACTGCGTGAGAATGTGATTTGCCACTTAGAAGCATGAGATTCAAGCCACATGGGTGAGAGTTGACAGATAAGCAATTTTGAATGACACTGATTTAAATGCACCAAATTATGTGTCCACTTGAATGACTGTTGTCAACTGGGATAATTAACAACACCTGATAGTCTGGTGTGTTCTTGGAAAATATTGATAATTATGAAAATGACTGAACAAGTCAGGACAAGTACTTTTTTAAGGGGTGTCCTGTGCCCTACCAAATTTTCAGTTCTTGCTACGTCACTGGTTTTATTTAAATTTACCTCCACACCCTCTAGAGTTCAGGGGTTCGGGTGATGCAGCAAGCTACCCCGATTCCAACAAACATGGCGCACCGCACACAACATATAAATCTGATCTCCTCGAGCTGATTTAGTCATTACGTGTTTTTCAAAAATACCCAGGAACGTATTTGAATTGTTGGGGTACTTTTAATGGGCAAAAGCTGAAAAAGGGTTTTCTTTTCCGTTAAGCAAAAAGACGATGACAAAATACACTTTTTAAAATGACTATATCATGCAGGCAGAGCAGGGGGGGAAAAAAATCAAACTATCCAACATCAGCTGGACCTGGGTGAAAAATTAATTGCCCCCTTAGTTTCTCAATCTGTCAGCTATATAAGTTTAAATGATCTCAGGATAAAATTAGACAAGAAACACCCAGGCTTGATTACTACTAGCCCTGCTGAATCTAAGAATCAATTAAGTGAAAATATTTTCCAGCAACAAGAAGCAATCTATGGCACAAAAAACAAATTCTGAAGGTAACCAGAATGCTATCAAAATATATCTGACAATTAATTTTCAAGGCACTGGGACTCAAATGACCGAGCGGTTATCTCAAAGTAGTGCATGACGCAGTGCTAAACCTATGAGGAGCTGACAAAATTCCAACAAGTGCGCATTTATGAGTCATCCAGGAAGTCAAAACAATACCTGAGAATTCAAGCAACTACTGGCTTGCTCATATCAGAAGTGGTAAGCGTTTTAAACTCCCAACATTAGAAAAAGGCTAGACAAAAATGATATTCATTGGAGTACAGCAGTGAGAACTACTGCTGACAAAGAGAAACAAAGGCTCATCCCACATTCGCCAAAAACACCTTGAAGATCTCTGAGCATTTTGGAATAATATTTTGTGGACTGATGAGTCCACAAAAAATGGAATCTTTTAGAAGACATGGGTTCAACTGTATCTGGTCCAATGCTAAAACAGCATTCTATGATAAAAAAAAATCTCATACCAACAGTCATAAATGGTGGTGGTAGTGTGAATGGGTGGGTTTACTTTGCTGGTTCAGGGCCAAGGCAACTTGAACAGAACCATAAGTTCTGCGTTCAACCAGAAAATGCTGACTGAGAATGCCCAACCATCAGTCCATGATCCGAAATTGAAGTACAATGAGGTTTTGTAGAAAGACTATTCAAAGCACAAGAACAAGTCCATCTTGGAAAGCCAAGCAACTAAATTAATATTTTGGAGAGGTCAAGTTAAAGTTCTGACATAAAACCCATTGAGATGCTAAGACCTTAATCAGGCAGTTCACACTTTAACCTTCCAATCCCACCCTATTAATGCAGTGTGGGCCAAACTTCCTCCACAATAAAATAAAAATCCTTTTGTCTATTTATTTGAGCATTAAGCTGCAGTTTTTGCTCCAAAAGCTGGCATGATCATCAATTATTGTATGGGGAAATTAGTTTATTACATAGGTGACACAGATATTGGATGGCTTTTTCCTTCAATAAAAGAAACAATGTTCAACAAGACTGAATTTTGTGTTTCCACATGTTCTCACCTTACAAACACACACACACACAAAACATGGCTAGGAGCAAACAGTTTTTCACAGCACTGCATGAATACAGTGTTAATGGGCAGATGGTCTAATACCCATTTAATTTGCTTATATTTACATGGCATCGGGTGAACCATGTAAGCTGTGCTGTCATTATTATACACAGTCCCTTCATTTTATGGGACCTCGTGTACAAAAAAAAAATCTTTAAAGGCCCATATCATGGAAAATATGTTTCCCCATTCGTTCCACCAGTACAGAGGTCTCCCCAGGATCAAATAGCCTTGCGAAGGTTTAGCCGCATTGGCCATACTTCTCCACTTGAGCATTAAGCATTTTAAGCAGTTTGAATCTGCGTCTTCTCTGCATCGCAGACTTTTTCCGCACTGTTCCATCAACCTGTGGTCTCTGCGCTCTGCTCCCTCCTCCAGACTTGCTGAACCACCCACCTCTTCCTTCCTGGTAGGAGCGCCTTTTTGTTTTTTGCATTTTGCTATGCTTGCCAGCAGTGCACGTTTTCAGAGTGAAAACTCAATAAAAAGAGCCAGTGTTATTTGCAAAGACATTTATAATCCCCATTTTTAATATGTAAGAAAGAATACAACGACTGGAAAAAAAAAATGACAAAATACAGGACATTTAAAGTTTCCATATGCAATACATGGTTGCACATCCGGTGTGAATTACTGGATATTGTAGTGAATCTGAACCAGCTCATAACAAAAGGAGCAAAGCAAAAGGGTTTTCCCCCAGTGTTATCTAAGGGGTACATACGCCTCATCCTTTCTATATTCATCAGTATTTTTAATCTCTTACTCACACACGCTCACTCGCTCTCCAACTCTTTCACATGTGAAGTGATACTTTTGAAAGTGTGTGCAAACTTTCTATTACAGCTATAGCATCTCAGCAAACATTTTTTTTTAGCTCGCAAACACTTTGCATCACATTAATTCCATATTTAAGGATAAAGAGTTTTTGTTTTGCTGTGCCCTATCCACGCACGGGTTCAGGGATGGTTCCATTATGAACCTGGCTTTGGCTCGGAGACAGCGATACACATGTTCCAATCTGCCACATGTTCTACATGTTACAGCAGACCCAAGAATTCATGGCACCTCTTCCTTGAAATGCACTAAAAATACACTGAAAAATAAGTACATACGATAGTCTTAGGGAGTTTACGCAGCAGAGCCATTTGGTCCGCTTTAAATGGACCAGAGTTCGTTTCCTCAGATAGTACACTTCATTTGGGCTGGTGTGAAAGCTCATCCGAACTCTGGTCCACCTAAAAACGTGGGTCTCCGTTCGCTTACAGTGAGAAATGCAAACGGACTATCCAGCGAGCCAAAGAGAGGAAGTGAACCGAAGAGAGGTCCTGGCCAGTCGATGAGCTGGGTTTTCTTCCTAATGCTTTTCTTCCTCGTCAGTGCTCGTTTTGGGCAATACCGCCCCAAATGAGCAGCTGTTGTTACTATATGATGTTTTCCAGGTGGTTCGGTCCTCTTTCACAAGTGCAGTGTTAAAGTGAACCAAACCAATTGAAGGTCTGAAATTTTTTGGCATTCCCCGAACAGAGTCCCCCAGACTATCCTGGTTTGAAAGTTCCCTTAGGATGCTGCAATTCCCCCAAATTGGTCCTGGGGCACCGCCATGTATGCAGAAGTTTGACATGAGATGACCAATTCAGAAATTTGTTCCTGTGTGGGTTTTGAGGGTTCATTGTCATATGGCCAGTTTATAGGCCCACGACAGAAAGTCACAGTGACCGACAACGAGCCCTGGATGTCGCTGGTCGCAGTGACATTTGGTTTGAGTCAGTCGCGCAATGGTTATGCGCCACACAGCATAACGGTTGTGGGTTTGAATCCGGCCTGGGGCCTTTCTGTGTGGAGTTAGCATGTTCTCCCAGTGTTCGCGTGGGTTTCCTCTGGGTACTCCGGTTTCCACCCACCTGGAAAAACATGCATTACAAGAACACTCCTACCAGTATCCCTGACCAAGGAACTGGCTTTAGAACTGGAGTTTGTCCCCGGGTGCTGCTCTGTGGCTGCCCTCTCCTGCTAACTATAGGATGGATTAAATGCAGAGGCCAAATTACCCCATGGGGTTCAATAAAGTGTATCTTATTTTACCTTAACATTTCCCAACTTACATGGTTTGAAAATTTACAACCCCACTTCCAAAACAGTTGGGACGAAGTGTGAATTGTGAATAAAATCAAAATGTAACTAGGCTTATGCCGTCGGAGGCGACGGCTTGGGGTATATCCCCGAACGCCCCCAATCCTCCAATTCCCCAATCCTTGAATAGACTTTCATTTGAACTTAATTTCAGGTCAATCGGACAAATGGTTCTGAAGATATGGCCAAAATGGTAATTTTCCATCACAAAGCGCCACCTGGTGGCAAAATATTAAACCATACAGGGATGATATCATCATGTGACACGTTGTGAGGTCATGACCTTGCAAGTGCACATAGTTTCATGTCAATTGGACAAATGGTTCCAAAGATATGGCAAAAAAGGTGAATTTTACGTGACTAAGCTCCACCTTGTATCAAAATTTTGAACCAAACAGGTATGTCGTTGTAGGACACATTCTCAGGTCATGACCTTTCATTTGCACTTGATTTGAAGTCAATTGGACAAATATTTCCAGAGATATGATAAAAACAGTGATTTTTTCAGTTACTATCTAGACTTTGTAAATAGTCCAAAATCGAATCAGTTTTTCCTCTTTATGATACTTACTTATATGCAAAAGCTGAAATTTCTAATTGAAATATTACTGAAGTTATAGCGTTAACACGTAGGGCGGCCCGGCGGTGGCAGTCGGACCAAAAACATAATATCCCCGGAACGCCATTCGGCGTTTGGGGATATAATGACTTTCACATGAGCCAATATGTTGTTTACAATAGAACACACAGTGAACAAAAATATAAACGCCCCCATGTCAGATTTTTGAGTTTTTATTAACAAAAAAAGGGAACCAGGATTCGTCTGTGAATAGTACTCTTCTTCAGCGTGCCAAGGGCCATCGTACATGTAAGTTTACCCACGCGAGTCGGTTCTTTTACCAGACACCGTCAGACCACGGTGAGGACGCCGAGCACGCAAGTTGGCTTCTCTCAGGCAGTTACGGACTGTCTGTGGATTGACGCGTCTGTTGTGCAGACCAACGGTCTCATCCTCTGTGCGTGTCGCTGATCTGAGCCGAACCCACAGGTGCACGAGCCGAATGTAGCTATCTTGTGCTGGTGTGGTCACATGTGGCCGACCTGGATGACGTTGATTTGCAGTACTGCCCGTCTGTCGGAAACGAACTCTCAAACGGCCAATCATCCGATAGTTAACATTCAGCTGCACAGCTACCACTCTGGTGGACATCCCTGCATCCTGTATGCCAATGGCACATTCCCGCATGACCTGAAACATCTGAGGCAAGATGACTTTTGACAAAATGACATTTTGGGGTGGCCTAAATGCTGACTTAGAGTTGTTAACTCCATATGACATCAATAATTGACATGGGGCGTTTATATTTTCGTTCAGTGTAGATAACATTTCAAATGTTGAAACCGACATTTTACATTTTTATCCACAAAATGAGCTAATTTCAAATTTTCTGGCTGAAACAGGTCTCAAAAAAGTTGGGACACAGTTTAACTAGCATCAGGTGTGTAACATGATTGGCTGTAAAAAGGATGTCTTTGAGAGGCGGAGTCTCTCAGAAGTAAAGATAGCCATAGGCTCTCCAACCTGTGAAGGCTTGCGTAAAAAAAATTGTGAAATACCTTTAAAACAATGTTCCCCTGAACATCAAATTGCGAAGGCTTTGAAGGTCTCATCATCAACAGGGCATAACATCATCAAAAGATTCAGAGAAACAGGTAAAATCTCTGTGAATAAGGGACAAGGCCAAAGGCCTTTACTGGATGCCTAAGATCTCTGGGCCCTCAGACGCCACTGCATCACTCACCAGCATGATTCTGTCATTGACATTACTAAATGGGCCCTGGAATACTTCAAGAAACCACTGTCTGTAAACACAGATATCACATAAAATGGAAAGAAGACATTGTTGAGCATGATGCAGAAGCGCTGCCGGGTTCTGTGGGCCAAGGCTCATTTAAAATGGACAGTATCAAAGTGGCAAAGTGTCCTGTGGTCAGATGAGTCCAAATTTCACATCCTTGTTGGAAATCAAAGGTGTTGTGTCCTCCAGGCTAAAGAGAAGAAAGACCACCCTTCCTGTTATCAGCGCTCAGATGCAAAGCTAGTATCTCTGATGGTATGGGGATGCATAAGTGCATAAGGTGTGGGACACTTGTGTGTTTTAAAAAGCACCATGAATGCTGAAAGGTATATAAAGGTTTTAGAGCAACATATGCTCCCCTCCAGACAACATGTGTGCTTAACTGTCCTGCCTGCAGTCCTGATCTTTCACCGATTGAGAACATCTGGTGCATAATTAAACGAAAAGTCCGTCAAGGGAGACCCAAAACTCTTCAGCAGCTGGAAGCCAACATTAAAAAAGACTGGGATCAAATTCCAATAGCTAAACTCAAGACAAGTGTCTCCTCAATGCCCAGACGCCTCCACTCTGTGTTAAAAAGAAGAGGGGATGCTACACCATGGCAAACAGGTCCCTGTCCCAACTTTTTTATGACCTGTAGCAGCCATCAAATTTGAAATGAGATAATTTTGTGGATAAAATTGTAAAATTCCGGTTTCAAAATTTGCTGTGTAATCTCATTTTCTGTTCTATCGTGAATAAAATACTGGCTAGTGTGATTTTAAAGTCATTGAGTTTTGATTTTATTCACAATTTACACTTTGTTCCAACTATTTCGGAATTGGGGTTGTGCATCAGTACATTTTCATGGACGTTATAACTCCAACATTGAGATTAAGACAATATTCTGAACATAACACTGTCACATAAACAGCAAACCTACGTTCTGATAACCGCAATCAGAATAAGGCCACAGCAACAATCGGCTTAAGATCTGTGGAATGTTCCAATTTTATTTGCAGTATTGAAGAGCATTGTAGACATGTATACATCGTTATCCCACAAACGATTAAAAATTGGTGTGATACAGCAATGTCATACACGTTTGGTATTACACACGCATCGTGCAGCTTTCTCGTCATGACTGATCAGATTCCGTTCACTGACAAATTTCAACTGACAATAGCACCTTCACTAGACCCAGCGTGCCAACACTAGTTTATCTTTTGGATTCTGGTATTTACATTAACTAGCAGAGGCACTTTGGCTGCTCATTCACTCCTTTGAGAGAAAAATCCGTTAGGACTGTATCTCGCCACACGTCTCCTTATACTGTCCTAACTTCGCTGGTAAATCCAAAAAGTACACGTTTATCCACTCCGAGTTGACCAGAAATTGAACTGCCTCATGACGTCATGTAACAACAGAAATGGGATGCCTTGCTCAATTAGATCTATGGTCTTGCATTGTTCATTTATCCCCAAATACTCCATATAGTTATTTTTATTGTAACATTAATGTATAGTTCATTTTAAATATTTTTCCATCGGCTTTTAGAGGACTTGTTTCACAATCTGGCAAGCCATTTCTGTCATTCCTGTTATGTCACTCTCCGCCATTTTACGAGGCAGTTTGATTTCCGGTAAGCTCGAAGTGGACAATCATGTGCTTTCTAGATTGACTGGTGAAGTTTGGGCAATATAAGGAGACAAGATACAGTCCTAGCAAGGGTTTTTGCCCGATTTCAGGAGGATCAGTGGCGTTTCGAAGGAGCACGATGAGATCCTGCAAACTCTCTAAAGGAGTGAATGAGAAACCACAGTACCTACGCTAGTCAGTGCAAGTACCCAATTGCAAAAGACAAAACTAGCTTAGGCACACAGGGTCTATGCCTTGTAATGTGGGAGGAAAAAAAAGCCACTAGATGGCAGAATTGACTTTTTTTTTAAAGCCCAGTCTGGAGCTAGGTTTTGGGCATGTCCTGGGCATGTCTCAGAGGGGAAGTCCCAGAAAAAGTCTGGAAGGTGGGAGGAGGCTGGAAAAGAGTATATAAGGAGAAAAAATGAGAGAGTGAAGTAGTAGGAGAAATTGCAAGGAGAAATTGTGGAAGGATACATTAGACCAGACCTGCCACTCTTTTCAAGACCTGTGAAGCTTTTTGCGGATTTTTGCCTGTGTTGGAGCATTTCCCTGTCCCAGGACATCGCAACATAGCAACTCCATCAAACCCCAATTTGTTAAAGTTTTACGATTTTGTCTGTCATGCCTTGCTGTCCGATGTGTCATAAATTGGAGCCATAACAATTTGGGGCCATAACAGCCTTTATACAGTTCAAATTTAAATGACCTCAGGAAATTACAAGTGCTTGTTCTTTAAAAGGAGAGGAAAATGTTTCATCTGGCAACCCTTTGAAAGAGCTGCAATTTCTGAAGTATTTCTAATGGTGCTTTTTAAATCCTGTTGATTGTTTCATAGTGATTCAAGGGAAATTTATTTTGGCTTCTCTAATTGTCCTCCTACTAATCTTGGAGGGCCAAATGCATTTCCCCATCATGTTTTCATCAGTTTCATTATTTTCACATTTTTTTTAAATGGTTAACCTGACATACATTTAATCTTTTGCAAATGTTCGAGTAGATATCATATTTATGGTCTATGACCATCAGTCACTTTGTAACGGGAAGTTTCTTTTGTGTTTTGTTCCCATAAACTGGGATTAAAAAGGGATTTTAAATATTTTTACTTCATTTTTATACTCAAGGGAAAAAGTGATATCATGCGTACACATAGTTCCATTAAAGTTGAATTTGGTATATTATGTTCGCAATACTTTTGAGGGGCGCCATTGTGAAACCTTGATCTGAAGGGAAAAAGATCTGTACTTAATTGATTCCACTAAAACATCATTAAAGTATAGTTTTTCACACTTTGTGAATTTATCTCCACGTTATTTTTAATAGTATTTTAGTAAATTGCCAGTAAAGGGTGCCAATAACTCTTCAGCCAACAGTAAGTGCTTTAGTCTCCATAATATGAGCATTTTCTCAGAAAATAATGCTAGTTTTTTTAGAACACTTACCTTAATCACAAAAGAACCCTCACAATTACAGCCTACCCATATTGTCAATATTTATTTGTACTCAATTACATCAGACGTTACACAAATTTTAATGCTCAAGCTAGGGATGCACCGGTACTTTTTTAAAAACCGATAGGCCTACGAGTACGAATATTTTATTTTGTGTATTTGCCGATACAGAGTACCGATACCGATATTTCTGAATTGTTTTCCAGGAAAATACAATGACCATTCTTGGAGTGCAGGTTTTATATTCTTTTTATAACAAGGCTAAAGGAGGCCAATATCAACAATTCACACATGGCTATTTCCAAAAAAACAGTACGCCTAACTGCTGAACATCTTTCTGTATTTTGGCCTGGCAAAAAGCCTTTAGCACTGCCATCAAATGAGGCAAAACATTACTGAAGCTTGAGAAATGAAATTAAACTTGCCGCACAGGCAAGGTAACACACGAAACTTCATAAAAAGTCAATAGAACTATTAACTGGCGCAGACAGTTTCCACACATATTCATAGGCATTCTCAATCCCACTAAAGTCAATTGCTTGTGAATATTCAGTAACTGATCCGGGTCTGCCATCTAGTGATAGAATCACATCTGCACGGATACTCTGCCGAGCACCGTTGTTCTTCTCGAACACGCCAAATCCAGATAATCCTTAAATGATGAATTACATTCATATTTTAATGCGTAACGAGTAACGTAGTGGCCAGTGTCAAACTAAAGAAGTAAAAGTATACTTTTTATCTCATAAATATAGGAAAGATTAAAAGTCCCAGTTTAAAAAAATGACACTCAAGTACAAATCCTCAAAAAACTACAGTACTGTAACAAAGTACATGTACTTCGTTACTATACACCTCAGGTGTGTATGCCTCTTATTTTTTCTGTCTCGCTGTCTCCCCCTAGAAATAGCAGTCTGACAGTACAACATACTGTAGCCTTTGCGACTGCGAGCGGGCTGTTACCTTGCCTCTTACATTAAGTGGTATCGGTGCGTGGTTCCGGCAAATGTGTCAATGAGTACGAGTATATTAACGAGGTATCGGCATCGGCACAACACTAGCTCAAGTAGATCTATGTTTTTAGCCCTGCTACCGAAAATGTCCAGTAAACTCCTGAATGCAGGAGGTCATGACCAACTCAATACGAAAAGCAGTTTTCAGCACAAATCTAAATAATCAGCCACCCAACAATGTATGGTAGGCCAGCTGAAGAACTCCAGTTTAGAAAAGCAATGGATTAGCTCATGGCTCCAAAGCTTCAGATTAACAGGGTTAGTTCTTTTAGTTTTAATTACATGCAAACCGACATGGTTTAAATGATCAAAGAATTTTTTTTTTTTTTTTTTGGTCTGCATACGTTGAGTCCACAATTACTTGCCCATTATGGTGGGCCAGCAGGGCAGAAGTTCGAGCTCTAAACTTAATGGCCACAAAATCATGTGAAGAGAATGTATAAATCATATTTTAATGATGAGCAAAACTTGTCCAGATAATAGCATGGATTACAATAATTAGGCAGCATGACTATAATATTTCCACCGTTTCAATTTCCAGGTCATTATTTGCAGTATCAGATCCACTGAAATACTCCTCATTTTGAGCAAGGGGTTCATCAACTTTGTGAGTTTTTAGGTGTCTTTTGAGGGTTGACTGGTCGCTGTAACTCTTATCACACTGGGTGCAACAGTACACCTTCCCTTTTATGTGAACTTGTTCATGTCTTTTGAGATGTGCAGCTCTGCTGAAAGTCTTTTCACAGAAAGAGCAGTTGTACAGTTTTTCTCCTGTATGAATTCGCTGGTGCAGCTTAAGGCTGCTTGCTACTGTGAAATTCTTTCCACAATCAGCACAGCTATATGGTTTCTCACCAGTGTGTATTCTCATGTGTATGGTCAGATGGCCAGCTTGACTGAATGTTTTTTCGCATAGTTTGCAGTGGTATGGCCTCTCACCAGTATGAACTCTATAGTGCGTTTTGAGATCTCCCAAACCATTAAATCTCTTATCACACTGAGAACAGCTGTAAGGTTTTTCTCCAGTGTGAATTCTCTGGTGTATTCGCAAGTTTCCAGCATTACCAAATGTCTTTCCACATACGTTGCAGTGGTATGGTCTCTCTCCTGTATGAGTTCGAAGATGCACCTTCAGTTGATTGTGCTCACTGAATTTTTTCCCACAGTGGGGGCAGCAGTAAGGTCTCTCTCCGGTGTGAACTCGCTTATGTATTCTGAGCTGACCAGGCTGACCATAACTCTTTCCACACACACTGCAGCTGAAAGGTCTCTCTCCAGTGTGAGTGCGCTTGTGTGCTTTAAGAAGGTCCGCCCGGCCAAAGCGCTTCCCACAATAATTACAGCAGTGGGCCTTTTCTCCACTGTGAGTTCTCAGGTGCACTTTAAGAGTCCCCACTCGACTGAAGGTCTTCTCACACAGGTTACATGGATACAAGCCAAGGCTGTTTTTGGCAGACTCAACTATATTATCATGCACAGCACTTAAAGATCCAAGTAAGGTGCTGGGAACACCTGGATCTTGCTCTAAGTGCTCCACAGGTGGGCCACTGTCAGTCTCAGCAACTGTACCTGGAGCAAAGTCTGAAAAATTGGGCAGGGAATGTTCACCAGATGCAAAATCACTACAAAGCTGCTCATTCAACAAATCAGAATCCTCCGGCAGAGACATTCCCATTTCCACCATTTCTTCCTCACTGGTACCAGAGCTCAAGTGATGATCTGATATTATGGTTGTGCTCACCCCGCAATCACCATCCCCAGATTTTATGTGAAGACTGTGCAAGGCCTCAGCACTGACACAGCGCTCTGGACCTGTGAACTCCTCAGCATCCATTTCTGATTTAATCTTCTTGGCTTGTAAGCTGGGTGGGGGATGGGCAGTGGAAAGATCCATGGCGAAGTCCTGCCCCAGATCTGATGCCAGAAGATAAGGGGCTTGTTTAATATCACCAGCTCCCGCCGCTGCCTCTGGAGCCTGTAGTCCACCTGTAGAACCCCGTTTTGTCATGAAAGTAATGGCACCTGGCTCCTGCAGTCGGCACTTGTGGTGGCCCTCCAGGACTTGTTTGCAGTCGCCTAGCTTCCGTTTGACTGGTTCATAATCGAGTTTGGCTCGTGAATGCTTGGAAAGTTTGCTGCTCACCTCCATGGGCCCACGACTGCATTTGTTTTCTTCCTCCTCGACTTCTGTAACAAGCAAAAAAAAAAAAAGCATAGACCGTTAAATAAAAGGTTTCTCTACACTGAAATGGCAGCCTATGAAATAAACTTTAAATCTCACAGACATCCAAATGAAGACGGATATATCAGTACCAAAATAAGGAAGCCACACAGTGAGCAGGCCCAGCACACCCGGGCCTTACAACTACAGAGTTCCACCTGTTACCTGATACTGTGCCATTGACAGGCTCAGGCTCAGGTCATTTTTCAGGCTGACTTTCATTTCATCTTCTCATAGTTTCAAAATGTGGAAAAGGGAAAAAAACACACACTGTGATGTGTAGACATATGGCTCTGAAAGTAAAACTTAAGGTTGCACACATTGTTCTCTTATGCTGTTCTTAAATTATGTTTCATGGCAAGCTGCTTCCGTGAGGGTCTCATGAATCAATGACTACATGAATACAAATACAGCAGCTTTCTGCAATCGAATTCACTAGGGACATGCAGTTGAGGTCATGTGTCATAATATTACCTGGATCAAGAACTTCAAAAGCTCATTTTATCAGTAAGAATAATGGCTCCCTGTTGCCATCTCTTTCCCAAGTAAAAAACACAAAAATACCTGGCCAGTGTATGTAAGAGAGAATGAGACTAATCTGGCCAGGTGACCGTCTTACAGTGCTTCAAGGTCCAATTTTGCACAAGCATTGTAGACGTTTTCACTGGTGGATGGAGGTTTGAATGGGCTCTCTGATCAATCTGAAAGGACAAACCCCATGCTACGAAAGGCTGATGCACTCTGTTGTGTGACGCATTCCCTCTCCATGCATCAACAAAATTTTAAGCTATTAGTGCCTTAGTAGCTCTGCTGTTGGTTTGGACGAGGTGTGATATCTTCTGCAGCTCCTGCACATTGATGAGCCTTGGGCAACCAGCGCCACTGCCCGCGTATATGCGGTTCCCAGCATGTGGCCAAGTAGATCAGGCCTGTATATATGAGAGGCCGAAGGAGATCCCTAATAAAAATATTTTCATTACATTCATGCAAATGATTAGCCAGCATTGAGAACGGCTAGTTACACTGGAAGGCAAATAGTGTGACAACCAAAGTCTCTCTTTTGAAACACACCTTGGATCGACGTTTATACTAGAATGCTACAATAACTAGCCATGAATGATCGGACCCACTGATGAACCTTAAGTGCCAGGAATTTTTAAGGGTCCAAGCACAAAGTGCTTGAACCCTATTGTTCTTGTTCTGATTATTATGATTATGATTATCATTATCATTATTATTTCAGTCTTTACACAGAAAAAAACTACAGGTGATTAGCATACAAAATTTGGTACATGGGTTCCTATGGTCACCCACCACTCAGCGAAAGAAAACTACCCCAGTTGGCCAAATGGTAGCACTATACAGGCATACAACGTGTTTTGGGCCATAACTTCTGCACCAAAAAAAAAAAAAAAAAAAAATCAAAGAAACCAAATTCTTTTGGGTATATTTTGGGGATCAAGACCAATCAATCCATGTAGGCCACACCGGTTTGTGTATATGCAAATTTTCCACGATTTTGAATTATTTGTAAAACATTAAATTTCCATCTCTTCAAAGACAGTGCAATCAATTTGCAAAACATTTGGTACATAGCATCTTTAGACCAAGTACAAAAATTTCAGCATAAAGAATTTAGCTAACTAAAAGGTGCGCCCAGGGGAATCTTTGTAATCATGGCTATAATAAAGCGATGTGATTTGGTTTTTGCCCTTATGGAAAAAAATTGCGTGTCTGACCTCCAATTTTTTTGGCATTAACTGTGAATCGTTTTGACTGGATATATGCTTTTCATTTTCACACACCCGAATGTTCCTCCAGCCACCCAAACATCAAGGTAAGCCGATCAAAGTCATCAAAACTTTTCTTATTGCCATGTGGGTTTAGGGAATTGCAAGTTCGCCGGCCTCTCCCGAAACATACGCAATGATCTCCAATCATTCAAATACATGATGTTGTGAACAAAACGTGACTGAGTTGGAGAATGCCTTGTATAAGGAGGGAAAAATACACCTCTGCTTCTAGTATATAATAAAGGGCACATATGGGGCTACAGTTTTATGTGAGTTTTGTGTCAAGGTTGCGAGGTCAACAAGGTCAAGGTCAAAGTAAAGGTCAAAAGGTCATCATAATTCATTTTTACCCTACATCAAATCTGGATTCCTTGGCGAATTTCCAGTCCAGTAACACCAATTTTATTGTGATAGCCCCACCGGTTGCTGAGATATGGGTGGTCAAACATCGGCCAGTACCCTCATTTTGGCCGATTTTTGCCAAATTGGACGGGCCATAACTCAGGAACCGCTGGTCGGATTGAGCTGATATTTGGAATTTCAGCTTTGCCAGCAAAAACCACCCTAGAAACCAAATTTTGAGCAAAATCTGAGGGGGTGGGATGACATCCATTGGGTGATCTGACATGGAATAACCCACGCATAGGAATTTTTTCAAGGGAATGAAAAAGAAGGGGTTAATGAAAAATTCCAAGGCAGCCTGTGACATGGTGGGGGGGGGGGGGTGGGGGGGGTGGGGGGGGAGATGCAGAGTCCAGAAGTTCTTATCAGGGACAGAATGTTCTGTCCTTGAGGGATAAGGATGTTGTTGAAGAGGACTGGTCCGTGTGAGGCTGAGGCAGACAGAGGGGAGAAGCGGAGTGGGGGGGGGGGGCGCGGTTCCGAATTCCATTCAATTTCAGGTGGAACAAGCAATTTCGATTGATCTGCTATCCATTTTGTTAATTCTGTACTTCGCACTTCAGGGCCACAAGCTCTCCCATCAACTCATCCATCTAATTAAACAATCATGCAGCCCAGACTTGATAGAGCAGGATATGCTCAAAGCAAACACTAAAGTGAACAACACAAGGGATCTTTTTTTGTAATGTGAATAAAAGATTTTCTCTTTAATCGTGACAGCATTTCCATAGGACGGAAGCTATGCATTTAAGTATTTAACTGGCAATGGCTATTTTTTATCATTGGAAAATGTATTCATCAAGGAAGATGATTGAAAACAAATCGAGGCTTATTCATCTTATCTTAACGAGCAGAGCTGGCTACACCTGATGGTCCCGACTGTTTTTCAGAGTGCATGTAAAGTCAATTTAATTAAACGATTGAAAACAGGTCAAGACCAATCATTATTTAAGGAATAGTCTGTGCTTAATCAATTTTAAACTCCCCCAGCGCCGCTGCTATATAAGCCCCCACTTTTGCCTACTGGACAGCACCAAAAAATATAGAATTATTTATTGTGCATCATATTGAAATTGCATTGAGTAGCTAAAACACTGCTTCCATCTCGGGGTCATAGCCCACCTTTTCCAGCTGCCCAAATTCCAACTTGTATTTCTTCAGACAAAACTGATATTTCATCAGACTCAAATCAAAGCATTTTCTCCCTCATCCACACTACTGTTGTTGGAAGTGTAGCGCGTGATTTGTATTGAATTTGGGGGTGAAAAATACAAATGTTGAGTTGTGGGTCTGGGCGAATGTACAGGGTACTGCCGACAACACTCACTTCCCACGACTTCTTATGTCCTTCTGGACTTGAAGTCTCCTGGATTACATAATCGCACAGAACAATTAAGCCATTTTCTAAGGGAGTTCCAAAGCCTGATTTTTATTTGCACTTTACACTTCTCATGGATATAATAACGAAAAACCAGTGTCAAATTCAAAATGACATGGCAAAAATACTGAAGACCGGCTTGAAAGCAATTTTTTATTATTATTTTTTTTTTGGTTGTCAAGGGACCTTTAACTGCACGGCCTCAATTAGTCTGTCAGGTACAGCCGCTACTTCTCAGGCATGACAATGACCAATCAGCAGGAAGCTTGCAGGAAAAGGTATAATATGCATAGTTGTGAGCCATGAATAGGAAATTATTTAGAAAATTCATATAATGCGTGTCATCACAGCTTAAACCTTGATTGCCACATCCATTGCTTTGACCCCGTAATTATCGCTTGTGGTTATATTTGAAATTGATTTTATCACCGCTAAGGTTGCTCACCTTAGCCTGCAGGCACTGAAATAATAAGAAGAGAGTTAACATGTTTAACCTCTGCATCGAAAATTAAGCCCTGGAAAGCACGGCCTAGATGGCACGTACCCGAGTATGACGGTGGCCAAGCGCATTCACAAGACCAACTAGCCAAGTCCTTAACTCGCCTTTAAGGCTTTAAAATTTGGTTGTTGAGCTCGCTGTGTGTGATGCTCAGCATCACCGCATAGGTGTGATGCATTAAAAACAAGACAAATATTTGCATTTCGTTCGTAAGATAACGAATTCATGGAAACGTAAGCGCCTGTATCCTGCCAAACTTCCAACACATGACTAAAAAATCTGGCTCCAACCTACCATTCTTGTCTCCACCATTTAATGTTACATCTTCACGTCCCTGTAAACTTTGTCGCAGACTTTCGTTTTCTGCTTCAATTCTTCGTATTTTTTCATGGTACTCGGACAAGGTCTCCTCCACTGAGTCCAGTATGTCATTCACAGTCGCCTTAAAAATTTCATTCAGGGAAGAGGTCAAGAAGGCTTTTAAATTTTTTGACTTCGACATAATGAAAGGCGTTTTCACAGCTTGCAAAATATACTGCGACAGTATTAGCCAGAAAACAACACAACGTAGCAAAAGATTGCTTTCAGTGCTGCCGCCACGTAATGCAATGACACAACAGCATGAACAGAACAAAGCCAGAACCACTTCTTCGTAGGACTTCTGAATGGTGTAAACCTCAGCATGTAAATGCATATACCGCCACCTACTGAGTGAATTGTGTTGCACTATGGATTATGTGTTCTTCCTCCGATTATTCTAATCAATCCTTAAAGCTTTTGCCATAGACCCTTGATTTGTTGAATCGAGTGTGAAACGGCATGGTTAGAATGAAAGCCTGAACCCACACCGGCTCATTCTAGAAAAGTGTGAGAGTCCCTGCCCTCCGAGATACCGATAATAATTCAGCTCAGTGACTCAACCTCAATCTGGTTAATTTCACCACGTCACTTCTCCCCTCTAACCCACTGGCACTATCCCCACTCATTCGATGAACCCTTAACTGAGTAGAAAAGAAATGTCTCTCTTTTGTCTCATTCTGCCACTCCTTTTAGCCATACCCTTTTAATACCCTCTCATGCATGTGTGAGAATGATTTCTCATGCTCCCTGAACCACTCTTTCACAGTTGGAGCCCAATGAATCCTGGCATTGTCATCTAGGAATATGCCTGTCCCATTTTGGAAGAAAAAAAATCCATTGATGGAAAAACCTAGTCATGAGCTGACCTCATTTTTTGGGCATGTATCTACACCTAGACCTGACCAACTGAAGTAACCTCAGATGATAACACTGCCCCCGTGGCACAAGGCATGATGGATGCATCACTTTACCTACTTCTCTTTTTGCCCCGATGCTCTTACATTCACTATCAAACATAACCATGAGTTCTACTGTTGATTTTTTTTTTTTTTTATGACTTGGTTTTACCCAATGTTTAATTGATCTCCGATCACAATCATTCAAGTTTTTTTCTGACCACATTTTTGCCTTGATAATGATGGTTAACCAATACCCTTCCAGGTTTTAATAATGCATAGGATAGTTCTTTACCCAATTTCAGTGGTTTCAGCAATCTTCTTAGTTGTTTTTATTGCTTGATGCCAACCATCCATTAATGAAGTATGGAGATCACCCTTTTGGTTTGTGAAAGCCATTTCTTGGGATAAGGACTACTGTCCATAATTGGAGGCACTTTACTAGCAGATGTCCTGGTACACGTGTAAAGCAATATCCACTCCAAATTGCTCATGATTGGTCAAGTTATGAAATGCGCAGCCATTATCCCAAGGATATGTTTTCATGAATTATGTCTTTAGCCTTTATCAATGAAATTCTAATGACAAAAATCATGGGACATTCCTTGTGCATGTCAATATAAGCTGCTATTGGTGCATTTTGATGGTGTATACCAGTAGAACAGGCCCTGTGATGGACTTGACTCCTACTACTTTACTCTCTCAATTTCTCTCCTTATATACTCTTTTGCAGCCCCCTCCCACCTTTTGGACTTTGCTTTAATTCCCTGAGACTTTTCATCTCAGACATGCCCAGGACATGCCCAAACCTAGCTCCAGTCTGGGCTTAACAAAAAAAAAAAAGTCAATACTGCCATCTAGTGACTTCTTTTCACATTACACCTCCATTCCAAAAGGGAAAAATTTTGACTCATAAAGGCAAAATTTTTCATTTCAATACAAAAATGGTTATGTAGACACTTGTGTATATATACATATAATACAAGATGCTAATAAACACATGATATATACACATACTCAAAGACGGGATAAGCAATCAGCAATTACATTGTCAGTACCCTTTACATGCTTAATTTCCAAGTCAAACTCCTGTAAAATCAAACTCCAATTCAACGATCTCCGATTCTTGTTTTACATCTTACTCAAAAACATTAACAGATTGTGGTCAGTATATACAATTATTGGCTTTTGCCCTTTACAAACATAAACCTCAAAGTGTTGCAAGGATACATTAGTTTTCACATTACACATGCAATAGCTGGTTACCAAGCGGTCATACAACCACAGAAACAAACCCTTGCAATACAGGTTTTACAGACAGCAATTTCCGTTACCGTGGACAATTGTACCAAGCATCAAGATTACAAGCAAGTATAAAAAGTTAGCTTTGAGTGAGGATAATGTTCGCACACCTTCTGTAGAATTTCCCCTGATATCACTCTTGCATATTTAGGACACAAACATTAGCAACAGTAACTTGGCTACGTTAGCCACAGTGCTACAGCCGCAATCAACAGGTTGGCTTATGCAGTAAAAGCAATTTACAGATTCTGTGTCTGGGTCATGGACAATCACGACCAATACAGGCTTTATCTTCAGAAATTTTACAAAGCCTGCGTTTGAGGCCAGTTGTTAGCGCTACCTATCGCTAGTGGTCCTGCTAGCCACCCGTAACACGTTAGCTTCACTTACATTACACTTAGATTATTTGCCGTAATATCGTTACTTACAGTTTGTGGCTCCGAGTGCTTGATCATGCAACTGCTTCAGGTTTGAGAAGCAGCTGAAACGCATATCCAGCGTCGAATTATCCTTTATTGACAAAACTGGCTTTGGTGAAATGCTGAGCACAAGCAGCTAACGTTCCCTTTGGCCATGGCTGTTTGCTGCCAGGAAACAAAAAAAAGCTACCTGCTGGTTTCTAGCGGCATCGTCTTTCAGAGTTTTTCGCGTCCAAAAGTAAATGGACAAGCAGCTTTGGGAGAGATACTGACAAAACTGCACCTCAAATGATCTGCAGTTCTTCTTTTGTATTTCCAAAAGTGTAGATGCTACCAAGGCATAGTATGATCTGCTGTTGTTAGTGCCTGCTAGGATAGTTTCCGGTGTGGGTAGCTCCAGCGCCCTGATTGGCTCTGGCTAGGTCTATACTAATTGGACGGCACAACCTAACATCAGGTTTTACTCAGATCTCGCGAAGATCTCGGGAGGAACTGTTCAGAGAGGAAATCACGTTCATGAAATCACGTTCTTGGATTATGGTGAAAACTCTGTATATTTAGAAACTTTTCAGAGGTTGAATATGGACAACTAACATTAAAACATTACTAATATGTTTTAAAAAGAGGATCAGCATAATAGGTCCCCTGCAACATCATAGTTTATTGTTTTGCAAAGTGAACAAAATATATTTTTTCTAATTGTTGCACACATTGCATGAAGAAGAAAGCAGCACATTTTACTGCTGATGGATAATTTTTATTCATTGGAAAATGTTTTCATCAAGCAAAATGATTGACAACAGGTCAGGAATTATTAACGCTAAGATGCAGGGGCTGACAGGCGCGTGCTTCGGAGGAAAGCTGCGAACTGTCTCTCTCTCCTGAGCTGGCAATAGGGGGTTGTATACGAGCAAGCCTTGTACATAGTTCTCGGATTGAGCATTCCAAATTTGGGTGGGATTGGAGATGCCAAATTTGGGCGTGTCATGGTTTTTGGAGGCTGGCAAGCTTTCTTTCTTTCTCTCATCTGGGATGATATCGTTTTGCCCACAATCGGATTCTTTGGCCAGCTGGCATTAATTGTGGGCGGCGCCCGGACTCTATTTAAACCCAAGTTCCGCCTCGTCACCTTTGCTGGAATGTCAGTGCTACTATGCACAATAGCCGGTAAGGCCTTTAGCTTGAGAATTGTTTGAGGAATTAGCTGCAAAGAGGAAAGAGCTAGTTAGCAAGGGAATCTTTCTCTCTTTTCTTGCTCTTTCTGGACACCGTCTGGTGCTCAATCTTTCTATCTCAGATCCCGAGATTTTTCCCTTTTATTTTGTTCTGTTGAGCTCGCTTTGCTTCCTTTTGTTCCGGGACTAGATCTCTGTCCGTTGGAAGCGCGAGTCTCTCTCCCTCCTTTTGTTGGGTTACCTCTCTTATTTTGCTGGACTTCCTATAGTTTCGGTCACTGCTTTAGGTGTCTCGAAACACCAGCCACCATCACAGGGTGTAGCGGCTTTTATATTGCCGTGGTGGCGCGCCACAACCAATTACATGTAGTGGGAACCCTAGGGGAAGGACTGATACCTTAATTTATTAAGATATTTTTTCAATAAGTAGACTTGATAAGAGTGACCATTAGTCTAGCATGATGGAAGATATCCCGGAGTTTGTAGCAGCGGGCAGCATCTGTGCTAGAAATAAAACTTCCCAACTCCCTCCCTCTGGTTTGTTGCGGCCATTATCCACCCCTAAACGCCTGTGGAGCCATATCGCTCATGATTTAATTACAGGTTTAACTAACTCTGAGGGCAATATGGTCATTTTGGTCTTGGTTGACCGTTTCTTCAATGTTGGGTGGTTGATAATCCGTCGTCATGGAGTTGTTTTTTGGCATGGGCTGAATATTCCCATTATTCTTTGGACAGCTCCTACACAGGCTTCTCACCATTTCAGGCTCAGTTAGGCTATCATCACCCCCTTTTTCCAGAGACTGAAAAGGATTCTGAAGACCCTTCTGTCAATTATTATATAGCGCTTATATGTCGCTCTGTTTGGGCCAGGGTACGGTCCTCTTTGTTGCGATCTAGACAGAGACAGAAGACCGCTGCCGATAGAAGGCGCCAGGTGGCCCCATCTTATCGGGTTGGCCAAAGAGTTTGGCTTTCTACTCAGGACCTTCCCTTAAAGGTTGAGTCACGAAAGTTGGCTCCCCACTTCATTGGCCCTTTTAAAATTGTGCGGAGGATCAACCCTGTTACGGTCTGGTTGAAACTCCCCAAGCCCTTGCGTATCCACCCCTTGTTTGATGTCTCTTGGCTAAAACCAGTTAGTACTAGAGTCCTGGCTCCGGTTGACAAGCCTCTGCCGCCGCCACGGATAATTGAGGGAGGCCCGGTTTACACTGTGCGTCGCATTTTATCTCAGAGGCATGTGGGTCGCAGAGCCCAATTTTTAGTGGACTGGGAGGGATATGGGCCTGAGGAGTGGTGCTGGGTCCGTTCTCGGGATATCCTTGATCCCAGCCTCATCTCTAAGTTCCGTGCATGGGGTTCTCGGGGAACTTCTGGTGCCGTCTCTTAGAGGGGGGGGTCCTGTCATGGTGTAGGCGTGCTTTTGTTTGTAGGATCTTTCTTTGTGCTATCGTCCGGGACGATATCGGAGTTCTTGTCCATCGAATTTTCTAGACTCTATTTTCATGGCCCCAATTTGTGATTACATTTACGATAGCAAAGGATGACAGACACCAGGCCCGGACTGGCCAACGGGAGATTCGGGAGTTTTCCCGATGCGCCGGTGTGTGCTTGGCCTGCTGGCCTGCCGGCTGCCGCCTGCATGTTGGTTTTTTTTTTTCCTTCTACAGACTGCCGTTCGGCCGGCGTCGCAACTCGCAGCTGCCTGACTTTTTTTCAGGCCAATCAGAAGCCACTCAGGCCAGTAGCATGTGAGGAGGACAACAAGACGATTGGTTTGTTTTGATTAACACCCACCCCAACAGTCCGCGTCAACCACACGACAGCGTGTGTGTGGAGGAGGAGGTGTGTCTACACTTAAATTGTTGTGATATATGGAGAACAAAAAACCCTCTGCAAACACAGTTCACATGGAATTACAAAGATATGTCTAGAAAATCGAGGATTGATTTTTGGATTGTGTCAAATGAGCTAATTGACAAGGTGTCAGACACTGAAATTAATCCATCAATTCTGTCAGACCATAAGGTAATCTCTCTATCTTTGCAAATTGGTGATTCTAAAAATGCACAAAAGTTCAACATGTGGAAATTTAATAATAGTCTCTTGAAAGATTCTGTGTTTATGGAAACAGTAAAAGGTATTATCATTGATAATTGGAATAAGGCTCAGGAAGAACAAATTTTTGGAAAACATTGGGAATATACTAAATTTCAAATTCGAAACATTGCAATTATGAGAGGAAAAGAAATAGCCAGCGTAAAGAGAAGTCAACAGGAAAAAGTTCTTAAGGAGATAATAGCCATTTTTGAAAAAGATTCAATGTGTCAAATGGATGTTGAAAAATTGTCTGATCTACAGCTGCAGTTAGACCATATATATGAGAATTTGGCGCGAGGTGCCTTTGTTCGTTCCAGACGTAAATGGCTGGAACAAGGTGAAAAGAACACTAAATACTTTCATAGCTTAGAAAAGAGAAATGCTATCATTAACAGCATACACAAATTAAAAATCAATCACTCAATTTCTGAAAATGCCCAAGAGATATCTTATTTTGTTGAGGGATTCTATAGTAATTTATATACAGAGTCAGACACAAATTGTAATGCACTCCCTTTTTTATCGTCCTTGGGAAACATCAGGCAAATAAACCAGGGACAAAAAAGTCTATGTGACCAAATTATATCATTGGATGAAGTTAAGAAAAGTATTACTCGACTTAAAAACAATAAATCCCCGGGTAATGATGGGCTTACAGGTGAATTATATAAAGAGTTACAAGATCACATTGCTGAATTCCTGTTGCAAGTGTTTAAAGAAGCTATAGAGATTGGAAAACTCCCTACATCTATGTGCCAAGGCTTGATTACCTTGATTCCTAAGCCCAATAAAGATTGCTTATTGATTGAAAACTGGAGGCCCATCACTCTAATTAACAACGATGCAAAAATATTTGCACACATTTTTGCCCAACGTCTTAAACTTTGTCTTCCATCAATTATAGATGACTGCCAGTCTGGGTTCATGAAAGGTAGACATATCAGCAATAATATTAGATTAATTTTAGATTTAATTGATTATCGAGAATATTTGACCGACAGCAGTTTCATTTTATTTATTGATGTATATAAAGCCTTTGATACAGTACGGCATAATACCTTATTTGATATCTTAGAGTTGATGGGGTTTGGTCCTCTCTTTATAAAGGCAATTAAAACTTTATATAATGACTGTAATAGTTCAGTTAAACTCCCAGGTGGTACCACTCATAGATTTAATATTTCTAGAGGCATAAAGCAAGGTGACCCTGCTGCTCCATTTTTATTTATTTTAGTTATGGAAATTTTGACCCTCCATTTATTTAACAATCCTTTTCATGGTATTAATATCTCTGGTAAGGAAATAAAATGTTGCCAATTGGCTGATGACACAGCAATTTTTCTCAAGGATGAAATGCAGATTCAAATGGTCATTAACTGTATCAAGGAATTTTCAAATATATCTGGTTTGCACTTAAATATAAATAAATGTGTTCTCTTCCCGTTAAAAGATAATTATCTTGTCACTGAGCTCGAAGGCATTCCTGTTTCAGAGAAGGTCACTTATCTTGGTATTGACATCTCCAAAGATCAGACAGAAAGAGTTAACTGCAATTTTCAACCTCTTATCCCTAAAATTAAAAAAAGGTTTAGTTCATGGTTGATGAGAGACCTTTCTATCAAAGGACGCATACTACTGTCTAAAACAGAAGGCTTGTCTCGTTTAGTTTATCCTGCTAGAGTTCTCGAAACCCCAAAATCCTTTATAAGAGAAATAGACTCATCCTTATTTAATTTCATTTGGAAAAACAAACCACATTATCTTAATAGACAAGTACTTAGTAACCCTTATGATTGTGGTGGACTAAATGCACTAGATTTTCGCTCCTCTAATATAATGTTCAAAATCAATTGGATAAAAGACTATATAAAAAACAAGAACAAGATATGGTATCTTATTCCAAACTTAATCTTCCAAAAAGTTGGTGGTTTAGAATTTCTTCTTCATTGTAATTTTCATGTCAATAAGCTCCCCATAAAACTGTCTAACTTTCATAAGCAAGTCCTCCTCTGTTGGCTTTTGACCTACACTCACAACTTCTCACCTCACAAACAGATGATTTGGAACAACAACCTCATCACTTTCAAAAAGAAATCTATTTTTTTTGAAAACTGGGTTTGTAATAACATCTTGTTTATTTCTCAGTTAACTAATAATCAAGGTTTTTTCCTTACATATACTGAATTCCTAAATAAGTTTGCCATCCCAATACAACCGAGAGAATACAGTATTGTATTTGATGCTATTCCGAATGGTTTCTTAAGAATACTACCTCAAGCTCCCTGTGAGCAGTCTACACACATGTCTAGTAGTATATTTCTTAATGGAGTAAACATTAGAGATAGAAAATGTTACAATAAATGGTTAAGACAGATAATACAGATACCTGTTACTCCAAGGTGTAAAAGCTATTGGAATGGCTTTTTTGTTGATATTGATTGGGATAAGGTTTGGCTTGGCTCTCGTGAATATGTACTAAATAACAAAGTCAAAGAAATTTCTTTTAAAATATTACATTTGATTTACCCCACAAACACACTTTTACAAAGATATAAAACTGATCTATCAGATATATGTTCTTTTTGTGGTACTGCATCTGAATCCATTTTTCATCTATTTTATGAATGTTTTTTCACAAGGTTTTTTTGGTATGAGATTGAGCATATGTGTTGTGAGGTATGGTCTACTCCTGTTTCCTTTAGTATGAAGGATATTTTGATTTTCTTTAAAAGAGATGACTTGTGTGAACCATATATCTTTATTTTGAATCTTTTTATTGTTTTAGGAAAATACCACATTCACACTTGTAAATGGGGGAGGAGGAAACCCTCATTTGTTGCCTTTAAAAATGAAGTAAAATGTATATGAACTCTCTTGAAGGACTAAAAAGCCGCAAAGCTAAAAGGACAATTTCTCTGCTGACAATGTATTTTCTTTCCTCTTTCAGTTGACTGGTCTGTTGTCTGATTCTCTGCCCCTTTTGTAATGCATTGAATAATATTTGAATTTCTAATAAAAAAAAAAAAAAAGAAAAAAAAAGGAGGAGGTGTGTCACGTGTGTCTGTGTGGTACCTGCGGCTAAGAGGAGAGGAGCACGACTTGAGAATGGACCCCCCTAAAAAAAGGAAGGGCGGCACGTAGAGGGAGAGAGGTTAAAAGAGGAAGGCACTCAAGGATGATGCGGCCAAATGCCAAACATTAGCTAGTTTATTTAGGTCCTCCCCCCCAGCCATGATCGCACCATCGAAAAAAAAAAAAAAAATCCGTCAGCGTCTGACTGCCCGTAAGTTCTCTTAAAAAAACAAAATTCTGGTTCTCTTCAGAGGCCATGTACACGTTTACCAGTGACGTGCAGCTAGAGGTTAATTTGGTGAGGCAAAAACCTCCCCTTGGCTTGATTAACAATCGGACGATTAACTATTTTAGTAAGACTATTCGGCAGAAAGACGGGCAGGTTATGTCTCCGTGGTGTTATTACTCAGTAGGCAACATCGAACTTGAAATGCTCACGAAACTGCAGATTTGCGAGTATTTGCTTACAGGAAGCCAGAGACGTGCGGTGAGGTGAGGCAGTGACCCAAACTTTTATCACAGGATTTTGTGAACCTGTTCCCACGTACTATTCCTGATTGACAATGAAAACAATTAAGACCAAGCCTGTAGAAAGCCTGATACTGATAGAGGACATAATGACTTCATTCACGTATACGCTGCAATTCGAGACTGCAAGGATGGAAATCTGAATAATAACTTGGGAAAAATTCTCTCGGTAATTCTGTATATCGTTCAAACATTTTGTTAATCGTATTAACGAAGAAGACTGAACATAAACGCCCGCTTTTTGTTTGGGTGTAAAAGCGCGTGTTTCAAGGAGAATATAGGCTATTGATTAAGCATTGAACTCTGCACAAGTCGAACCGTGTTAATATTTGTTGATGACATTGCTTCAGCTTCCTAGAAGCAAGTACGCGCAAATCTGCTGTTGAGCATTTCAGGTTCGATGTACTGAGTAATAACTCCGCGGAAACTTAAACTGTCCCGTCATTCTGCCGAATCTTACTAAACTAGTGAATCGTCTGATTGCTAATCAAGCAAATGGGTGGTTTCTGCCTCACCAAACTAACCTCCACCGCACGTGACTGACGTTTACATAATGTAAATATGTTTGCCGTCTGTTGCTGACTTGCTGTTATGTTATTCGGATTTAGGTTATGGTTCATTAGTATTTCCTTAGAACCTATTCAAAATATTAGTCAATGCTATGCTCCCATTCTGTATTATACAGTCAGCCTTGTGTCTCTCAGTGCGTGCAGCATGCACGTGTTCTGTGTGTTCAAAGGCCCTCCTCAAAGTAAATTGATTCATCATTTGATTTGGACTTAGGCTATTTGTCTTTGTTGGTTAGGTAATATTGTAGGCTACACATAAAAAGTACTTGCCAATGAGGCACAGATTTTCAAATATGTGCTTTTCAGAAATGCAACATTATCTGGACTTTTATGAATTGACAAAGGATTTTTTTTTTCTTTTTGACTTGTCAGTTGGCTTAGATGGTTGTGTTCATGTTCTTGCAGCTGTTAATGTTTGGTTTTGATTGATGTGAAAGCTGATGTTTCCAATATGTTGTGTGTCTGTCTACAAGTGTCTGTTTGCAACAAGCTACAGGTTTGTTTACATAATATTAGTTACATTATCACACAAAGCAGTTGATATTCTACATGATATGACGTTTTATGTACTGTATAGCTTTAACCTTGGCATTACTCGTTAAAACCTTCATTCTCATCCATCAAGTGTGCTTGTGGATATTGCTTAGGATTGTTGTGGTACTGTATTGCCACGTATATATTCCAACCTTATGTGACAGTAGAGGGGTCCTGTCACTGGAAGTGTCTCCTAATAAGTACATGCCCTGGCTACCTTGCCAATGAGCCTGGCTCTTTGGCGACGTGGTCAGCGCGCATGACTCTTACCCGGGAGTCTGGAGGTTCAAGTCCCAGCCCGGGCCCTCCTTCGGCCTGCTACATTCTGGCATAATCGGCAGGATCTGGGGCATCCTAATGGATGGCAGCATGCGTCAAGCATGGAGTGTGAGGACACACTCACGAAAGAGGGGGAGAGATGTGACAGTAGAGGGGTCCTGTCACTGGAAGTGTCTCCTAATAAGTACATGCCCTGGCTACCTTGCCAATGAGCCTGGCTCTTTGGCGACGTGGTCAGCGCGCATGACTCTTACCCGGGAGTCTGGAGGTTCAAGTCCCAGCCCGGGCCCTCCTTCGGCCTGCTACACTTAGATTGCAGGTCCCATATGTGTACTTCTGTTTGGAATGCCAAAAACATACTATTGTGTGTATGTGTATGCGCCTATGTATATAAGTGTAGGTGTGAACGTGCGTGTGGGCAGGGTGGCCTGCTGAATGACTGACTCCTGGCCTGAAAAAGTCTCCCAGTCCGGCCCTGACAGACTCAATTTTAAAACTTAAACACATTTAATTAAACAAAGACCTTTAACTAATCTACGATCTACTCTACTGATCAAAATTGTTAAACACAAGAATAAAAATATTTACAGTCCCTTAAGAATAAAAATATTTACAGTCCCTTCCGGGGGTTGCTTGGTGATGTTCTGGGTGAGGAAAATGCTCCAACATAGGCAAAAATCCACTAAAAACTTCATAGGTCTTGAAAAGAGTGACAGGTCTATTCAAATGTATCCTTCTGCTTGCTATTTCTCCTACTACTTAACTGTCTCAATTTTCCTCTTTATATACTCTTTTGCAGACCCCTCCCAGCTTTCAGACTTTTCCTCTTTTTTCCTCTGGGACTTGTCTCAGACATGCCCAAAACATGCCCAAACCTAGCTCCAGTCTGGGCTCAACAAAAAAAAAAGTAAATACTGCCATCTAGTGGCCTCTATTCACATTACACCAAAAGGGAAAAATTTTGACTCATAAAGGCAAAATTTTTCTTTTCAATACAAAATAGTTAAGTGGACACTTGTCTACATATATACATATAATACAATATTCGAATGAACACATGATATATATATACATGCTCAACCACGGGATAAGCAATCAGCAATTACATTGTCAGTACCCTTTACACGCTTAATTTCCAAGTCAAACTCCTGTAAAATCAAACTCCAATTCAACAATCTCCGATTCTTCATCTAGTGGCCTCTATTCACATTACACTATATATATATATATATATATATATATATACAAACCCAAAACCAGTGAAGTTGGCACGTTATGTAAATCGTAGATAAAAACAAAATACAATGATTTGCAAATCCTTTTCAACTTATATTCAATTGAATACACTTGAAAGACGAGATGTTTAATGTTCAAACTGAGAAACTTTTTTTTTTTTTGCAAATAATCATTAACTTCTAATTTAAAGGCAGCAACACATTGCAAAAAGGTTGGCACAGGGGCCTTTTTAGCACTGTGTTACATCGCCTTTCCTTTTAACGACACTTAGTAAACGTTTGGGAACTGAGGAGACCAATTTTTGAAGCTTTTCAGGTGGAACTCTTTCCCATTCTTGCTTGATGTACAGCTTAACTTGTTCAACAGTCCGGGGTCTCCGTTGTCGTATTTTACGCTTCAAAATGCGCCACACATTTTCAATGGGAGACAAGTCTGGACTACAGGCAGGCCAGTTTAGTACCCGCACTCTTTTACTACGGAGCAGAATGTTGCTTGGCATTGTCTTGCTGAAATAAGCAGGGGCGTCCATGAAAAAGACGTTGCATGGATGGCAACATATGTTGCTCCAAAATCTGTATGTACCTTTCAGCATTAATGGTGCCTTCACATATGTGTAAGTTGCCCATGCCTTGGGCACTAATACACCCCCATACCATCACCGATGCTGGCTTTTGAACTTATAACAGTCCGGATGGTTCTTTTCCTCTTTGTTCCGGAGGACACGATGTCCACAGTCTCCAAAAACAATTTGAAATGTGGAATCGTCAGACCACAGAACACTTTTCCACTTTGCATCAGTCCATCTTAGATGAGCTTGGGCCCAGCGAAGCCGGTGGCGTTTCTGGGTGCTGTTGATAAATGGCTTTCGCTTTGCAATGTAGAGTTTTAACTTGCACTTGCAGATGTAGCGACGAACTGTAGTTACTGACAATGGTTTTCTGAAGTGTTCCTGAGCCTATGTGGTGATGTTCTTTACACACTGATGTCAGTTTTTGATGCAGTACCGCCTGAGGGATCGAAGGTCACGGGCATTCAGTGTTGGTTTTCGGCCTTGTGGCTTACGTGCAGTGATTTCTCAAGATTCTCTGAACCTTTTGACGATATTACGGACCATAGATGATGAAATCCCTAAATTTCTTGCAATAGCTCGTTGAGGAATGTTGTTTTTAAACTGTTCGACCATCAGCTCACGCATTTGTTCACTAAGTGGTGACCCTCGCCCCATCCTTGTTTGTGAATGACTGAGCATTCCAGGGAAGCTGCTTTTATACCCAATCATGGCACCGACCTGTTCTCAATTAGCCCGTTCACCTGTGGGATGTTCCAAATAAGTGTTTGATGAGCATTCCTTAACTCTCTCAGTCTTTTTTGCCACTTGTGCCAGCTTTTTTGAAACATGTTGCAGGCATCAAATTCCAATTGAGCTAATATTTGCAAAAAATTACAAAGTTTACCTGTTCGAACATTAAGTAACTTGTCTTTGCAGTGCATTCAATTGAATATAGGTTGAAAAGGATTTGCAAATCATTGTATTCTCTGTTTATTTACGATTTCACAACGTGCCAACTTCACTGGTTTTGGGGTTTGTATATATATATATATATATATATATATATATATATATATATATATATAGTGTGTATTTGTATGTGTATATATATATATATATATATATATATATATATATATATATAGATGACCGGGGGTTCGCCACGCCTATTGCTAGAGTGTCTGTTTGTTTCTAGCACTTCAGCTGGTGAAAATCTCTATTTAAATCTTCCTAGTGATTTGTTATTTTGCTTTTATTGTGAGGAATTGCCTCTTTTAGAAATTTTCTCTCTGGTTGTTTATTTTCTCTCGCATTGCTTCTGTGCGGTTTGAAAGAAACGGCCTGGACAGTGTTCCGAAGGTGAAAGTCACTAGGCAAAGGTCTACGGTCATTCGGATACGAAACCTCAACGAGGCACGGCTACTCATCAAGTTCAGTCCCCATATGCAAAATGAAGTTCTTAACCCAAGTGGTTTGAGAGAAACGGCCCAGACAAAGTTTCGAAGGTGAAGGTCACAGACCAAAGGTCAAAGGCCATTCGGATACGAAACCTTGACATGGCACAGCTTCCCACCAATGCGAGTCCACAAACACAAAACCCAAGCAGTTACATAGAAATGGCCTTGACAATGGCTGGATGCCCGTCCGCCCATCTGCGAAGGGGACAATACCTCTCTGCCCTTTAGTCGGGGCTGAGGGGTAAAAATGTGATGAACAGTTCATGAACAGTTCACAAACAGTTCTTGATTTACGTTTATGAATTATTCAGGAACTGTTCCTGAACACTAAATGACCGTTCACAAACTTTGCATGAAAAAGTCATGAACTGTTCATGAACTTATTCCAGAAAAAAATCACATGTAACATTACACCTGTAAGTCTCGCAAATGTTTTCGAGGTGGCTAAAAGCTAATTACCTGTTCATCACACCAGAGTCATCCATTTATACTGTGGATTTAACTATTACTGCATTTTAGATTACCTCAGCTAGAAATCCGTGCTCAGCAGGGCCTGAATTAGCAACTTGTTGACCACTCCACTAGGCTACCTTGACATACTAGTGGACTCTCAGCAGTGGTTTTAATTAATAGCTCAAAAATGACATGTTAAATTCAGGGTAAAGCATACTTGTCGACTTCTATGACATTCCCGCAAGTTATTCAGATTTTTTTATCACAGCCTACGGACGAACAAATCCGTTGGCCATAATGGATGACCACTTTTCGGATTTACAGCTGAACATGCAACTTACGACGTACGATGCACTGTGTAAAACAAGGTGCAGCCAACGCAATGGCCAAACATAAAAACACTGCACAAATTATCAAGAAGAGGTTGATTTCTGAGGGTGCGCAACATTGGCTGTTACTGTCACTTCTCCCACATGATTGATGAGTGGAATGATAAGAATATAAGAGATTGGTCAGGACTTGCACATCTCAGATCTTTGGCATGCCCCTGTGTGACCTCAGCTCGAACGCAGCAATTTTCACTGTCCTGCATGAGGCTATGAGGTCTGTAATTTATATATATGGATCAAAGACTTTCCTAAGCTTTTAAAAACACTTTGATCACATTTTCATACTCCATTGATCATTTCATGAAGTAAACAATTACTTTTATAAATACCTTTTTTTTTTTTTACACAGATTTTAAGAGGATTTCACTGTTCATTACTGAAGGTCTGGGGTGTCAAACTGACCTGTAAACGGGCCAAGAGGCTGCAGGTCTTCAATCCTACCAAGCAGAAGCTCACCTGAAAGCATTGATTTAATCAACTGATCTAGGCCTGCACAACTGATTAGTTGTATCAGGTGCGCTTCTGCGCTCCTGCAGCCTCTTGGCCCGTTTACGGGTGAATTTGACACCCCTGCTGAAAGTAATACAGGAGGTAACCCAAAGGGGTTGACATGTACGGAAAAGGCCTGTTGTTCACCGCAGTGTGGCATGCATTTAAGCAGAACTACTATGTGTAATCAACGTGTTTTACACGTATGGTTTGGAATGTGTCTCATTTCACGTTTTTACTCATTAATCACTCGTATAAAAAAACACCAGTCTCTCACATGACTTACTCATGGAAGAAATATGCAGTGCTTGCTGGGGAACAGTTCATGAACATCTACATTCATGAAAATAACTTTTCGAAAACATTTTTTCAAGTTCATGAACAATTGAAGAACATTTGAGGATTTTTTTTGGTAATTGATGAACTGTGTAATGTGAATATAGGCCACTAGATGGCAGTATTTACCTTTTTTTGTTAAGCTCAGACTGGAGTCATGTTTAGACATGTCCTGGACATGTCTGGGGCAAGTCTCAGAAAATAAAAAAAAAGAGGTCTAAATGTGGGTGGGGTCTGCAAAAGAGTATATAAGGAAAAGAATTGAGACAGTAAAGTAGTAGGAGAAATTGCAAGAAGATGACCAGACCTGCCATTCTGTTCAAGACCTGTGACGTTTCTTTTGTGGATTTCTTTGCCTGTGTTTGAGCATTTTCTTCATCCAGGACATCACCAAGCCACCCCACTAAAAAGGGACTGTAATTATTTCTGTTTTTTTTTATTTATCAATCTTGGTCTTTAGTTGTAGGTTGTTATTAGTCTTTGTCTTTGTTAAAAATTAAATGTGTATTAGTTGTTAAAACTGTGTTTGTCATCCCTTGCTGTTGCTGTTGTGTTATAAATGTAATAACAAATTGGGGCCATAACAAATTGGGGGCTCAAGGTCCGGGATAGACCATTGTGTGAGTAATTTATTGAAAATCTAACATTCCAAATTGTGAAATTGTTTTTGTGAATTTTCCTAGATATATATTGACAACAGCAATGGATGATTTCTTGGCATCACCAACCGTAGGGGTTTTGAAGTCTTTTAAAAAGACAGAACTGCTAGAAATTTGCAGACAGTTGGAGCTGACAGAGGTAAAACCAGCCATGCGAAAAGCAAGACTGGCTAGAGAGATAGTTGAATATTACATTGATGAAAATGTGTTTGCACCAGGAGATCTGGAACAGTTTCCAGTGGAAAATCCAAATATAGAAATGGAACTTAAATTAAAAATGCTAGAGATTGAAAGGGAGGAAAGAGAAAAAGAAAGGGAGGAAAAAGAGAAAGAAAGGGAAGAAAGAGAAAAAGAAAGGGAGGAAAAAGAGAAACAAAGAGAATTTGAGAGGGAAGAAAAAGAAAAACAAAGGCAGTTTGAGTTAGAAAAATTAGCAAGAGAAGAAAAACAAAGAGAATTTGAGAGAGAGAAAGAGGAAAGAGCAGAAAGAGAGAGACAGAGACAGAGAGATTTTGAATTAGAGAAATTCGATAGAGAAGAAAGACTCCAAATGGAGCAACTAAAAATTAAAATTCAAACTAAAAATAAATTTCGTGCTAGCCAGGAGGTAAAACTGGTGCCTCCATTTTCAGAAAAGGATGTTGACAACTATTTCCAGTGTTTTGAAAAGGTAGCAAAGAGTTGCCAGTGGCCAAAGGAACACTGGCCTCTGATGTTGCAAACTGTCCTCAAGGGTAAAGCTCAACAAGCCTATTCGGCTTTGTCTGCAGATGATTCCTCTGATTATGAGGTTGTCAAAAAGGTTATTTTGAGAGCTTATGAGTTGGTTCCAGAGGCTTACCGACAGAAATTCAGAGGTCTGAAGAAATTTGAAAATCAGACTTATGTGGAATTTGCTAATGAGAAGAAAGTTTGCTTTGAACGCTGGTGTACTTCTATGGAGGTCAAGGATGATTTCAACTCACTAAAAGAGATGGTGTTAGTTGAAGAATTCAAGAACTGTGTTAAAGATGATGTTAAGACCTACCTTAATGAGAAGCAAGCACTGAATTTGCAATCAGCTGCCAAATTTGCAGATGAATATGTTCTCACACATAAGTCCAAATTTCAGTCTAGCAGTAATAATAAATGGTCCCAATTTCAGAAAAAGGGTTACGGTGATACCCAAGATTCCTCACCCAAAGACAAAGACAAATCTGGTGATGGTGCTCAGAAATCCAGTAACAGGTCTGATCAAAGTGTGAAAGCTGACAGTGACAAAAGTGGTCTAGTTTGCAGTTATTGCAAGAAATCTGGTCATGTTACAACTAACTGTTGGTTCCTTAAAGCTAAGAAAGAAAAAGAAAAGGATACCAAACCAAATGCCTTTGTGAAAACAAGGTTAGTAACCCCTGTAGTAGATAACCAATCTGCTAAATTGCCTGCTTCTTGTGGGGCTAAAAAGCCTGATACAGCTGACTTCGTGAGGGAGGAATTTCTTCCATTTGTGTCAGAGGGATTTGTGGCTCTGAATGAGCATACTACTCCTGTCCCCATATATATCCTAAGGGATACCGGAGCTTCTCAGTCACTTTTGTTGATGGACTCCTTGGAGTTATGTGATGAGACCGCTTCAGGGGATTTCATACTTGTACAAGGTATTGAAGGGAGGACTGTATCTGTACCCCTGCGCTCTATATTCTTGAAGTCAGATTTAGTTACAGGACAGGTAAAGGTGGGACTTATGTCAAGTCTACCTATAAAGGGTGTTTCTCTGTTGCTAGGCAATGACCTGGCTGGGGGCAAAGTAGTTCCCCCTGTACATCTTACTTCACAGCCGAGCACTGAAGATGGGGATGAGGACCCATCTCTGTATCCTTCTTGCGCAGTGACTCGTGCTATGGCCAAGAAGGCTAAAGAAGATGATGTTGTGGTGCCGTCCAGTACATTGAATAGTCAGGACTCAGGTGGTTCGCCTCATGACTCTGATTGGCCTACTATGGTTTCTCCGTTTGAGGACTTATCAGATACTTTTATCAGTTCTCTATTCAGCCAGCCGGATGGGTCTGGTGATTCTGATGTGTCTGGAGACTTGTCTCTGTCCAGAAAGCGGTTGATTGAGGAGCAAACTAATGATCCTGAAATTGGTGTACTAAAGAGGAGAGCCCTTCCTGAAAAAGAAATAGATGCAGTTCCAGTTGGGTATTATCTCAAGGATGGTGTGTTGATGCGGAAGTGGCGCCCTCCTGATATCCCTGCCAATGCAGATTGGGCAGTGGTCAGGCAAATTGTTGTTCCGAAGGTCTACAGGAATGAGATCTTAACAATGGCTCATAGTTTACCTTTAGGAGGTCATCTTGGTGTTAACAAGGCTGTTGATAAGATCATGAAACACTTCTTTTGGCCTGGGCTTCGGAAAGACGTTTCCAACTTTTGCAAAACCTGTCACACTTGTCAGGTAGTTGGAAAACACCAGTTAGACCCACCTGTAGCTCCATTGCAGCCTATCCCAGCATTTGGGGAGCCATTCTCTAGGGTCATTGTTGATTGCGTTGGTCCATTACCCAAGACTAGATCTGGAAATCAGTACTTGTTGACAATCATGTGTGCATCTACCAGATTCCCCGAAGCCATACCTCTACGTAACATCAAGGGAACTGCAATCTCGAAGGCTTTGATAAAGTTCTTCACGTTGTTTGGTCTTCCCAGGGAAATTCAGTCAGACCAAGGTAGCAATTTCACTTCAGGATTGTTTCAGCAGGTTGTGTATGAACTAGGTGCAAAACAGATTCTTTCTAGTGCCTATCATCCAGAAAGTCAGGGTGCCTTAGAGCGGTTTCATTCCACTCTCAAGACAATGATGAGGACTTATTGTTATGACCATGAGAAAGACTGGGATGAAGGGGTTCATTTGCTGTTGTTTGCAGCTAGAGAAGCAGTGCAGGAGTCTACTGGATTCAGTCCATTTGAGCTAGTGTTTGGTCATGAAGTGAGAGGACCTTTGCTATTATTGAGTGAACAATGGCAAGAGGAAGAGCCGCAAATCAGTCTGTTAGACTATGTTAGCAAGTTCAAGGAAAGATTGCGTGCAGCTTGTGACCTTGCCAAAGAGAACTTGAAATCAAGTCAGGGAAAAATGAAAACTTGGTATGATCATAAGGCTAGAAGCCGTGAGTTTAAACCAGGAGACAAGGTCCTTGTGTTGTTTCCCTTGCAGTCCAATCCATTGCAGGCTAGATTTCATGGTCCTTATGAAATTCTGACAAAACTCAATGATCTCAATTACATTGTGAAGACTCCAGATAGGAGAAAACCAAAACAATTGTGTCATATTAACATGCTAAAGCCTTATCATGACAGAAATGCTAGGGTTGCAGCTGTCACTTCAGATTCTCCAATGGTCGAAACGTGTGAAGATGAGGGGGAGTTTCAAGATGATGAACCAAGAATTAAAGCTGAAGTTCTTTCATGTAAATTGTCAAACACTGAAGTGTTGCAAAATCTTGATGTAAAACTCCAGCACTTAGAACCCTCACAGAGAGATCAGTTTGAAAGGTTGATCAAGAAATATGAGGATTTGTTTCCTGATGTTCCAAAGAGAGTTACTATAGCCTCTCATGATGTAGATGTTGGTGATGCCAAACCAATAAAACAGCATCCATACCGGATGAATCCTGAAAAGAGAAAGATTGCTGAGAAAGAGGTTGAGTACATGTTAAAACATGATATTATCAGACCCTCCAACTCCGATTGGAGTTCACCCTGTGTGCTAGTTCCAAAACCTGATGGAAGTACTAGATTCTGTACAGATTATCGCAAAGTCAATGCTGTAACTAGAACGGATGTGTTTCCAATACCTAGGATTGATGATTGTATTGATAGTGTAGGGCAAGCAAAGTTTCTGACCAAGATTGATTTATTGAAGGGTTATTGGTGTGTGCCTTTAACTGAGAGGGCCAAGAGCATCTCTGCTTTTGCCACACCATCTGGATTGTACCAGTATGAAGTCCTACCCTTTGGCATGAAAAATGCCCCAGCCACGTTCCAAAGGATGATACAGTCTACAATCGCCGGATTGCCACACACGGGTGCGTACATCGATGACCTGATCACATGGAGTGACTCCTGGGAAGAACATCTAAAAGATGTAGAGACGTTGTTCCAGCGCCTGACCCAGGCTAACCTGACTGTTAACCTGAGCAAGAGTGACTTTGGTTGTGCTACTGTCACCTATCTTGGCTACATCATAGGCCAGGGTAAGGTGGCACCCATAAATGCCAAAGTCCCAGCCATCATGGACTTTCCAGTTCCTGACAACAAAAAAGCTTTGCGCCGCTTCCTTGGAATGATCGGGTACTACCGCAAGTTCTGGAAGAACTTTGCTGAGATTGCTCTCAGTCTAACTAACCAACTGAAGAAAGGCGTAAAGTTCACCTGGGATGATGCATGCCACAGAGCCTTTGATCGCCTGAAGTCTCTGCTGTGTCACTTCCCCGTGCTCAAATCTCCTGACTTCAACAAACCGTTCTCCATCGCGGTCGATGCTAGCGACCAAGCTTGTGGATCTGTGCTCCTACAGAGAAGTGACTCTGATGACATTGAGCATCCCGTGGCATACTTCTCCAGGAAGTTCAATCGCCACCAAAGGAACTATTCCACAATAGAGAAGGAACTGTTGGCTCTGGTCCTTTCTTTACAACACTTTGAGGTTTATGTTTGTACAGGACAAAAGCCAATGATTGTGTACACTGACCACAATCCGTTAATGTTTTTGAGTAAGATGAAAAACAAGAATCGGAGATTGTTGAATTGGAGTTTGATTTTACAGGAGTTTGACTTGGAAATTAAGCATGTGAAGGGTACAGACAATGTAATTGCTGATTGCTTATCCCGTGTTTGAATGTGTATATATATATCATGTGTTTGAATATTGTATGATATATATATGTAGACAAGTGTTCACTTAACCATTTTGTATTGAAAAGAAAAATTTTGCCTTTATGAGTCAAAATTTTTCCCTTTTGGAATGGAGGTGTAATGTGAATATAGGCCACTAGATGGCAGTATTTACCTTTTTTTGTTAAGCTCAGACTGGAGTCATGTTTAGACATGTCCTGGACATGTCTGGGGCAAGTCTCAGAAAATTAAAAAAAAGAGGTCTAAATGTGGGTGGGGTCTGCAAAAGAGTATATAAGGAAAAGAATTGAGACAGTAAAGTAGTAGGAGAAATTGCAAGAAGATGACCAGACCTGCCATTCTGTTCAAGACCTGTGACGTTTCTTTTGTGGATTTCTTTGCCTGTGTTTGAGCATTTTCTTCATCCAGGACATCACCAAGCCACCCCACTAAAAAGGGACTGTAATTATTTCTGTTTTTTTTTATTTATCAATCTTGGTCTTTAGTTGTAGGTTGTTATTAGTCTTTGTCTTTGTTAAAAATTAAATGTGTATTAGTTGTTAAAACTGTGTTTGTCATCCCTTGCTGTTGCTGTTGTGTTATAAATGTAATAACAAATTGGGGCCATAACAACTGTCTATGAACTACAAATAGTTTGTGAGCTATGGAGGTGGCATCAGGCCGGTGCTTAACCCCAGTTTCTCAAGGTCAAGGTCACATTTATTTCTACAGCACATTTAAAACAACCAAGCTTTACCAAAGTGCTTTATACAAAGCAGTGAAATACTACTGCACAAAAAAGAAACAGCAGAAATGCCATTCACTAAATAACAGATAAAATACAAAATAGAAATTCAGACCATTAAATACTACATAAAATACACATATACACAGACAAAAACATACAGCGCCCTCCATAATTATTGGCACCCCTGGTTATGATGTGGTCTTTAGCTTCTAATAAATTCAGTTTTTTTCTAAATAATATACTTTTGTAGGAGCACAATGAAAAAAAGGAAAATCCAACCTTTAATTCAAGTCCATTTATTCAGTGGGGAAAAAAAATCCCACATTAAGAAATAATTCTTTTACATCAAATCATGTGTGCCACAATTATTAGCACCCCTGATGTTAATACTTTGTATAACCCCCTTTTGCCAACAAAACAGCAACTAATCTTCTCCTATAATGTTTCACAAGATAGGAGAATACAGAAAGAGGCATCTTCAACCATTCCTCTTTGCACAATCTCTCGAAATCATCCAGCGACCTGGGTCCTCTCCTCTGCACTCTCCTCTTCAGCTCACTCCACAGGTTTTCAATGGGGTTGAGGTCCAGGGACTGAGATGGCCATGGGAGGAGCTTGATTCTGTGTCTGGTGAACCATTTCTGTGTAGATTTGGCCACATGTTTAGGGTCATTATCTTGCTGAAAGACCCAGTGACGACCCATCTTCAGCTTTCAGGCAGAGGCCACCAGATTTTGATTTAAAATGTCCTGGTATTGCAAAGCGTTCATGATGCCATGCACCCTAACAAGGTTCCCAGGGCCTCTGGAAGAGAAACAGGCCCACAGCATCACCGATCCTCCCCCATACTTCGCAGTGGGCATGAGGTGCTTTTCTGCATACTCATCTTTTGTGTTCCGGCAGACCCACTTCGTGTTTGCTGCCAAAAAGCTCTATCTTGGTCTCATCTGACCAAAGCACACGGTACCGGTTGAAGTCTCAGTACCACTTAGCGAACTCCAGACGTTTGCGTTTATGATTGTGAGTGAGAAAAGGTTTTTTTCCATGCATGCCTCCCAAACATTGGCATGTAGATGGTGCCTGATGGTTGTTTCGGAGACTTTGTGACCCCAAGATGCTACCATTTTTTGCAATTCTTGAACAGTGAGCTTTGGAGAAGTTTTTATTTCTCTTACCATTCTCCTCACTGTGCGTGGTGGCAAAATAACCTTGCGTCCTCGTCCAGGCTTGTTTACCACTGTTCCAGTTGTTTTAAACTTCTGAATGATTCCTCTGACAGTAGATATGCGCAGTTGCAGGCGAGTGGCTATTTTCTTGTAGCCAATGCCTGACTTGTGAATGTTGACACACATCTGCCTTACTTGAATGGTGTATTCCTTTGTCTTTTCCATGTTGAAGAGTGGATAAGAGAAATGGCCTCTGTGTCACGTCATATTTATATTCCAGGGAAACAGGAAGTGATGAATTACTAATTAAATGTTCCTAGATACTCTGATCAACTTTGTAAACTACTGTAGAAATGACAGAAATACTTAAACTACATTTAATACCAAGGAATTGTTAGGGGGTGCCAATAATTGTGGAACAGGTGGTTTTATGAAAAATAATTATCTCTTAATCAGGAATTTTTTTTCCCTTCAAAATTCACTTGAGTTGAAGGGTACATTTTTCTACAATTTTCAGTGTGAGAGTATGCCTCTGCAATAAATTTGAATTTATTTTAAGGCTTTTAACACATCTTAACCAAGGGTGCCAATAATTGTGGAGGGTACTGTATGTCATAGGATAGGCTGGCTCACAACCGGTCCAAAAGCCAAGGAGAAGAGGTGAGTTTTTTAAAAATACTGTTTCTGTAGGATGAAGCGACTAGGAGTATTGCTACTCCTCCTGGATGGGATGCTAGAGCATTGCAGGTAATACCCCCCAGCTCTTAGTCAGGTCTCCCCAATCATTTGCTGGTGCCCAAATGTACACCTGGTTGGAGTGGGGTACCGTGGGAGTCATGCATTTTTGCCCAAGAACACACCACAAAAGCCGTGGTAAGGACTCAAACACAGCACTTTTCAAGCTTAATCCAAGCACACTGAACCATTGCGCCACCGTGTAATTTACCCCTGAACTATTCATGAACAGTTCATGAACACGTACATTCATGAAAATAAGTTCATGAACTTTTCAAGAACATTGTTCATGGGCATAAGTTAATGAACAATTCAAGAACATGTGAGGAACGTTTTGTGGCAATTGGTTAACTGCTCATGACTGCAACAACACAGATTAAATGGGTTAAGAGAGCTGAGCAGAGGATGCACTTCCTCAGGAGGCGGAAGCGGGTGAGAAGTCTCCCCCCCCCATCCTCACCGTCTTCTGTTGTGGCACTCTGGAGAGTGTCATAAGAAGTTGCATCACTTCCTGGTATGGCAGTGGCAGCATAGCTGGCAGGAAGACTCTCCAATGTGTCGGGTGGATGGCCGAGAAAGTCATCGGAGACCCACTCTCCTCCCTTTACACCGTGAGTGACTCCTCTTATACCTCTCATGGACTGTTAAATCTATTGCTGTCTGGAAGGAGATATCGCTCTATAAAATCCAAAACAGCCAGAAAGTGCAACATCTTTTTCCCACAGGCCAGACGACTACTAAACTCTGTTTAACCTGCACAAAATATGAATTATTTTTGCCCATTTTAGCAGTATTTACTAAGCCTACATTTTAACTTGTCAACATTGTAAATGCGCTTGACAAATAGCCTATTGCACTTTTATAATTTGTTACTTGTCTCTTTAAAGTGCTAGTGTCTTTTATTTTCTGCTTTTATGATGTATTATTATTGCTTCGTTTATTTACTTATCTTTTTAATTGCACTTTGCACTAAAGAAATGCTGTTTCGGTCCACTTTGTATGTGCCAACAGGTATGGACAAAGTGACAATCGATAAACTTGAACTTGAACAAAGCCAAAATGTTCAGTCTTGTCTTAAGTTTTCAGCCTTAGAGATCGACCTGGCGCTGGTGAAGGCGACAGGCAGCAGCGGTTGGGCTGAATGGCGCTTTCAGTATGTAGCGTAGTGTGTGAGTAGTGTGCGTGTGGCAATAATTTATTTATAGTTTATTTAACCCGCTTGTCTCATTGCACAGTATTGCACAGTACAGTGTTGATAAGCATTACTTGATTACTCTGCGTGAGGAGGAAGCAACCATGGCTCACCTTAGATTGGGGTCCCTTGTCACTCTTATGCTGTTATTCCACTTTTTGGGTGGACTCTGCATGCCGGGAGCCTCTCCAGCAGAGCGGCGAGTTTCTCCTGCCTCTCCGTAACTCCGGAGTAGGGATCGGGGACTCCTTGGCAGTTTTTCCCGCGGAGATCATTGACGGATCATCCGGTAGGGGTCCATGACTGGCCATCTAAACCGTCCGGCTGGAGGAAAAGAGGAAAGCGAGGCGGCGTGCGACAGAGGCTCAACAGGCTTGGACATTAGCGGATACCACTGCCAACATTAATCCTTGCAAACGTCCAGTTACTCCGCAGCAAAGTGGATGAGTTGTGGGCAAATGTCAAGTTTTCGACTGAATATAACAGCGCCTGTCCTCTTGCCTTGACTGAAACATGGCTTAAAAACCATAACTTACACTCTGACTTAGATATAGAGGGCTTCAAGGGACCTTTCCACTTTGACAGACACCACGGTGACTGGTAAATTAGACCGAGGAGGCTTGTGTTTGTATGTGAATAAAAACTGGTGTAACACGGCGGTTGTTAGAGAGTCACTGTGCATGCCCAATACTGAACTCTTATCCATCTCATCACTAAAGTCACTAAATGATTACAGACCTGTGGCTCTCTCATCGCTGGTCATGAAGTCATTTGAGAGGATTGTGAAGGACAAGCTTCTGACTGCTGTGCAGGTGAATTTGGATCCTCTCCAATTTGCCTATAGGTCTGGAAGGGGTGTAGAAATGCTATAAACACCCTATTCCACATGATTTTATCTCATCTTGAGAGTGCAGGTGCTTTTGTACGTCTCGTTTTTATTGATTTCTCCTGGACTTTTAATTTTATCCAACCACATATTTTAGCAGAGAGACTTAAGAGCATCCACAACATTGACCTTACCTGATTTGTTGGCTTTTAGACTTTTTAACTGAAAGGTCACAGCAGGTCAGAGTGAATAATGTTTGATCTGATGTTCTCTGCTCTTCCACTGGCTCCTCCTAGGGGTGAGTTCTGTCACCGCTTTTACTTGTGTTGTACACAGATGAGTGCCGCTGCCTGTATCCCAAGCATCATGTAATCAAGTTTGCTGACGACTGATTGTGTCCCTCCTTAATAGTGAAGATCTTGATCATGGCCCCGTAGTAGCAGATTTTATGGAGTCGCAGATTTCATCCTTTTTTAAATGTTTTAAAAACTAAGGAGATGACCATTGATTTTAGGAAGAATCCTTCAGTTTTATCTTCTGTGCTTATTGATGATGAGGAAAGAGTACAGGGCTACAAATATCTTGGGATTGTGCAAGTTGTCCTTTGAACCTCAGGCAGACGCAGTGTGCAAAAAAGTCACCAAAGAATGCACTTTTATCATAAACTTTGTTGTTTTAATATGGACTGTATCTTTATGAGGACGTTTTATTCATGTTTTATTGAATCGATCTTAACCTTTTCTTTTACTTGTTGGTATGGCTCACTGTCAGTGAAATGCAGGACCAGGCTGCAGGGGTTAGTCGAGAGATGTAGCAAAATTGCAGGCTTAAGCCTGAATGATCTCTCTGCTCTGTTTCGGGCTAGGGTGCTTGGCAGATCAAAGGCAATTTTAACCAATCCTAATCACCCCCTGCACGAGAGTTCAGGCTGCTTCCTTCTGGTCACAGATGCCTGTATCTTTGTGTCTACTTCCGGGACCAATAGGCTTAAAAACTTATTTGTGCCATCTGCCATTGGCCTGTTAAACAATGCGTGTCAGTTTTTTTAGTTGTTGCGCACTGGTATTGTTTATGGTTGATGTTTTATGGTTCTTTTGGTTTCATTTATTATTTTATTGTTTTAACTTATGTTTTATGTTTAATCTGAATGTGTTCACTGCTGCTGTACAACAAATTGCCACTAGGGGATAATAAAGTTTAATTGATTGATTGATCGATTGATTGATTAGTACGTGTCGCTCTATGAGCACTTTGAGCTGTCATTCTGTCTGTCTGTGTTCACTATAATGTCCACAGTTTTTGATCAAATTGAAATTTACACCACAAGGTGCCAGTTGTCCAAAGGAGAGGGATATCAATTTGGAAGGTCAAAGGTCAAGGTCACAGTTGTAAAAAAGGTCAAAATCACATATTCGCCAATATCTCATTTCAGAAAACTGATAAAGTGAGAATGTCACTGAGCAACGGAGATTTGGCGAAAACAGCGACAAGTGCTTTGCAACTTTTTGGCGATCCTAGAGTCGTGAACTATTCACCAAGTATTCACAAGTCAGTGAGATACTAATTGACAATTTATTCACGACTTTCTGGCGACTTTTTGGGAATATTTTGGTGAGTAGTTCACGACCAGTTCATAAACAGTTGACGAATCCCTACGAACAGTCAGCGACTCTTTGGCAAATGTGCCGACTGCTTGGTGACTGATTGGAGCACAGTTGGCAACTAATCAAAGAACATTCTGAGAATAGGGTGACCAGGTCTTCTGCTTTGCATTGTACTGCACAACATTTTCCTCTCTTTTTGAGCATCTCGCAAATTGAAACTCTAACCCACATTTTTATTGCCTGGAGATACTGCAATACAATCGTGTGCTTATTTAGTAGCTGATAGTTTAATGCCAGTCTGGATATTTAGACATTACTGTATGCACCAAAAATATGGTTATTACCCCGCCCCACCCGAAGGGTGAGGGAAGGAAAATTGTTGTCGTTTCAGTTTGTCTGTGTGTTTGTGTGTTTGTTTGTTTGTTAACGCTCTAGCGGCAAAACTAATTGCCAGATTCACCCCAAATTTGGTATGGGGATCGCTACTGACCCAGAATAGATCCCTATTGAATTTCGTACAAGTAAGTGAAAGTATGTGCGAGGGGCGGCAGTTGATGTGCCTGGCACCACTTGTTTTTTGCTTGTTTTCTATTGGAACTTGTTCATTACAAACATAATTGAAACACCATTTTCGATTGGTGCTTTGAAGTGATAAGTAATCAATTAAATTCTAAAGATACTCATTAACTCTTTAACGTATTGAATGCAGCTGACAAGTAGGCTACTGCCACTCAACAACTACATCGGACCTAATAGGGGCACTGACATGGCTGAGGATGTGCAGTGGTTTAGTCATGATTGATTTTAAAGCTGTGCACGATCTTTGTGTTTGTGAGTGAATTTGATCTCTTGCAATATAACTGAGAACATAATTCCCCAGAATTCCAGCAATTTTTTAACCTTTTGGCTTGAAGTAGAGATTACATGAAGGTAACCTTATGTTTTATTTTTCAGAATCACTTCTGTGCTCACTTTAGCATCCACAGTTTTAGAAGTACCAACTTGAAATGTTTACCAAAAGAAGCCATACGTCTTAGGCAAAGTGGTTCAGTATTGGACGTTCAAGGTCAAAGGTCAAGGTCAAGGTAGTTGAAAATGTCAAAAATACATTTTGGCCAATATCTGGCCTCAGTAAAATTGTAGCCCCATAGGACCAATGTCAAAATGTCCATTCTTTTCTCATATTTATGACTGTTTGCAAGTGTTACTCCATGAGTGATTTCATTTGCCAGTTTGTTGTTTTTGTCTTTTTTCGGTATTTCAAGTGCGATGTTAGGATATTTCAAGGCTTCATATTTCTATATTGCCTCTATGTCTGCAAGCTCAAAGCACTGGTGCACTGATTGAGCAAGTTATTTGAGAAATGAAAGTACTTGGAGAGTGACAACTTGACAACAGCTTGACAGTTCATCTCAAGCAGTTCACATATACATAAGCAGTTGGTTTCTGTAGCTTCGACATCTGTTCAGTTGATTCAGGCAACATCTGTTCAGTCATCAGTATTATTCAGCATTCAGTACATCAGTAATCATACAGTTATGCATGCTTGCATCGTTTTAGTAGTTTTGATTACAGTAACAAAGCTATTTGTGTTATATGAATATGTATACCTAGTATTACACTGGAAGAGAGCTGCTATCTTTTGATTGCAGTTTTCAAGGCAAGTAGGCAGTGTTTTGGGTTGCCTGTCTCTGGGACTGGTACTGCATCAAAAACCGACATCAGTGTGTAAAGGACATCACCACATGGGCTCAGGAACACTTCTGAAAACCACTGTCAGTAACTACAGTTCGTCGCTACATCTGCAAGTGCAAGTTAAAACTCTACAATGCAAAGCGAAAGCCATTTATCAACAGCACCCAGAAACGCCGCCGGGTTCGTGGGCCCAAGCTCATCTAAGATGGACTGATGCAAAGTGGAAAAGTGTTCTGTGGTCTGACAAGTCCACATTTCAAATTGTTTTTGGAAACTGTGGACGTCGTGTCCTGCGGACCAAAGAGGAAAAGACAGACTGTTATAGGTGCAAGGTTCAAAAGCCAGCATCTGTGATGGTATGGGGGTGTATTTATGCCCATGGCATGGGCAACTTACACATATGTGAAGGCACCATTAATGCTGAAAGGTACATACAGGTTTTGGAGCAACATATGTTGCCATCCAAGCAACGTCTTTTTCATGGACGCCCCTGCTTATTTCAGCAAGACAATGCCAAGCCACATTTTGCACGTGTTACAACAGCATGGCTCCGTAGTAAAAGTGCGGGTACTAGACTGGCCTGCCTGTAGTCCAGACCTCTCTCCCATTGAAACTTTGTGGTGCATTATGAAGCGTAAAATACGACAACGGAGACCCCGGACTGTTGAACAACTTAAGCTGTACATCAAGCAAGAATGGGAAAGAGTTCCACCTGAAAAGCTTCAAAAATTGGTCTCCTCAGTTCCCAAACGTTTACGGAGTGTCGTTAAAAGGAAAGGCGATGTAACACAGTGGTAAAAAGGCCCCTGTGCCAACTTTTTTGCAATGTGTTGCTGCCTTTAAATTCTAAGTTAATGATTATTTGCAAAAAAAAAATGAAGTTTCTAAGTTTGAACATTAAGCATTTTGTCTTTGCAGTGTATTCAACTGAATGTAAGTTGAAAAGGATTTGCAAATCATTGTATTCTGTTTTTATCTACGATTTACATAATGTGCCAACTTCACTGGTTTTGGGTTTTGTAAAACAAATTTAATTATACAAAGAAAACTGACCAAGATTAATAATTACAAAAATGAGATATTTACTGTCCCTTGGTAATGGAGATGGGGTTGGTATGTTGTGATGTCCTGGGACAGGAAAATGCTCCAACACAGGCAAAAATCCACAAAAAGAACTTCACAGGTCTTGAAAAGAGTGACAGGTCTGTTCAAATGTATCCTTCCACAATTTCCCCTTGCAATTTCTCCTACTCCTTTACTCTCTTAATTTTTCTCGTTATATGCTCTTTTACAGCCCCCTCCCACCTTCCAGGCTTTTTCAATTCTCTGGGACTTTCCCCTCTGAGGCATGCGCAGCACATGCCCAAAACCTAGCTCCAGATTGGCTTAACAAAAAAATGTCAATACTGCCATCTAGTGGCTTTTTTCTCTCACATTACACTAGACTGCTAACGGTTTCCACCATAAAAATAATTTCTGCAACTTAATTCTTTAACAGCGAAAAGCTTAAGCATGTTTGCCAGCCAGGGGTTTGAGGCCGACCCCGATCGAGTGGGTTGAGAGCATAGAGGCTTAGAAGAAGGAAAAACTTGTGAATGAAAAGTTGAGAAATGACAGTGACTCCAGAAATGATAGCAGCATTTATTATAGGGTCTAGCATAAATGGCATTTTGATCCCAATTCCAATGAAGTTGGGACATTGTGTAAAACATAAATAAAAACAGGACGCAATGATTTGCCAATCTCAGACAACATATCTGATGTTGAAAGTGGGAGTTAGAGCAGCACTAATCATGGTTGCCTTGTGAACACTTCAAAGTCATTTTCAAGGAGTTTCAAATGTTCCTGAGCAAAAAGGACTATTCCAATCCAGCCAGAGATCTTTATGGGCCGTTTATAAGCAGAATCAGGTGTGCTTGAGTTAGAGTTGGAGTAAAAACCTGCAGGATGGTTGCTCTCCTGGTGCAGGGTTGGAGACCACTGTGTTAAATGTTCTGTTCAGTATCTGCAAAAGAGGATGTCAGTCAACTGTAGGAAAATAAATTCCAGCAATAGAAGTCCTTTGCATGACATGGCAGGATTCACAGAAATAAATTTACACTGATAAAAAAATGTTTCAGTTTTGTGATTATGCACGATAAAATTGCTCAAAACTGTCTATTCAGTTTCTTTTTCAGATCGTAGAAATTATTAGCCAGAGCTGGAATGGTCAGATGTATAAATAGTTTAAGTGTAGACACCTGTGTGGTCCATCAGAGGTCTGTAAAATCGCAATACATTTTCATAAAATTGGTCAAGTAGTTTTCACTGATGTATAGAGTTGTCAATTGTCACATCTCTACGTCTTACAGATTTACTTGTATGTCAAGAGACACATGAGAAGCAGATCTAAGTATGGCAACAGCATTTTTCAGTCATTCTCTATTAGTTGTTATTATGCATTTCAAAATGGCTGTGGTTAAATAACCACAATGGAAAGATATGATGCATAAATCATTTTGAAATATAAGGATGTGCGAAGAATTAGTTCATCAGCGGGCTGTAATATCTCAAGGGATTTTTATTATATTTTCCAAGTAATTGTCTAGTGTCTCTCATTTTCTGTCTACGTTTATCACATAATCTTCTCAACCTGCTTTTGTGGTCTTTTTGTGCTTGTTGCTTGCTGTTTGACGGAAACGTTTGACAGCTGCTACATTTCAGGGGGAAAAAAAAACTCATAGCAATGCACGTCCGCTCTGCGGGTTTTGGGGGAGGGGGTGGCAGTTCGGGGAAGTACATTTCTGTTGTCTGTCAGCTTTAAGTATCACAGGTGGAAAGGAATCGAGGGTGAGTGTCTTTTAAATCAAGAACTTAACGTATTTGAAGTTCTGTGCCAGTATTTTGATCATATTTTGTGTGCTTTTGGAGTCATTTGGCAATTTCTATTTTCTAATTTTGTCATTGTGCGGTAATTTAAATTCATTTGTGGCCATTTGAAAAACTCTGGCCACTTGATTCGAAAATCGGTTAAAAATCATGAGGTACTGAAATCTGAGAGCTAACTTCATCAAAATGATGGAGTTCTTCGTTTATTATTCAGAACTGATGCATGCGTCATGCTATGGGGAACCTTAAAGTGATGATCTCAGCTTTTTGAAAGCTTTAGTGTCAATGAAAAAGGTGTTTGATAGAAATGAAAAAGGTTGGATACAGCTTATGTGACATGGAGGCCCACTGTTATTTAATGGTATGTGTGCTTTTTCAATATTCAATTTTATGATTCATGGGAATTTTTCCAGGTTATAAAATTGACCCCCCACCCCCCAAAATCTCTTGATATATCTGAAAGCCAACAAATGTTCAGCTCTGGAGTAGACAAAGAGGATGCAGGCAAATCATTGCTCAGGTGAAAGATTCATGAATCATAAACAACATAAAGGGCATTAATTAGGTCAATGCCCCAATCAAAACGCCAATTTATCACGTTGTGCGCTGCTTTTCTGCAGACTTCAAGACTCACAGAACCTTAAGCAGAAGTGACAAGAACCGATTACATACTGCTTATTGATCCTTGCTGGAGGACCTTAAGTGGACATCTTGACATTACTATGACAATCCTTTCTGAGTGAAAGGAAGGAAATAACAGAACCATGTCTTTCTCAGCCACATTTTGTTGAGGAATTGGTTTTGATGGAGGTCCGTACAGGCTATATCTTATACCCAGTTCAGCAAAAATTTAATGCCTTGGCACTACCGGAACCAGAAGCCCCTCTGCAAAGCAAAATGTCTGACAGGAAGCCAGAGAAGGGAGAAGAGAATGGGTATAGGCTGTACATGCTGTAAAACCCCAACAAGACAATAACCAAAACGGCGGATATTGCCCGGGTTGAAGGTCTTACGTGTTCTCTTAGTCTAACTTTAATTAGAGCATTCTTCTGGCTGGGGTGAATCACAATAAAATGAATATTTTTCACCGTCCGAGGACGGGGCATGAAAGCGCAATGGTTACCATCAATCTGACTCCATAAAACAAGTAGAATACAAAATTTAGCTATAACCTCGTAAAAAATCAGACTCCAAATTAGAATTGATCATTTAGAAAACACCTGCGTGGATTTCGAGACAAATCTGCCAGCAGATGCGGCAGCGCAAACCATCATTGCTCAGTAAATGCGTCCCCAGGGTTAATTAAAGGCAACTGTCCTGGAATCAATTCGACAATACTTCCATTGGTTAAACGAGACTATCTTGATAGCAGCATTGAGGCTTAAATAAAGCACTGAGCGTGAACGTATCAAGAACCCAGATTATATATATATACCCAAGGGCTCCTTAGAAAGATCAACCAGACACCGGCATATTAATAAAATACACGCCCAAGGGTATCCTTAATAGCTAAACCTTAAGAGCCGGTATTCCATAAATCCTTAAGGGGAAGAACATAATCCCAATCTAACTTAGAAGCATCGTTACCTACACATGTCTTGGTAGGAATTTCCCATTAAGCCCCGGTCGCAACAAGGCTAGAATATACGAGTGTTACAAATCAAGAAAAATCGCACAAGCTGAAAAAGGAATAACAATAATTTAATTCACCAGGTAGGCACAACTTGAATCAAACAAATCAATGATAAGCCAATTACCGTTACATATAATTTAGAAGGATTTAGAGTATTTTCATACCTGGAAAAGATGAATGACCACGTGGAGCTAAAGTCGCTCCACGTGGTCGGGGAGAACTCATGTTCCCCCGCTCCGCAGAGCAAGGCAACAGGTGACTTACCCCAAGAACGGTCAAAAAGAAGAGCCCGGAAAGAGAAGAGAGCGCCCCCTTAGGATCCCGTACCTTTAAAGGCTCCAAACCACACCTCCGAACAAGGTAGAGGAAGGGGTGGCCGAATCAGAGTTTTACTGGCCTAGGTGATAAGACAAATTTACAGAGAGAAGACTAGGGTAGTTGCCGGAATGAATCTTGCAAACAAGATAAACCATAATTCCAAGGAAAATGAAACATGTTCCATTCAATTCTCTGAGAATATAAAGACCAAACATGATAGGAATGTGTGCTAAAATGATGCAGTTGTCATGGAAAAGCCTTAAAATGGAATATTATAGCCCAATAGTGTGATAAATATATGAGAGGTTCCTTTTAGGATATTGAACATAAACAAAATAGGAGTTTGATAGAGGTTTAAGTTGTTTTAAGCCGATTGAAGTAGCTGCGCTTTAACTTCAATGAAACCAGTGAATTTGAGTTCCAGAGATGCTGGGCCTGCTAGACTTGATGGCTCCCACCCCCCCGCCGTAGGGAACAAGGATGCCACTCTCACCGGCAGGCTGTAGGATTGTAAAAGTTAACTGCTCGCTCTGGATTGTGTCAGATCACCCAAACATTCAGATTTTACCAGCGTAATGAGCATGTGTTCCAACACTAGGATTTTTGACCCATGTTTTGAGCTAAATCAAATATTCAGGTTCTACAATGCGTAACGAGGCAAAGCATATCACAAAGAATGTCACCTCTTGACAAAGGTGAACAAAAACCATTCAGGATCCCTCTGAGAGTCCACGCTGCAGTATCTGGCACTGCCTCTTGTGATGAGCTGGACTCCAGTAGAGTGGTTAGTTGTCCATGAAGTGGACTGATCACTTTTTGTTTCAGTCTCATTTAGAACCTGCTTGTAAGCTGAAGGAAGGCAATAAGGCATCCTTGACAGAGTCGGACATCCTCAGGGGAAAAATGTAAGCTTTCTCCCTTTATGCCCATATTCAAGTGATGGCACCCAGCTGGTAAGACAGTAGAATGGAGTGTGGGGATGGGGATAAAATTTGGTGAACTTCCCTGTTATCAACTTGTTATCTCACAAAGTACGGAAATGTTTTAAATTAGTGACAAAAAATATGATTTAAATGCAATATTATCATTTGCCAAAAGCCCTCCAAAACATCTAGTTAATTTGATGAGCCCGAATGTGAATATTAAGATGTATAAAAGGACAATGTAAATATATGACTTGAAGTTACAAGTTGAATATTAGATTTATATCCTTAATACAACTGACTGAGCCAACATTCCCAAAGAATGAATCCAGATTTCTTTTCCCAAATAGGACACATTGGCATGTTGGAAATTTAGGATGCTAATCCTAGTATTTTGCCATTGAAACTTTTCTTCACCATAGAAAGAATTATGTCATCCACCACAGTCGTTACTGTGGTCTTTTGGGTATTTTGGTGCCTCATAGTTTACCATGGAGCATTCTTTATTTAAAAGTGCAAACTCATTGCATTTTCTCAAAACAAAACTAATCTGGTATGTCAAACCAAACAGTTCATGAACAGTATCCCGATAATTAAATCTCCCAAATTTGCCACTTTTTCTTGAAAATGAGCCTTTTATTGAGGTCCAAGTGGAGATTTCGGAATACAAACTGAATATTGACTCAAATTTACCAATTAGTGGATGTGGTGCGACGGAAGGTGTCCCAGAGTCTATTAACTGATTCAACTGCTCATTCGAGCAGCAACATGGCCCATGCAAGTCAAATGAAGCCCTGTTTGCACAGCTTGGGTGCATTTCCCAAAATTACAGGTGCTGACTTACATAATTGGAACCACTGACTGTGAATGGACAAACTCACTAAATTATGTTTGCTGCTATGCTTCTGAGCAACTCACCCCTGGCTGGCTAGCATGCTTTTTTTTTTTTTGCTATTAAATTATTATTATTTGTCAGTTTACTTTGCAATATGTGGCTTCTTTGAGAATTCCAAAATTTTGGACACTATTCAAATACATAAATAATTTTCTTTTCACTTCTGACTGTTTACCTTTTACAAGATTCCATTTGAGATTATATACAGAAGTTAAGATGCTTAAATTTCTCTTAAAACAGAGTGACATTAGCAAAGCGTGTCTAAACTTTTAACTGGTACTGTATAATGGTGAGTTCCTCATATAAAATGTGGTGGGTCTATTTTGTAGAGTATTAATTTCTGTGCTTGTGCTCTTCAAATTCTTGATCCGGTTCAATAGACAGGTGTCTAAATACAATGCAGGTCCATTAGGCATTATTACACACGAGGGTGTGCTTGACCGTCTTTATTGTCTCAACAGTGATGCGGCCAGGAACGAGGTGCTTGTGCTGAGTTCTGTTAGCATCGCTGAAGTGACAATAATGATGATCAAGTACACCCTCGAGTGTAATTATGCGATTATACTACTATTACCAACAAAATAAAATGTATAATCAAAATGTTTTCATACTGTGGGCATTTCGCTCTCAAAATACAAAAGTTTTTTGCTAGTATTTTATCCATTTCTGTGGAAATACATGAGATCTGACGTTAACTAGTCCTTGTCAGCCTGCCAACTTGGGCTCATGTTTTCTAGACATTGTGATTTCCCAGAACTGAATAAATACCACACATAATAACACAAAAATGCTTTGCTAGCTCAATCATGTTGTAACTAGAATACTCGCTGGAAAAAATCATTTTTTCCTGGACTGATAGTTATACTTCTGCCAACATCTCAGTCATTTTTAAGCTAACAGGTGCAGGACAACAATTGGCCAGCAAAGCTGATCTTTATCTACAACAAAACTTATATTAGCGGTTATATTTAAACATAGGCAACGGCTTTCCAGCGTCGGCACCAGAACAAACATCTATATTTAAAACCGGCAGATATTTCATTTCATCTGGGGATGTGTAACTCCAATTTAACGTTAGCTCCGATTAATTAAAGTGACCTGTGGCATTAAGGATGAACAGGGTTACATAATTTCAACCTCACCTTTCGGGGGCTTTTGCTAACCACCTTTTTCAGGACATCATCAGTTTACCTCTGAAATAAAGATGACAGGTTTTCACAGATGTGTTGATTTATTAAATGTTCATATCAATGTACAAATGCAAATAAATGACAAATTCATTAAATCAATGGCCTAGGCAACTAAGATAGGCAGAGCAATATTTTCAGAGATGAGATGTTTTTCATTTGAGCACAGGCTACCCGTGCTGTCTTGCTCATTTGAGAACATTCTAAACGTCTGATGGACTAATCAGATTGTTCAGTCGGATCTACAAGTTGCCTAATTTTGCATAAATATGTCTTTGGTTGCGAGAAAATGGCAGTGGTGATGTTTTAATTAATTTCTCTGCAAGTTAAAGAAACACAGACACAGAAAAAGACCATGATGGGGTAACAGCTGTACAGAGGCAGATAAGTGAGTTGTAGTACTATGAAAGTTATAGTACTACAGAATATTTAGCACAGTACCATTTCTAGAGTACTTTGCAATCTATAGTGGTTGGGTGCATTTCCTTTTTCAGTGGAGCGCTACTAAACCTGCTTGGGGAAAGGTCCTTTTTCTATGAAACTCAGTGAGAAGGAGCAGTCTTTTTGGTGACCTTTTTCATTCTGTCCAATTGCAGCGAAAAGATATGACAATTCCAGTAGCTTTTTTTTTTTTTTTTTAATAATAATAATTTTGGCATCTCCAATCCCACCCAAATCTAGAATATCCAATTTGGGAACTAGGTACAAGGCTTTCGCATATCCAAACCCCTGTTGCCAATTCAGGAGAGTGAAGACAGTTCTCGGCTCTCCTCCGAAGCACGCGCCTGTCATCCACTGCTTCTTATACACTCATTGGTTGAATCCTTGCAAGTTCAGAGCGAGGGTATAGGATACCCGAACATGAACAAGCTTGGAATCTTCCTGACGAGTGCCCATCTGGCCAACAGGAGGCGCCTAAGCGACGAACAAAGCAACTTATATTACCCTTCCCGGCAGACCCTTCCCAAGTTGCATCCCTGTAGCGCAATAGCCAATTGTGCGCTACTCTGAATAAGCTGCCAACCACTGCCATTTGGTGCGACCGGGGCTCGAACCCGCACCGTGAGAGTCACTTCTGTTTCACAATGTGATGCTATAACCGAGTGAGCTATCCGGCAGCTAATTCCGGTAGTTTATATGTGCGTGCATGTGTGTTTTTTTTCTGCCCGTGTTAAGTAGCAGTTCACAGGACTGCTTTTCCGTTTAGTCTCCTACTATGTCAGATTTTCCATTGCAAGGCACACATCACTTGCATTTTTTATTTCATGTGTCAATGCTCTGAGATGTAATGTCAGCCTAAATACTGCTCTTTTTTTCACTTCAGCAGTAACTATTTTCAAAGGTAGTCTGCCCAAAAACAAAAACGTGCATCACAGGAACACTCCCACCAGTACCCATGACTAAGGCACTGGCTTTAGAACTGGAGTTGGTCCCCAGGCGCTGCTCTGTGGCTGCCCACTGCTCCTAACTATAGGATGGGTCAAATGCAAAGGAGAATTTACCCCACCTGGTTCAATAAAGTGCATCTTATCTTATCTTTATCCCCATACTCTACTCATCGCTGTGTCTTCACAAAGTTGGTGGGGCTGTGTTCTTGCTGTTGCAGGGACGTGGGGAGGAGGAATCTTTATCAAGCTCACAAGAAGGGAATGGTTTGACACAAGGAGAGCTCAAGGATTTCAAAGGTATTTGCATTACAGTTGAGGAATAACTTTCTCTTTTAACAGGCAATAAGAAATTTAACTTTGAGGATTGCTTTGTCGATGGTGCAGATAATGGAAATAATCTAATATAATGTTGCTATAGGAGTATGAGGAACGCTCTGGAGCAATCAACTGACCCCTGTAATCTAAAGCTTTTGACGGGTTATCATGCAGACTGGGTTTATTGTTGCTCTTCATTTAACAGAATTTGATCCTGTGGCCCAGACCGAAGAGCCTCTGAAAGGTGAAACACATGAGGCGACAGGGGGCACCAGACAAGAGTCTTTCACATATTCTGGAATAAATATTATGGATACAGAATCCCCTGCTCTGAGTGAGTCCACAAAGAACCAATCGCTGTGTACAGATGGTCAGTTAAGGCAAGAACATCAGCCCTTAGAGTGTCATGGTCAGTGGATGGAGTCTGCCGGACCAGAATCCACTGGAGGGACTGGCACTACTGCAACACTCACCTCTGTGTGCTCTGTAGCTACAAACCAAGCTGGGGGTGATCTTGAAGTGCTCGATGTTGTGGGAATTAATGAAGTGTGCTCATTGCAACTGACACAAGACACAGTCTGTTCAAAGATGGAGGGGCAGGAGAGTAAAGAAGTGGCATCCGATCTTACTGGTCTTGACGAGGGAATAAATGAACAAGCGGAAGATGAAAAGAAGGGAGAAGCCATTGAGAACCAGAACAATTTAAACAGTGTCCAGAGACTGCATACCTGGTGAGTCTTTGGTGATGTTACTGGGCCATAGCAATATATTAATTGGTCCACGGGATATGTAAATATAGCATATATACACAAACTGATTACTTTTGTAGGTACACTGGCACATTAGCACAGACTGCCTGCTTCGCTATCAAAAGCAGAAATTGGGAACAAATTGTATTGTTTTTTTTTTGCCTGAATAAATACTTGGATGGGCAAGTTGAATGATCTTGGAGACTTTGGTGCTGATATGATCATTGTTTTCAGATGTAGCAGGTTCAGCATCTGAGCAAGAACTGCGTCGTTGGGATGTTGATGCAGAGCAGCTTTGTTGCTCACCATTCACATCCGTTAAGGAAAACAGAGCCTTAGTCCGCAGGATAATTCATCATGTCACAGTCCGCACACCGCGTTGAGCTTGTATAGATCCAGGTCTCAATCTGACGGAGTAGCCTGGGATAGGGTGGAATAGGCCGTTTGCAACATGAATGTGTTGGTGACAAATATACTGAACCCGTGCTATGTTGTTGATTTTTTATGAGCCTAAAAAAGGAATGATCTCCAGCAGCTTGTTACATCCATGCTCTACAGTATTTTTTGCTGTTCTGAGGGTAAAAACTGGCCTAGTCCTGTATTAGACAACACTACCAACTTAAGTAGTCCATGACTGTGTATACAGTTGCAATCATAATTATTTAACCCCCATTGCAAATTAGGTTTATTGGCAAAATTTGCAAACTTTCAGCTGTTTGCACTGAACAGATCAAACAAGAACATTTTAAATAGCTCAATACAACTAATATTGAACTCAAAATTCCACTTTTAATGACACTTTTAATGACTACAGCAGTCTCAAAATTATTCAACTCCCTGAATAGAATCCATCAGGTTTCCTTGAGATAGAATACATAAAATATTGCCTGCTACAAAAAAGGAAAAGGATACACAAAGATGACAAGGCACTGAATGTCCCTAGAGATACAGCTGGAAGCACCGTTTGCAAGTTCAGAACTAAAGGAACAACAGCTACACTACCAAGACGTGGCAGAAACAGGAAGCTATCAATGCCGGCCCCCAGATTTCTGAGGAGGCAGGCGGTCAAAAACACTTGAGTGACTGCAAAAGCACTGCAAAAAGACTATCAGGTAGGAGGCACTGAAGTTTCAGTTTACACCGCAAGGTGCATACTAAATGCTGAGTGGGTCCATGCCCGAACTCCAAGACATACACCACCACAGATCCTGGAGCACAAGCTCCAATATGCTCAAAACCTTATAATTAAGCCACAGAGTTTTCGGGTACTGTTCTGTGGAGCAATGAAACAAAACTGGAACTTTTTGGGCTTATAGATCAGCAGTATGTCTGCAGGAGGAAGAAAGAAGCATACACTAACACCCTGCTTACAGCAAAGCATTGTGGGGGCTTGGTGATGCACCGCAGCTGCATTGCTTCCTCTGGCACTGGAAACCTGCAGTGTGTGGAGGGCAAGATGGATTCAATCAAGAATCAGGATGTCTAAGGGGAAACTGTCATGCGCTTTGTTTAGAAGCTGAAGCTTGGGGATCATTGGACCTTCAAACAGGACAGCAATCTCATACCTCAACATCCACTAAGGCTTGGATTCAGGAGAAGTCTAGTAAATTCTAGAGTGGCAATCGCAGCCGCCAGAATTGCACCCAATAGAAAATCTCAGGTCTTTTGGAAATCTCAACTGCTGCAAGGCAGTTGCAGCACACAAACTCAAGAATATAGGTGAACTGGAGAGGCCATCAACCATGAGGAATGGGCAGAGATTCCTTGCTGCCAGAATGCTTCCAGAAGCTGGTGTCTGGTTATGCATCACATCTCCAGCAGGTCACAGCAGCAAAATGATGTTCTACTAAGTTTAATTCTAAGTTTTAAAGACGATTTGGAATTTTGAGCCTGCAGCAGTCATTAAAAGTGGCATTTTGTGTTGAATTTGGTGAAACCTCTTGTAATATTAGTTGTGTTCAACTATTTAAATTGTTCTTGTTTGATTTGTTTATTGCAAACAGCTGAAAGTTTGTAAATTTTGCCAGTAAATCTAATTTGCAATGGGGGTTGAATAATTGTGATTGGAACTGTATATAATACATGGGGCCACGCTGTTTTTATTGTTTGGTTTATGGGCACCCTGTGAAGTTACACTAGGTACAGACGAAAAAATAAAAATAGAAAAGCTTCCTTCTTTTTTACTTTTGTTTTCTTCAAACTGTTATGATGCATAGATTGACATTTCGGAGGAAAAAAATTAAATCCCACAAACCTGAACCGGAAATACACTGTCAGTCAAAAGTTTGGACACACTTTGCTAATGTCACCGCACTCTGTTTTTACAGACATTTAAGCATCTTAATTTCTCTATATAATCTCAAATGGAATCTTGTAAAAGGTAAACAGTCAGAAGTGAAAACAGAATAATTGACTTGTTTGAATAGTGTCCAAAATTTTGGAATTCTCAAAGAAGCCACATATTGCAAAGCAAACAGACAAATTTTATTTGTCTATTTATTCTCTATTTTCTAACGGCTGAATTAAAGTCAAGCAGTTTTGGGACTTATTTGGAGAAAACGTTGATGAAAAGCACACCTCAAGTGCAGAAAGTCTTTTGGAAGTTTGGCAGCCGTGCAGCTGCTAATTCATTACAGTCCTATGACTGGCCTTATTAAAAAACTTTTGAGAATGCTCTGCAAATATTACAGCAAATGGTGGTTGGTTTGATGGATTTAAGAATTAAATCTTTGTTTTCAAAATAAAGGCTGCTTACTTCTTTATTTAACATATATTGTAAGAAAAATGTGGGTATTTCCAAACTTTTGACAGGTACTGTACATTTAGACCCTCTATGGTTCTCTTGAAAATACTCTTAAAAACCCTCCCTGAGGCTCCTGGGGTCTACTTGGACCCCATAATCAGACTATTGGCAACAGAAAAGACCCTATTCATACCTGCCAACAGGGTCCAGGGAAAACACCCCTGCGCAAGTACGAGGGGAGCCGCCTTTGAACTCTTGCCATTTTTAAAGGAATATAAAAGGCTATTTTGAGCCTGATAACTTGATATTATTAGCTGTACAGTGTTTTTTTTCTTGTCGCACAGATAGGAAAGTCTGGATTTTTTTGTGATCTTAAAAATTGAGACGATTCCGATTAAATCAGAAGGGTTCGCAGGTATGCCTAGCAGCATTCAATGTAAATATGTTTCATCACTGCATCTGCAAGCTAAGCTGGAGGGTCATATTTTGGGGGCTAGACTGGCTTTCAAACCTGATTAGCCATCAGATTAGCTAAATTAGTTTTTTCATTAACCAGATTGCATTTTCAGCTCAGTAGCCACTACTCCTATGGATAAAAGGAGCCACTTCGTTAAACAGAGGACCTCTTGCCTGGCCAAAGTATATTTCAGCGGAAAGTAGAATTTTTGAAGTGTCTAAAAAGCATTGTTTTATACATTTTAATTAGATAATAATGTAGTGTGATGTATTTTAAAACCAGCAAGTCTTGAAAATGGTGGTATTATAACGAGACAGAGATTTTAAACCAGTGAATCTATTTTTATCCAATACAATACAAGTTCAATACAGTACAATAGACTGTGCAGCGCTACTCGTGACGTCAGTTAAAACTATTCCTTTCATACTCGCCATTTAGTTATCACTGAAATCTTATACACCCTGTAATTTCGAGATGTTTTAGAGCAATCAAAAGCCGCTTCAGGACCTATAGAGCAACTGCAGTCCTCTGTGTGAGATCGTCGGGGGCTCAAACTGCTATGCTTGAAGCCCGTTCCCAATAGCTTGAACATTATTTTTACTACATCTAATGGAGGCAAGGTTCTCCTTCACCCTATACAGTTTGTCATATTAGCACCTACCGAGCTATCCTTTCATATATTGATAGTCCACATACATGTGCTCTTGCTCACAACATTTTAAAACATAATCAACCACCCAATAAAGAAACAAACAGCAAATTTAATTTCCATTAACACCCATAGTATGTTAGCACTGCGCTAACTACATCACTTTGCATTGTAATTCGGAATCGCAGACATTCCTGGCTGAACAAGCAACGTTTTGTAAATTCAGTCAGCTGAGTAGCTAGCTAACATTTAGATTGCTAGTAAACAATCAAATGTTACATAATGATTTTGAAAAAAGTATTGCTTGCAGGCTACCTAGCAAAATAATGTAAACTTAGTTATGTGAGTGGCTCTGAACTAGCCTGGTACAGCACTGATCCATACCAATTAAACCAACGTTACACTCGGCATTCAGTTTGGCTTAGTATACACAGCGAGAAAAAACACATTGCGATTTTTTTCCCCCCACGTTCTCAGCCAAAGAGATTTTTGCAAAAGAAATATTGCCCTACAGTAATATCAGAAATACATCATGAGCTGGGCTATGGGAAAAAGTCCTGCAGTTATGCGATAATGCAGTATCTGTCTATGCTTATATTTCGGTACTAAGCTTATGTTTCTAGTATCACTGACTCATCACTTCTTCTGCCATCTTTGTGACTCGCTCTGGAAAATCTACCTCCAGAGAACAAAGAGCATATATAGAGTATAACTGAAATCACTGTTTGAGGCCTTGTGTCTTCAATGGCGGCCCAGTCAGGGCATATGGATTTTGCTGTTGTTTTATTGCCCTTACTGTGACAAACTGCTACGTCTATATCGGATTTTAGACACTTTAGGCTTTCTACTTTCTGCTGAATTATACTTTGGCATGGTGAGGTCTCCTCCTTTAAGACTTTTGGTGACTTTATGTAAAGCTCCGCCACAGCCTTTAGCTTAATGACAACTTATTGGTACTACTTTCTTTAATCTTTATGAATTCAACAAGATGCTGTATTAAGTGTTTAGTCATCCTAAGCACTATTAGCTTGTAAAAAAAAAAATCAGTCCTTAAGATTGTAATCCCACTTATTCTTTTCTATGGCTCTTTTTATCATCTAATTTCCTTGGTTTTTTACACTGTCTTTGCCCAATAATTCATGTTAATTTCACAACTGATTTTTTTCCTTTATTTTACGACAGCATCAATAAATGAACTTGCCTTGCTGCTTTTATTTGCAGCGACAAGATATGGGATTCAGACAAAGTTTTGGATTTCCGAACAGATCTTCTAATTGGTTATGTCCTTGCAATATTAAGTTAACGTTATCCACACTATCATTTGAAAATGTAGCCACTGGTGATATCATCGCCATTTTGTAATTTATTATTTCTTAATCATTATACACCGCATCCAGGTTCAGATTATTCTGTAAATAAATTGTTTGATCCTTAATCAGGGGAACTGAAACTGTAACCTCTTGAGCAATCGTCTGCTTTAAATTTAAAGCTGAGGTTACTGTGTGCCTTCACTCACTACCTCTGATGGAATACCAAAGCTAAAGTTTAGAGCACAAATTGTCGTAGCTACAGCAATTACATAGCAACATTATATACACAGTGGTCAGTAGCTGGCATGCATTTGCAGTTTCTGAATTTACTAGCCATCTACCCTATCTACCCTGAGGCGTGGGGCATAGCTATTACAGAGCAAGTTAAACTTAGCCAGGCTGTCTTCGCGTGAGCTGGCTGAACAGACCCAAAGCTTGCAATCAGAGATATCACAGCTAAACAATCTAGCCTGCTTAATAGAGAGCCACTTACATGACATTAAAAACCCTGGCTTTAGGCCCAACAAAATTCACCTTTTTAAATAATCTAAAGTCTCGCTTCATTAAAGTAATACCATTACACCACTCTGGTGGAATTAGCTCTTCCTCAATAACCAATGGGAGGAGGCAAGTTTGGTCATACTTCTGGGTTCTTTGTGACCTGGGGTCAAGGCACGGTGAAAACAGCTCATTACACCGCGGCACGCTGCAATTATTTTCACCTCGACTGCGCTCTCTGAAATTGAATATTCATCGTGTTTTCTGTGATTATGCTATAATGGCAAAAAGCTGTGAGGCGGTGTTCTGTACCAGTCTTAATCTCAAACAGGAGAATCTGTTACAAGTTTCCATCATGGGAATACTCTCCAGAGAGGCGTGATGCAGCTAGGGTGCAGATGGTGCCAGGTAAAAATGTCAGAGGAAAAAGGGCAGATATAAAACTTATCAGAACTGCCGTGCGTTAAAATTACATTTCAAGCACCATTTCTGGTGCTTCTTCTTATCAAGAATAAGAAATCCTTCCTCTAACATTTTTCTCCTGACATTTTTCACCGTACCAACTAGATGTACCGCTTTGAGTTGGACTACACAGCATTTTCATCTCTTTACCAGTGTCCTGCAAATGGAGACTGTCCCGGAATTTCATCGCCTTGAGAGACAGTTCTACAATTGTGTGTTTATTCAGTACCAGATAGTTTCATACTGGTCTGGATCTTAGGCATTACTCTCAGAAGATAATCATTTCAATGACATTTTCTATTGAAACTTGTACATTACAAACAGAATTGAAATGCAATATTCAATTGGTGCTTAAAAGTGAAACAAAAGTGGATAAGTAATAAATGAAATTCTGAACATAGGCAGTTTTTGGAACCGCCTACTACATACTACCAACGGATCCAGTATGCAGTATAAACACATCATACTACATACTGAATTCCATAGCAGTACGTAGTACAACAGTTAGAATCGATTTATTTCACAGTATGCTAGGTCGGGGAGTTGCTGGATGTCAACTGCTGTGGAAGAAGAAAGTTGGCAGAAGTAAGCGGGCAAATAAAAAAGCACCGCATAGTGCAGCATCCCCTTTTGCAATAAAAAAAAATTATAACCGCCGGTTTTTATTATTTTACCAACAATAACTTTGAGAGATGTGTAACGCCTGTCTGACAATTGAAAGAAGCCAAATTTAGCTGTGCTGAATAACCTCGCTGTTTAGTTAAATGTAATGTGTGTTGTAGCTTGTTTTGTTGTTGTAATTCATTTGTTTTTTGGACGCTTAATCCGCCCTTCAATCCAAACTTTTACTTGGTTACTTTAAATACTTGCCGATTGGTTTTTGTTTTCGTGTGGCCCGAGCTGGTTTACTCATATGGTGAACATTTATCTGATGGCAATATTTGTATCATAAATAATGTAAAAAATTATCACACTTCATCTGCGTGTCATTCAGTCGCCCTTCAAAACTTTAATACTTAAACTTTTCGCTGTTTACTTTTCTTGATCTGCAGTCGCTCAGACAAATTGGTAGAAGGACAGTCAAACTTATTTTCGATAGTTCTGTTAAACATAGCACTACGAAATTATGAGGGGTTTTCTTTCGCACATAAATGACAACACAAATTATTAATACGTCTTTATCAAAACGGTGGGCTCACACGCCGGCTGTCAGCTAACGTTACCCCCTCAGGTGCTACTGGCTTGCTAGCTGTCATGGCCGTACCGAAGGGGCACATTTTAAATCTGCGACCTATCTCCGTGTAACTGCCAATTTTTGACATCTACACAGTTGATTTCTTGCCTCAAAAAATACCAAAAGCAATTTTAATGAAGAAATAATATACGAAATTTACACAAAACACCGTCTCATTCAACTTTTGCCCCACCACTCCACGGATGTCTTTTTTTGTGACGTCCCAGTGCTTGGCATTGTGGGATATCGTATGCGAGGTAGACTGGTCGGCTGCATATTTCCAGATTCTTCATGAATCAGTATACATCTGGGTATTTTTGGCATACTGCAGATTTTGCTTATGTTGTCATACTACATACAACATACATTTTGGTCAAATCAGTACGTACTGCCAGTATAGTATGCGATTCTGAAAACAGCAATGCTCTTTAACTCTTTATCGCATTCATTGCAGCTGACAAGTAGGCTACTGCTGCTCAAAAGCTATAGCTGACGTTATACCAGCACTGACGCCGCTAAGGATGTGTTGTGGTTGAGTTCTGAGAGATTTTAAAGCTGTGCAGGATCTTAGTATTCATGAGTTTGATCTATGGGAATATAAATGTGAATATAATTCCTTAGAATATCTGCAATTTTTAGCTCCGCTGTGACCATAGTCAGCAGTCAGCGGAGCTTTTCTAATGCCGAGTCGTCCGGCGTCCTTCTGTCTGTCCAGCGTCAACTTTTCACTTCAAATTTTAACATCTCAAAAACTGTGTGATAACTTTTTTCTAATTTGGTGCGAGCCTTCCTAATGATATTATGATGATCCTCTGCGAAAATTAGAAAACTCTACTTCCTGGTTTTTGAGAAATTCAGCATTTTGGACTTAGAAAATCAGTGTTTGTGCTAATTTTTACTATCTTTCATTAATATCTCAACAAGAGGCCAGGTGGGTATTTTTTGGTTGTTAGTATTGCTTGCTGGTAAGATGATTGAAATAAATTATTGCAATTTGCAGTGTGGTTCTATTATTATACTCCATAAATTGAGACATCAAACTGGTTCACAGCATATTCTGGTCACCAAATGTGTCATATGTGTTAATATTGCAATAGTTTACAGGGATTTCTGAAATTAAGTTATGACATGGACATTTCACCCATCTTCAGCAGAGTTCTATAGGCCGACAGGCCTCTTGTTTATGTTTTATGTTAGAGATTACACGGGTAACGTTATGTCTCTTTCCAGCATCAATGGCCAGACAGCAGCACACTTACAACAAAGGACGAGCAAGCAGTCCTGCCCTAAAGTAACCAATCAGCTCTGAGTAACAGTGGTATACCATTTAAGTGGCTATTCACTCTAGTTTTTTTTTTTATGCTTTTTTTTTGTATGTTGTCTGACTGGCACATCAAGGACATTTGGCAGGAATGTCCAATTTCCTTTTTTTTCATCTTTTGCATTTTCTCACATCAGCGGGCACATAAACCAAACAATAAAAAGTGTGGCCAAATAAATATTTCTTCTTTCCAAAATTTAGGAATTCATATGTCTTAACATGGATAACCGCCTTCTCTCAATTGCTGTTCTTTTAGGATGAAGCCGTTGCCAGCACGAAGAGAAGATGCTGAATGGATAGAGTTGAAGCAGTCAGCAAAAGAACCAAATCACCCTGAGTTATACGAACAAACTGAAGACAAAATGCCATTGAGTTGTGCGGTAAAATCAGCCCAAAGGGAAGAGCCTAGCCAGCAGCAGATTTTAGTGGTAATGGAGCAGATAGAGGAGAAACAAACAGATAAAATAGAACAGTCAGACTGGGCAGAACGGCCAGAATATTCAGAGGTAAAGCAACAGCCTGCGCAGAGGGAACAACCAAAGCAGACAGAACAGCCAGCAGAGATGGAACACCTAAATCAAATGGAACAAACAGAACAGCAAGTGTGGAAGAAACAACTCGAACAGATGGAACAGCCAGAACAGATAAAGAACCCAGAGGAGGTGGAACAGCCAAAACAGACAAAAAAACTCGAGCAGTTGGAGCAGCCAGAGCAGATAAAAAATGTAGAGCTGCAACAACACCCAGAACAGATAAAAAACCTTGAACAGTTGGAGCAGCCAGAGCAGATAAAAAACGTAGAGCCGCAACAACACCCAGAACAGATAAAAAACCTTGAACAGTTGGAAAAGCCAGAACAGATTGAAAACTTACGGCTGTGCGAACATGCAGAACTCTGTCCACAGCCACAACATCTGAAATGTCCAGAACAATCAGAACAGACGAAATGTATGGAACTGGCGGAAAAATCTAATATTCTGTACAAATCAGGACTACACAACAATGAACATGTCAAAAAGATTCTGAAACCACTGGATTCACAACAGACTGAAGATAGGAGAACCTTTCACCACACCAACGGAGGGTGTTTGGACCGGGAAAAGGCTCAAAGACTCGCTGAGGAGCTCTACAAGTTGCAAGATGTGCGTCGTACTGATGTAGTCAAATACCTCAATAAAGAGTATGTCACTTTTAGATTCTTTTGTCACCTGAAAAGTTATAAAAATTATGGTTTGGCTTGATAGCTCACTCGGTTAAGGCACTGCATTGCAGTGCAGAAGTGACTATCACGTCGCGGGTTCGAGCCCCGGTCATACCAACCGGCAGTGGTCGGCGGCTTTTCCAGAGTTGCGCGCGATTAGCCATCGCGCTACAGGGTTTCAACTTGGGAAGGGACTGCTGGGTAAGGGAAATAAATAAACAGCTTTTTTTGTTGCTGTTGGCTTGTCCAGACAGGCGCTCGTCAGGAAGATTCTAAGTCTGTTCATGTCTGGGTATCCTCCGCCCTCGTTCTGAACTTGCCAAGATTCAACCAATCAGTGTATAAGAAGCAGTGGCTGACAGGCACGTGCTTCGGAGGAGAGCCAAGAATTGTCTTCACTATCCTGAGTTGGCAGCAAGTGGTCGCATACGAGCAAGTTTTGTACATAGTTCACCAATTGGGCATTCCAGATTCGGGTGGGATTGGAGATGCCAAATTTATTTTTAAAAAATTCATGGTTTGGCTTTATGTCTGACGCTAATGGGTGTGAAAACCACAGACTTGATTTTTGAGGACAGTTGAAAACACTTAACACGAAAAACGCTTTAAATTAAAGACAGATTAAAGAACCAAATATGACGGGAGGACACTCTAACGTCCTTACATTTGAAGGTATTCCACAGTACTAAATACTTTAATACATTGTACTGTATTTGAAGGCTTAGGAGCACAGTCAGAGGGGAAATATAATATTTTACTTATTGACTAAGTGTTTTGCCCTTATGTAAAAATGTTTAATGAGCTAGAATCTACCCGCAGTGCAGTGGTGGCTAGTGAAACAGCAATAGGGGAAGCTCAAACCATCCCTTGAAAATAATGATGAGTCATGACCTATTTTCAATCTTGATAAAATTGACTTTACTTGACTCAAAAAATCCTAAGGATCATCAGGTGTTGCCAGTTTTAATGAGCGTGAAAAGCCTAATTCTCGATCTGATTTCAATCATTCCTTTAAATTATCATTACAGAAACTCTGAAAACTCCCAACATTATCAGGTGTGGCCAGTTTTCATTATTAACGCATACCTGTCAACTTTCACGCATTCGCCGTGAGTTTTAGTGGCATATTTAGGTTCCCCTGTTGTAGTCAGCAATTATTCAATCAACGCGTACATAAGAGATTCTCGCGTGGAATAGAAGTCCTTGTGCATGGAGGTTTATCAGTTTCACGCACGTTACGGTGGATTTCACCACTAGTAATTGGAAATCGATTATGACCCTGGGCTTCTCGTACTTTTCTTTACTCAGGGGTTGGAAGCAAGGCATGTGTTTAATGATTGTTTTAAATTGTTTAAATGAAATCAGATCATTGGAAAGGTCTTTATGCAATTCCATTGCTTCCATTGTCACAAGTGCGGCCCATAATCCATAGTCACATGCACTCCACACTCACTGTGGATGCACAGATGTGTGTCAGACATACGCTTTCCACAGGCTAATAGCGTTATTTTTCCCACGCCTCAACCAAGTCAAGGCGTGCAACCTGTACTTGACAAGTACTTTGCCCGTACTCTTTCCCAAACTTTCCCCCGTGTTCACCGCCACCCTGCGCCTCGATTATGAGCTACCAAATTCTGTGACCTGTGCATGTCCAAAACACTCACGGCAGGTTGTGAATGAAGCATAGGCAAAGATTACTTTTAGGCATTACAACTTCTCATTTATTAACACGCAAGATCCTAATGACATCATCAAGTAAGTGTGATAACGGTTTTAGGATCTTTACCAAAATGTTATGTGTTAATAAATGAGAATCTGTTTTCCATAAAGTACTCTTTACTCTGACAGCAGTTAAAACAGGAAATGTTTGATACATCCGTAAATGTACGACAGCTATTTTTGAAAAAGTTAGCACATTGTGGGAAATGCATGAAACTTCAAAAAGACTGATTTGAAAAGTTCATTCAACCTTTGAAAAACTTCACAAAAGTTTTTCCATTGTGAAGTTTCGGCTTGGCGATTGCTTAAAAACAAAATATTCTAATTTTACCAGTAAACATGGCTACCTTTTTTGCTGTTCTATTTTGAGATCCCCTGTTGTATTCAGATTTTATGCTTTTTTTTTTTTTTTTTTTTGCTGCAGTCGCAATTGACCGTGAGTTGCTTACTTTCCTAGCTGCAGCCCTCCCCAACTAGGTGACATAACTTACAAATTATACAGGCTTGACACAAGTTATTGGACCAGCCCGCTATATTCCTTTTCTACTCTTTCTTCTTGTCTTTCTTAATCTCAGCACTGAGTTAAGTCATGCAATTGGAGAGGAATACTTGAAGTTCTTTGACTTCAGCGGGCAGAATCTGAATCAAGGATTGAGGTGAGCATCAGAGGATCAGATTATGAGGAAATGTTATTGCATTAATATTTCTGCTGCACACCTAGTAAAATCCTGCACAAACTGTATTGCATTTCTTTACAGTGCATAGAAGATCTCATAAACTCGAAAATAAAATATATTTTTTTGCGAAAGTATCAAATTTCCTATTTCTCTCCTCTTTTCCAAAGGTCATTCCTGAAGGAGGTAGTCCTAATCGGAGAGTCACAAGAGAGAGAGCGCGTCTTGGAGCATTTTTCCCATCGTTACCATCAGTGCAACCCTGACAGTTTCTCCTCCCAAAGTAAGTCAGTGATGCACTCTCAATGTCTGTATGGTGCCTGGAAACTAATCCTTCATCTTTTTATTCGCTGGGCTTTCTTTTACAACCTCGGTTCAGAAAAAGTTGTAACGTCATGTGAAATACAAAGTAAATCAAAAGGACTGTAGTTGTCATGGTTTGGTCCCGCCGGATGCAACCTGCAATCTGGCGGGCACTGGGACCATGTACCTAAAAGCATAGAAAGGGACCCACTGATACAAAAATAGCGAAAGTATTTAATAAATATAGTTTAAAAATTAACGATTCTCCAACATAAGAACACAGGGGAGCAGCAGCACAACACAGCAGGGATAAACACCCAGAATGCACCTGCGCAGTGCTTAAATAGCCTGCCTTCACCTCCACCTCAACGAGCCACACCTGTTGCCTGTTGAAGTGGAGGCGAAGACAGCAGGAGGAGGAGGGACTGCAAGGCAAAATCATTACAGTAGTAGCCATTCACCCTTTAGGAAACTGAAAACAATGCAAAAACACATTATGTAATGTCCTGATGTAAATTTAATCAACATATTCTCATTCTTACTTGTCATATAGAGGTATTTTAGTGACACTCTGATCACACGTCAATATATGGTGCAAAGGGAGTCATTTGGCATTGTTATTTTATCGAACAGTTGAACAGTTAGGTAGAGGCACTGCAACTACTTGCTTGGGTTTAGGGTTATTATTATTTGGTTAGGGTTAGGCACCAAAACTACTTTAATTACATAGTGAACCCATCCTATCAGAACTCGTCCTTCACTGTTACAAATTGACCTTAAAATCAATTAATTTAATAAAAAAAAAAAAAAAAATGAATTTGGCAACTCCAATCCCACCCGAATCTGGAATGCCCAATTGGGGAACCATGTACAAGGCTTGCTCCTATGCGACCTCTTGCTGCCAACTCAGGAGAGTGAAGACAGTTCGCGGCTCTCCTCCGAAGCACGCGCCTGTCATCCACTGCTTCTTATACACTCATTGGTTGAATCCTCGCAAGTTCAGAACGAGGTCGGAGGATACCCAGACATGAACAAGCTTAGAATCTTCCTGACGAGCGCCCAGCTGGCCAACAGGAGGCGCTTAAGCAATGAACAAAGCTACCATTTGTATATTACCCTTCCCAGCAGACCTTTGCCAACTTGCATCCCTGTAGCGCAATGGCCAGTTGTGCGCTGCTCTGAAAAAGCTGCCGACCACTGTCGGTTGGTATGACCAGCACTCAAACCCACACCGTAATAGTCACTTTTGCTTCGCAGTGCGTTGCTTTATCGGAGTGAGCTATCCAGCAGCTCTTAAAATCACATTAACTGGCAGCAGTGGTGCCAGTACTTTTTGTTATAAAATAGTAGGACAGCATGAATTAAATCAAACTGCGAAATTACAGATAACCTGTCATGGTTTGTGAGGCGTGTGAGTGTTTTGGACTTTTCTTTGTGGCTCTCATCCTGGGACGAGATCGAATTCCTTTTCAATCGGATTCTTTTCCCAGCTGGCTGATTGAACTGGGGTGGGGCTTCCTCGGACTCTATATAAGCTGGAAGTACGCCACGCCTCCGTTGCTAGAGTGTCTTTTTGTAGCTAAGCACTATAGCCAAAGATATCTCTAGTCAGGATTTGTGTGACTTTATATCTTTCAGTTTTTATTGGAGTTCCTTCTGCTTTAGGAATTTTCCCTTTTCTACTTTTGTTCTCTCTCGCGTTGCTTCCGTTTTTTCAGACTATTATACGTCCTTTGGAAGCGCAAGTACTTTCTGGTGGTCTGTTTAATTCTCTGTGTTTGTATTGTGTCCATACTGCTCATTCTCTCTCTGGTCACTGCACTTGGCCTCTCAATTTTTCCAGCCATTACATAACCGAAATCTAAATTTAATCTAAATGAAATTAAACGTTTTGGCTGGGATATTTAGCCTGTGGTGCTAACTTTTCATGCATGCCGGGTGCAAAAAATGCTTGTACTGGTAAATTGACTGTAAATTTCAGAGTGCATAATGTTGTATTTACTGTATTTACTGCAAATTTGAACTTGTAATGTACTGTAAAATTACAGCAGTGATCCATGCCTCCCTCCAAAAAAAAAAAATCACTAAAAAATCTGAGATGACCGGGGGCATTTTTCTGCTCAAGGCAAAATACCGTTTTACTGCTCTTTCTTCGAAAATTGTGTTTTTCTAGTTATGCACAGGCACACACACTTACTATGCAGTCACCTAATAAAGCGGAATCATTCAATTAGCGCTGGAAACAAAATGCAACCTGTTCCATGAGATGCAACGCTGTTGCATAACCAGCAATAAAAATTCAGTATCATTTTCAGTCACTAGTGATGTTCATTTGAAGACAAAATCCATCCTCCTGTCCTTTTGGATGAATTTTTCAAGGGCCTGGACACAAGGCTGATCACTGGTTATCAGATCCAAGAGAACTTGCTTTTCAATATCTGTGGAAGCATTGTCCATTGCATGTATTTTTATCCATTTGAGAGTGGAAAATGTCGTTTCCATGGATGCAGTGCTGACAGGGAATGTTAAAACTAAACATCTAGTGCCCTGGTCCTCAAATCACACCCTATGAGGTCCGAGGACTGCTGGTTTTACACCCTCCCTTTACCTTTCTGGCCAATCAGTTCATTTACTTGCCTGGGATAACAGAAAACCTGGGCTGGATTTGGATTCAGGGTCCAGATTTGAGGATCCCTGATCTAGTGCCTATAGCTGATGTATGCTATTAGAGAGTTCTTTTCACTTGAAAAAGAGGAGGAGGTTAGATAGGTTCTTTCCCTGAAAATCTCCCAGAGAATACATCTCTGTTGTACATCAAAATGTTTTTTTGGGAGCTCATTTAACAGTATGCGGACATCTATTTTCTAGTTTATTAAATCTCAGACAGTTCTGTTTTCAGCTGTGGCAAGCCTATGTACTGCCTGTAGCTGTCTTTCAGGCTTGCGAGAACTGTTTCAGGGAAAATAGTCTTAAAGATGATAAACTGTTGGGGATTCAGAAGGTAAAGGAATGAACATTTTACTATCTTTCAACCAATCTTGTACTTGATTTTAAATATTGTCGAGTACGTCATTGTGCAGCTTCAATATCATCTCCACCTGATGCGTCAGTCATCTCAACCTGTTACCAATTATGACATTGGCTATCAACTGTTAATAAGCACTCATCTACAGCTCATCAATATGCCCACTGTCTACAAATCCAAATGCACGTCCTGGTCAAAAAAGTTCCCATTTGGATTTGAATAAGTAGAATCTTTAAAGTAGACATATTGATTTGAAACTTTATTAAAAAAATTTTCTTCTTTGGTATCATCCAATACTCTCAATACTCTCTCAAAGTATGAACATTTTTCATGTTTTTCATCATGGATGTAAAACAGGCTTTTTGCAACCCCCAATATCGCCCTCGAACAGCACCGTGAATTAGGCCAAGAGCTGTGACGTCAATTGTGACACCATACCAAATGTGTATTTTATATTGCAAGTAAGATGTCGAATTCCACTAAAAATGCCAGAATTCATGCTTGATTTGGCCATCAAAGTTGAAGAGGATGACTCAAGGGCAACTAACAACAGTGATGATGACCAGTGGCGGTCCTACAGGAGGGGCAAAGACACGTCCCTTTTAGTCCTAGCTAGATCTCAATCATTTTCCTTTATATACGTCTTTTCCAATTATCGTAATTGGAAACTGAAGACATGGTTTTTCACTGTATGCGATCTAACAGCGATGAAATCATTGGCTAAATTCAGTGCAGGAAAATAATTTGCTTATTAATTGGCCAATGCTTCGCGTGATTGAACTGGTCCGTGTTCCAATGAAACACGGACTCTCACTCTCGGTATTTTGTGGGTTGATTAAAAAAAAAAAAAAAACAGTGGCACTCGGCACTAGGTTATAATAAAAAGCGTGCGGCTCAAGCAATTAGCGAGAGTCGACAGGTAGGCTATGCAATTTTGAATAACGTAGATTTAAATACTGCAAATACACGTCCAGATGAATCATTGTCGTCTTACCTAATTGGGGAGAAAAAGCAGCACCTGTTAAATGCGGAGCTCTGTCAGAATGAACCTTTTGTTAATCATGAAGATGACTGAGAACAGGTCAGGATTTCTAATTGTTTTCAATGGCTGTTTTGTGCAACCCAATTCTCTATTCCGCCACTGTACTGAATTTAACTCGCGATTTGATCGCTGTTAGATCGCATGTGGAGAGAAACTGTGTCTTCAGTTGCCACTTACAATAATTGGAAAAGACATCAATAAAGGAAATTGATTGAGATCTAGCCAGGACTAAAAGGGACATGTCTTCACCCCTCCTGTAGGACCGCCACTGATGATGACGATGGAGAGGTAGGAGAGATGGGAAATGAGGAAAAAATTGGCAATAATAGGCATTCAGCTGTACGCCAACAGCTACCGCAAGTATATCTGCACGAACCGGAGCCTCGGGCACTGGCAAATGCGTTGGAAGCAAGCTTTGAGGTGCATTTCCCGCTGCCAACTTACTTAGTTGGAATCATTGAGTGTATATGGCCAAACTAGCTAAGTTAGTTCCTGATGTAGCAACTATGGTTTTGAGAAACCTCCCCCTGAGGAAGGGTGGAGGGAACTCAAACATGGACGAGCTTAGAATTTTACTGACGAGCGCTCGGCTGGCTAACAGGATTGATGGTGGGCCCAGCCCAGAGGCCTAACCCAGCTGCCAGCTGACGGGGCAGAGCCTATGGAGCAGGGGCTCTCACAACCACCCGAGTGTCGCCCCTGGAAGAAGACCAGCCCCTACATCCGTTGACAAGAGGGAGGAACAACGCCCCCCAAGCTAAAGGTGTCATCTACTGCCTTCACTGGCTAACATTTCAAATCCCGGTCAGTGTGTCCTGTAATGGCGTGAACCTTCTCACAGAGGCCCTGATTCAGCAACTTTGTCTCCAACCAGCTGGTGCAATGCCTGAAGGCCCCAGTCCATCGACTTCACACTACCCTTGCTGTGGCAGCCATGGATGGAAAACTTCTGGGCAACGGCAGCGTGACCGACTAGACAGCACCAATCTCCGTCTGCATCCAAGAGCGCCATCTGGAGGAACTCCCTCTGCTGATCCTCACCTACTCAAGCCACCCACTCATCCTCAGCCTCCTGTGGCTGCTGTTAAACAATCCCATCATCTCCTGGCCAACCAATTGTCTCAGTTTCAGGTCACCCTCCTGTTTGGTGGCACTATAGCCCCCTCTCCATTGCCTCCATGACTGTCGAGAGCCCTGACCACAGTAACTGCGAGATTCCTGAAGAATACTGGGACCGGCAGATGGCATTCAGCAAAAGAGCAGCAACCCAGTTACCTCCTCGTTGTCTGTAGGATTGTGCCATTGAGCTCCTGTCCAGTGCATCACCCCCCAGGAGCCATGTATACTCCCTGTGGTTGAAACTAAAGCAATAGAGCAGTATGTACAAGAAGCTCTAGAACATGACTTCATTCATCCTTCCACTTCACCTGCGTTCACAAGCTTCTTCCTCGGCCAGAGGATGTATGGAGGCCTCCGCGCCTGTATAGACTACAGAGGACTCAATGATGTCACGGTGAAATAGTGATAACCACTCCCTCTGGTCACCAGCGCTGTGGAGCAACTTCCTGGTGCAAAGCTCTTCACAAAACTTGACCTCCGCAGTGCATAAAATCTAATCTGTTTTAGGGAAGGAAATGAATGAAAATGGCCTTTAGCGCTACCTTCAGGCACTACAAGTACTGCATCATGACATATGGCTTTGTTAACACCCCCTCTGTGTTCCAGTCTTTCATTAAAGATGTGCTGGGAGAGATGTTGGGAAGATTCATCATTGCCTGCCTAGATAACATCCTCATCTACTCAGCGACTTATGAAGAGCATGGGGTGCACGTGAGCAGAGTACTCAATTGCCACTTACAACACCAGCTTTACATCAAAGCAAAAAAGTGCATCTTCCATCAGTCCACCATCTCCCTCCTGGGCTATGTGATCAGACCAGAGGGAGTAGCAATGGAGGAAAGGAAGGTGAAGGCAGTAGCAGCACGGCCAATCCCACGAATGATAAAGGAACTCCGGCGCGTCATGGGATTCACAAACTTCAATCGACGCTTCAGTAAAAATTTCAGCGCAGTTGCCCATCCTCTGATGCATCCGTTCAAGGGAAAACCCAAAAACCTGGGATGGAATCCAGAAGCTCAACACCCCTTCAATACCCTCAAAAGTCATTCTTTGTTCATCACTGCTCCTATACTTAAGTTACCAGACCCGGAAAAACCCTTTGTTGTAGTGGTCGACGCTTCCAGTGCGGGGGTGGAAGCAATCCTGTCCCAGCGGCTAGGGATGCCAAAAAAGTTGTATCCCTGTGCCTATTTCTCTCACAAACTCACACCCACAGAAGCCAACTACGAAGTGGGCAACCAGGAGCAGTTGGAAATAAAGTTGGCACTTGAAGAGTGGAGGCATTGGTTAGAGGTGGCCCGTCATCCATTCCTTGTGCTGACTGACCATCGCAACCTGGAGTATTTGCCAAAGGCACAAAGGCTGAATCCACGTCAGGCCAGGTGTGCAACATTTCTTTACTCATTTCAATTTTTCAATAACCTATCACCTAGGCTGCAAGAACATCCAAGCAGACGCTCTATCCCGAAGATATGAGGTGGAAAAAGTTCCGGAGGTGGAAGAACTGATTCTGCCATCCTCCTGCATCCTTGCCCCAATCAAGTGGCAGTTGAACCGGGAGATATTGAAGGAGACCAGGACCACCTCAGCACCAGTGAGTAAATCATTCATTCCAGCTGTGACAACACACATCAGCCAAAAGTACGGGTGACCCCACCTTGCCTCTGATGTGGAAGCAGCCGTCTGTTCGTGCAGAACTTTCACCATTACCAAAGCACCACGACAGTTGCCAACTGGTACTAGGAAAGCAGTTCTTACCAACGTAAGGAGATGAAAAACAAGATCTTTCCAACCGGAGCAGTGACACATCAGATAATGTCGATCTGGCTGGAGATCAGAGCCCTATTTCACCCTGACAAGCCCTCATGGGCACACAATCCTGATCTTTCTTGCTCCCAATCGTAGGTTTCCACTTCTGTATCTGAGGATGGACCAGCTGCTTCAATAATTGTCACCAGATTAAAAGGGATTTTGAGTATTTTTCCCTCATCTAGATGCAGAGAGGAGGTTTTTAGCTTGAGTCTAGAAGATCATTGTTTACTAAGATGAAGTTTGGGCGACAATATGGTCACTTTACCTAAGGTAATTACATTTGCACAGCTTGAATTGATGTTGAAGAGGCTGCCGAGGCACGAATCCTGGCGTGCCTGATCTTTGGCCGGGAGCGCGCCCTCTGGGGCAGGGAGCGGGCTGGTCTGGATTTGCGGTGGAATTCGGTCAAGAGCTGCGGAACCAAGATTATCCAATTGGCAAGAAACCCTCTATGCAACACGTCTACACAAATTGTTATGGCTTTGACTGTAATAACTATGCAGGTAATAATGTGCGCTGCATTGTCCCTGACAAATAAACGAATAAATAAATAAATGACATCACGGTCCACCCAGCTCCTCTCCTCCGGACCATAGCCCTCCCAGTCTACCAGGTATTGCAGCCTGCCTCCTCAACAGACTGCATACCCGGTAGGCTGGATCTACGTCAACCTCCCAGACAGGGGGAGGGTCTTTGGGGGGGTGTGGCCTCCATCAGGGGTTCAACTATCACCGCCCTAAGCAGAGAAACATGGAAAGTGTTATTAATGCGGTAACGTGATGGTGCAAGTGGTATATAAGGTGCAAATGGTTTCTTTTTTTCTTTATATACGTTTTGGAATCAAATTTCAAGGTCACGATCACTGAGACAATGTCTAAGGCCAAATGAGCCCAAACAATCAATAAAACATGTGCCCCCCCAGATATATACAGTATGTCTGCCCATGGGCTGCCCATGCAGAAGGCGGAAGGAATGGTGATAGCTAAAATCATAATATGAATAAGATGTAATCAGGGTGAGGTATTGTAATTGTTTTGTTTGTTTGTTTGTTTGTCTGTTTGTGTGTCCGTGTTTTAATAATCTAGTATCTACATGGTTGCACTGATTAACTTCAAACTTTCACAGTAGGTGAGAAATGGTCTATAGATGACCCCATTAAATTTTAGGGCTCATCGGATCAAGGTCGTTGGAAATGTCAAAATTCATCACACTGACTTCAAACCAAAACCAAAATGTGCATCTTTCTATTCTGCATCCAACCATATGCTGCATGATATGATAGCTTTGATAGTTGGGGGTTAAATGTCAGGGATCAAGTCATCAGTGAAAAGAATATATTTTCCATTATAACTGAAAAATGGTTAGATAGACAGATCTTCCACTTTACTTTGATCCCTGGAAAAACGCAATCTGCTGCGCAAGAATGTAATGTATATCATGAGAATTGCAGGTCTGAGATTTCTTACATAGGCTCCTTTTCAAAATCATATATCTCATGATATGCATGAGGTCGACCTATTCAGAAAGTACATAGCTGTATTTTGCTGCCTTTATTGCAAGCGTCGTTCCATTATGCTAGACAAAGTTTCACTGATTCAATTCCACTCCTCTCTGCTGCATTTAGGTGCTGTGTTCACCCTGACGTGTGCTCTGATGCTGCTGAACACAGATCTACATGGGCGGGTAAGAACACGATGGCTCAGCTTTCATTAATGAAAAGTCCAGGGGTCAGGGAGTAAAAGTTCTGTCATCTGTTTGCTCCAACTATAAACTTAGCCAGCTACATTGATTGATAATTTCACCTTCTTGGCTTGAGGAAAAAAAAAAAAAAAAACGTTTTACTCAATAACAAATCCTTGAGACTAGAACAAGATGCTGGGGAGGGAATACTTTCAGAGGCTGGATTGCCTATTTCAGCCTGCTTTCATAGAGGGTGCTGTAGTCAATGACAGCACAATTCCTATTGGTAATATTGCATGAGCACAGGTAGATCAGTTGAAAATTATAAGCAGACAATTAATTCACTCAAATTGCAATAAATTTTACAGAGGGGAAAAAGGGGATTTTCTCTTGGCTATAATAAACAAAATAATGCATTTCACAGTCATGCAGTTTTTTTTCTCAGGCGCAGAAGTCACAGAATTCACAATTTCACATTGAACATGCAAACAGAACCATCTTTGGTTGATAATATTAGAGAAAATGATTAATTATCAGTTCAAAGAAATAATTCAATATAAAGTTACATTTTTTCATGAAAAATCTGTGCAGTACTTACTGCGTGTCTACTTCATGGGTATTGAGTACGATTGAATATGAAAATTTTGAGAAAGAAAACCTCGAACAAAGTAAAATGTGCGTGTGGACAGATGTGTGTAGTTTGAGGATGGCAAGCAATATTTGATTTAAAATTTGCAGCGATAGGGTTTGGAGCAGCAATGCATTACTTTATGGCCATTTCATTTATTACATTAAATCTCTGGCTTGAAAGTGAAATCTGCTGAAGACCACAAATGGAAATTGAAAACACAGATAATAAAAGCAGGTGTGCATTTTTCTGTTTTTGTCTAGAATCTGGGAAAAGCCATGTCCATTTCCACATTTGTGTCGAACCTTGGTGGCATGAATGACGGGAAGAATTTCTGTAAGGACTTATTGAAGGTAAAGTGAAACCAATTGCTTGTGTTAAAGTAGCGGGGAAAATAATGCAGTCTGGAAGAACTCCGCAACTTTTCAGTTTTTGTAGTTTTTGTAGAATGTGTGCATCAGTGTACCTGCTCCAAGCAAAAAAATAAATAAATAAATAAATGAAAAAACTACTGATCTTTTGTATATTACATTGAAAAGTAGGATTTAGCTTGCAGAGTAGTGGCTACCGTGTTTGGGGTATTTAATTCATCTCTTAGCATGATTTTTTTTTCTATTTTTCTTGGGGTTCATAAATTTTCAGCCCCAACCGTCATGTGAATTCCTACTGTGTCTCCTCCCATCCAGCAGCTTGCGTGTCTATTTGATGCATTGCCTCTTTTGATTGGTTAACGTCCCGTGTGATTTCCTCATCAGCTGTGCTCTGTTCATGTTTCCCTTCCCTCACATGTGTGTTAGAGTCTTCATACCCCTTACTTTGCTGTTTGCCCTTCAGCAACCATTCAGTATTGCTTGGTAAAATCCGATAATCTTCGTAAATTATTTGTAATCTTTAATGTGTTATGGCCCCAATTTGTTATGACATATCGGACAGCAATGGATGACAGACAGAATTTTAAAACTTGAACAGATTTAATAAAACAAAGGCTGACCAAGATTGAAACATTAAAAAAAAGAGAGAGTTACAGTCTCTTGGTAATTGAGATGGAGTTTCTATGTTGCGGTGTCCCGGGACAGGAAAATGCTCCAACACAGGCAAAAATCTATAAAAATAGCTTCACAGGTCTTGAGAAGAGTGACAGGTCTGGTCAAATGTTTCCTTCCATTATTTTTCCTTGCAATTTCTCCTACTACTTTACTCTCTCAATTTTTCTCCTTATATACTCTTTTCCAGCCCCCTCCCACCTTCCAGACTTTTTTCAATTCTCCGGGACTTTCCCTCTGAGGCATGCCCAGGACATGCCCAAAACCTAGCTCCAGACTGGGCTTAACAAAAAAATGTCAATAATGCCATCTAGTGGCTTTTTTTCCCCCCGCATTACAAATGACAGTGAAATAACAAAAGTTATCTTCCTAGTTCTATTCACTGGAACAAGCTCCCAAGCTCTTACTCTCAGTTTCCAGGATTGGGACCGCAATTTTATAAATCAAACCTCAGTCTGTTCCTCTGCCCACTTTATTGGGAACAACCTCCCAAGCTGTCTGCAGTAATCGGGATTGGCACTGTGTTCCTGCTAAACTCCATGATCCGGCCATCTGACAGTTTGGCTCCGGCGAAGTGTGCACTCCACCTGGCAACTATTCCCAATAGTTACTGGCTGGGCACAATGGGGGCTGATTAGTGCCCCGGATAAGTGAACTGAGCTCACTGACATGACGAACGCCGTGACCATTGCCATGACAACCTGACAAAACAAATGTCAGTGCCGCTATCTGTAAAGAAAATTTTACTTGCCGCCATTATCCATTGATTGTGTTGGATTTATAAATGTTGCAGGATTTAGAAGTCGAATTGTGATATTTCCTCCTTCATTACAGACAACAGAAATCAGCAAGCTTATTGAAAAATTGGAGAAAAAAAAGTTACTAACTAAGCAAATCAGCAAGAAGCCATCTCTCATGTGAACCCATACTTTTCACCAATCCAATTTCACATTATAAGTTAAATTGCGGCATTAAATTTAACCCTTTCAGGTGTGCGATCTCAGTTGAGAGAGACGTTTGAAAACTGAACATTGTAGCTAATTGTTGGAACAATGGCTACTGTAAACTGAAAGCTATGGTTTAGGAATTCCAGGAACTAATTAAAAACATGAGAGGGCTAATATTGTTTATTTAGAAAAGTAACTTTAATCACAGTACTTCAGTTTTAGATCCAGAGGGCCGATACATCATTATCAACATATCCATCAACAACATTCCTCTCACAATAGTTAATCTTTATGGCCCTAACAATAATGACCCCTCCTTTTTTCATAGACTTTTCTCTACTCTTAATAACTTACCTTGCTCAGATTTAATTATAGGAGGAGACTTCAACACAACACTTGACCCAACATTGGATAAATCAAACAACAGGAAGTACCAGAACAACTCAATCTACTGCTGTCCTAAAACAATACATGGAGGATTGTGGTCTTGGCGATGGCTGGAGACCACCCTACTGACAGAGAATACACGCATTTTTCTTGTTTTTTTATGTTTTCTTTGTTTTGTTATAGCTCTCCCTCGGAGAGGCTTCGCCGTTGTTTCTGTGTAACATTTATAATTAAGAATAAAGCTGTCCTCCAAGAGGGGGGGTTGTGGCGGGTTTAAAAAAAAAAAAAAAGAAAAGAAAGTTACTCCTAAATGCCATAGATTATACACCTTTGAATCACAGTGCTGAAGTTAACAGTCCCAATTTTCCCATAGACCTGACACTCACATCTATCAAGACCCTTCTGTTATTTGTAAGTGGTAAAATTCAATCAGACTTTGCTGACATCTATAAAGCCTCACTATTTGTGAACTGCAGAATGTAATCAGTGAGCCAATACAGTACAAAGACAATTTGGCAAGTGCATCCAATGTTGAAACTGAGAAAATTTCTTGTTTTTTGAAAAATTTACTCAGCCAAAATAAAAACTTCACAGTCCTTTAGAGGTCGATAAGTTGAACAACAAGAAATGAGGTTTTAGATAATGATATTATTAAATTCTGTACTCATTAAAGATGGTGTATCATAAAAATAATGTCCATAATGTAACCAATTCCACCGGAAATGCTACGGAAATGTCCAAGAGTAAAAATCATAAGTTACAACTTGAATAAGAGCAGTGCGCAGGCGATTACGTATGGTTTGGGCAGTCACACGACCTCTAAACAATTCATTCCAAGTGGGCGTTGCAGTGACAAATCGATTATGAAAATGGCGTAAGACAATTTGTCAGTCTTCTGCTTTTGACGTCACACGTGGGCTACCAGAACGAGGTCGGTCAGCTGTGGTGCCAGTTTGTTGGAGACGTGTCCGAAGATCATGGATAGTCCGTCAACTGCCTCCCATAACACCTGCAACATCAATGACAGACGTTTCCGTATTCAGCATGCCAGCATGTTCACGCTGAATGTTTGACAGCCATGGCATTGAAAATCAATGAATAATTAACTATAAAAACTTGTTTTTCCGAGATGTCACTCTAACATGCTAACGTGAGCTCAGTTGCACATCTCTCATATGGTCAAGTGAGTAGGAACACGAGAAAACATGGTTTTAGCTTAAAGCACGCTCGCACGTGCTACGTACCTGTGCACGTCGGAGTTAATGTGTGTCATGATGTCTTTTACAACGCATTTACCCCGAGTGATAATAACAAGAAGAGCACCGCCAACAATGCATAATACGCCCGTCATGAACATGGATCAGGAAGTGGACAGACAACATGATACCAATATCCAACAGACAACAGCCCCATGTGAGCTTTGACCTTTGTCCGTGACCTTGACCTTGGAGGGAGGGCCGTAAACATGGTACGCGACACTCCGCTCAGTGATGGTACACGTGTGTGTGAAATATCATGGATGTATCTGAAGCGGTTGAGAAGTTATGCTCCGGACAAGCCCCATCTGGGCCCCATGTGACCTTTGACCTTTGTCAGTGACCTTGACCGTGACCGGGTGAACAAAATCATGGTGTGCGACACAGCGCCTAGTGATGGTGCACGTGTATGTGAAGTATCACGAATGTAGCTGAAGCGGCTCAGGAGTTATGCCCCGGACAAGAAATTGCTATCAGACAACGGACGGACGGACGGACGGACAGACGGACGGACGGGGGTGATGACATAATACGTCCCGTCTTAAGACGGGCGTATAATAAAAACTCTTTTATTAAAAGTTTCAAGAAAATATTTACAAATTTATGAGAGTGAAGTTTCTTTTTTGACTCAGTATATCTGCTCATGTTGAATTTGATGCCAGAAGAAAAGTTCCTAAAAGGTTGGGACAGTGACAATAAAAGAAAGGAAAGATTGTACATTGCTAAAAAAAAGAATATACTAGGTGGAATATCTCGCAGCTCCCCAATGCCAAAATAGTTGGGACGAAGAGTAAATTGTGAATAAAATCAAAATGCAAGCTGAATACTATGTCCCTTGACCCTGTAATGTGAATATAGGCCACAAGATGGCAGTATTTACCTTTTTATTGTTAAGCTCAGACTGGAGTCATGTTTAGACATGTCCTGGACATGTCTGGGGCAAGTCTCAGAAACTTAAAAAAAAGAGGTCTAAATGTGGGTGGGGTCTGCAGGGGAGTATATAAGGAAAAGAATTGAGACAGTAAAGTAGTAGGAGAAATTGCAAGAAGATGACCAGACCTGCCATTCTGTTCAAGACCTGTGACGTTTCTTTTGTGGATTTCTTTGCCTGTGTTTGAGCATTTTCTTCATCCAGGACATCACCAAGCCACCCCACCAAAAAGGGACTGTAATTATTTCTGTTTTTTTTTATTTATCAATCTTGGTCTTTGGTTGTAGGTTGTTATTAGTCTTTGTCTTTGTTTTAAAAATTAAATGTGTTTTAGTTGTTAAAACTGTGTTTGTCATCCCTTGCTGTTGCTGTTGTGTTATAAATGTAATAACAAATTGGGGCCATAACAAATTGGGGGCTCAAGGTCCGGGATAGACCATTTTGTGAGTCATTTATTAAAAATCTAACATTTCAAATTGTAAAATTGATTTTTTTTTAATTGAATACATATATATTGACAACAGCAATGGATGATTTCTTGGCATCACCAACCGTAGGGGTTTTGAAGTCTTTTAAAAAGACAGAACTGCTAGAAATTTGCAGACAGTTGGAGCTGACAGAGGTAAAACCAGCCATGCGAAAAGCAAGACTGGCTAGAGAGATAGTTGAATATTACATTGATGAAAATGTGTTTGCACCAGGAGATCTGGAACAGTTTCCAGTGGAAAATCCAAATATAGAAATGGAACTTAAATTAAAAATGCTAGAGATTGAAAGGGAGGAAAAAGAAAAACAAAGAGAATTTGAGAGGGAAGAAAAAGAAAAACAAAGGCAGTTTGAGTTAGAAAAATTAGCAAGAGAAGAGAAAATTGAGAGAGAGAAAGAGGAAAGAGCAGAAAGAGAGAGACAGAGACAGAGAGATTTTGAATTAGAGAAATTCGATAGAGAAGAAAGACTCCAAATGGAGCAACTAAAAATTAAAATTGAAACTAAGAATAAATTTTGTGCCAGTCAGGAGGTAAAACTGGTGCCTCCATTTTCAGAAAAGGATGTTGACAACTATTTCCAGTGTTTTGAAAAGGTAGCAAAGAGTTGCCAGTGGCCAAAGGAACACTGGCCTCTGATGTTGCAAACTGTTCTCAAGGGTAAAGCTCAACAAGCCTATTCGGCTTTGTCTGCAGATGATTCCTCTGATTATGAGGTTGTCAAAAAGGTTATTTTGAGAGCTTATGAGTTGGTTCCAGAGGCTTACCGACAGAAATTCAGAGGTCTGAAGAAATCTGAAAATCAGACTTATGTTGAATTTGCTAATGAAAAGCAGGTTTGCTTTGAACGCTGGTGTACTTCTATGGAGGTCAAGGATGATTTCAACTCACTAAAAGAGATGGTGTTAGTTGAAGAATTCAAGAACTGTGTTAAAGATGATGTTAAGACCTACCTTAATGAGAAGCAAGCACTGAATTTGCAATCAGCTGCCAAATTTGCAGATGAATATGTTCTCACACATAAGTCCAAATTTCAGTCTAGCAGTAATAATAGATGGTCCCAATTTCAGATAAAGGGTTATGGTGATACCCAAGATTCCTCACCCAAAGACAAAGACAAATCTGGTGATGGTGCTCAGAAATCCAGTAACAGGTCTGATCAAAGTGTGAAAGCTGACAGTGACAAAAGTGGTCTAGTTTGCAGTTATTGCAAGAAATCTGGTCATGTTACAACTAACTGTTGGTTCCTTAAAGCTAAGAAAGAAAAAGAAAAGGATACCAAACCAAATGCCTTTGTGAAAACAAGGTTAGAAACCCCTGTAGTAGATAACCGATCTGCTAAATTGCCTGCTTCTTGTGGGGCTAAAAAGCCTGATACAGCTGACTTCGTGAGGGAGGAATTTCTTCCATTTGTGTCAGAGGGATTTGTGGCTCTGAATGAGCATACTACTCCTGTCCCCATATATATCCTAAGGGATACCGGAGCTTCTCAGTCACTTTTGTTGATGGACTCCTTGGAGTTACGTGATGAGACCGCTTCAGGGGATTTCATACTTGTACAAGGTATTGAAGGGAGGACTGTATCTGTACCCCTGCGCTCTATATTCTTGAAGTCAGATTTAGTTACAGGACAGGTAAAGGTGGGACTTATGTCAAGTCTACCTATAAAGGGTGTTTCTCTGTTGCTAGGCAATGACCTGGCTGGGGGCAAAGTAGTTCCCCCTGTACATCTTACTTCACAGCCGAGCACTGAAGATGGGGATGAGGACCCATCTCTGTATCCTTCTTGCGCAGTGACTCGTGCTATGGCCAAGAAGGCTAAAGAAGAAGATGATGTGGTGCCGTCCAATACATTGAATAGTCAGGACTCAGGTGGTTCGCCTCATGACTCTGATTGGCCTACTATGGTTTCTCCGTTTGAGGACTTATCAGATACTTTTATCAGTTCTCTATTCAGCCAGCCGGATGGGTCTGGTGATTCTGATGTGTCTGGAGACTTGTCTCTGTCCAGAAAGCGGTTGATTGAGGAGCAAACTAATGATCCTGAAATTTGTGTACTAAAGAGGAGAGCCCTTCCTGATAAAGAAATAGACGCAGTTCCAGTTGGGTATTATCTCAAGGATGGTGTGTTGATGCGGAAGTGGCGCCCTCCTGATATCCCTGCCAATGCAGATTGGGCAGTGGTCAAGCAAATTGTTGTTCCGAAGGTCTATTGGAATGAGATCTTAACAATGGCTCATAGTTTACCTTTAGGAGGTCATCTTGGTGTTAACAAGACTGTTGATAAGATCATGAAACACTTCTTTTGGCCTGGGCTTCGGAAAGACGTTTCCAACTTTTGCAAAACCTGTCACACTTGTCAGGTAGTTGGAAAACACCAGTTAGACCCACCTGTAGCTCCATTGCAGCCTATCCCAGCATTTGGGGGCCATAACAACCCTAATACACCTTGAGGCCCAAGATGAATGCAATCAGTCAAACCGTTCTTGAAATATTGGGGTCACAACAAACGGGACGTCACAGATGGATGGCCGGACGGATGGAGCTGAATACTATATCCCCCACCCCTGATACACCTTGACATCAAAGATGAATGGAATCAGTCTAATTGTTCTTGAGATATCTTGATGACAAGGTATTTGTAAGTGGTCAAATAGTTTTAATGAGCTTGAGAATAATGCCAAGGTCATGGAAAGCGACTGGGGTGGGCATTTCACACCAATACACCTTGACACCAAAGATGAATGGAATCGGCCAAACCGTTCTTGAGATATCATGTTGACAAGGTATTTGTAAGTGGTCAAATGCTCGTAATGACCTTAAGAATAATGCCAAGGTCACATTAATTGAGTGGGCTGTGAGCACTCCCCTAATACACCTTGACACCAAAGATGAATGGAATTGGTCAAACCGTTCTTGAGATATCGCGTTCACAACAAACGGGACGTGACGAATAAACGGAGCTGAATACTATCCTGCACCGCTCGCTACCGCGGCGGCGGGGGACAATAAGCAAGTACTATAATTGGATCATTATTGCTGCGATTAATATGTTACAATTGGCAAAAATTATTTCAGCCTTAAACGATGAAGTGCATAGCTCTTAATTTCTGAAAAATCTTGTCGTAAGATGTATCCCTTGGTGGCAGAAGAGATGTTAGTGTATTTTAGAGGGGGTAAGATATTGGCCAACATCAAGCAAACAGTGAATAAGGTTGAGAAGCATGAGGAATCGTTTTCACTTAGGAATTTTTCACCCAAAGTTCTAACCTTAAAGGGATAGTTCGGGATTTTTCACATGAATCTGTATGGCATCACCGTCTTTAGTCTCCTGCACGCACACTGACTTTCCCCCGACAGTGTCCTGTGAGCCGAGTTCTGTCCAGTTTTGGTCAAAGCGAAAGTAGTTCCGGTAGGTTTCCAGGGGTCTGCAAAGTAAAACGTTTTTCTTCTCAAATCAGTATGTGTTCGAACGAGTGATTTATTTGCATAACAAAACCCTGGTAATCCAAAAAGTCACATCTTGTATTTGCTTGGGGCTACTTTCTCTCGATAGCGATCACTGCACTGCTAACAGCTGTGCGCACTAGCCAAATACTTTCATCAGTTGTTCGACAGTGTTTACCGACTACAGACCTACGACGCTAACGAGCTAGTTCGAGAGCTAGAGTGAGAAGTTCATCAGCTTCTCCAGAAAATACTTTCCACAAATAATAACAATGACAAATATGTTTATGTACAATTATTCCACTAAGAAACATTCTCTGTTATAGAATACCTAGGCAGAAAGCGTAAGCTTCGACTTTTCATGTCCTTTTTTGACTGATTTCCAAATGACACGGTCACTGACCATCCTCGTCATTTGGAAACTTCCTTACATTACATTACATTACATTACATTACAGGTACTTAGCAGACGCTCTTATCCAGAGCGACGTACAAAAGTGCATAAGAACAGTGTTACAGCATACAGCTTACATATTCCAGCCAGAGTAGGATGTCTCCTTACGGTCGAGGACGGCAGACTCGAGAGAAACTATTACTTCTTAGCGAACTGACCCAGGAATAACCGGAGCACTCGGAGTAACTTTCCAAAGGACTTCATTATTAGTTCGGGAAGACGCTGGTGCGTCGACACCAAAATAAATATGTATGCTGGGTGCTGCGATCATCCCTTGCTCTAGTAGCTGAGAAAGTGACGCTTATGAAACATAATATGTATTGTTATCTTACCTAACGTAAAAATCCTTTATTTTGATTGGCTGACAGACGTTTAATTCTTTTCCACATATGATCATATACCCCGTGAGAGTATGATTTTGAATTCCTTAAATTCGATTCAACCGCTTGTGGGCCGATATAACGGAACGTAAATCTAAATTGTTTACCGCGTTTCGTCTGCATTTGACAGCTGTCAAAATGGCATCGAAACGTTTCGCTAGTCACACAGACGACGACATTCTTGAGAAACGCGCAAAAGTGATCCCCCAAAATACAAAGTAGTCAAATACCTTATCTTCGTCTATGTTGCCTGAATACCTAACAGAAAAAGGAGAAGATGTGGACTTTGAATGCTTCGACAGCGTTCGCTTGGCTTTGTTATCTGTCACAACAATATTCTGCAGTAAGCATAATGAATTCTGTTTATATAGCCTAGGTTGCCACCGTAAGATAAAAACGGTAAGATAAAAACGTTGGACAGCTCTTTCAAGGGGATCTTGGGGAACATAGATTCAGAGGCAGGGTACATCACGCCATATATCCCTTGAAAGAGCTGTACAACTTATATTACTGTTACTGTTGTAACAGTTACTGTTATTACAATCGTCAGAAACTACGTGGACGGGTGTGGATGGTTTCTAGGTTAGAATGAGAAGTCCATGACTCCAGTCACAGCGTTGGCTAGCATAATCAAGACAAACTTGGCTACCATTCTCAGCTACTAGAGCGAGGGATGACCGCAGCACCCAGCATACATATTTATTTAGGTGTTGACGCACCAGCGTCTTCCCGAAATAATAATGAAATCCTTTGAAAAGTTACATCGAGTGCTCCGGTTATTCCTGGGTCAGTTTGCTAGGAAGTAGTAGTTTCTCTCGAGTCTGCAGTCCTCGACCGTAAGGAGACATCCTACTCTGGCTGGAATATGTAAGCTGTATGGAAGTTTTCAAATGACGAGGATGGTCAGTGACCGTGTCATTTGGAAATCAGTCAAAAAAGGACATGAAAAGTCGAAGCTTACGCTTTCTGCCTAGGTATTCTATAACAGAGAATGTTTCTTAGTGGAATAATTGTACATAAACATATTTGTCATTGTTATTATTTGTGGAAAGTATTTTCTGGAGAAGCTGGTGAACTTCTCACTCTAGCTCTCGAACAAGCTCGTTAGCGTCGTAGGTCTGTAGTCGGTAAACACTGTCGAACAACTGATGAAGGTATTTGGCTAGTGCGCACAGCTGTTAGCAGTGACAGCGCGCAGTGATCGCTATTGAAAGAAAGTAGCCCCAAGCAATTACAAGATGTGACTTTTTGGAATACCAGGGTTTTGTTATGCAAATAAATCACTCGTTCGAACACATACTGTTTTGAGAAGAAAAACGTTTTACTTTGCAGACCCCAGGAAACCAGCCGGAACTACTTTCGCTTTGACCAAAACTGGACAGAACTCGGCTCACAGGACACTGTCGGGGGAAAGTCAGTGTGTGTGCAGGAGACTAAAGACGGTGATGCCATACAGATTCATGTGAAAAATCCCGAACTATCCCTTTAAGCTCATTGAAAGTTATTGGGACAGGCTCAAGAAGACTACACAGTGGGTCATGAAGACAAAATCTCAAGCCAAAAATAAAGGCAACTTTGATCAAAATTTTATCTTTTTTTTTTTTTTTTGATGTTGCATATGGTTGTTAAAACAATAACATGACAAATTTGCACTGAAATCAAAGCTACAGAGGTTCATATTGAATATTTGAGTGTGCGCTTTTTTTTTTTTGGAAGGGCAGTGTATAAGCCTTCCTACATCAGGCAATTAAAGGTAAAATCCATGTTTAGAGTAATTTCAAAGGTTTTTTTCAATGTGAATTTTTTTTTCATAAAATCCCATCATGCAATTCAACGAGAATGAAATAAAAGCGATCAGTACTATAATTTATGAAGTCAGGTGGCTACTATGGATTCACACGTAGCCGCCGCTGCAGTGTCCGCATCCATAGACACTTCCTTGTGGAGGCTCTACAGGCTGCAGTTTTTGACCAATTACTTTCATATTTGGTTTGGACATGTGTTACACTTCACTTATGACACCTGAGTCATTCTACACACAACCAACAATTTGGCGGGGGTACTTAACAAAAATTAAGATGCGGTCTAGACAATTGATTTCAAGGTATTTTATTGCTAACATATCAAGGGTCAACCAGACAGAGTATGCAAGCTTAATCAAGTTCATAATATATAATATTTATGACAACAGGACAGATAAATTTGAGTTAACTTTTGTTACTGGACAAATAGTCCCTTTATGCTATAGTACAAAATCATCAAATATTATACACCTTGACTGAGATTTAACTCCTTCGTGTGTCCTAAAAGTAATTTAAACTAGGCTTATGCCGTCGAAGGCAACGGCTGGGGGTATATCCCCGAACACCCCCAATCCTCCAATTCTCCAATCTTTCAATAGACCTTGAATAGACTTTCATTTGAACTTAATTTCAGGTCAATCGGTCAAATGGTTCTGAAGATATGGCCAAAATGGTAATTTTCCATCACAAAGCGCTACCTGGTGACAAAATATTGAACCATACAGGTATGATGTCATCACGTGACATGTTGTGAGGTCATGACCTTGCAGTTGCACATAGTTTCATGTCAATTGGAGAAACAGTTCCAAAGATATAGCAAAAATGGTGAATTTTATGTGACAAAGCTCCACCCTGTGTCAAAATTTTGAACCAAACAGGTATAATCTCAACGAGGGACACATCTTCAGCTCATGACCTTTCATTTGCACTTGATTTGAAGTCAACCGGACAAATATTTCCTGAGATATGATAAAGACAGTGATTTTTTCCGTTTTTGGCACCAGGTGGCCAAACTCTAGAAATGATAAATTGTCCAAAATTGAATCAGTTCTTCCTCTGTATGATGCTTACTTATATACAAAACTTGGAATTTCTAATTGAAATATTACTGCAGTTATCGCGTTAACATGTAAATCAGTTTTTGGCCCCTAGTGGCCAATCTAGAGATCGTAAATTGTCCAAAATCGAATCAGTTCTTCCTCTTTATGATACTTACTTATGTGCAAAACTTGAAGTTTGTAATTGAAATATTACTGAAGTTATCGTGGAACAGTGATTTTTTCAGTTTTTGGCCCCTGGTGGCCAATCTAGAAATAGTACATTGTCCAAAATCGAATCAGTTCTTCCTCTTTATGATACTTATTTATATGCAAAAGTTGGAATTTCTAATTGAAATATTACTGCAGTTATCGCGTTAACAGTGAAATCAGTTTTTGGCCCCTGGTGGCCAATCTGGACATCGTAAATTGTCTAAATCGAATTAGTTCTTCCTCTTAATGATACTTATGTTCAAAATTTGGAATTTGTAATTGAAATATTAATGAAGTTATCGCGTTAACACGTAGTGCGGCAGCGGCGGCTGGACCAAAAACATAATATCCCCTGGAACGCCATTCGGCATTCGGGGATATAATAAAATATAGCAATTTGTTTTGAAGTGGTACATTCAGAACAAAAAATTTTACTGATCTATAAACTCAGTTGTTCCTTGAGATTCAGAAAATATGGCATAATGTTACAATCTGACCTTTAAATTTCACCACCTGCCCAGAAAACTGTTGCTTCCAGTGGTCTTAATTATAGAAAAATAGTCATCATATGACAAATATTCAGTGTACCTTCATAATGGTTTTCTTGAGTAGAGTAACAGAAATTACATGTACGTAACAGAAGATACCAGTGGTAACAGAAGATGCAGTAACATAAGTTACTTCTAAGACAATATTTCAAAGAAATGGAGGAGTAATCCTCTATTATCACCCAATGAACACATTTATGACAACATAATTCATTAACAAATAATTTTGTATGGTTTCCCTGATCTATGAATGACATATGATCATAAGAGAAGTTAGTAGTCATATCTGTACTCCTGAAATGTTAAAACTTAAAAGACAGATAAAAGCACATGGCACTGACTCACCTTTTGAAAACTGCAAAACAAGGATGTGCTGCCCTCCAATGGGCTCCAGAGGATTTCTTGTAAAAAAAAAAAAAACTGTCAGACTGACTCCTGTGGGCATTATGATTCAATCAGGGTAACAGAAGTTACACAAAAAATGTGGGCAAGACAAACATTAACCCCGAAATACACAAAGAACATGAATTGGTGGGAAAAGGTGTTGTTTCTTTAGATAATTATCTTTTGCAGTGCAAGGAACACAAAAACAATCATTTATTCAGAAAAAAAAACAGATTTAAATCAGAAGAATCTATGCAACTTCTAATCTTGGGACACAGGAAGTGGGGTACCTTTGTCATAATTGTCATCCTAAAAGCAAATCAAGAATTTTATTGATCATAGATTTCAGTGTTTTATCTGAATGGAATTTGAATAAATATTGCATTTTGTAATAATGGCTGCACAGGCAATGTTGGTATAGTTTTTGAAAGTGCACTCAATTCTGGGGAAAGTATTTGTTGGTTTCATGTAGAATGACCCACCTTTCAATTTTTGTTGCCATGGTGACAGTGTTGCCATATAATGGGCACATTTATGCTGAAACATGCACACTTCCTTGTGGAAGCTGTGCTGGCAGTAATTTTTTTACAAATTACTTTCATATTTGGCATGGATATGTGTTACACTTTACTTATGACAGCTATCGATTTTGGTAGCCAATGGCCACTTTATTGGCAGAATGATATGCAAATTAGTGGCAAAACAAAGATTTCCTTGTGGATGCATGACAGGCAGCAATTTTTGACCTATTGCCTTTATATTTGGTATGGACATGTGTTATACTTCGCTTATGACAGCTATTGATTTTGGTTGCCATGGCCACAGTATTGGCAGAATGATATGCAAATTAGTGGCAAAACATAGATATTTCCTTGTGGATGCAGTACAGGCTGCAAATTTTGACTGATTACCTTTATATTTGGTATGGACATGTGTTATACTTCGCTTATGACAGCTATCGATTTTGGTTGCCATGGCCACAGTATTGGCAGAATGATATGCAAATTAGTGGCAAAACATAGATATTTCCTTGTGGATGCAGTACAGGCTGCAAATTTTGACTGATTACCTTTATATTTGGTATGGACATGTGTTATACTTCGCTTATGACAGCTATCGATTTTGGTTGCCATGGCCACAGTATTGGCAGAATGATATGCAAATTAGTGGCAAAACATAGATATTTCCTTGTGGATGCAGTACAGGCTGCAAATTTTGACTGATTACCTTTATATTTGGTATGGACAAGTGTTATACTTCGCTTATGACAGCTATCGATTTTGGTTGCCATGGCCACAGTCTTGGCAGAAAGATATGCAAATTAGTGGCAAAACATAGAGATTTCCTTTTGGATGCACTACAGGCTGCAAATTTTGACTGATTACCTTTATATTTGGTATGGACATGTGTTATACTTCGCTTATGACAGCTATCGATTTTTGTTCCTTTGGCCACAGTATTGGCAGAATGATATGCAAATTAGTGGCAAAACATAGATATTTCCTTGTGGATGCAGTACAGGCTGCAATTTTTGACCAATTACTCTCATATTTGGTATGGACATGTGCTATGTCTCACTTATGACATCTATCGCTTTCGGTTGCCATGGCGAAAGTATTCGCTGAATAATGCGCCAAAAAGGGGAGAAACAGGCTTTTGGGGGCTAAACTCATGCAGTCGCAGCCGACCGGACTGTTTATTTAAATCTGAGGACCTCAGTACATGTGGCCTTAATTTAATGCTATTACAAAAGTATGGTGTGTAACTAACCAATGACATTTAATAATTTGTAAGAAACACATTGTAAAAGGCAAAAATTCAAATTAGTAAATGTAAATAATTTCACATTTGTATATTTGATAAACTTTGCCATTACAAAGTTTCCAGAGATTATTGCATCTGTATCTTTCATTGTCAGCTATAGTTTTGAGCTGATCAATATTTGTATGGGCTTACAGTCTGGTTGCTGGTTGGTTCATGCTCATGACGTCATTGGGAAATACCATCTGTATCTTTAGGACGCTTGCTATTTATGCTCTGTGCCTTTATGCCAAAGACTACTGATATAGGTAAAAAAAACAACATATATACATACACACACACACACACACACACACACACACATATATATATATATATATATATATATATATATATATATATATATGGATCTCCGTCAATCCCTTAATTCCACGGAAGACCATCTGAGGTCCAGTCTTAGAATCTAGCAGATGAAGCTGGCTAAAGCTTGTTTGTGCTCACCTGAGCTAGCAGCTTTGTGGCACTGATGAAAAATTACAGCCAAACTGATTTTAGGTGAGCTAGATTTGAGGAGCTACATGCATATCCAAGTACATTCGTCTCATATGGGTGATTTGAATTTGATGGATTACTTGCCAAAACACAAGATTGAAGATATTGAATCAGATGTGTTGTCTGAAAACTCACAGCTAAATAGAACAACTTTGCTTATGGATTTTTTCTGAGGTAATGGCAAGTGGTGGAGGTGGAATTACTGCTACTCCTTGGTAACAATGCCTCTTGTCTTTCAGGATTCATACAACGCCATAAAGAATGAACCCCTAGAATGGGCAGTGTGAGTAACATACCCAGCTAATGTAACTGTAATGTACTTGTGTGGTAAAACTAATGTAAGGCACAGTTTGGCTATGTTTTGTGACAGATAATTTGCCATCAGTTCAATCCGTTAATAATAATATCTTATTTTGTATTTGTTTTTTATTTGTACAACTGGGACCTTGATTACTAAGGAATAACTGACCGCACAGTATCAAATGGTAAAGTGATAAGTCTCAGCAAGTACAGCAGCTTTACGCAGAAATGTTTACTTCCAAGTGAGTGTATTGTTACATGCATCTGGAATCTAAAGCAAGCTCTTTTTCTGACATGATCTGGACAACAAATATCAAAAAATGCCTCCAATGAATTTAGCACTATTTGAATGGTAAAAAAACTGTAAAAAATTTGGTTCAGAAAATAGATTATGGTATATCATTCTGAAAAACTTTCAGTAAGTAAATTAGAAATTTGTGTTTTTGAACCTGTCAAGATTATCACTCACTTGGAACTGCAGGGCTGGCATGAAGCAAAAATAACTGCGTAGCAGAAACGCCACGCAGTCTCTAGAAGTCTGCGGCATTTTGTAGCATTTTTCACAACTGTTTAGCAAAAATGTTTACACAGATTTTGTTTAGGGTGCCATCGGGTAATCTTCTGTGGGCACTGTACTTGCTTCGGCTGTAGATTGGCTTTTGACCAAAGTCGGGGCCATCAAGCGAAATTCAATATTCGTATGGCCATCTGGTGTCAGCTTTGGGACAGTGTGACGCCTGCTTCAGATTATCCATAGTGCGGTGGCGGAGGCCGATCACGATGATATTAGGAGACTGTAGGAGCCTGTTTTTGTTCAAAACTGGCCAAAAACATTTACTCACATAAACCGAAGACTGCATCGCAAAATATCTGATGGAGATTTCAAAAGCCGGTCGTAGATTGGCGCATTTAAAACAAGAAACACCTGCGTTTGAACACCCTCGGCCTGACTTATGAAGTGTCCTAGAACAATTACTCAATAACCAAAGTAGAATTCCACAGAACATACATTTATAAATACAAAAATTCCTAAAGTCCCACAAAAATTTTGGAAAATTCAAATTTTTTTTCACTAATCTCGAGCCCCGCATATGTATGATCGTTCCCCCAGGTATAAACCCCCTAGCTCAAATGCTTCTTCAAAATCAGTCCACGACAAAGTTTTTTTCAAAAACGCCAAAAATGAATCTGATCTGAAAAAGTCTTTCCTGGCCTGGATTCCCTACATTACCGCGAATGTTTTGGAATGGGTAACTAGTTTATTGATGCTGACTTTAGAGGTGCACACACGGACAGACAGACAGACAGACGACGAACTGATGACAATACCCTTCGGCCTGAAGTCGGGCCGAGGGTAAAATACTGATCGCATTTTGTGATGCAATACCGCTTATTGCCAGCCCTGGAACTGAATGAATATATGGGAAAAGCAAGAATTAACCTTGACGATTTAAGCTGCTAGCAGCGTTTGAGGGGCAAAGCAAAGGCAGCTTTCTGCAGCTCAAGTGACAATAGGAAACTTAATCAGAAAATGACTCAGAACAATTGTGGCATTACATTCAAACATAATAAAGGAATACCATCAAGAATTAGTCAAGACTAATTGTTTTCAAGAAAGGGATGGATATTTTCCCCTGAATTTTCAAGTCTAGCACCAGCCCTGACCCGCCATTACGAGTTATCTCGTAGTTGGCAGTCTTGAAGACAAACCGGAAAATATATTTGAGTGTAATCATAGGATATCACATTAATTACGAGCGTATGCACATTTACACTTGTTTCATCAAACTTTTCTGTTTTGCGGTCACTTTGACTGAGCAACCATAAGAGTACATTAACTAACTAGCTTTTCTTTTGTTGCTCAGTATATTTTAGCCATTTTATTTTAATTGAGGAATGGCCGTAATATGTAGCAACTCGATTGCCTCTCTTCATTATGTAGCGGGGCAAATTCACATTACTGTATTTTAATGCCTTATGCATAATGAGTCAGCTGGGTAGCATCTATTGAAATGTTACAATGCAATACAATTGTATTGTAATATGAGGGCATCAGACCGTCATACTTGATGATGAAACTTTTCAGCAACTTGACTGGTTAGATCCAAAATGTAGCGCAATGGCCAATTGTGCGCTACTCTGAAAAAGCTGCTGACCACTGCTGGTTGGTAATACCGGGGCTCGAACCCGCGCCTCGAAAACAGGTCTTTTAATAATGTTAATAACACTAACTGCCAACCTCAAACTTAATGCTACAGTGTTATCAACAGTCAAGTCCCAATCCATTTGTGGAACTTTTTGCACTGGTGAAGCCACATAACTGATTAAATAAACAAAGAAATCATTATTTGTTGTCGCTTATTGCAGTAAACTAATAAGTTGCGTTTGTAGAACTGTTGTATAAAAAGCAATATCACACTCGAGGTTGTGATGTTGATGCTGAATATCATTACGCCCTACGGCCTCGTGCCGATGACCGCATCACAGCCATGGTGATATTCGGCAATGTCACTCCCTCTTGTGTGATATTGCTTAAATACCAAACAGACATTATAGGGAAATGGTCGTTGCCCGTTGAGTCCGCTGAGTGACTGCTACCATGGAAGGCAGATCATGAAGGAGAGGCACTGCTCGAATGTACAACCCCAATTCCAAAATAGTTGGGACAAAGTGTAAATTATGAATAAAATCAAAACGCAAAGACTTTCAAGTCACACCAGCCAGTTTTTAATTCACAATAGAACAGAGATAACATAGCAAATGTTGAAACTGAGAAATTATACAATTTTGTCCAAAAAATGAGCTCATTTCAAATTTGATGGTTGCTACAGGTCTCAAAAAAGTTGGGACAGGGGCCTGTTCACCATGGTGTAGCACCCCCTTCTTTTTAACACAGAATAGAGGCATCTAAGCATTGAGGAGAAAAGTTTCTTGAGTCTAGCCATTGGAATTTGATCCCCCTCTTGTTTAATACAGGCTTCCCGCTGCTGGAGAGTTTTGGGTCTCCTTTGACGGACTTTTTGTTCAATTATGCGCCAAATGTTCTCAATCGGAGAAAGATCAGGACTGCAGGCAGGCCAGTTCATGCACACAGACTCTTCTACTACGAAGCCATGCTGTTGTGATAGCTGTTGTATGTGCTTTTGCATTGTCCTGCTGAAAAACACAAGGCCTTCCCTGGAGTAGATGTCATCTGGAGGGGTCCAAATGTTGCTCTAAAACCTTTATACACCTTTCAGCATTCATGGTGCTTTTTAAAACATGCAAGTGTCCCACACCATATGCACTAATGCATCCCTATACCATCAGAGATGCTGGCTTTTGAACTGTAAGCTGATAACAGGAGGGGTGGTCTTTCTCCTCTTGAGCCAAGAGGACACGAATCCCCTGATTTCCAACAAGAATGTCAAATTTGGACTCGTCTGACTACAGGACACTTTGCCACTTTGCTACAGTCCATTTTAAATGAGCCTTGGCCCACAGAACACAATGGCGCTTCTGGTTCATGCTCAACAATGGCTTCCTTTTTGCATGATAGAGTTTAAGGTGGCATCTGTGGGTGGCATGGTGGACTGTGTTTATAAACAGTGGATTCTTGAACTATTCCTGGGCCCATTAAGTAATGTCAATGACAGAATCATGCCATTGAGTAATGCAGTGGCGTCTGAGGGCCTGAAGATCACGGGGATCCAGTAAAGGTCTTTGGCCTTGTCCCTTACGAGATTTTTCCACTTTCTCTGAATCTTTTGACGATGTTATGCATTGTCGATGATGAGACCTTCAAAGCTTTTGCAATTTGACGTTGAGGAACATTGTTTTTAAAGTATACCACAATGTTTTTACACAAGCCTTCACAGGTTGGAGAGCCTCTAGCCATCTTTACTTCTGAGAGACTCAGCCTCTCTTAGACAGCCCTATTATAGCCAATCATGTTACACACCTGATTCCAGTTAACTTAATTACTTATTTAATGTTCTTTCAGCTGATTTTCTTATATATTAATAGCTTTTTCAGCCCTTTTATGCCTGTGTCCCAACTTTTTTGAGACCTGTTGCAACCAGAAAATTTTACATAAGCTCATTTTGTGGAAAAAAAATGTAAAATGTCTCAGTTTCAACATTTTAAACATTCAACGTTTAACATTTTACCTACACTGCAGGCCGAAGGTTTGGGGCCACCCAAACCTTTTTAAAAATCACGCATCAACTGTTCTTTCCTTATTTTTTGCACATGAAATGACTTCAGTGCATAAAATATAGGAAGGCAATAGGTTTTGGGTGAATTCCAGACCTCAGACCACATTTTAAAGCTGTCTTGACTGATTGATCACTGACAACAATTTTTTTATAATTGAGTTCCAGTGCTTCTGTGTTAAAATTATTCACGTCCTAGTGACATAACAAGAAGGCATGCTGTATAAATGCCTTCCCCAAAACCAATGGGTCATATTGCACATTGCACCTTTAAAAACCTGAGGGTGGCCCCAAACTTTTGGCCTGTCGTGTATGTTCTATTGTAAATAACATATAGGCTCATTCATTGCATTTTCATTGGAAATTCATTGCATTTTGATTTTATTATTAATTTACACTTTGTCCCAACTATTTCGGAATTGGGGTTGTACCTGCTACTCCACAGAAGAATACATTTTCCTACATAAACCAATCAACGAACTTCTCCCCAGCTAATTTCTGTCAATTTTGAAAAATATTAGCTCATGATAAGGAATCAGGTAGACACCAGATGCGGGGAGATGGGAATGAGGATTTATTAAACAAAAAACAAAACAGGCACGAGGGCCAACGAAAAACTTGGCCCAAAGGGTTGCAAAAGACAAACTAAAGTATGCTGCACAGAGCTATAAACAAAGAATGCAAAACGACAAAAAACAAAAGGCACTGGAAACTCCAGGCAAGAGATCAAGGAAAAATAAATAACAAGACTATATATATACACAAAACAAGAGGCTAGGACAAGACTTGAAACTAGAAATGCTAGGGAACTTGACAACAAGGACTTGGCTAAACTTGAACATGCAACGAGACGCGAGACACTGTCTGCCAGCCAACTTCCACCGCAACCAGATAAAGGCTTGGTAATCATGGACACATGAGGGGCAACACCTGGAGAAGCAGAAACAAGAGGCATGGCAAGATCAAGACATGGACAGAGATTGGATGACATGACCTGCTCATTAAGAGAATGAGCGTGCTCAGCTTAAGTACCAATTAAGTATGCAGTTTGGAAGCAAGTATGAATGTTAAGAACAGAAAAGCACAGCAAGATCTTGAAATAGCAAAGCAGGAATCATGACAATAAACTCCCTGTCTAAATTAGTAATATTAGTAATGTGCCTATCTAAGAATTACACCACCCAGTGTGTGTTAGTAAATGTTAGTAACTTAAAAACAGTTAATTGCCAATTAAGCTTAGAGAGCCCCGAATCAGCACAGCACAGAAGGAAGAGGGAAATACCAAAGCCAACCCAGAGCTCTGAAATGTGCAACTACGAAGGCATGGGGCGGAACGCAGACAAGTGGTGGAGTGGCATGGCAGACCTGGCAAAAACAAAAACATGGACATGGAACGTAAAACATGAAATGCAAAACCTGATACAAGAAACTGTTAAAACTATGACTATGAACATGAACTATGAACTATGGAATCTTGGAACATGAAACTGTTAAAACCATAAATACTGTCCTGGCCAAAGGCCAGAACACAACAGCTCAAATACGAAAAATTCTTTTGTGTCCTGGAAATCACAACTTTTATCTAAGTATGATTTTTATTCTACAAACCCCAATTCCAATGAAGTTAGGACATTGTGTAAAATGTGAATAAAAACAGAATACAATGATTTGCAAATCCTTTTCGACCTACACTACAGGCCAGAAGTTTGGAAGCAAGGCCAATACAGGTCAAAATTTTGGAAGCAACAAGTTTCTGTTCACAACACCTTTCTGAAACACCAGTATGAAATCTATGGATTTTGGGACGTATTTACTGCATAATTAGACTTTTCTTTCATTGATATGCACCATTTTCCTCTATTTACCTTTAGGTACTGTATACATTGATGTTACCAGACCATTGCTGAATAAATGTTAACAAAAGAAAGGAGGGGCTTAGTGTTTGGGTTCAGTAGAATTGCGAGAGTCACAACTTCAGTGAAAAAGTAAAAAACAAATCGCAGTTTGCGTTACACACTTAATGTCATGGTTCACAGCCCACCGGACGGCAACAGCAATCCGGCGGGCACTAGGACCATGGGCCTAGTAATATGGGCCTGATAATTTGAGTAAAAATGTATTCTGATAAGTGACTCTCTACATAATAATCATGTTTATTTTGTTGCAAAGTATGCCAATGAAACTATGATTTTTTTTTTTGTACAAATTTGATCTTGCTTCCAAACCTTTGACCTGTAGTGTATATTCAATTGACTACACTCCAAAGACAAGATATTTAATGTTCGAACTGATAAAATTTATTATTTTTTTGGAAATATTCACTCATTTTGAATTTGATGCCTGCAACACATTCCAAAAAAGCTGGGACAGGGGCCACAAAAGACTGGGAAAGTTGAGGAATGCTAAAAAAAAAACAAAAAACAAAAAAAAAAACACCTGTTTGGAACATTCCACAGGTGAGCAGATTAATTGGAAACAGGTGAGTATCATGATTAGGTATAAAAGGAGCGTGTCCAAAAGGCTCAGTCATTCACAAGCAAGGATGGGGTGAGGTTTGCCACATTGTAAAAAACTGTATGAATAAATAGTCCATCAGTTTAAGAACGTTTCTCAATGAGCATTTGCAAGAAATTTAGGGATTTCATCATCCATGGTCCATGTAGCGGCTCCTAAACTTTTCTTACTGGTTAGAGATGAAGGTCACGCTCCAACTGATGGTTGACAAATGTTTATTGGTCTCAGACATCAAACCACCATGAAAAACTGAAAGAAAATGCATAACATTTTAATATCAGCATACGTTAGTGTCTTATAACTACTTGTAATATAGCCATCTCTGGAAAATGTTTAATCTTCGATATTCATTACTCTATTGACTTAATGAACATCAGTGTTCTCATTAACTTACAATTTACACAAATATATCACAATTAAATGTTACATTTTTAACCATACCGTGTGCGCCCTCCAAACAGAAAGTTAAGAATGTTGCGATTCTGCTGTCCGCCATGTTCTGTTCTGCCTTGCCATGTTCTGACTGACCTTTGTGTATTTGGATCTTTTACTTTTGTCTTACTATTCTTTGATATATGTATTGTGATTTGGTACTCTGATTTGTTCATTTATCGTCTTAGTTTTACTTCCTCATATTTTGCATTTTACCATAGTGTTATTCCGGTCCATGTTTTGCGTTCCACTTTGCATTGCACTTTGTCTCCACCTGTCTGGTCTCTCGTATTGTCACAGCTCTCAGCCCCAGTATGCGTCTCACTACTTCGGGTGATTTAATGGTTTCTGGTTTCAATCTACCTTCCCCATCTCGTTTGCTTCTTTCCCCTCACTTTTTCTATATTACTAACATCTACTAATAGTTTGATATTTTCACTAATTTACTAAGCAACACTAACATTGTATATTGGACTAATTTACTAACGAGCACTCGGGATTGTATAGCTGCACTTACTAATTGACAAACAAGCTCTCAGCACTCGCCCCGTTCTAGTCTCCGCCTCATGCCTTCGCTCAATTTACACTGCTGTGTTTCCTGCAGATTCTCTGCACCTGTCTAATCACAGTTCTGCTACTCTGTGCATTTAGAAATCCCTTACCGGATCTGTTTGTTCTGTCTATAGGCTGTCTTGTGATACCTGTCTGCGTTTTGGCTTTTGCCTTTTTCATGTGTTTAGGTACTTCCTCATGTTCATTCCATTATAATTAGTTTGATCCAATTAATCTGTTCCCTGCATAGCATGTAACCTTCCTCTTGTCTATTTAAACAGTCCTTTCACTCACAGCTCTTGTCAAAACGTTGATCAATACTTCTTTGTGCAGAGCGCCTCGTATGCCATAGAATATCGTTTCTGTTCTACTGAATTGCCCGACCTTGATTCTTGCCATTGCCCTTTTTGTATCATTTTTGTCTTTCTGGATTTTGGCCCATTTTTGTATGACCATGATTTCTGTGTTTGGATGCCCTTGTGTATGACCGTTGGCTTTGCTCATCGACTATGACTTTTTGCCGTTTTTGTACCTCTGCTCATCTGTCTTACTGGTTCTGACCCCTGCTTGTCTTGTCGACATTGTTTTTTGGATTTCGTATTGTGGCTTGGCAATTCCTGTGTTTTTGGCTTTAAATGGGACTCCAATAAAGGCATACGTTTTTTGGATTGCTGTCTCTCGCGAGTGGTTCCTGAACGGTACCTCACAAAGAATTGCCAAAAAATTCATTTGGCATGATAAAGGCTGACGTTTCGGTCATGAGACCTTCATCAGAGTAGACTCTAGAAGCTTCTTTTCACATTACACCTCCATTCCAAAAGGGAAAAATTTTGACTCATAAAGGCAAAATTTTTCTTTTTAAAACAAAAATGGTTAAGTAGACACGTGTGTGTGTGTGTATACATATAATACAACAAGCTAATAAACACGTGTGATATATACACATACTCAAACACGGGATAAGCAATCAGCAATTTTATTGTCAGTACCCTTTACATGCTTAATTTCCAAGTCAAACTCCTGTAAAATCAAACTCCAATTCAACAATCTCCGGTTCTTGTTTTTCATCTTTCTCAAAAACATTAACGGATTGTGGTCAGTGTACACAATCATTGGCTTTTGCCCTGTACAACATAAACCTCAAGGTGTTGTAAAGATAGAACTAGAGCCAACAGCTCCTTCTCTATCGTGGAATAGTTCTTTTGGTGGCGATTGAACTTCCTGAAGAAGTATGCCACAGGATGCTCAATGTCATCAGAGTCACTTCTCTGCAGGAGCACAGATCCACAAGCTTGGTCACTAGCATCGACCGCAATGGAGAACAGTTTGTTGAAGTCAGGAGATTTGAGCACGGGGAAGTGACACAGCAGAGACTTCAGGCGATCGAAGGCTCAAACCACATTGTGCATGTGTTACAAAATCATTGATCCATAATTAAAGAGTTTGGGTGCTAAACTGGCCTGCCTGCAGTCCAGACAGGTCACCTATTAAAAAATCTGGTGCATTTATGAAACAACAAATGTGACAAGAGTCTGCAAGAGTGTTGATCTCCTCAGTTCCAAAAGGCAGACAGGTTGTTTTTTAAAGAAGAGATGATTTAACACAGTGGCAAACACAGCCTGGTCCCAATCTCCCAATGTGTTGCTGGCATCAAATTCAAAATGAGCACATATTTTTCAAAAATAATGAAGTGTCTCAGTTTCAACATTTTATATGTTGTTTTTGTACTATTTTCACAGCAGAAAGGTAATGGGTTTGAACCTGGCCTGGGGCCTTTCTGTGTGGAGTTTGCATGTTCTCCCCATGTTCGTGTGGGTTTCCCAGTACCCCTGACCAAAGAAATGGCTTTAGAACTGGAGGTGGTCCCTGGGCGCTGCTCTGTGGCTGCCCACTGCTCCAAACTGTAGGATGGGTTTGTTAGGAAGTAGTCGGGGGGATACCGGATGCAGGCAAAAAGTGTTTATTGTAATGAGAAAAGATGGCCACTAGATGGCAGTATTGACCTTTTGTTGTTAAGCTCAGATTGGAGCTAGGTTTGGACATGTTCTGGGCATGTCTGAGATGGAAAGTCCCAGAGAACTTAAAAAAGTCTAAAAGGTGGGAGGGGTCTGCAAAAGAGTATATAAGGAGGAAAATTCAGAGTGTGAAGTAGTAGGAGACATTGCAAGGAGAAGGATACATTTGACCAGACCTGTCATTTTTTTCATAACCTGTGAAGCTTTTTGTGGATTTCTGCCTGTGTTGGAGTATTTTCCTCATCCAGGACATCACCAAAACCCCACCAAAGGGACTGTAAATATTTTTGTTCTTGTATTTATCAATCTTGGTTAGTAGAGTCGATAGTAAATTAGTGAAAAGTGTATAATTAAACCTGTTTAAGTTTTAAAATTTTGTCTGGCATCCCTTGCTGTCATAAATGTCATAAAAAATTGGGGCCATAACATTATTAAAACTTACAAAACACTAAAGGAGAAAGGTAGGCAAACAAGCCAGAAATAAAACACCGTGCACATGCACTGAACAAATGGGAGAAACTAAGGTACACTGCCCAAGGAAGGGGGAAAACAGAAGTACACACTCCAAGAGTGGCTAAACTAGAAAACAAAAACTTAACCTAACTGACTGACGGAAACACTGGGAGACTTAACTGGGAGACAAGACGTGGACGCAGCAAAATACACAAGGCTCAGGAATCACACAAAGGAAATACTCAGGAAGGCACAGGAGCTGAGATTTCACAATGTAGCGCTTAGCCAATACAAAGTTTCGTCTGAAGATATCTTCACTCCTGCCCACTGATATAAACATGGGAGGAGACGGGTACTTGGAAGGCAATCTCAGAAAGAAACAGAAACACATGGGATTAATAGATAAATTCACGTGAACCGGGTTAACAATAATGACTCGAGCGAGACGCTGAGACAATCAAACTAGACGGTTTAGATTAAGGTAACCTAAACTTGACAAGTGTAAAAGCACCATGAGAGAAGCAAAGGAAAGCATAACTTTAAACACAATTAATCAGGGAAAGCTTAGGAAGGGATTACAAAAGCCAAAAATGCTCGCACTTGCTAATAAGTTAATTAAGGTAAATACTACGTGAAAAAATATATACAAACACTCTCAAATAAGTGCTGGTTAGTACGGATTAGTAATTATCCTATCAGAGAACGCATTCACTCAGAGTTTAGGGAGATCCAGAATTAAGCATAGGGGGAAGTAATGAATGAAATACCACAGCCGGTTCTGAATGAAGAAACGTGACTGGACAACGAGACGTAGGCATGCTGAAGGCTGTCAAAGGACATCACAGGAGTTTGGGCAGGAGTGAATCAATCCTCAGACGGCGGAAATGAAAGCTGAAAAATAAAGCGAGAGTCAGGCACGGGAGAAAAAGCAGAAGCACAAATATAAAAGTAATAAGCACAATGACAAGTCAGCACACAGAGCCATAACAGGGTTAAATGCAGAGGACAAATTATCCCACGGGTTCTATAAAGTGTATCTTACCTAGTAACCTCAGGTAAAAGGCGATATGTACAGGAGGTGCCTGCCTTTGACGACCAACAATTCAGTAACAGTATTGTTAACTTCCATTATTCTACTGCAACAGTGGCTTGACTTTACAGTATCTGTTCAGCAAAAGTTCAGTTTTTCTAGGACAAATATTTCATTGGCGAGCCTTAATAATGAACATATGAAGCTGTCTTATTTCTGGGTTGGTGTAATTATAAGCCAGTTCTGTTACTGCGTTCAGTTGTGAAAATAATTTACTGTAACACTTTTTTCAGAAAACTAATTAGTATAAACTATTGGTTAATATTTGAAGAGAGTGATATAAAATTATGTAACTAACCTCCCTCAGACATGATGCAATTTGGAACATTAATCGTGTATCAGTTGTAGCTGAAATTTATGTTGAATGAAAACAGCCAGCTAGCTGGCTGTTTGCTAGCTGACAGCATGTCCTTAAAAAGCTAGCTCCATGAAGTTGTAAACTAAACTCTTCAAAAGAGAAAAAATTAATTTGAGCTGTCAGAATCTTCTGAATATAACCTATTCTCTGACATGATTTTTTATCGCTGAAGTAGTCATAATCTTGTAGTCTTTTGATTTGAGGTTGTGAAGTCACAGACCAACTTTGCTGAGTCTGCTAATGCAATACAGAATTCCCAATGGCAGTCGATTCGAGTTTTTTATAATTCATTTTCTCATACACGAATGGTCAAACAGCTCTATAAGCTATATTTTTTTGGTCACAAGCTAATGTAGTTTGAGAAAAAAATTGTTCATTTTTTGAGCTCAATTTCCCCATTGGATTGCAGCAATGGGACTATAACAGCCACTTGCCCTTTTTTTAGACCATGCAAATTCCTCTGAGTGAGTGATTTTCCTTTCTGTAGAGATGAAGAAGAACTGAAGAGGTCAATGTTGATGCCGAGAGATGAAAGAACAGATTCACTACTTCAGTCTAGGAGCAACCCCTTCCAGGATGTGCCTCACAACAAGAAGGCCATGGTTTACAAACAGGGCTTCTTGACAAGGAAGGCACATGCAGACATAGATGGCAAACGCAGTGAGTCGGAAACAATGACAAGCTATATGTGAAGGTTGCCACATGTACTGGCACAGATGAAAACTCTTGCAAAAATCATATTCGCACGGACATACACAAAACACGTGAGCACCCGAACATGGGCAAATTGTAGTGCCAAATAATTTTTCTTTATAAATCAACATCAATAAATTTTGTTGTCCATGTTGATGCTTTTATAACATGCATTCAGTCGTGAAAACTCACTGCCTGTGTTAATATGCATTTCACATGTATGAACTTTTCTTTACAAATAATTTATTTTGCAGATCTTGTTCAGGTACACCTCTAAGCTCTAGTTGTATCATTCTGTGCAAACCGATTTAGTGTATGATTCAATAAGCACTTTCACTTTGGAAATTATTGCTGCAGCAACAAATTGCTCTCATGGTCAACCAATCACGTAAACACATTAGGTCTCAATCATGGAACGTTAGTAAATTTAAAGGTAAATTTAGGCACAAAATGCCTTGGTACTGAAAACCTACACTGGATTCATGAAAACTGCTGAAAACTCGGATTTGATCGAAATTTTGGATTTGTGTGTAGTTGATGAATACCAATCAAGCATAAATTGTACTCCTGCTATTCAGAAATTAGCATACATCCCCGCCCTAGAATAGCCAATGACCACCATTTAAGGAGATGATTTAACTATGCATAGGTGCGTAATGTGGCCTGTGAGCATGGCGCAAACAAAGAGAGAGAGAGAGAGAGAGAGAAAGAAGAACTTTACCAAGGCTGAGGTAGAAGTAATTTTAATTGAAGTAGAGACTAGAAAAACATTTTATTTGCTAGTGTTCGTCGTGGTGTGACAGGAACGGACAAATCAAAGGAATGGAGGGAGGAAACGGATGCCGTTAAGACTCCATCCTCTGTGATACGTACCATACAAGAGGTCAAAAGAAAATGGTTTGATCTGAAAATGGATGCAAAAAAACTAATTACCACCCACAAAAAAACACAACCCCTACCGGAGGAGGCTCTTCCCTTTTGCTGGTGTCGTCTGCCAACAAGAGCATCGCTTGCATCATTGGAGAGAACTCTCTGTCAGGAATTAGTCCTGATGGAGACAGCAACTGCAAACTCAGAAGGCAAGTTCTCATAAAGTGATTAAAGTATTAGGTCAGCAATGTAGGGTTCTGTTTCTCCACTCTATAGTTAACACAAAATAGCAAGATTTGTGCAATTTCCTCTCTAGATTATTGAATAAAATGGGAATGAGATGCCAGTCACATGACTGACCAGAAATGCTATCAGGGGTGGCTGTCGGAATAAGGTTACTTCTGCAGAGCTCTAATCAAGGATCTAATCGTGGACAGTGTGCATTTGAATTAAATTAAACATTTCCAAAGCAGATTTATTAGCATGAATTTAGATTCAATTCACTCCTAAGAACCGAGTGCCTCGGCTCTGAGTCTTCCTCTCAAGTGAGTGTTCCACCTGCTGCTCCAGAGCTCAGTCAGAGAGGTGGCCCGGTCCGTTCCGAAGAAGTCCTGAGGAACCAAGAAAAATTGTTCCATGCTGTTAAAAGAATTGGCTCTTCACTGAGAGAAATTAACTCCAGCCTAAAGGAGATCTGCCAGGTGCTGAAGAGTTATGCACCCCAAAATATAAAGGGGGCGTCCCATTATCAGGGAGAAATCCTCAAGAATTGTTTTTTTTTCAAAGTTCAATCAAACCATGGCTTGGAATCTGTTATTTAGGCGTTATCCTGTCTGGAAATGACAAATTTTCATTTATGTGTCTCTATTTGATGCTCTCTACACGTTCAAAGTTAGGCATACCAGCCATTTTCCCCAATTTTAGTGGATTTTCCCGCATTGAAGGCCATAAAAACATAACAACACACAATAAGGGCATTTTTTTAATTAGCTTATTTGAATATTCATATAGTTAGCTTCATTTTAGAGAAATAAATGTTTTGGCCCGATGTTGTGCTCTGTGTTAAAAAAAGAATTTAATGAAAACTGGCAGTGGCAGACCTGAAATGTTTCAGATAACAGTGTTGGTCAGAAAGAAAATAAGAAAGAACCCCACTCATTCATAAAATACATTGATGTGATCATGTATAACAATCATATGGGCAATAAATTACTGATTTTGAGCTGAGAATGTGAAATTATGGGTCATTATTTCAAATTTTTTTTTGCATCTTTAAATACATGTACTTGTCATTGGCAGAGAATGTCAGCTTTATGGACCCTATATATATTACTTTTGCAGTCTCTTGATATGTGATTATCTTTTACTGTTGCCATTATTATGTGAAAATTATCAAGAAACTCATGCATGACAGCGGTGTATAAGACCTATATTCCAGAAGCAACTTGTAACATTTTGCTTTCTTAATCCTCTGAGTTGTTTTTTCATGAGATGAGAGTTTCTCTCATTCTTGACATGAACAATAAATGTCTTGAAAATATATCCAATGGGAATTGACATGATAATTATCAGACCAATCACATTGTGGGACACATTCCACCAATATTAAAAGGATTGACTAACATATCCCAAACCAATCAGATTCAAGTTTCAGAATTCAGAAACCAATCATCTCTTGGATGTTTTTGACCAATGAACACACAAGAGGTTGTATTGAGAGCTGAGATTTGGAATGGGCTTTGTCAGTACAATGTTTCAACATGGTGAAGTACCCCTGCTGTATTTTATGCAAGAAGAGAACCACCGCTGCAGAACAAAACAACCTATAATATTCCTAGATATCAAGTACAAACTGTTACAGTGTCCAGTTTGCTGCGTAGACATTAGAGGGTATATACTAGTATCCTAAAAAGAAATTATTTGGAAAATCAGGAGGGCAGATTTTGATGCTTAATGGGATGCCTCCTTTACATTTGTCAGTTTTCCTTCTGCTAAGTAATTTGTAGCATTTTCTTCAGCATTAACAACATGAAAACATTGTCAAAATAGCATAAAGCTCTAAAAGATTATGTAGACCTAACGAAAATAGGTTACTTCTAATAATAATAATCCAATTTTAATCATCTACAGTGTTGTGAAAAAGTATTTGGCCCCTTCCTGATTTCTTTTTTTTTTTTTTTTTGCATATTTGTCACACTTAAATGTTTCAGATCATCTAAAAAATTGTAATTTTGGACAAAAATAACCCAAGTAAATACAAGATGTAGTTTTTAAATGATGATTTTATTTATTAAGGGAAAAAGCTATCCAAACCTACCTAGTTTGTGAAAAAGTTATTGTCCCCCCTTGTTAAATCATGTATTAACTGTGATTAACCACAGTTTTTGAGTTGAATTTCACTGGCCAGACCCAGGCCTGATTACTGCCAGACTTGTTGAATCAAGAAATCACTTAAATAGAACCTGTCTGACAAAATGAAGTTGGCTGAAAGACCCCAAAAAGCAACACATCATGCTGCGATCTAAAGAAATTCAAGAACAGATGAGTCATTGACAACTATCAGTCTGGAAAGGGTTACTTAGCCCTTTTAAGGCTTTGGGACTCCAGTGAACCACGGTGAGAGCCATTATTCACAAATAGAGAAAACTTTGAACAGTTGTGAACCTTCCCAGGAGTGGCCAACCTACTAGAATTACTCCAAAAGCGCATTGACGACTTATCCAGGAGGTCCCAAAAGAACCCAGACAACATCTAAAGAACTGCAGGCCTCACTTGCCTCAGTTAAAATGAGTGTTCATAATTCAACAATAAGATAGAGACTGGGCAAAAATGGCACCCATGGGAGGGTTCCAAGACGAAAATCACTGCTGACCAAAAATAACACAAAGGCTCATCTCACATTTGGCAAAAAATGTTGATCATTCTGTGCATCTGTGCATCTTGATCATCCTCAAGACTTTTGGGAAAATATTCTGTGGACTGAAGAGACAAAGTTGAACTTTTTGGAAGGTGTGCATCCCGTTACATCTGGCGTGAAACTAACACTGCATTTCATAAAAAGAACGCCATACCAACAGTCAAACATGGTGGCGGTAGTGTGCTGGTCTGGGGCTGCTTTGCTGCTTCAGAACCTGGATGACTTGTCGTAATTGATGGGACTATGAATTCTGCTCTCTACCAGAAAATCCTGAAGGAGAATGTCCGACTATCAATTTGTGAAAGTCAAAGTCCGGACTTAAATCCGCTTGAGATACTCTGGCATGACCTTAAACAGGCTGTTCATGCTTGAAAACCCTCCATTGTGGCTGAATTGAAACTATTCTGCAAAGAAGAGGGGGCCAAAATTCCTCCACAGCGATGTGAAAGACTCAATGCCAATTATTGCAAACGCTTAATTGCAGTTGATGTCGCCGAGGGTGGGTTTAGGATTAGGGGGCAATTACTTTTTCACATAGGGCCAGGTAGGTTTAGATAGCTTTTTCCCTCAATAAACGAAATCATCATTAACAAACTGCATTTTGTATTTACTCAGGTTATCTTTGTTTGATGATCTAAAACATTTAAGTGTGACAAATATGCAAAAAAAAAAAAAGAAATCAGGAGGGGGCAAATACTTTTTCACAGCACTGTATTTAAGAGTGCAGGAGAGGATTTGTAAGTAGTGACAAAAAGATCGGAGCTACTAAAATATAAATACTGATATCCAAGCAAATTTCCTTTAGCGCACAGTTGACACACTAATTTGTTCTGCTGATGTTTCATGAATGAGACCCATAGAGTTTTTTTGATGAAGCTGCTGAATCTCATTTGTACATTTTCTGTTGCAAGGGTAGATGACCGTCTTGTAAAACTGTTGGGTGCCAAAATGTCCTGAATATACCACTTAATTGGTAATTTCTGTATTTGATTATCCTAGCTCCTTGGGGGAAGCGAAGCTGGAAGACCTTCTATGCTGTTTTGAAAGGATTAGTGTTGTACTTACAGAAGGTAATAACATCTTTATGGCACACACAGAGAAATATAGCACTTGCGCATCCTAGTTAAAGCTACTGAAGCTCACTTCAATTTTATTTCTCCTGAAATATCTATGTATGTCAGTATGTCAGAGTACACCCTCCAAGCTGCTGTTTTTAGTACTCAATGGTAAAGTGCAAATTTTGGATACCCTATCCTACTCGACTTAAATCTATCCCTAGACCTAAAAACTATATCCTGAGTTCCAGTCCTCACACTCTCCATCCATCCCTCGTTCCACAGGATGACTATAAGATTGAGTGTGAAAACTCAGCAGAGGTGATCAGTGTACACCATGTCTTCGCTGAACGTGCTGATGACTACACAAAGAGACCATATGTCTTCCGCCTGCTGACAGCTGACTGGCGGATCTTCCTCTTCCAGGCATCGTAAGTATACCGTGCACATCTAGGAGCATGGTGGAATCTGCATAATAAAATGTTCTCCCCATCTACCTTGTCAAATGAAAGCACTAAAGTACATATGGTGGATTAGGGTCTGCACCACACCATCTCAAAAAATTTGAAAAAAACCCTTTGCCATCATTTCAGATGGACAAATCCCACAAGTTCCAACTCCAGTTTTTAATGGAGTAATTGCCAATTTATGAAGGGGCTGTCTATGCACTCGCGGATGTTGCAATGACTTATAAGCATTTTTGATGGGATACAAATCTACTTTCCAGGGCTCCTAAATTAATGTCAATGGGTGTACATAGGTAAAATTACCTGAAATGTTATTAATCTGGTTTCAGATTTGGCATATTTCATTTGATTTTCCTGTAATAGGCTATTGAAAATGAATATTTTTATAGAACCAAAATTTTTATTTGATTTTTAGTTCCCTTGACCAAAGTTTGCATAATCAGGGGTTCATACTGCAGCCTCATCCTCAGCTGCTACAGCACACTGGCCCCTTAAACGCAATTCAGTCTCCTGTCACTAGTTTAGGAGTAATTTGCATCTGAAAATGCTTAAGATAAAAAAATGCCCAAAAATGCCTAAATTCAATGCATGGTTTGGTCATGTGAACACGCCAGAAAAAATCTGAGCAGCTGTTATGTTAGGGCAATAAACAGTGGAGAATACATGTCGTGTTTCCAACTCTTTCTGGAAAAAATGGCAGTTTTATTTTCCAGGGCTTTTTACATTTTTATTTTACAAGAGCTGGCAACATCGAAAAATGACTTGAGTTTGCCAAAAAATTCTTAGATTGGACAGCAAGTCTTTTAGACCAATGGATCAAAATGAGAAATTTTCTCATCCAAATGCAGAACTTATGTACACTGTAGAATTGGAGAATGTTTCAAAAATGAGCCATTTAGTAAAACATGGAGTTGGTAATATTATGGTTTGGGGTTCAGTCTGCTCGTAAGGAGCCAGTGATCTCATAAAAATTGACCGGATCATAGATGAAAAGAAGTATCACAGCATCCTCGTGAGGCATGCATTGTCATCTGGAAAGAGACTGATTGGTTGGGGAGTTTCAACAAGATAATGACCCTAAACACACTTCTAAGTTGTGCAAGAATTATCTCAGAAAGAAACATCTGGTAACATAAAAGTTATGACTTGGCCTTCTCAAACTCCAGATTTTAATCTGATTGGGCAAATCTGTTGTAACATCTAAAGAATCTCTTTAGAATGAACCATGGTTTAGCGAGTTTAAAAAGTACGTGAAAATATACATGGAAGATTAAGTGCCATTATCAAAGCAAAGGGTGGCCACACTAGATATCGGCTTTTCCTCTCAAAAAGATATTTTTGTTGACTTTTTCTATTAAAAACATATTTTTGTTTTTACTATTTATTGTTATCTGTTTATTTATTTTCATTTATGTGATCCAATATTACATGAAATAATAACCGGAATAGTACTTAGTTTCTGATTTATCTTCATTTTGTTAAGTGTATCATTTTTTTTTCCTTTTTAAGATATTTGTGTGTATGTAAGTGTATTTGCAACAATATCAGAAATCAGGAAGGGAGCAATACTATTTCATGACAATATTTCTCTTGAGTGCTTTCATATTCTCTGAATTTATAACAGTACTATAGACAAGTTTTAAGCAAATTTAAAACAATTTCCTGAGGTATAGATGTGTCCAAGAATCGTGACATGAGGGTTTCCAAATATGAAAAATATAAATGTTAGAAATCAAGTCAAATCAATATTCAGTGTGTATGCCCTTTGCCTAAAAATTAATAAATGTTTCAAACCTATTGGAGAACTTGCTCTGACCAGCTCTTCTGCAGTCTCCCTTGTATCTGTCTGCCCAAGTAATCTCAGACAGTCTGAGATCAGGGCTCTGTCAAGGCTTTATTATCTGTGTCAATGGTCTCAAATTAAACATAAAAATGTTTTTGTATGATTATTTTTTAAATTATCATTTGGCATCTCCCATTTGCTTTTTATCAATGGCAACAGTAAAGTGGAAAAACTTAAACGCTAAAAATCATATTTTAAAAAGAAATCTGGGGATCCAATAACTTTTTCACAGTGCTGTAATAGTACATTGCCACACCATGAGAACAAAACCTATATGTAAACATTAGGCAATATTAATCTTGTCCTTATTCTGACCATGATCTTTATTTATTGGAGAAAGTTTATTAGATTTTCAAATTGAATTACGCCTATATTGCTGTTCAGAACACATAAACATTATGTAATTCATCTTGGTTGAAAAACAGTCAGCATGTAATGATTTAATCTCAGAGGATGTTAAGTCCCCTAACCCAGTGTATCTCAAACTCAGTCCTGGTGCATCCCTATGTGTGCGGGTTTTGGTTCCAACCTAGGATTTTAATAAGCAATTAAATTGTCCTAATTAGGTGCATTTCATGTTTAAAGTAGTTGTGCATTATCTTAAGCCCCATTTTGACAGAAATATCCATGTGGGCCATGAAAAATAAGAAACACTTAGACATATTTTGTTTATATTTCTATATTGCAAGATATTTCAGGTAAGATCTTTTTTTAAACAAATCAAATTAGACACTAGGAAAATCAACTAGCACCAAATTAGGTTTCTAAACAGAGGTCTTCAGAGTTCTGTCAAATTAATTTGCTTGAAATTAATAGCAAAAATATGATGCAGGAGAGGTTTGACTCTATCAATCGCTTGCCTAGCAAAATGTCAATTCATGCAACCGTTTGTCCACAGTTTTACCATTTCAGAACCTATTGATGGTTTACTCGTTTAATTTGCCTGATACTAGCAACACACTCTCACTTACACTGGAACAATTTATTGGGCAAGCAAATGATAGTCAGTCCTGTTCTTGGCCATATTTATCTTAGGTTCTACCAAATTATTTTGAAAGAACTCTGAACACCTGTGTTCAGCAACCTTATTTGTAGACTGCTGATCTTTCAGTGTTTAATTTGATCTGTTTAAAAATTTTACCTGAAATTGCTTGCAGCATATTATTACAACCATGATATGTCGAAGGGGCTTGTATTCCTCATAGATATTTCTGTCAAAATGTGGTTTAAGATGGTAAATAACTACTTTGAATATGAATGCACTTAATCTGGACAAATTATAAGTTTATTAAAATCCCAAGAGAAAATTGTGTTGGAACAAAAACCAGCATAAACTGGGAGGCACTAGGGCTGAGTTTAAGAACCACTGCCCTAACCAATAATGTGGCTACATCCTGTCTGAACTTAGAAGACCACAGGAACCCTAACTTATTTTGATCAAAGTTGCACTTCCACTATTTTTGGTCATCATCCATTCGGCTATAAAATACTACAGTGTGTTTCTCATGTGATTCTGATGCAGCACCTTGGAACAGATGAGCTCTTGGATCAACAGGATAAACCTGGTATCAGCCCTCTACTCCTCTCCTCCGTTCCCTGCTGCTGTGGGCTCACAGAAGAGGTTCAGCAGACCCATCCTACCTGCCTCGCAGTCAGCACTCACTCTGGTACAACTCTGGGAGCACACCTGAACCTAAATACAATACTTAGAAATACACCTGTAAAACTTTGAATGATGATAATTCTCTTTTCTTCTGGAACATGATGCTGGGATCAACTTACCACCTTATCCCAATGATATTTGATGGGGTTGAGGTCAGTGTTTTGCACATTCCAGTCAAGTCTGTCAGCACCGATCTACAAACGATGAATGAATGAATTGTTGTGCGCAGTACATGGAGGCGTTCTCATCTTAAAACGAAGGACCTCCTCAACTACACAGAAACATCTGAAGTGTCACTATATTCGATAACCACAAGATTCTTGGTCACTGGAGCTTATACTCAGCCCAAACCATGTGAAACAGCGTGAATTCAGAGAGTGCCCATATAAGTTTGGCGGTGTAGTGAATTTTGTAGATTTCTTGATACTTTCAAAGATCCATTGATAAAATAACTGTGCAGGACAGTTACAAGATGGCACTCACATGACAACCTGGAAAACCAATAGGTTTTTTTTTATACAACGTACATATACTGTGTAATGATGTACTGGGATAAAGCCTTAGTTTAAGCCATAACAAGTTCAGTAATCTTTAATACAAGATGCAAATTCAATACAACAATGACACACTGACATTTTCCTGAATATTCAGCAGAATCAAAATACCCAAGGAGATTCTTGTGGGTTCTAATGCAGGTACTGCACTCATAACGCTGGTTAAAGTAATGCAGTTCTCTAGAACCATGAAGAATTGTTGGCACCCTTTTGTAAAAATGAGAAAAAAACTGATGCAAGTAAAATTTCTTTATTATCAATCCTCATAATATTTCTTTCAAAATATTAACAAAAATATAATTTTTAATTGAAGTAACATCATTGAAACAAACATTAAATTATTATGAAACAAATATTTCCCTCGAAAATATGTCCCACATTTATTATCACCCCTTCATTTGTGTGCAGCATCTCTTTGCTGAGATGACAGGAAATATAAAATGTGACATGGCATGGGATCCAGACCCGGTGCCAGGATGTGGTGGCTGAATGGACTGTTAAAAATTGTGAAAGGGCAATTTTTTTTCTTAAACTCCATATGTATCCCTGGACTCCCTAAAACAATCACTCCCATAATTGATAGGCAGCAGAACCTTACCCCCACACTGGGTCCGAGCCAAATATGAAATTAATTCATGAAGATCTGTGATCTGTAGAGCGCTCACAAGAAATCTCTTTGGATGCAGCGGCGGACGCGGAGTAACAATTGCTGATCCATAGTGTTCTTGACTTGTTGTCCATGGATACAATAAACAGAAAAGCAAAATAGCATCAGAAGGCTACTGTTTCAAAATGAAAGGACAAATTTATTGATCATAGCATATGCGTCATCCTCTTTTTTGAGCTTGGAAGTGCTCAAAATATTCAGAAAGGCCAACCCCCCCATAGCCAACACTGCGCAACTCTGCTTCAGACAATTTTCAACATTTCATCTTGTTTGGAATTTCCACTGATACTGCTTCATATCATGCAAATAATTTCAAAATGTAAAGAGCAGTATGTAACCTAGCTTAATACCAAATGGTGTTTTAAAGGGGAACTGTACCAGTCAGACAATTGCACCACATCATCAACAATTAAAATTCCCGTGTTGAATTATTTTTACTTCAATTTGTCCCGTAAAAACTCTGAAATCTGTATTTTAACAAAACTTTAAATACTTAATGGGCCGCACCATTTGACCTTTGGCTCTCTGGTGGGAAACCTTGTTTGTGACGGCAGATTGTTGCTGTATGGCTGTTTTCAGAAGAACAGGGTGAATTAGCTGGGGACTGTCAGCAATTGATTCAAAGTGATAAAGAGATTATGGAGTAAATGTATGCAGAATTATAATGCCCTCAAACACAATTTTGATCGCAAGACAGGTAAAGTTAGACATAATTTATGGTTATGGCTGTTCAAAGAGCAGTTTGTTTTTGCTCTTTTTTGGCAGTCAATTCAGTGGGTTTTGGTCATATAGCAATAACCTTGTAGCATTAGAATCCGTGGAGTGTTTCTGTTCATCTGATACATATGGCTTGTGTGGTAGGATTAAGTTATGAATTTGATTGCACCACACATGCAACACATACACCATTTGCGTTCTTTCACTACTTGCCCATTTATTGCTTAGTGTTGCAATTGTTTAGTTTTGATAAGAACAGTCATGATAGCTGGTCATAGTACAAACCCCAATTCCAAGGAAGTAGAGACGTTGTGTAAAATGTGAATTAAAACAGAATAAAATGATTTGCAAATCCCATGAACCCACATTTTATTCGCAATAGAACAAAGACAACATTTTTGATGCTGAAAGTGTGACAATTTACCATTTCATGAAAATTATTAGCTCATTTTGAATTTGATGGCAGTAACAAATCTCAAAAGTTGGGACAGTGGCTACAAAAGGCTGAAAAAGTAAACGGTACTAATAAAAAACAGTTGGAGGAGCATTTTACAACTAATTAGGTTAATTGGAAGCAGGTCAGTAACATTAATTGGGTATAAAAAGAGCATTTTAGAGAGGCAGAGTCTCTCAGAAGTAAAGATGGGCAGAGGCTCACCATTCCGCATAAAACAGTCTAAAAATTGAGGAAAAATTTCAGAAAAACGTTCCTCAATGTAAAATTGCAAAGATTTTGAATATCCCACCATCTACACTGCATAATATCATTAAAAGATTCAGAGAATCTGGAGAAATCTCAGTGTGCAAGGGACAAGACCTAAGGTCAATATTGGATGCTCGTGATCTTCGAGCCCTCAGGCGGCACTGCATTAAAAACAGGCATAATTCTGCACTGGAATTCACGGCAAGGGCTCAGGAATACTTCCAGAAATCATTGTCTATGAACACAGTTTGCCTTACAATCCACAAATGCAAGTTAAAGCTGTATTATGCAAGAAATAAGCCATATGTGTACATATCCTGAAATTCCTCTGTCTTCTTTGGGCCAAAGCTTATTGAAAATGGATTGAGGCAAGATAGAAAATTGTTCTGTGGTCAAATGAATCAAAATTTGAAATTCTTTTTGGAAACCTTGGATGCCGTGTCATGCCAACTAAAGAGGAGAGGGACCATCCAGATTGTTATCAGCACTCAGTTCAAAAGATTACACGTCTGGTGGTATGGGGCTGCATTAGTACCTATGGCAAGGGCAGCTGACACATCTGAATAGGCATTATCAATGCTGAAAAGTACAAAGAGGTTTTAAAACAATGCCTACTTCAGGGAACACCTTGCTTATTTCAGCAAGACAATGCTAACCCACGTGCTGCATCCATCACAACAGCATGGCTTCGCTGTAGATGGGTCTGGGTGATGAATTGGTCTGGCTGCCGTCCAGAACTTTCACCAATAGAAAACATTTGGTTCAATCAACGCATATGTAAGAGATTAAATAAGATAAATAAGATCATTAGAAGCAACGTACTTGCATGAAGACATTTCAAATGATCTTATATCATTTAAACAATTTAAACAATAATGAAACACGCATTGCTTCCGACCCCGAGTAAATAAAGCGTGAGACGTCTGGAGTCACAGCGCAGGTGAAACTAATAACCCTCCTTGCACAAGGACTTCAATTCTGCGCTACAATCTCTTGCATATGCTAACTGCTAACTACAGCAGGGGAATGTAAATATGCCATTAAAACTCACACCGAATGCGTGAGAGTTGAAGGGTATTCGTTATTGACAAAAAATGACTAAACCTAATAATGTTGAGAGTTTCTGTAATGGTCATTTAAATAAATAATTGAAAACAGGTCATGACCATTCATTATTTTTAACGGATGGTTTGAGCTTCCTCTTTTGCCAATGCATGAGAGTTGACAGGTGTGCATTATTAATGAAAACTGACCACACCTGATAATGTTGACAAGGGCTGGGTTGAAAAAATCGATTTTCCGATTCTGATCGATTTTTTTTTTAATTTAAATTTTCGATATCGATTCATTTCATTCAAAGATTGATCTTTTATGAGTGGATTTCCATCTTGCTTGTGAATATTCAATATCCATGAGTGCTATCTCGTGATACATTGTTCTGCATACATAAATTTGCAGCTCCATGTCTGCTGGAGGACACATCTGCACAAGGCGCTTAAAATACCCTGTCGAGCACCGTTGTTCTTCTCGAACACGCCACATCCAGATAATCCTTAAATGATGAATTACATTCATATTTTAATTTGTAACGAGTATTGAAGTGGCCAGTGTCAAAGTAGCGAAGTAAAAGTACACTTTTTATCTTTTAAATGTAGAAGAGTAAAAGTAAAAGTCCTAGTTTGGAGAACTTCCTTATTTTACAGAATCTTTATTTCTGTACAGACGAACATGTCCATATGGGGTATTTTGGGCAAGATTATTGGTTTACATTCAATAACATTTGCTGGAAAATAAACTTGCAAAGCAAAGCATGTAATATTGACCCAGTTTCAGAGAATAATAGTCTACTGATTGTTAAGTCTATGTTGCACTTTATTATGTTGATTGGTCAAATGTGTTGGTTAATAAAAAGCATTTTCAGGAAACAAGTCTGGGGTCACTTTTTAGTGTAAACTTTAATATTTTAAATATTGTGCCTAGTTAAAAGGTTTCTTCTTAATAATTCAACTGAAAGTATAATTTCTGCCATTATTTCTCAAAGACTCCCTTTCATATTCAGGCAAAATGGGTACAGTAGCTGAAATATCCTTCAATTAATCAATATTGAATCGAATCAGAAATCGACCAGGACCTTCAGGACCTTGTGAATCAAAATCAATTCAATTCAGGAAATCCGTGGCAATACCCAGCCCTTATAGTTTTTGGAGTTTCCGTAATGGTAATTTAAATGAATGATTGAAAACGGGTCATGACCATTCATTATTTTTAAGGTATGGGTTTGAGGTTCCTTCAGTTTGAAGGTCTAAGAATAGGCAATAATTTTAAGCATAAACATCATCAGGGTCATAGTTAGTAACTATATCATTGAAAAAACCTAAACTAGAAGAATTTAGTGAGATCCATACTCATACAATCCATTTTGTATCAACACACCCCATTTTAGGAGTTACAATGTTCGGTTCTTACAAGTGTTCGGATGAAGACGTTACCGGTGTGGACACATCCTGATTTTTTTCACTGAATGTTGGCCATATCCTAGAGCAAATTTCAGCAAATTCCGTTCGTGTGTCATGGCCGGGAACTTTGTTAAATGTACCATTGTTTACACACGTGTCCATTGGAAATCTCCATTTCAGAACATACTTTTTGAACAAATATCTTCCCATCTCGGCAGTTTTACATCAATTTTCACAAATTCTTTTTTTATTCAGAAGGAAAATATATCAGCTATAATGTCCATTAATAAGCACATGATTATAATCATCGGTGACACTTTTTGGTGTCCCAGAATTAGTGCTGCACGATTTGGTAAAAATGTGCGATTGCGATTATAGTGGACCATATTGCGATTTGCGATTACGATATGACTTTTTTTAATGATATCTTGAGCCTACTTGCTTTATCAAGGAGAGTGCAGAAAATAATGATGATTTTGTAGGGTATTTTTCTCAGCTCAAAAAATGCAAACATTAAGGTATATATAAATACAAGCACTGTTTTCAAAATAACATTTTCCAAAGAAGAGCTTTTTCCTTTTTTGAAAATCAGGATATTTTCTGGAAAGTACAAATGCAGTGGCACTATTGTAAACTTAGATGCCTTTCTGCAGGAATTTTTGTAAACCTATTAAGAACTACTTAATACAAAAAGCAAAAAGTTTGGACAGGACCCTTAAAAAAATAAAGGCATTTTGTTAATGTACAAAAGCAGTAGCACCATTGGGCATTAGCGGATTTCAGTGTCTCTATGGCTTTACTTTGCTTGGCTTTCATCACATGCAGTCCTTATGCTTCCCTCTCTGCTGTCCCAAGTGTTGATACAGATTGGTGGTGTTGCCGCGGGATGTGGAGATTTTAACTTTGCGAGTTTAACACAACACGTCTTATTCTGTTCAACGTTGCCGTGCCTGAAATCAAAGTATCGCCATATGCCGAGATTCCAAGTCTCGCGCACTCGGCCTAAGTCTCGCGCATTTTTTTTTTTTTTTCTTGCTAATTCACCGTAGTCCGCAATTGTTCAATGAACGCTTATTAATGAGATTCTCACGCGGAATTCAAATCCTTGTGCATTGAAGTTTCAGTTTCACTTGCATAACGGTGGATATGATCGTTTGAATTGTTTAAATGAAATAAGAACATTTGAAACGTCTTAATGCAATTCCATTGCTCTCAATTCCTCAGTAAAGACAATCATGAGAGTCAATCGACTTCCGTGTCACTAGTGGGGAAATCCACCGTAATGCGCGTGAAACTTATTAACATAATGCACAATGACTTACATTCCGCGAGTGAATTTTGTCAGTGCGCGTTGATAGAATACGACACAGGAACGTGAATGCCACCTGAAGAGGCGAGACACTTATGCCTAATCTGTGCATAAGATTGTAGATGCTGCGGGGTTTTTTCTGCCACAAACTCACTCTCAGCCTGGGCTTGCTCACGCTCCTGCTAATGATTTTATTCGGCGTCAATGCTGTCTCTGAGAACTGTATCGAGTAGTCACGTGACCATACCTGCTGCACAGACCACGGCTGCGTCTTAATAGTTTTTTTCGCTGGGGAAAGTTCCTAATTCCTGAAAACTGATCCGGAAATGATTACGTGCCGTGGCAACTATGATAAGAGCCTTTGAATTCTTTAAATGTTAAGGAACCCTGTCTCAGTTCTTCCTAATTTACCTCCTTTAGCATAGGGTACACAGACGCATCCTTTTCGAAAAGAAAGGAGATAACGCCATTCCACATTTCTGCATAGCAGCAGTTGGCTATTTAAAGGGGTAACTATTCATCTGACCAATCGCGTAAAGAAACGTATGGGACCCCATCATGTTCACGCTGCCTGCTTTAAGTGCATTCGGATTTTCTTATTAGCGAGGTCGTATTCCTAAGCGGTAGGAATTCCATGTTACACCCTTCCTTTATCTTCAGAGGTTTTCCACATAGATTAAATGGTGTGAATTTATTCTATAGGACGTTATTTTTGACTACTCAGGCACAGCTCAGGATAGCGCTTGTGGGCATAACGTCAACAGACTGCATACAATTAAGGGAGATGTAGTTATGTTCACTGGCAGCACACGCGTATTTAGAGTGAATCGCAAATCGCAGCCTTTTTTGCGGTCAAGCAATCGCACTGCTTGACATCGCGATTGCAATTGCGATTCGATTAATCGTGCAGCACTACCCAGAATGGGTGGCCCCTCCCAAAAACTAAAAAAAGTCAAAAATATAATTTGTTGTCTTAAATAAAATTGATATCTCAGGTTTCTCTGGTGGATTCATGAACCTCATGGGATGGTTTATCAAGGCTGAAAATAATTTTGAAATTGGTGGTTTGGGCCAGAAAACGCCCTTAATGGGATGCCTCATGATGCATGGGGTCAATGTATGCGCATGACCCCTTCCAGGCTTATTCTTAATAAATGTTGCTTTATACTTCTTTCTTACCACCCTGATAGTGAAAATGGGCATTTTCAAATGTTCAGAGATTTTATTATATCAATATCTTGATATGGGAAAATTAACAGCTTTCCATCACATATTATCACTTTGTTCTCAGGTCTTTCCTGCAGTGATGAATGTAAAAGGAACTTTGGCCGGCATCACCTCATATACCTCACTGAAACAGGAAGTCAACTTATCTACTTTAGAGTTTGTACCGAAAAGATCAAAAACATGAACTTCAAAATGTAAAATATCACTGGAAATATACTATGTTAGATTTTAATCATCGGATTTTCTAGGGATGACAGTAATTGTGACACACGTTTTGGAGAAATATATTGAATTAGTATTACCTTTTTTTTAAATAATTTTACTTCAGTTAAAATGTTAGTGAAAGAGCACAATGCAAAATGTTGACTAAATGAAAAGACATTTTTCACAGGCGGTTTTTGCTCATATTCATTAAGGGTACCAATAATATTTAAGGGTGCTGAACACTGCATTAGCAGAAGTTTCAATGATGCTGAATACTCAAATGAATTGAACTGATGCTTGTTTATTGCTGTAATTGTTGTTGCCATCTCTGCAGGAGCAGCAGCTCCAGTCTCACTCCCGCACCTTGGAATCTTTTTCGAATGACCTGGCCTTGCTGCAGCAGACTCTGTCAGAGAGCCGAAAGCCCAAGGCTCGCGAGCTTCAGGAATGTCGAGAGAGAGAGGAGTACCTGCTGCGTGAGGTCAGAGACTGGGAGTGTTACCTAGGGGCTATCCCCAAGGAACAACTAACTATGGGTGGTCTCTTAGGGGGGGTTAAACTTATTTTAAAATTTATTCTTAAGCATTAGCCATGTGGTCTATTGATCTGCCACTGATTGCTGTACAATAAAGGAGCAATATCAGAATAGCATTTCCACTTATAAGGTGTCTTCTATTAGGTATATGCTTCCATGAAGGATTTGATCATTTATATTTATATGTTTTTTCAGCTCATGTTGTCTGTGAGTCCTGTTTTTTACCTTTCATTTGGGATTTTTCTTGTGCTGAATGCAATGAAATTGCTCCATGTTGAGTTCTGTTTCATCTCTTCCTCTCCTCAGAAGTGTCGTTATGAGGTGTATAAACAGATGCTGGAGGAGTGGAAGGGCCTTTGTGGACATGTTGATGGTGCGATGGCGGCAGCAGAGCTTGAGCGTTTTGATAAAAAGCTATGTGTGGCCACTGAGGAGGAAGAGGCTGGACTGAAGAGGTCCCATTCCAGCCCCTCCATTAACCTGGAGGTGGCCCCACCGCCTATTGTCAAAGTCAGGCGCAATATCTCTGAGAGACGCACCTATCGAAAGATCATCATCCCACGACGCAACAGAGAGCTATGAGAGAGTAACTATTTTGACATCTTCATCCATCGATGCAATAATATTAGACCTGTGATTTACAGTACGCTCAGTTGGCTGCTACATTACAGCTGAACGTCACCAATATGGTAAACCTGTGTCACCCTCCCTTGGTTCATCAGCAGATTTGTTTTAGTAAAAACCCCCAAATTTTTTATTCTTGTATTGAAATCTTTATCACCTTTATACAATTGTAATTGAGTTAAAAGATTAAGTGATGGAAAATAAATTGGTCCTCATACATTTTGTATGGATGAAACCTACTGTATGTAATAGTTGTACAATTGTCATTGAACAAAAACTTAGATTAAACCATTTATGCTTTCTCTTTTAAAATGTTGTTTTAGATGGTACAATGCTGCATTTTATGTTGTGTTCCTCATAGAAATCCCTCACCAGACTGAGTGGTCTATGAGAGCATTGGTAACACAGACTGTAAGATGTGCATTAAACATTTATTTGCACTATCCTGCAGACATGCCTATACTTTTCTTCCTTTCTCCGCATTTGCTACTTTCTCCATTTCTCCCTGTAATGTTAATCCAAATTCAAGGAAAGCAGATTCTTTCTCATCAAACAAGGCAATCAGAGATAGCAGATCTGGCCCCAGCCACGAGCTGACAGACAGAGTGACAGACACACACAGACATGATCATTGCTTAAGCTGGCTCCCTAGGGGAGGGGCCAGGTAAAAATACAATTTTAGGGGGAAAACTGTTGAATAATTAGTAATAAGAAGTGCATGGAAAAATGACACTTTTAGTAAGTTAACGAGTGAAATCGCAAATACAAGACAAAGATTTGAATTGTGAGTGCACTGTTTCCTGTAATTTTTATGAAGTGTCTCAGGAACGTAAAGAGATCATATCTTATTGGCAGTTTTCAAAACTGGCCACAGGAAGGCAGTATATTGCAAGCATTGCTGATAAAGAGTATACATAAGGTAGCATTGGAAAAACTGGCATAACTCACAGCTTTCTCATGCTCACAATGAACAGTTTTTAAAGAGTGGCTCATTTATGGTTTAATTCTGTGCTGATTTTTTTAGAGCTGGAGATAAGTGGTCATTAGCAACCAAGTACGTATCCCCCCAAGTGTCCACCTGGCCCACTTCAGAAAGCTTTGAATTGCGACCACTTTTCTTTCTTACTGATTTTTTTTTTTTGTGTGTTTGGCAACTGTTGTTTTAATATGTTGACACAGTTCATCCTCAATTTGGTGACAGATGCACTAGAAATTTGGGCACCAACTATTTGGTATCTTTATTTTGCTTTTAATCATATTTTGCATAGTGCAGTTGGTGAGACCTCTTTTAAGGACATACATGCTGCCAATTATCATTCAAATTAATAGGAATAAGCTGTGATAATTTTGGTTTTCGGACTTTGAAGTTAAAACCATTTTAGGGGGTGCCTCTGATGTTTTGGCTCCCCCTTGTGGATAGGTGAATACAGTCAAGGGAAGTAAGAGACATGCCTGAATTAAACGTGGCCATTTAGCCTTTGTGTAACTGGTACCATGTCCACAGATTTATGGTTTTTGTGTTATTGTTATTCTTACGATTAAACATAACGATTCAAAACCAATGACTGCACTGCAGTGTTCAAATTCTAGTCAATCTGAGTCCATAGGGTTTCAATGGAAAAACAGATTCGTATTCAAGATAAAATTCCTTTAACATTCTTATGTTTTTTCAAAATTTCCACAGTCTTTGAACTGTTCTGTTGTAAAATATCTCTCTGATGGGCCCTTTGGAGATCACATGGTTAGATGCTGCATTGCAACATCATACTGGTGAGCAAACTATTAAGCATTGCTTGATAAACATAATGGTGAAAAGAGAATTTCAAAAAGAAAAAAAATCTTCTTCTTTATTCCTTATTTTATCACTATTCCTTTAAAGTTTCTTCATGGATAGACATTAATCCACATTTATTTCAAGTGGCATAATATTGGGCTTGGCAATGAAATCATATGCACAAGCTTGCTAGGGATGTTGAGGGTGCAGCCCAGAAATGCCTCAAATAAAAGTGTCACTTAAGCAAAAAAATTGCACTTTGCAGCGGTCCCTTTTAGCGGTGCTCTTAACTGCCACTGCCATTTTGCAATTTTCTGAAATTCCTTCCATCGCAGATTAACATTAATTAAAACAATGCTGGCAGTCATTGCCATGTGGAGATATTTCTACTTCAATTTTGGCCCTCAAGAAACTGACCCTTCTAGAGTCCTCAGAAAAAAACCTTTTGGTGTAGGGACCCACTAATTTTTCAGATTCTGACAATATGGGCAATCAAAGACTGAATTGGCAACTGAATTGGTTGTAATGGTTAATTAATGGTTGTCAGTGGGAGAAGAATTTATCAGTGGAACCTCTCAGAGTGAATTTAATTTTTTCCAATTTTCATAGGACATAATATCTTAATATCTTGTTGTGATACAGTATTATCTTCTGCTGGTATCCCAAAAATGGCTATGCGAGGAGAGGGTGGGATTTGCATCTGTGTTATTTCTGACAAGACTTTGACAAATTATTTCCAAAATACAGATAGTTTAGGGCACAGCCAAATCATGTGCGATAGATCACACGGAGATAGTGAGCATCTATTGCATTTATCTTCCACTGTGCCAGGATAAATCTTGGAAAACTTTGCTTTACTGTAATGAGCTCTGTGGAGCACCTTAAACTAGATGAGACTGAGCTGAGCACAAGAGGAAGAGGAGTTAACAGCTTTTAGAGCTTCTTTCCAGAATTGGTCCAACAGTTTGGTCTGTAGTTCGTTTTCCCTGTCTGTTTTCATTTTGTCTATGCCTGATTTTATTTGCTGGCAGAAGATATATATATATGTATATATATATATATATATATATATATATATATATATATATAGGAAATTTGACCTTTAGCTAGAGTGTTAGCCACAGTTACATGATCAATGCCAGTGCCAGCTGGGATTTGTGGGAAGGCAGAAGAGTGGTTTCTTGCAAAATCTCGGAGTTGGAGGTCTCTAAAGAAATCGCTGTTATTGAGCTCGAAGACGGCACGTAATTGGTTGAAGTTGGCAAATGACAGCCCCCCTCCACCACCCCACATATAGGTCCTCTAAGCATGTAGACCATTTTTTTGCAAGGCTCAAAAACATAGGATCAGTTCTAGCTGGTAAGAAGAGATGGTTATTGCAGATCGGGGTTGATCGAGGGGTGGTAAACCACTTAAAGTATCGCCTTATTTGCATCCAAATCTTCAAGGTGGCAATAACAAGGGAGTTAGATGTATAATGTGGTAGAAAAAGAGTTAATGCGCTGCATGCCAGAGCCTGGGGTGAAGTGGCAATACATGATTTAGTCTCCAGTTGGCGCCAGCTGCTCTCAGGGTCAGTGAACCAAAGCATGAGCTTATGTGCATTTTTAGCCCAGTCGTAACATAAAAGATTTGGTCGATCAAGTCAACCTGATGGTCTACTCCGTTGTAGGTAGGTTTAACTAAGTCTTGGATTTTTACCTGTCCATATAAATGTAAAGATCTTAGAATCAATGGACTTGAAGAAGGATCTTGGTAGGAAAATGAGAAGGCAGTGAAAAATGTATAAGTACCAAAGCAGTATATTCTTTTTAACTGTTTGCACTCTTCCTGCTCAGGAGAGGGGTAGGCGACTCCATCTATGTGGGTCACTTTTAATCTTTTTTGTTAGGGCTGTCAATTTTCTTTCATGTAGTGAGGAAATGGATCTTGTGATGTTGATGCCTAAATATTTAAAGTGCCAGTAAATACCTTGCATGTGTTTTTTTTTTTAAAATTCCAAAAGTCAAGCTATCTGTAATATGGCCCAAAAAAAATTCTAAAAAATATTTGACAAAAAATAACCTTAGGAAATGCAATTTTTCAAAAAAGGGTTTCTCGGTCTAAAAATAGATCGGCTAGATTATTCACCGCGCAAAGCATTGTGGGTCGAAATCGCGCACTGTAAACAAAGATGGCGTCGCGCGGACGAAAAAGAAGACAGACAGGAACGTTTTTGGAGAATGTGGAGGCAAACACGATAAGCAAAACATAATTCCCCCATTCGAGGCACACTACCATTTACGTTGTATACTTTTATGAACTCGAGTAGCGCGAGAAATGTTGCTAAGAAAAACCAACACGGTATTTCAACTTACTAATCCATCAAATTTAGGGCCCACTCATCATTGTCAATGCCCAGTCGCTCTCTCAGACTCTTCCACTGATCATAGCACTCCCAATATATACTAGGGATCGTCTTCTTTTGGCATCAAGGGCAATTTTCCGGCGTTTTCTCTCCGAGGCTGTCAACTTGATTCTTTCCTCCATTGCTGTTGTGTGTGCTACGTCACACGTCGCGTGGTACACAAGAAAGGGAACTTACTCTAATGACATCACATTTTCGCTCGCGCGACAGTTTGAGGGTTGAGTGAGTTTTTAACATCAAAATCCATATTTTTCGATGTCGTAAAAATTTGTATAACATATCGATGTGAAGATGAATGATTTCCCTACCTACTGATACCATTTTTATATGTTGTCACAATTGAGATATCATTGAAGACATGCAAGGTATTTACTGGAACTTTAAATCCAGATGTAGTGTGTTGGAATGGAATTGATGAAGGTGGTATTTCTAGAGCTGATTGGTTGTTAGGGAAGCATTGGCTTTTTTGATAGTTTAGTTTGTAACCAGAAAATGTGCTACAGTGGTTTAGAATGGATAGAATATGTGTGATGGTCCTGTCCTGCAGGCCCTCCCCCCTTCTGCTGTCTGCACCTCCACCTCAACGAGCCACATCTGCTGCTCGTTGAGGTGGAGGTGCTGTGAAGAGTATAAAGGAGCTTCACTGCCAAACAGTCAGTGCAGCTGTATTCTGTTTTACTCTGTATTGTAGAGCCCTGTTTTTGGTTGCTGCTGCTCTCCTCTCTGTTATTATTCATCAAATGAAATATTTATTTGTAATTTTACTCAGCCTGTGCATTTGGGTGCCTTTCTTTGGTGTTGGGTACATGGTCCCAGTGCCCGCCGGCTTATTACCTTCTGCCGGCGGGACCAAACCATGACAGTATGAGGGATGCTAGATAATGGGATACTTGGCTGGTGTTATTTGAGAGTCATTTCTTTTTGATTTTATTCACAATTAACACTTTGTCCCAACTATTTCGGAATTGGGGTTGTATTATAGGCAATAAAAAAAAAAAAAATCTTTTCTGTAAGAATACTTAGCGTCATTAAAAATGCTGTTATGGCCCCAATTTGTTATTACATTTATAACACAACAGCAACAGCAAGCGATGACAGACACAATTTAAAACTTAAACACATTTAATTAAACAGACAAAGACTAATAACAACTAACTAACTGACCAAGATTGAGTATAACAAAAAAACCAGAAATATTTACAGTCCCTTGTTTGCTGGGGTGGCTTGGTGATGTCCTGGGTAAGGAAAATGCTCAAACACAGGCAAAAATCCACAAAAGAAACTTCACAGGTCTTGAACAGAATGGCAGGTCTGGTCGCATGTATCCTTCTTCTTGCAATTTCTCCTACTACTTTACCGTCTCAATTCTTTGCCTTATATACTCTTTTGCAGACCCCACCCACATTTAGATCTCTTTTTTTTTATTTTAGGGGACTTGCCCCAGATAGCTCCAGTCTGAGCTGAATTAAAAAAAAGGTAAATACTGCCATCCAGTGGCCTATATTCACATTACACCTCCATTCCAAAAGGGAAAAATTTTGACTCATAAAGGCAAAATTTTTCTTTTCAATACAAAATGGTTAAGTGAACACTTGTCTATATATACATATCATACAATATTCAAATAAACACATGATATATATATACATATTCAAACAAGAGATAAGCAATCAGCAATTACATTGTCTGTACCCTTCACATGCTTAATTTCTAAGTCAAACTCCTGTAAAATCAAACTCCAATTCAACAATCTCCGATTCTTGTTTTTCATCTTACTCAAAAACATTAACGGATTGTGGTCTGTGTACACAGCCATTGGCTTTTGTCCTGTACAAACATAAACCTCAAAGTGTTGTAATGAAAGGACCAGAGCCAACAGTTCCTTCTCTATTGTGGAATAGTTCCTTTGGTGGCGATTGAACTTCCTGGAGAAGTATGCCATGGGATGCTCAATGTCATCAGAGTCACTTCTCTGTAGGAGCACAGATCCACAAGCTTGGTCGCTTGCATCGACCGCGATTGAGAACGGTTTGTTGAAGTCAGGAGATTTGAGCACGGGGAAGTGACACAGCAGAGACTTTAGGCGATCGAAGGCTCTCTGGCATGCATCATCCCAAGTGAACTTTACGCCTTTCTTCAGTTGGTTAGTGAGACTGAGATCAATCTCAGCAAAGTTCTTGCAGAACTTGCGGTAGTACCCGATCATTCCAAGGAAGCGGCACAAAGCTTTTTTGTTGTCAGGAACTGGAAAGTCCACGATGGCTTGGACTTTAGCATTTATGGGTGCCACCTTACCCTGGCCTATGACGTAGCCAAGATAGGTGACAGTAGCACAACCAAAGTCACTCTTGTTCAGGTTAACAGTCAGGTTAGCCTGGGTCAGGCGCTGGAACAACGTCTCTACATCTTTCAGATGTTCTTCCCAGGAGACACTCCATGTGATCAGGTCGTCGATGTAGGCACCCGTGTGTGGCAATCCGGCAATTGTAGACTGTATCATCCTTTGGAACGTGGCTGGGGCATTTTTCATGCCAAAGGGTAGGACTTCATGCTGGTACAACCCAGAAGGTGTGGCAAAAGCAGAGATGCTCTTAGCCCTCTCAGTTAAAGGCACACACCAATAACCCTTCAGTAAATCAATCTTGGTCAGAAACTTTGCTTGCCCTACTCTATCAATACAATCATCAATCCTGGGTATTGGAAACACATCAGTTCTAGTTACAGCATTGACTTTGCGATAATCTGTATAGAATCTAGTACTTCCATCAGGTTTTGGAACTAGCACACAGGGTGAACTCTAATCTGAGTTGGAGGGTCTGATAATATCATGTTCTAACATGTACTCAACCTCTTTCTCAGCAATCTTTCTCTTTTCATGATTCATCCGGTACGGATGCTGTTTAATTGGTTTGGCATCACCAACATCTACATCATGAGAGGCTATAGAAACTTTCTTTGGAACATCAGGAAACAGATCCTCATATTTCTTGATCAACCTCTCAAACTGATCTCTCTGTGAGGGTTCTAAGTGCTGGAGTTTTACATCAAGATTTTGCAACACTTCATAGTTTGACAATTTACATGAAAGAACTTCAGCTTTAGTTCTAGGTTCACCATCTTGAAACTCCCCCTCATCTTCACAAATCTCGGCCATTGGAGGATCTGAAGTGACAGCTGCAACCCTAGCATTTCTATCATGATAAGGCATCAGAATGTTAATGTGACACAACTGTTTTGGCTTTCTCCTATCTGGAGTCTTTACAATGTAATTGAGATCATTGAGTTTTGTCAGAATTTCATAAGGACCATGAAATCTAGCCTGCAATGGATTGGACTGCAAGGGAAACAACACAAGGACCTTGTCTCCTGGTTTAAACTCATGGCTTCAAGCCTTATGATCATACCAAGTTTTAATTTTTCCCTGACTTGATTTCAAGTTCTCTTTGGCTAGGTCACAAGCTGCACGCAATCTTTCCTTGAACTTGCTAACATAGTCTAACAGACTGATGTACGGCTCTTCCTCTTGCCATTGTTCACTCAACAATAGCAAAGGTCCTCTCACTTCATGGCCAAACACTAGCTCAAACGGACTGAATCCAGCAGACTCCTGCACTGCTTCTCTAGCTGCAAACAACAGCAAATGAACACCTTCATCCCAGTCTTTCTCATGGTCATAACAATAAGTCCTCATCATTGTCTTGAGAGTGGAATGAAACCGCTCTAAGGCACCCTGACTCTCTGGATGATAGGCACTAGAAAGAATCTGCTTTGCACCTAGTTCATTCACAACCTGCTGAAACAATCCGGATGTGAAATTGCTACCTTAGTCTGACTGAATTTCCCTGGGAAGGCCAAACAACGTGAAGAACTTTATCAAAGCCTTTGAGATTGCAGTTGCCTTGATGTTGCGTAGAGGTATGGCTTCAGGAAATCTGGTAGATGCACACATGATTGTCAACAAGTACTGATTTCCAGATCTAGTCTTGGGTAATGGACTAACACAATCAACAATGACCTTAGAGAAGGGCTCCCCAAATGCTGGGATAGGCTGCAATGGAGCTACAGGTGGGTCTAACTGGTGTTTTCCGACTACCTGACAAGTGTGACAGGTTTTGAAAAAGTTGGAAACGTCTTTCCGAAGCCCAGGCCAGAAGAAGTGTTTCATAATCTTATCAACAGTCTTGTTAACACCAAGATGACTTCCTAAAAGTAAACTATGAGCCATTGTTAAGATCTCATTCCTGTAGACCTTCGGAACAACAATTTGCTTGACCACTGCCCAATCTGCATTGGCAGGGATATCAGGAGGGCGCCACTTCCGCAGCAACACACCATCCTTGAGATAATACCCAACTGGAACTGCGTCTATTTCTTTATCAGGAAGGGCTCTCCTCTTTAGTACACAAATTTCAGGATCAAAATTTCAGGATCATTAGTTTGCTCCTCAATCAACCGCTTTCTGGACAGAGACAAGTCTCCAGACACATCAGAATCACCAGACCCATCTGGCTGGCTGAATAGAGAACTGATAAAAGTATCTGATAATTCCTCAAACGGAGAAACCATAGTAGGCCGAACAGAGTCATAAGGCGAACCACCTGAGTCATGACTATTCAATGTGCTGGACGGCACCACATCATCTACTTCTTGAGCCTTCTTGGCCATAGCACGAGTCACTGCGCAAGAAGGATACAGAGATGGGTCTTCATAGCCATCTTCAGGGCTCAGCTGTGAAGCCAGATGTACAGAGGGAACTACATTGCCCCCAGCCAGGTCATTGCCTAGCAACAGAGAAACACCATTGATAGGTAGACTTGACATAAGTCGCACCTTTACCTGTCCTGTAACTAAATCTGACTTCAAGAATACAGAGCGCAGGGGTACAGATACAGTCCTCCCTTCAATACCTTGTACAAGTATGAAATCCCCAGAAGCAGTCTCATCACGTAACTCCAAAGAGTCCATCAACAAAAGTGACTGAGAAGCTCCGGTATCCCTTAGGATATATATGGGGACAGGAGGAGAATGCTCATTCAGAGCCACAAATCCCTCTGACACAAATGGAAGAAATTCCTCCCTCAGAAAGTCAGCAGTATCAGGCTTCTTAGCCCCACAAGGAGCAGGCAATTTAGCAGATTGGTCATCTACTACAGGAGTTTCTAACCTTGTTTTCACAAGGGCATTTGGTTTGGTATCCTTTTCTTTTTCTCCCTTTGGTTGGGTTCCTTGGTGATGTCCTGGGTGAGGAAAATGCTCCAACACAGGTAAAAATCCACTAAAAGCTTCACAGGTCTTGAACAGAATGACCGGTCAGGTCACATGTATTCTTCTCCTTGCAATTTCTCCTACTACTTCACTGTCTCAATTCTCCCCCTTATACACTCTTTTGCAGACCCCTCCCACATTTAGATTTTTATTCAGAATTCTCTGGGGACTTGTCCCAGACATGCCCAAAACATGCCCAAACCTAGCTCCAGTCTGGGCTTAACAAAAAAAAAGGTAAATACTGCCATTTAGTGGCCTCTATTCACATTACACTAGCTTGTTCGGTGAAGTGAGTAATGATGACGGTCACTCTGGATCGGAGGGTCACTCTGTTCTCTGGGGATTAAGGTGTTTGAAGCTCGAAAACCATTTAGCCAGTAAACTTTAGCTGGTGGAAGTCTCGCCGTCGAAGGAGTCCAACACAGCTAGGTGGAGTGCCCGCAAGGCAACTGCCTGAAGGTGGGTCAGCAGCTGGACTGAGCCAGCTGCTTGAGCGATGGCAGTGGAATCCCAGGGGAGATGTCAGCAATAGCCAAAAGTTGATTGGAGATGGTGGCAATGGATTGATATAGCTGGCAGAGCTCTGCCTCCTGCGAACCAATCCAAACCTCTTGGTACCTCAGAGCATCAACCATGCTTGGCAAATCTTCTCTTTCTATTTCTTGCTGCATTGTAGAGCTTTGATCCAGACAAGGGACGAAAAGCAGATTTTAGGGAAAATCCACAAGGGAGTATTTATCAACAGGAATATGGTAGTAGAAGAGGGAAAGGCAGTGGCTATAATCTGTAGACGGGCGGTCCAGCCAAGATGGTAGTGACTGGAGAAAGTACGGGCCTGACCCCTCCCAGGCCAGTGGCCACCCTGGGGCAGAACCAGGTGGATAATCCCTCTTGCAGAAGCAGCATTGCTAGCAAACAAGACCATAGGGTTTAGTAGGAACACAGTCCCAATCGTGGAGCCCATTGACGGCTTGGGAGATGTTCCTAATAAACTGGCTCAGAGGAACACGCAGGAACAAAGGATTAACAAGAATGTGGTCCCAATCCTGGATATCAATTTAAGGCTTGTTCCTACTTACTAGACTCTGATGAGTAAGTACTGTAAGTTTTTCTTTATCAAAAATATACAGAAACAAAGCAAAGAAAAGCAGAGCTCAATACCAGAAGACAAAAACTGACTATAAGGATGAGTTTGGTATGAACCATGACAATCCAGCAACCACACTGAAACTCCAATAAAATTATATAGAAGGTGCATTCATGAAAGTGGTGAGGCATACAAATGATAACCCAGGGGAGCAAGGGAGGAGACGAGAAAATAAATCAATTACAGGAGACAAACTGCAAAAACACATGGACTGCAGGAACAGGGGTTGGAGAAAATTAATGACACTGACAGGCCAGTCATATTCAGTCTACAAAAGTTGATGTTCAATGCTACGTCAAAGTATTTATTGTTTGTCTTGTTATTTGCCAGCTTATTCTCCTGCCTTGAAACATGCTGAGGACTGCAGAGATCAGCTGGTATCCCATAATTGCAGCTTTTCCGAAATATTTTTTAATTTACATTTGAAATAGGCAGTGTGAATGAACGCAGTTCATTTTTAAATGTTAATTCAGCTGAAGTATCCACTATTAAATAAGATGATTCCCCAAAAAGTGCTTCATATACAATGAGCATGCATTCAATGCATCTAAGAGGAAATTCATGCTTTATTCTCTTCTATGCTTGAAATTCTCTTGTTCCATCCAAACACCAGAAGGGTAGTTAATGTTTGCCTCCCCTGGACTCGGGCCATCAATCAAGGCAAGTACTTGCTCCTCAGTTCGCAGGCCCAGGTGGACACTGGCACCATCAATGCGGAACCTCGTTAAGACAGGATAATAATGAGACTGCAAGGAGGGGAAAAATGATTGCAAATAAAACCACATGATGCAGAAAATAAAAAAGATTAAACAGATGTGCATGTTTTCAGGATCATTGCTTTGTCCCCTTTTTTGTGTTTTTGCTAAATTGCTGATGAGTGCAAAGTTGTGTTGGTGCTATTGGGTGGTGCATACAGAAGGCAAAAAGGACTATGATGCGGTGATGCTGATGACATGAAAGGAGGCGTGAATGTTTACTACATATATTTCTGTGACAGATAATTATTCCTTTAAATCCAAATGAAGCATCAAATTATTCATGAAATATTTCAAGTTCTGTCTGAAGAGTATGCCAAATCATTGGTAATATTGACTTCCTCAGAATACTACATTTTAATGGTTATGAGTTGTATATCAGTGAATAATTTACAATTTTGGTGAATGAGTTGTGTTTGGCTGAATACATTTTTTGTGAATGTCGTTGCTGATATTTTGACAAAGACAGCTGTGTTTCAAACAAGTTGACGAAAAAAACTGATTCAATTTCAACTGCTCAAAGCCATTTTTATTCAGAGAGGTACAAATAATACCAACAGGCGCCAAAAAAAACTCTTGAAAAGTTTAGCTCAGAAGATCAGGACAAGGAAAAGGTTGGCTTGAGTGCAGTTTGGGAGCTCAAATGCAGTCTTTGTTCAACTCATGCGTTAATGAATAGGAATGGAAGGCAGATGTTAATACGGATAAGAATACACAACAATTTATTGAAATTAAAGCTGCAAGGGGGGCCCAGCCTGAGCCCATGTTTGAGGGGCTTAGCCAAGACAGCTTTCTGCAGCCCAAATGATCACAGGAGACACTATCAGAAGGTGATTTTGAACATTTCTGGCAAATTTTCTATTTCAATGTATAGAGTTCAGCATTTACATCTGACCTTTAGTGTGGCATTTCTGTAGTCAAATTCAATTAACTGACATCTGCTCATGTCATGTGTTTTAGACACTTTCTCAGGATGCCCTCCACATGACACTGATCAAATTTCTAGCCAATCGGTTGAATGGTGTAGAAGCAATGACATAGAGAAAAAACTTGATCATGCAAAGCCCCCTTTCTCTTGGTAAATTGGCTTTAACATAAAGTCATGGCAAAAAATAGTATGTAGTAATGCTTTAACCAATTAACACCTCTGCTGAGATGAAGATACCAGTGGATGTGGAGCTGTTCTATTATGCACAAAGTTACACTATTCTATCACTAAATCGCACACCCGGATCAGTTATTGAATATTCACTAACAAGCTGAGCTCGAACACGGTTTAGAATATGAACGAGTTCAGTCCCATCCCAGTTTCCCTGAAGTTCCACGATCCCAGAAGTTGCACAAATTAAACTCCTCAGCTAAGCCTGATGTGCAAACTGCTCAATATACTTGCCCAGAGAATATGTCCAACAGCTCAAAAAAATTATCCCTTGCGACAGAAAAAAATCATTTCCTTTGTAGCAACCACTTCAGCTATATTGAGCCAATGGTATCCCAATTAAGTAGTTAAAAATATGGTATTGATACTATGTCATTTTACCATCAATGATAGCCATCACATATCAAAAACATGAAATTCCCTTTGGTGGATTTACGCATAAATTCCTCCATCGACAAATTCTGCGTTCCCGTATAATCTCCAAAATACTTTCTTTGATTGCCTCTTAGTCAATTGCTTACTAAGGCTCATCTGCATGAAGCATAGTTATATTCACGCCCACCTTAGACTTCCCCGTAAATGATCTACACTACAGGCCAAAAGTTTGGGGCCACCCTCAGATTTTTAATGGGGCAATATGCAATGTGACCCATTGGTTTTGGGGAGGGCATTTATACAGCATGCTTTCTTGTAACATAACATGATTTTATGTCACTAGGACGTGAATAATTGTAACATAGAGGGATTGGAACTCAATTATAAAAGCTTTAAAATGTGGTCTGAGGTCTGGAATTCACCCAAAACCTATTGGCTTCCTATATTTTATGCACAGAAGGTATTTCAAGTGCAAAAAATAAGGAAAGAACAGTTGATGTGTGATTTTTTAAAAATCTGAGGATGGCCCCAAACTTTTGGCCTGTAGTGTACTAGGGTCAGTGGAACACTTTATACACTTGCTCAGACTCAGTTATTTTCCTACGACACAGTATTAACTGGAAGATGACCAAACATTTAGTTACTGTTATGTTTAAAGATGATAACCAGACTAATATCCAGAATGCATAGCATAGTTACTAGTTTACGTAGTCTATTAGCACAATATTCTTAAACACAGTAACTTGTGGCTCTACCGCTCTAGTACAAAAGTTTAATGGGCGCAATGGCAAGACCTTGACTTGTCCAGCTGTTATAATAAGAAATGAGTAGAGATTGCTACAAATGTTATTTTTAATCAATAGACTACACTTAAACATCCAGTAACTATTGTTCTAGACTAGCTAGTAACTATTGTTCTAGACTGGCTAATATATTTAGAATAGCGAGATAGACAGCTATGGCACATTCAATCAATTCTCTCATTTTTTTAGAGAAGTGTCTAGGTCATATCTTCCCTCAATCTATCGAAGAGATTATTTGGCTAAAACTTTGGATCTTGATGGTGAAGGTAACAGTTGTATTAGCATTATGAAGATCTATAAATCCTCTGGCAAGTCAAGTGGTCTTGCTCTATGGATCAAATATTTATTTGGTAAAAACCCATATTGGTTGAGCACATGGTTTGTGCTCAGACACACAGCGTTTGGACACTACAAGGTTATTCACGTGTTCTAGAAAAAAATTGTAACCATAAAGTATTCTTTCCATTCAGTGAGGAATGTGTTTACTTTTTTGCAAAAAATGTTTCAGTTTCAGTTCATTCTACCAGACATTTTATCTGTTAAACCTTTGCAGCACGTAGCCTGAAATTCCTCAAGAAAGAGCTGTTTTGTTCAAATCAGAAAATTAAATTTTTTTTTTTCCTGTGCACAGTAACATTTCAGTTTCTTACAAATGATTAATACAACACAGTATAATTATTATTATTTTCCATTATTTATTGAAGCTCTTGCATTTAAGTTTATTACAGTTGTTTAATTGTTAAGATTTTTGATTAAAACTGTGATATTAATGTGTGACTGAGATGTTTTGTTATAGTACTTCACAAAATGTTATGGTAGAATCTCTTCACATGTGCATGAGCATATACACGCACACACAGGCCAAGGAGGGGGTGGGGGATGTTTTTGTATTAACATTTTGAGCCTTAAATGAAAGTAAAACCTTTTCAAAAGAGTGCTTCTAGTCCAGACTAGACTCTATGGTGAAGCAATTACCATGTTAATCTATAAATTATTCACTCAGTCTATAATTAAATAAAGTTATTATACGAGCAGGAGAAAAATATTTCGCTCGGTTCATAATGCAATAACAGACGCAAAATGTAATAAGTTATTACTTTATGCACAAAAAGTTGTTACTTTACACGCTCAGCATTTTTGTTACATTAGTGACCAGTTACATTACATTACTTTACATTACAGGTTCTTAACAGACGCTCTTATCCAGGGCGACGTATAAAAGTGCAAAAGATCAGTACGAAAGTGCAGAGCTCCTAGGAGACAAGTACAAATGCTAACAGTAAGTGACAGAACACTTCCCATTGTTACAGATCTAAACCAATAAGCAATCTCCAAAAATACTGGTAAGATCGAGTAGAATGACAGAATCAAAAGGGCAACAAATCAAGTAAACAAACTCAACTAAAATAGTTTAAAAACCTTGAGTAGACAGGCAGCAAAGCCGAGAGGAGGACAACAGTTGTTACATTATGTGTTTTATTACATTTTTTTGTTACATTATGCGTCGTTGTTACATTATGAGCTCTTACAAGCCTAAAATAAGGTAACACATAAATAGCCAAATTTGGCTTCTGCATAAAAGGGTTAAGATGTATTTGATTTATGTGCCAAAATGGTTAGTTTCTGTTGCTTGGTTGTTTTGTTTGGTACTGTAAAGTATTTTTGGACAAAGTTTAAACTAAATCTGAGACGTGTCATGTAAAAGGGACCTCAGTATTGGCTGTTTTGACATGGAATGACCCTTCTGACCTGCTGCCAATTAACCTAATTAGTTGGAAAATGCTCCTCCAGCTGTTTTCTATTTGTACCATTTACTTTTCCGGCCTTTTGTTGCCCCCATTCCAACTTTTTGCTGCCATCAAATTCTAAATGAGCTTATTTTTTACATGAAATGGTAAAAGGTCTCACTTTCAACATCTGATATGCTGTCTGTGTTCTATTGTGAGTAAAATGAGGGTTTATGAGATTTGCAAATCATTGCATTCTGTTTTGATTTACATTTTATACAGCATCCCGACTTTCTTGGAATTGGGGTTGTAGTAATTGATATCAAAAATTAGAGTGATTCACAAATTAGTTTCAATGGAATCATGCAAGAAGTAGACTGCTATCACAGATCAAGTTAAAATTGCCCAGCTTTCAGAGCTTTGATCTCAAAAGCTCTAAGTCCCATGAAATGTCCATTGTTACTTGATGGATTTGCATTAACTAATAAAACTCTTCATCATTTGAAAGTAAAACATAATCTTTAAGGATAGTAATGATAGTCACGTAAGCTACTTTCCTTACTTTGTTCATATGAACAAGCTACCAAGCCTTTCTCAAGGTCTCCAGGCTAGAGACCAGGTTCTGGTTAATTCTGTCCAATCCTGTTCCTCTGTCTAGTGCAGGGCTGACATGAATATTCTATATGCGAATGCATATCAATGTTCTATCAATAAAACAAACCACGAACGTGGAAATTAATTATCGAATATTTTAAAAAAAGTAACGTCAAGACAATAAATCCACTGTCAGTGAGTGCAGCGTGTAGCGGGAGGCTACCAACGCGCTACGCTGCGGAGACGGCTTACTCTCTTGAAACTGTAACACCTTTGTGCCGGGCGTGCGCAATCAAATGCCGGTTTGACTGACAGCCAGGAGCTGGAGTCACACCACCTCGTTGATATTTTACGCGGTAATGATGGCAGAGAATTCGATTTCACATGAAAACTCTGGTTCAGAAAAGAGCTGGTTTACACTCCAAAGAATCTAAAAAGCACCGTTTGGGAATACTCTGGGTTCTGGTCAGTCGACGACGGTAAAACTGAGGACTGACCGATAGTTGCTCACAAACTATGCAAGTTCGAGTTCGCCCACCATTCCTGCAACGGGTGCTGGTTTTTATTGAGTAACGTTAAACACCGAAAAAGAGATGATGTGCTTTCTGAAATGCAGTTTAATTTGCAGACAATAGTTTTGGATTTAACTGTGGTGAGAGAGCTAATGATGTTGTGGAATTAACATTACTGTCTCATGGAATAAAACTCCAGGGTTGGCATCTCGTTCAAACTTGGTGTGTTGCTATTTCATAAGCTCTGCGATGCTTCAGGGTCCTGAGTCCATACTCACTGTGTCGGGGCTTATTACAGAGACAAAGGAAACTCTTGCTCATAATCTGGACTATAAATCCATAAAATATATGTTTATGTTGATGTATCTTATGTTAGTAGTAGTTTGGTATCTCGTTGTTTTGTGTGGGAAATACTGACAGTAAAGTATTTGATATTATATCGATATCATGTGTTCAATTAATGTGAATATTCAAACGGCATTTTAGGCTCATTCTGACAGCCCTAGTCGAGTGTATTAGGAACATACTCCCAATCCTTTTACGGTGTTCAGGATAGGAGCCGCGTACCTTCAATGCAATTCCCTCCTGCTTGGGGACAGTTCGGCTCTGGCGATGTGTAAACTCCATCTGGCAGTTATCCTGGAAAGCCACTGGCCAGAGGTTGGTAATGCCTACCCTGCTTCGCCCACCATTTTTGCTCTGCCTCTGCGCTTGATTCCTGGTCTGGATCATAATAGTGGGGTGTGTATTTAGTGTAAGGAACATGATTTTTGGTATATGAAGCTGGGAGTTACCTTTCCCTGGTAGTTGTTGTTATTCAGAGTACTTCCTTGCTGAGAGGCAAAGGGCAGAGTAGTGAAGCTGCAGAGATATCGACCTTTTTGTTTCACTTTTTTCTGTCTAGAGTTTTTTTTTTCCCCATCTCCCCCCGCCTCCTTTTTTTGCAGTATAGATAAACTCTTATTCTTTTTCCATCCAGCTACAGCCTATTATCTCCCTTATCAATTTCCAACTTGCCTAGCAAACACTCAGCTGTAGTGTTTTTGGCATCGAAAAAATATCCTGGGCTATTCTGCAAATTAATATGTGTGACCTAATTCAAATTTAAAACCTATTCCCCAGTTTCATAGAGAGTCCCTTCGGTTTATTTATTGATAATATCACCGGAAACCTGAAAAGAAGAACTTGTTCATGAGCACAGAGTACATTACAAGTGAAATTAAATATCTGGAAAATAGTAATCCAAAAATGAGACAATTGACCTTTTTAACCAGGAATGTATTGTTATGAGTGATGACTCAGCAGATTCAGCTTTCGCAGCACTTTAACTCACAACCTTTGCTAAATGGCAAACAATGACCTTGCTTGAACTTCATACTTTATGCGTGGCTTAATGATTTGACTGCTGGACATACAATACAACACTGATGATTATAAACCTAAGAAAATGAACATAAGTCAAAAACCAAGTACTATTCAAGTATTTAATGCAATTTTGGATTATAGTTTAGATGAGAAAAAGAAAAAAATAAACAGATAATAATATATAGTAAAAACCAAAAAAATAATGTCTTTTTGTGAGAAAATAGCAGTATCAATCAAGTCAATAGCTAGTCTGGCCACCCTTTGCTTTGATTACAGCATTTCATCCTTCAGTCATATTTTTCACATTTTTTACTGGTTTGAAGTCCATTCCAAAGAGATTCTTTTGATGTCACAACATATTAAGGTCTTGACTGTGAACAGGATTAGTCATAACTTTTGTGTCACCAGATGTTTCTTTCCAACTGAGAATTCTTGCACAACGTAGAAGTGTGTTTCGGGTTTTTATATTGCTGAAAATCAAATCCCGACCAATCAGTCTCTTTCCAGGTGGCAATGTGTTACCTTACAGGGATGCTGTGATACTTCTATTGATCCAAGATTCCGTCAATTTTTATGAGATCACCAGCTCCTTTCGAGCAGACTGAACCCCAAACCAAAATTTTGCAACCACCACGTTTTACTGAAGGGGTTAAACAGTCATTATCGAAATGTTCTCCAACTCTACGGCGCAAATAAGTTCTGTGTTTGGGTGAGAAATTTTTTTTCATTCATCTGCCCAAAGGACTTGTTCCCAAGTCCATTGGTGTCCAAACCTTGAATTTCTTGGCAAACTCAAGTCTTTTTTTTTTGATGTTGCAAGCTCTTGGCAGTAACAAGGCCAATCAGGCCATTTTTACATAAATATCCGGAAATACTGTACTTTATATGATACTTTCATCTGTTTACTTCTGGTGCCATTAATATCATCATGGAGTCAACTGCTGATTTCTTTTACTTGTCATAGACAAATAATGAACATCAGAGGCACTTAACTTCAATTTTGCACTGCTATTGCCACTATTTATCAGCAAAATTGTCTCCTAAAAACGCTTTATGATGTTTCTTACAGAGCCATGGCTGCATTTAACGTTTTCAGCGTCAGGCAAGGCCACAGTGCATGTACAAAAAATCTCAGAGAGCTCCTTCCGTCGTGCCATCGTGTTTAACACTGTGACACTGCTCAATGATCATGTCACCTTATATACAGGAACAACTGACCATCATTGGTAATTTTGCAGAATCATGATGCCTCAAACCAGTTTAAAAAAAATGTTTAGCATCAATAATTCAAATCCTTCAAATGTGCATCTAGGCTATGCAAGAATCCAAAAAAATAAAATTTGCCACACTTTTCAACTGTTAAAAAATGTGATGTTTTCAGCATTTCTGTTATTACCCATATTTATACCTCAGTATACTTGTGGGAATTATTTTTTTGTTCTCATTGCCTACATTAGTATTTTTCAATACATTTTCACCAAAAAAATATGGAGAAGTATAATATTTAGACCCCTTTTAGGCGACAGTGGCGGTGTATAAGCATTGCGGCGCTACATATTCCTATGTAATATTTAGTGAATATACTGAATTCTATGTAAAATGCCGCCTTGTGTTTGTGTGTGCTTATTGCAAGTACATTCAATTAAAAGTAGCACTATCTATGCACGTGTTAAATGGAAGAAAAAGCAAAAATTTAAAGTGATGTTTTTACAGTAAAGCTGACAGAAGGTAATAAAGTTTGCTAACACAATTGTTTGTGATATTTGTTTCTGATAAAATGTTTGATTGACAATTCTTTGATTGACAAGATTTAACAGCAAGTAGTTTTATACAAAGAAAGACTAACTTTCTGCCATGGTACAACAGTTGTACCAATAACGCAGCTGCTGCATTAAGCGATAGGAAGAAATAATATCCACGCAATATTCAGGAATTTGCACATTCCTGGTCTAATGAGGGCCATGCTTGATTAAGAAACCTTTTTTATTCAGGAAGTTATACGACCATTGATAAAGTGCTCAGCCCTTCGATAAGTAAACACAAGCAAGTATTATTATTATTTCATTCGGTAGCAGTGGTGGAACCCAGTGAGAGCAGGGACCAGGTGTATTCACTCCAACTGAAGCTTTGTAAACACTGTAAATACAATTGTTACCTTGCAGCCTTACTAAACCAATCCACGTGGAGGATTTTCTGAGATATTGACCATTTTAACTTTCTAACTTTAAGATCTGAATGAACAAGTTTGAAAGAGGTCATGTAAAATCATAAACCACACTTTGATGCAGCTCAATAATCAGTATCAAAAACTTACAAAAATTTTGAAAAGAAAAATGTAAATGTTAAAAAAACTACTTTGAAATGGTTGGTTTGCTGTTGTTCATGGTTCATAATATACTGTAAAATGAAAATGCTAAAGAAACCCATCCCCATGCTATGATGTTTTAAAAAACAACATCACTTTGCTGAACAAAATTTAATGCCAATTAATAGTTCTCCACATTCTGAACTGATATGGACTGCCGTTGGCTGAAAGAGAAAATAAACCGCTCCATGTATTACGAAATACTTGGCAATACAACTCTGAACCACTGAAGTTTCCACAGTTTCAGACATCCAACACAAGTTCAGCAAAGAGTAAAAATGCTCAAATGAAAAGAGTGTGCCTTCTAGAAAAGACTACCGACACATGATTTTCATGAATTTGCTTTGAAATTAATTGTAATCAAATGCAATTACCAAATTTGGCAAGACTTAGTAACTTTAAATCTTGACTTCTTCATACACTTTTAACAATGTTACACAACAGTCTTCGCAAAAAGGAAAATTAACATGTTTATCATTGAAATACTACCGCCCTTCCAGGAAGTTTTCACAGCTTCTCAGAATTGCTGAACCAAAGTAAACATGGAGGACTTTCGGAGTTAAATGGAACAAGGCTGAATGCGACAATAGTGCAGGTGTCACAGACAGGAATCTGATGGAAGAAATTTTCATCAACATCATTCTAATGCTATTAACGCTGATGCAAGCAGTATAGTCCGCTGTCAGGGTCTACAGGTGAAGAAGGTCGACCACAATGCTCAATGTATCATTTTCAGTTAAGTTCATCACTGAGTTGTCTTAGCACTGAACAGAACTATTTCGCAGTCCAACTTGAAGAGAGAAGCCGTTACTGTTATAACAGTCAGTCAGAACAATCTCTGATAAGTCACTAACTTCAAAAAGACTGTAGATTTAATATAAGGATCATGGCGCACAGACAATGATGTAAGGTTTCTGAAGCAAGAGAGCTGTGTCTTAATGTAGAATGGAATGGTTGGTTCACTTCAACATTAAAAAATTTTTGGCAGGAGCTGATAGTTCCCTTTGGCATGATTATATCTGCCTGTTTAGGGTTCTGTGGGTTTGTGTTATTCAGTGTGACTTGCAAATCAGTGCCACAGAGACCTTTGCTGTTTGGTTGACACGGTACTTAATGTTACAATACAAAAGACTGGAATGCTATCTAAATTTTCATGAATTTGTGGATTGGTTCAGTTTTGCAGCAAGATATCCATTTTACACTTGCACTCTGCAAGAAACACTAAATTGAGAATGATTTTTTTGGGTAAACATACTAATTATGTGATAAAGTTAAACAAAAATAAACAAGCAAACAAATAAGGTAAATTTACCTCACAAATCAAACTGTTTGTCTGGCCATGCTTTATTTACTTAAAATAATTCTTTAGAAATAGTGTATTTACATTCTCAACAATAATAACATTATCATAGACACACAGCTTTTTTTCAGGCCCCTTACAAAATATCAGCATGACAGCAAATTCAGAAAATTTTCTAAAGAAGAAAATTTCCAGGTTCTGTTCAAGTTTTTTTGAAAAAGAAATTTTTTTCCCTTGCATATTTTCTTATTCCCTCACACCCAACTGCAAAATCATCTTCATAAATAAACTTGTTTCACAATCTTGGGAAGTTTATTTACATTATTTACATGTCCTTAATAATGGAGGATATCAGCTTGGAGATTCTGCTTTCCAACTTTGTTTTATACATGGAAAAGATATGGGAATGTCAACTGTAAAGTCTGTGGGTTTCTTCCTCAAGTCAGAATGCTGCCAGCCAAGTTGGCACAGAAAATATCTTCATCCATCACAACATCAAAGGCAGCTTGAGGTTCCAAATACAGCTTTTGCTTCATAGTTGACATCATACTATGGCTAATCAGTTGATATTAACCCTATCAAACCTATGGACCCATATATGGGTCTGTCTACTGCAGCTGCTGTGGAACTTAAGACCTATTTCAAATTCTAGTGGAGATCCCAAGGTGTTCAACAATCTCAAATATGACCTGCTGAACTACAGCAAAATGTGTATAAAATGATGTACAAGATCAAGATATTTTCCATTTCATGTAATGCTATGGCCATAAAAAAAAATGGCATTCTGAGTTTGAATATTTCTTTCTATGTAACTGTGATGTAGCTTCAGTGAAGTGTTGCTACTATTAAATACAGAATAGGTATGTGACATTGTCAAGATGGAAAAAAAAGCTTTTTTTTTCTGACTTTGAACCTACTTAAGGGAAAATTTAAGTTAAAAGTTAGGTTTTAAGCGGTTAAGCAATTATCCAATGTTTTCAAGGATTTTCTTGGTTCTGATTTCACAGTTAATTAAACATAATGAAATGTTGAGAGTCCATTAATTTGAATAGACAAATTGAAAATGTAATTTTCACAAATAGAATTTGCTGTTTATTCCAGCTTGACAAACAAGCAAAAACATTAGACGGATCTACACATGTAGTTTAGAACCTCAGATATGAATCTCTTGACATTATCTCTCAGTAATAAATGTCTTTTTGACATCCAAATTAATGTATAATTTCTCATAGCCTTTTAACATGCATTTTTTGACCAATCTTGCATACAAAGACACCATATTTTACTGACAGATGGTTTTAGCCATAAAAATAATTCCCTTGCTTGCTTTAAATTTTGCCGTAGGCTTGTGTATCCTTCAAGTTGTTTCTTTGGTCAGTAGCTATAAATTTTTTTCCGAATTGAAAGATATGAGTTTCTGATATTAACTTTTATTTTTTTATGATAAGCAAGACAAGCAAGCTATTCATTTTGCCAATAGCCTTTAACCATAGCTCAGGAAAACACATTTTTGCTGCATATATTGTAATGCTAACAAAGAAGAATACAATTTTTAGTCATTTTTTTTAGATTAGATTTTATTAATATTACTGAGGTTTAATTTTTATTTTGTCCCTCTGCATTTTGGAAAGAACTGAATTGCATGGATGTGCTGTGAGCGATGCTGATGCCCCAGTGCTCTGTCTATAGCTGAGGAAACAAAGGATCACTGCACACATGACACATCTCATGCAGTTTTGGGAAATCACACTGAATCACAAGCAGTTTGGTTGCCCCTAACACTACCTGCCTGGGGTTTTGAAGTATTCAATGTGCAGTATCTCATTATTTTGCAGCTTATTGTTTGTTCAACACAATTATTTGGGTTACTCAACCACAAAAAAAGCAGCTTATCTCTGCTCAATGGTATTGAAAATTTTAAAGGTAAAAGGTATTATTGTATTGCTTCCTAACTGAAAATCATGAAAAGAGAATCCAATTCAGGTCTTTTGTGTGATCAAGAGGGAAAACGTGCAATATTGACAATAGTAGCATCAGACTTAAATGGAACATGTTTTTCTAATAGTCAAAATATTGTTGGCCCCTAAAATATAATTCACTTACTTATATAGCATTCGGCGTCATCTCTGGCCACCTAGCAAGACTCGAATGCTTAATTAAATGAATCAGTCAATCCCTTAGCAACTTCATTATACTTGATTTTCACAGGATGCAGAATACAGGTCTGAAATACATTGAGTCCATTTCAATCCAGGAGTTGAAACTCTTGTATAAGGTTTCAACAAATGGTTCATTGTCCTGCCCCAGTGGTGCATAACTGAGTCTCCTGTTACCTTTTCCGCTTAATTATCATTGGGAGCTGGAGAGCTGCTGTCCAACTGTGCTTCTCTCTTTCCCCTGATTCATAATTTTTCTGCCGACTAATGATGCATAAAATTCTGGTCCAGGATCAGAGCTTCTTTGTGGAAACTACAGGTGGTCATAAGCAGTTGTAGTGGGAGCAGTTCGGGAGGCAGAGCTGTAGTAATAAGGTGATCCTTTGGGGAGAGACAAAGAGACATAAATAAGCTGTTCATACAGTTTAGTTCTGTTGCATTACTCCTTCAATGTTTTAAATCAGCCTGGTGCCCGTGCCTCGTCGCGCTTGCGCTCCAAGTGAGGCCCTGGTATCAATGACTGCTTCCAGTGAAGGAACTCTAAGATGGCAGACCCGGTAGGTTTATCATTGAAATGTCTTCGTTTTGATATTTCTAGGAGGTGTCATGAAACGTCATTGTGGTCATAAATACATGACGTTTAAAACAATTATTAGTTCTGACCTGTTCTCAGTCATTTTCTTAATTAACAGAAGGTTCACTCTGAGAGCACTCCACAGTTAACAGGTGCGGCTTGTTCTCCCCGATTAGCAACAGGTCAGGACTAATAATTGTTTTAAATGGAAGTTTTGTGCAACCCAATTCTCTATTCGTGTTCCGCAACTGGACTGAATTTAGCCTATGATTTAATCGCTGTTTGATCGCATACGGAGAAAAACCATGTCTTCGGTTGCCAATAACATTAATTGCAAAACGTGTCAATAAATGAAAATGATTGAGAACTACTAATTGCAGTCAAAAAGTGACGTGTCTCAGCACCCCCGGTGGCTACGCCACTGTTGGCAAGTACACATGCCAAAATAAAATTATCCCTTTGTTCTAAAAATTTATAGAGATCGGTAATCAACATGGTATATCAAAATGTATTTATGACCACAATGACGTTTCATGACACCTCCTAGAAATATCAAAACAAAGACATTTCAATGATAAACCTACCTGGTCCGCCATCTTCGATTTCCTTCACTGGAGGCAGCCATTGAGTCATTGATACCAGGGCCTCACTTGGAGCGCAAGCGCAACGAGGCACGGGCACCAGGCTGTGTTTTAAATGAGCTGTGTTATGATTACAGCGCATGCTGCGAACTTCGAAAATGTCAGCTCAACAAAGTAAATATGTTGCTAATCAAAATCTGATTCTATGCTTGCCAATCTATGTATGTTTTGCATTGTATTTATATACAGGTACTACCCAGAAAATTAGAATATTCTCAAAAAGTTCATGTATTTCTGTAATTCAGCTTAAAAGGTGAAACTTACATATTATATAGACAGATAACATGCAAATCAATATATTTCAAGCTTTTATTTGTTTTGATTTTGCTGATTAGGACTTACAGCTCAAGAAAACCTCAAATTTAAAAACTCAGAAACTTAGAATATTACATGAAATCGATTTAAATAAATAAATAAATAAGGATTTTAAATACAAAAATGTCTGGCCTCTGAAAGGAAAATCTTGCATCTGTAATTAGTACTTGGTTGGGTCCCCTTTTGCACGAATGACTGCTTCAATCCGGCGTAGCATGAATGCTACCAGCCTGTGGCATTTCTCAGCTGTTATCGAAGACCAGCATGCTTCAATCACGGCCTTGAACTCTTCTTTATTGTTTGGTCTCTTTTCGTTCACCTTTCTCTTGACAATGCCCCATAGATTTTCTATGCGGTTCAGGTCAGGTGAGATTGCGGGCCAATCAAGCACAGTAATCCCGTGGTTGTCGAACCAGGATTTGGTACTTTTGGCAGTGTGGGCAGGTGCCAAGTCCTGCTGGAAGATGAAGTCTGCATCCCCATAAAGCTGGTTCGTTGAAGCAAGCATGAAGTGCTCTAAAATGTTCTGGTAGACTGCTGTGTTTACTCTGGACTTGAGAAAGCACAGGGAACCAACACCAGCAGCTGACATGGCTCTCCCAGTCATCAGAAACTGGGGAAACTTAACACTGGACTTCATCCATTTTCCATCATGCGCCTCTCCAGTCTTCCTCCAGACTCTTGGACCTTTGTTGCCAAATGAGATGCGAAATTTGCTCTCATTAGAAAAGAGGACTTTGGACCACTGGGAAACAGACCAGTTCTTCTTTTCTTAAGCCCAGCGAAGGTGCCTCTGGGATTGCTTGCTGTTGAGGAGTGGCTTGACAACAGTAATTTGACATTTAAAGCCCATGTCCAGCATCCGCCTGTGTGTTGTTTCACACACAATATTGGTTATATTCACAATATTCTAATTTTCTGAGTTTTTGTATTTGAGGTTTTAATGAGCTGTAAATCATAATCATCAAAATTACAACAAACAATTGCTTGAGATATCTCACTTTGCATGTAATAAGTCAATAAAATATATTAGTTTTACCTTTTATGTTGAATTGCCAAAATAAACCGACTTTTACACAATATTCTAATTTTCCGAGTAGTACCTGTATATATTTCTTTAAATATTGGATTCAAATAGCTATTTTAGTGCTTTAGCCAAAGGATATGATGATGAATGTAAGCTGGATTGCTAACTGCCAATAAACATTATTGAAGAAGAAGAATACCTTCTTCTTCCATGATTATGATGGTTGGCAAACCAGCGTACACTCTTCACATCCTTCAACTAAAGCGCTAAAATAGTGTATTGAATCCTCTGATTTCCATAGAAACTCCTTAATAAAGAAAGAATAATGCGCAAGTTATTCAAAGTTATTCATGTAAATACAGTGCAAAACAAAGACGGATTGACGAGGATGGAATCGGTTTTTCACTTGCAGATTTACTTTGTTAGGCTAACAGTTATCACATTTCTGGGCACATCGTGACACAGCTCCTTTGAAAGGATTTTAATCAAATAATTATGCAGCTATTGCTTTTTCTACCTATCATCATTTGCTAAAAGGTGCACTTAAAGATACCTTCAAAGCCTCTTGATGCAAAGCAGACAAAAAACAAGCCATTTAATTGAACTTTTCAATTCAGTTGAATTCAAAAGTTGCAGCTTTTGAGACAAATATCTCAAATTTAAAAAGTATAACCCTCAACATTTTAATGTTAAATTCCTTAAACAGTATTTTTTTTCCCCTTTCACAGTCCTTGTCAAATAAAATGCCGTAAGAGGAAACTGTAGAGTTTCATATCAAAATGCAATATGTCCATTTTAAGCATTTTTTGAAAAATGCACATTTTTGTCATGGGAAAAGTTAGCATCGAAGAGTAGTAGGGGGAGGTGTCACATATTCATCAAGACCCAGTGACAATTTCGTAGAAAAAGTCTCCACTGAAGTTGCCCAGAAAGCTCGCCAGCTCCAACCTGGTTTGCTTTCTGTGCAGTGGTAATTTGGCACAGCACAGTGATCACAGGTCACCGAAACCTCGCAGGCAGGTTTCCAGAATATCAGGCACATTTCAGTGCAATAAATAATTAACAATTAATAATTAAACAAGCTCTATTTAATGTAGCTATCAGAATCAGGACATAAATTATAGTATCTATATCAATTGGCGGCTGGCACGCGTAATGGAAACTCAACCTGGCTTAATCAACGCAGCTGATTCTGTGATGCAAACTAACGACTTCACATCTTTCTCAGCCAACCACAAACTACCTATAATGCTTGCGTTCTATGCTCAGTAAAGCCGCTTGCACGCTGGATGCGAAAAAAATTTTTTGCACGACTGATTACAGTCAAAGTCAATACAAAGACGCGATTTCACGCATCTGTTTATTTGTCTGTTTTCTTCTGTTGAAGATAGACAACAGTCTTAATTCGGTCTCTCTTTTGAAAATTAGTCAGATGGATCAAACTTATTTACGCTTTATTTCCACACCAGACTAGTGAGTGACCAAATCAATTCCATGACCATTGACATTGTGAATTCAATATCTCATGCACGATCAAGACTGTCCGACGCGAAATGCAAAATACTCCATGTCCGGCATCCAGCACAAAAAGTAAAAGTATTCATATGAGAACAGATTTATAACAAAATAAAGAATAAGAATATATCATCAACAAACAGAACATCCAAAAAAGATGGCCCGCAAAAAATAAATCGCAGTGTTCATTGGATGTTCTGTTTGTTGTCAAAATTTTTCTTTTTATTCTTTATTTCGTTATCAATCTGTTCTAATCGTCCTCTTTTTTTTTTTTTCAGACACGGAGTATTTTGCATTTAATGTTCGACGGGCATTGCACATTGTCCCGCGCCAATGTTGACTCACTTTATTGAGCAGAGCATAAACAGAAACATTGATTGAAATTCTCGATACTCATCTTGAAGAAATGAGCCCTCTTATCAAAACATTCACGTTTAATATCTAAAATATTCAGTAGATTTGAAGAAATTAAAAACAATAATCGACTGTCGGACACCCAGTTATATTGAAACCATCCGACTGTCGGACACGGAGATATATTAAAACCTGTCTGACTTTCGGACATGTAGACACTGCTTTCAACACAGCAACGCAATCTGTCGTGCGAAAAATTTGTTTCGCGTCCAGTGTGCAAGTGGCTTAATACTACTATTAATATCACTTAGGTTTTATCATTTTTAGTGGGGGAAAGGGATACAGCCTGATTGCTATGATCTCATACTGAGTTAAGATCACATATTTAAAATAAATGTGTTACATATCTAGCATTGTTGCCCATGCATATTAATCCCAAAATTTTAAGCAGCAACCATCGTTTCTCTTCCCAGTGATGCAGGCAGAAGAAATAAATGAGCAACCGTCGTATTTCATTCCAACTTCATAAGTTTGAATGATCTGACGTAGTTTCGTTTTGAAATTCCATTCAAGTTCGCTCATGGTAATAATTCGAGAATGCCTCAAGCGGTGCAGAAAGCATGCCTGAAGCAGCAAAGTGAAATGCCACATTAATGCATCGTGTAGATATAGGGCAGAGGCTGCTTTATTTCAACACTTTAAAGGAGGAGCGGAGCTCATTTTATTGGTGAAGATTTGACTTGGCTGTGTTAAACCCACTTAAGCCTTTTCTCCTCCCTCTTTGCCTCTTGAGTCGGCAGGAGGGACAGAGGCGGGACAGAGGAGTACTTGCTGCAGGCTACGTCGGGCAAAAAATTGCAACATACGCCTGGACACACCCCGTTGGCACGGCGCTCCCCCTATTCGCCGTGCCTGCGCCTGGTCTACAAATTTAGAGCCCGATGTATCTACAGTTTTGCAAAGTGTTTCTTTACAAAATACAACATTTCCATATCCTCAAACTGGGGTTAAAATTCACTGTATTTTGTCAATTTCATGCCATGATTTTGCATTCTCAACCATCGTAATATGAAAAAATGTTAAATGGATACTAAAAATTAAAAAAATCTGGACATAAAACGTGGACTGGCCTCCCTTAAATCCATTTCCAAATGAAATGCGGGATTTTGCATTTGGTACTGGAAACGGGACAGCAGGCACTGTTTTAATGGATTAGGTCAGATTAAAAATTATTTTTTCAGGTATTTGCAGATAATGGGTCTACCCATGCAGGACTTATCCAAACTTCTGAAATGCATATTCAGCACACCCAACATTCGTTCAGTTACAGTTAGTGTTTTGTGTGATAGAACAGAAATCCATGCTCTATTCAGACTTTATATGCCATGTATTTGATATGTTGGCCAACAATTGTACCTGAATAGCCACGCTGTGTACGACAGCATGAATTGCAGAGTTCACCAGAATAAAGAGTTGTGGCTTTATCCTGCACAATCTGCGAGTACCTATGTGCAGTGGCGGGGGTTGTACGGATAGCCTGCGTTGCCGGCGGTCAGCGGCTGGCGGGAGAAAGAAGAGGAAAGACAAGACCGCCTGCAAGATAACGTAGGGATTTTGAGTTGTCCGTTCACCAGTGAACGGGAATTACTGATTGGCTTAAGAGGAGTCAATCAAAATTGAACTGTCATCGAATGTAACACAACGCATGGTTACGCCGTAAACTGCCAGAACAAAAATGGCGAATGTAGAGAACGACGCTTTGATAAAGAAATCGCTTGAATATCTTGAAATTCACGACCAAAATATTACTCTAAAGAACGAACAACTACAGGCGATCAATCATTTACTTGATGATTTGATCTCCACGTATCACTTGTGCTCTCAAATTACACTCGAGTTTCATTGGTTTAAAAAAGGGGTGGTCCGTCGCGGCTCGTTGCGAAAGGAAGTGGGCGGCTACTCAAAATCCCTACGTTATCGTGCTGGCGGTCTTTCCTCTCCTTTCTCCCGCCAGCCGCTGACCGCCGGCAACGCAGGCTAGTGTACGGAAAACTGGGGGGACGGAAAACATCCCTTGAAACAAATGAGATTAGTGACCTGATTTCAATCGTCCTTGGTCGACATGTTTGTTTCCCTTATAATGAAATGTTTAGTCGAGTGAATAATAAATTCTATAAAATGTTTAATTCACATGCCTTAATAGGAAACTCTTCGCGAAAAAAACCACTGTGGATTTTCCGTGTTAAATTTAGTCACTTCCTAAGCAAGTCGTCAAACCTGTGCGTAATGATCGTTTAATCGAAAAAGATTGAAATGCACTCTTTTTTGCGTTCAACTGGTGCGTTTGATTTCTCGTATTAATGAAGACAATTAGATACACTTGGGAGGAAAGAGTTCAAGTGTCTTTTACCAGGGTAATTGACTGAAAACAGATCAAGACTAACAAGCAGTTTGAAGACATGTTCGCTTATATCGCTCTCCTTGTTCTCTGTCCACCGCCCACCACTGCCTATGTGCATAACCTCACCTGATGAAAGTTACGACAAGGAATATATTTCCTAATGATTAAAATAGCCTTAATCTCAGCATGCTCTGATGTGGGTACATAGAGTGCTCACACTCACCATTCTGGCACGTATTTTTTAAATATATTGACAATAATCTTTCACATCATAATTTTCTTTATTATTGACAATTGTTTGCTTGTGTGGGCGCTGCAGTTCGTCCCTGTGTAGAATGTAACAAGCAGAGGGTACGCGCATTATGCACTCGCCATCAAAAGCTCATAATACTATCATAATAATGCGCCCTTGAAATTGCATTTTTTAAAACTGGCTATTGACTGTAGACCAGGTTTTTGTTAGTCAATGGCGCAAGAGCTTTATGCAACCTCAAGATAGCAACAGGCCAGCATTGCTCCTGACCTGACCACACATCAATTTATGACCAACATGCCCATGGGCACACAATTAGGCGCAAAAGAATTAGCTATTTATGCAGTGTGGATGCTGGACAGGAAATTGGTATTTTCCTGGTCGTAAAATAGCAAAGCCACTTGCGCTACATTTTGCACCCCTTTGGCGCTGGGTGTAAGATAGAAGCTGAGGATTTCATTGGACCGTGTGAGAGCCATTATCTAAAAATGAAGAAAACTTGGTGAACCATCTCAGGAGAGACTAGGCTTCCTATATTCCTGCAAGAGTGCATCTAGGAATGCCAAGACTAACGCATGAAGAACTCATTTGCCTCAGTTAAGGTCAATAGGCGCATTTCCACAAGGTACTTTTTGCCCTCACACTAAACACTATGGGTGTGGCTTGGGAGAGAGGATCCGCCCAAGATCCGCCCACATTCACCGATAAGCGGCTCACGAAGCGGCTCAGAAAGTACCTACCTCGGATAGGTACTTTCTGAGCCGCTTTCTGAGCCGCTACTCACTAGTCAATGCTGATTGGATACAGTTGAGACGGGATATGACGTGAGGAGAACTCGACACAAACCACAACATAAACATCTCCAAGAAATAAGCAGAGCAATATTTGAGAGAATCGAATTCAAGAATAGAAAAACAATAATGGAAAAAGTTAAAAGAAAGACCACCGACAAGTGGGTTGACTGCGAGGTCCAGGCCTTGCTCGTCTACTGGGGGCAAGAGAGAGTCCAGATGAGCCTGGAAGGATCCAAACGAAACGAAAGCACATAAGTGTCGCAGGAGTATTAACGTCATACTCTAACTCCGTTGGTGAGCCGCTACTAAAGTACCTAATGGGAACGGAGGGCCGAGAGGAACTAAAAAGTGGGCGTCGCCAAAACACTCAGCTGCTTTCCAAAAAGTACCCAGTGGAAACACGACTAATGTTCACGATTCCACAATAAGAATGACACTGGGTGAAAATGGCTTCCATGGGAAAGCTGCAAGGTGAAAACCACAGCTGACCAAAAAGAACACAAAGGCTTGTTTTACATTTGCCAAAAACATCTTGCTGATCATCCTGCTGATGAAGTTTTTCGGGATAATATTCTGTGAACTGATGAGTCAAAACTGGAACTTTTTGAAAAGCATGGGTCCCATTACCTAGAGCACAAAGCTAACACAGCATTTTACAATGTGAACATTATATCGACAGTCAAATATGGTGGTATTATGATGGTCTGGGGCTGCTTTGCTATATCAGGCGCTGGGCAACTTGCCATAACCGATGGAGTTGTGAACTCAACTCTGTACCATTTCACACTTCTTATTAATTTTCAAAAAATGCCAGCCATATGGCTGACAAAAATTAAATGAAAAATTTAATTCTCAGAAATACACCTTTTTCAATAAGCAAACGCATTATCTGTCTCATGACTAACTTTGTAATGCGGTCTCGCATTGCAATTTCGACAGCATGGTGCTACGCGCTTTTTCAAACAAAATTAAAACAAAAATGCATTCTGTGAGGAGATGGGACTTCCCCCATGACATGGTACGGATTGGATGTTAATATAGATTGATCTCACTGGATGTCAGCTGACCCATTATTGGCAAGCTAACTGGTTGGGCGATGTCACACAAACCTGGTCGTATGTCACGTCATACTTCAGGCATAACATTATATTCTTTTGATCGCAAATCTAAAATATTTTGTTATTGAGGAAAATAAAGAAGAATGTTGACTGAGTCCCAAAAACTTGAGCAATAAGTTGATTAAATACAGGCCTAACAGTGTCTTATGCGTCACTTTGTCAGTTGGGTAGGCCAGGTATGTTGAGCCTAAAGCTAAGGTTTTCAATATTGCGAAGGTGGCATTCTTGATCCTGCAATGGCAACTTATCGTATCTCTGATAACAAGTTGAGGTTTTGTCGAGCCAGTGCACGCCTGGCTAATGTTGAACTTGCTAATATAGTATACCCCTCAGCTGTGATTCCGTACCCCATTTTCTTGCCAGGTTTGAGGAAGGCTTAAGCATGACACCCTTTTGTCCAGGGCAAAAGAGGAGAAAGAGCACCCCCCTGTTAACTGCGTTCAGTTCAAAAGCCAGCATTTCTGAGAGTGTGGGGATGCATTAGTGCATATGGTGTGGGACACTTGCATGTTTTTAAAAGCACCATGAACGCTGAAAGGTGTATTAAGGTTTTAGAGCAACATATGCTCCCCTCCAGACGACATCTATTCCAGGGAAGGCCTTGTGTATTTTTGCAGGGTAATTCAAAACTACATACTGCAGCTATTACAACAGCATGGCTTCAGAGAAGAACAGTCTGTGTGCTGAACTGGCCTGCCTGCAGTCCTGATGTTTCACCGATTGAGAACATTTTGGGCATAATGAAACGAAAAGTCCGTCAAAGGAGACCCAAACTCTCCAGCAGCTGGAAGCCTCTTTTAAACAAGAGTGGGATCAAATTACAGTGGCTTAACTCAAGAAACTTGTCTCCCCACATCCCAGACACCTTCACTTTGTGTTAAAAAAGAGGGGATGCTACACCATGGTAAACAGGCCCCTGTCCTAACTTTTGAGGCCGGTAGCAGCTATTAAATTTGAAATGAGCTCATTTTGTGGATAAAATTGTAAAATTTCTCAGTTTCAACATTTGCTATGTTATCTCTGTTACATTGTGAATAAAATACTGGCTGGTGTGATTTGTTTGAAAGTCATTGCATTTTGATTTTATTCACAATTTACAGTTTGTCCAAATTTCGGAATTGGGGTTGTATTTTACGCCATGCATCAAACTTTGCACTAATAACAAGTTTACTAACTTATTCAGTTACCAACGCTTCGAAGTAAGAAGCAATGGTAATTTAATGAATGAATTATTATTGCATCATGTGCAACTGCGCTGTCCCGCAAATGTAGTCTATTCTTTTGAACGCTTAAAATATTCTGATTGAGTGCAATCTTAAAGTAAACTAGGTCGCACTGCTGAAAAATATTCAACAACAGAACATGGAATTCAAAGAAAGTATTCTATTAATTTATAATAATAATAATGATAATAATACTATTCCCTCTGTCCTTACAATATCACCATTAAGTACAATGTATGTTGTCAGAGTTTCCCTTTGGTTATCTTGTTCATTTCTTCATAATTTCTCAGCAATTACAGGCTTGTACTGTACATTGGTATTGATTATTTAAAAAATACTTGTAAATTGTGTGATTATTTATCAAGCAATCTTAAACAGGAACAGCTTGTAAGTAACTATAAATTTAAGGGTCAGGGGCTCACAGCATGGCATGGAAAATCCTGTCACGCCGGCGTCACTGCTAGGTAACATTGAGCTTTAGGGAGTTGAAGGTGAAATTCATCCCATCAAGCACATCCTGATTGTATGATTTCAAGTCCATTGTGGCAGCTTATGGAGCCAAAATGATGGAAACTGTGACACTGTACAAATACTTCAGGACCTGACTGTATATGATAGAATGAAATTGAATAAAAATGTGCATTAATTTTTTAAATTCAGCACCCCCTTTTATTATAGTCCAAGTGATTTTAGAATGCTTGAGAAATGTAAAATTAATTGCAATTTTCAGCCAGTTATGACAGTTCAAATGAAACCCCTGGCAAAAATTATGGAAAACCACATTTGGAGGATGTTTATCCAGCTTTTTTACTTCATAGCAAATACACAAATCACTGATATGACACAAAACATTTTGTAATTAGTTAAACATTCAGGCTTCGTGAAACACACCTCAAACAAATGACAACCCCAATTCCAAAAAAAAGTTGGGATGCTGTGTAATATGTCAATAAAAACAGAAAGCAATGATAGGCAAATCTCATAAACTGACATTTTATTCACAATAGAACATAGAACATATCAGATGTTGAAAGTGAGACATTTTACCATTTCATGAAAAATATCAGCTCATTTTGAATTTGATGGCATCATGGCAGCAACACAGCAATCTCAAAAAAGTTGGGAAAGGGCCATGCCTACCATTGTTTAGTATCCCCTCTTCTTTAACAATTGTCTGTAAATCTCTGGGAAGTGAGGAGACCAACTGCTGAAGTTTTGGGAGAGGAATGTTTTTCACGCTTGTCAGATGTAGAACTCTAACTGCTCAACAGTCCTGGGTCATCTTTGCTGGATTTTTTGTTTTATGATGCACCAATTGTTATCTATTAGTGAATGATCTGGACCGCAGGTAGGCCAGTTCAGCACACAGACTCCTCTGCTATGAAGCCATGCTGTTATGATGGTTGCAGTCTGTAGCTTGGCATCGTTTTGCTGAATTAAGCAAGGGCTTCCCTGAAAGAGACGTTGTCTGGATGGGAGCATATGTTGTTGTAAAACCTCTTTTCAGCAATGATAATGCCTTTGCAAATGTGTAAGCTCCCCACGCTATAGGCACTAATGGAACCCAATAGCATGAGAGATGTAGGTTTTTGAACTGTACACTGATAGGCTGGATGGTCCCTCTCCTCTTAGTCCACACGACACGCCGTCTGTGGTTTCCAAAAAAAATTTCAAATTTTGATTCATCTGACCTCAGAACAGTTTTCCATTCTGCTTCAATCCATTTTAAATGAACTTTGGCCCGGAGAAGACCGTGGTGTTTCTGGATCGTGCTCACATATGGCTTTTTCTTTGCATGATATAGCTTTGGCTTGCACTTGTAGGTAGCACGGCAAACTGTGTTCGGCAAACTGCCGACTGATGAGCCTGAAGATCTTGAGCATCCAATATTGACCTTCGTACTTGTCCCTTGTGCACAGAGATTTCACCAAATTCTCTGAATCTTTTGATATTATCTATCGTAGATTAAATTCTTTTTGTAATTTTACATTGAGGAACATATTTCTGAAATTGTTCCACAATTTTTAGATGCAATTTTTTGCAGATTCGTGAATCTCTGGCTATCTTTATTTGTGAGAGACTCTGCCTCTCTAAAATGCACTTTTTGTTCCCAGCCATGTTCCTGACCTGTAACCAATCAACCTAATTAGTTGCAAAATGCTCCTCTAGCTGTTTTTTATTAGTTCCGCTCACTTTTCTAATGTTTTGTTGCCCCTCCCAACTTTTTTGAGATATGTTGCTGCCATCCAATTCAAAATGGGCTAATATTTTTCACGAAATGGTAAAATGTCTCACTTTCAACATCTGATATTTTGTCTATGTTCTATTGTGAATAAAATTTGGGCATGAGATTTGCAAATCATTGCATTCTGTTTTTATTTACAATTTAAAAAGCATCCCAACTTTTTTGGAATTGGGGTTGTAAATTATTTAAATTAATTGCTATTCAGAAAAAGTAGCAGTATTGCTTATGTGGGGTTAGAGACCAAATGAAACTCTACTAAGGGTGACCGATAGCTGGAGGGTGGAGTTGTTTCCTGTGATATAAAACATGACTGAAACTTCTGACTCAAGTTTAATCTATGTTGTAGACTGCCTTGGCACTTCTTAGATGTCATTCCATTCAGATATTGGTAACAATTGAACATTTGACCAAGGTTCTGACACGCAGGCTTCACTAATATATGGGTCACTCCATAGTAAACTGTACAATTCACTGTGTTGTTTAATAATGGTCAATAATATCTTTTCTGGGAGAATTAAATGATTTGCATTGTTCATATGTATTCACTCCCGGATTAAAAATATACATAAGAAAAAATCAGAGTCATCGGTTGAACAACACAGCAAAAAAAGTGGTTTCCGGATGTCAGCCAATGCATTGTGAAGGACATATTTTGTTACAAAATTTGGCAGGCAACTTCACGAAATGCTCCTGACATGTCTGTTGATACTTCGAAAGTGAAATTTAATATTGCAGAGAAATACCCATAATAACGGTTTCAATTATGTGCACTAAATTATCGGGACTCATCTGTTCAGAAATGCAATTTGAAATGACCGTTGTGGGCGTAACCAGTCGCATCCTCATGTGTTACGTCCATCCCTGTGAGTTAATTTCAATAATGTATGCAAATGGAGTAAAGATGACCATGGCAAAATAAAATACTCTCTTCCTGCATTAAAATTTCGCAAGGCGCCAGACAATCATATATACCATGCTTTTAAAAATAATGAAAATTTTTCCTTGTCCTAATATTCATATTACGACGATAAAAACATAAACAATCTGTGAGCTATTACCACAGGCTGTATAAAAAGATGGACGCAGCACCGGGGTCTGAAAAGTGAGGCCAATGCGGAAATTGAATTCCATTTAATGGCCAGCAGATGGCGACGTCGGTGGTTGCAGAATTGGAAAAGGTGTATTTGAATGTTCATCACCATTGTAACACATTTGTACAGTTTAGTATGGAATGAGCCACATCCGTTTGAATGAAATGTATGGAAGAGCATCTGCAAAATGCTTCCTAAATATTGAATGTACAGCAGTTGTGCTTAAGCCCCTGACTGCCATATATGGTATTGGATAATATCCAATATCCAATGGATATCCCTTTAAGAACAATCATTTCAACACTTAAAATGTGCAGACATACAGTATTTGTCTATGTGTCTGTGCATGGCGAGTATTAGTAGGTGTGCCTGAGATATTGTTCGCTGAAATTTCTGTCTGCATCTGTACATGTTTTTGCTTATAGTGCATTACCCAATGTCTGGCTATGTGATTGTGTTTTTTCATGTGAGTAAAGGCAGACTCACCTAAAAGAGCAGAGTTTGTCAACCTCCATGCCTCGCTGTAGGAAGAGTAAGGGGAATGAGTATAGGCCTGGCTAGTGTAGTCTGCACCTGCCAGAAATCGAGTAAAATGCATCACAAATAAACATATTTCACTGTCTAACACACATAAACAGTTCTGATGTATCCATAAAAACTCAAAAACAGTTTTTGCTGCAGACGGGCAAAAATATCCACGATTACATCCAAAATTAATGTCAAGTTGGTCATGTTCAAATTTCTATTCTAGTTTTCTTAGACAGTGGCTTATTCTTTCTCTTGGTAACATAGTTTTTTAGTGTGGTTTCTCTGCTGGTTAATGTTTATAAGTCCGGCTGTGATGGCCAGCATCTGAGCAGACTTAGCACATAATTCCAAATAGTTTGGATGGCTTGTAAACCATTAATCTGTGGGCTTGGGTGGATGGCTGGAGGCCAAATCCTGTGGTTCACTGGTGCGTACAGTCTGTGCCTCCTCTCCTTAATGCTTTAATGTCCCACCAGCTCCCCTGCTCAATCCTTCACTTCCTCTTTTCTCTGTCTATTCCTTCTTGCCCTCGTCTGTGATTTTTTTTTTAAAAGATTCCAATACTTAATGGGTAATTATACTGGCAGTATAGAATCTCCCCTGCTCACTCCCCCTTCTTAATGAGTAATTGTGTGTGAATACTTCTTTACAGCCGGCTCACCAGAAAAATAATAAATCAGACCCTCTCATTTCGCGCTTCGAAGGACAGACTTCAAATAAAAAAATAAGGCACATCACTGCACACATCACATATTCACAACAGCCCTCCCCCTACCCTTTCTTCCTGCCTCAGAACATGACCAGCATCCCTCCCCAGCCATCCCCCCCCCCTTTCCCCTGTTCTCTAGGGCCCCTTGGTTCCCATGGTGATACGCGCACGAGTAGGGTTAGGGCACCAGGGCGGAACCCCATTCAGATCCATCTGCCCCCGAGGTCTTGCTTCTGCCAGCGGCCAAGTTCAACAGAAGAGCAGGCAACTGATTAACCACCCACTCCTGCCCCCACCTGAACGGCTTCACTAATCAAACATCACCCTTCCGGGTTTTTCTTCACTCTTCTACGCTTTTTTCTATTGTTCCCTTCTATTTACATGGTCACTTTGTGCCCAGTTCCAATCATCGTTTCAGCTAATTTTTTGCACTTACGCATTATGTTTTCCATTTCTACTTTTTCTTTACATTTCTCCATAGCATGTCCTCTGATTCCATTTGTTACTGCTTTTTTGATTACTGAGTTCCACTAATGTTGTTTCCTAACAAAAATGTATAAAATGCTACTTATTTCTGACATCACTCACCACCTCACCAGATTTTAAATTGAATCTTTGAGTTTCCGAAGGGCCCATCTCCAAGTAACACTGTTTTTCAAGAAAGGGAAAAATTTATTTACGTACTTCTGCCCATAAGTTATGACCCATATGTTTTTAGTTCATTTCTTTACAAGAACGTCATTGGGTTACTTTTGGCTGAAAATACCAGTTTATTTATTTTATTTATTTAAAGGAGCCATATGCAAGTTTGGGGCCAAAACTGGTACTACAATCACATTCAAAATACTGCAGAGTGCAGTATCCCCTCCTCCTCTCCCCGAGACGAGAGGTTGCCAGCTAGGTTGCCGGAGCCAGCAAGAACATCTACTACACAGAGCAACCACGGCTACGTTTCAGTATCACCAGTGATTTGCTCTGACAGGGGTGTGTTCAGTTCAGTTCAGTTCAGAAAAGATTGAGACGAATGATTAACTTAGCAATGGTAATATCGGTCAACTTGCTCATCACTCTTCTGTGTGGATAGCCCACTAAAGTCCAAACTGTAATATTCGTAAAGAATGAATGAGGACTAATTTTACCAATGTACTGTTTCAATTACATTTCATATTGCCATAACAGCTGTGCTATTGATGGAACGGTTTCCACAGCATCTCAGCATAAAGCCAGAGAAACTGACTCTAATAATGCATTGCTAATGTTAGCAATGACGAGTCACGGTTTTTATTTCTCAATTTGTTAACTAGTCAATTTGATGACCCACCTGCATACACACTAACGTGCCATGAATGAACATACATAACGTTATTCGACTGTAGAGAATATTTGAAATATCCATGCCTACATAAAATAGAATTAAGTTAGCCAAACCTAGCTGAATCTTACTTGTGCAGGAGAAAATGAGCAACTTCGGTGTCGGTCTTCAACTTCTTCTCCGCTTTCAGCCATCTCCATCTTTCAAAGGCATGTCCTGTACAGATTTATTGTTTTGTATCTGACTTCGTCATGACGTATTTCGGAATCATAACGAAGCCTTTTAGGCTTAGTAACGTCAGACATTTGTGCTGGTAGCTGCAGCTCAGTGGTAACTGGCAACCTGAATGCCGAAATGCTACTGACTTCATGATTGGGAGATAGGTGGAGGGGGGCGCAACAGGCCAAAACACAAAATGACAACATAAACATTAGTTGTGGGCTGCAACTTTGGTTTTGTAAAGAGAATATTCTGGCTGGACTACTGCTGTCAGTGATATAAGTATTTGAAATTAACATCATTCCTTAATGTCTGGTGATATATCAGGGCCATTTTATGATTAATCTACATAAATTTCTTACATACGGCTCCTTTAACCTTTATTTAACCAGGGAAGTCCCATTGAGATTGAAATCTCTTTTTCAAGGGAGCCCTGGGGGTTGAGGTGGAGAGGGAGAGGGCAAATTGCATAGCTTCTTAGATCAGGGGATGATTACGTGGCAGGTTGTAAGAGCCATGTTGGGATTTTAGCCTTGACACCGAACTCCCTACAAGAAGAATGTCATAGGATCTTTAATGACCACAGTGAGTCAGGACCTTGGTTTAACATCTCATCAGAAAGATGGCATCTTCTTCAGTATAGTGTCCCCATCACTGCACTGGGGCATTGGGGATTATTCCACCAGAGGGAAGATCGCAACCTACTGGCCCACCAGCACCTCTTCCAGGAGTTGGGCTCTTTGGGAACTCCATGATTCAGTTAGAGTAAGTCACGGATACTTTACGAATCTGTAATCAGGTTTCTGACAAAGTACTGTATTTAAACATTAAAATAAACGATAATCAACTTTCAGGCATACTGAACTGGCTCTGTGTTGCTGTTTGTAAACACAACACACAAAATTGGACACACGTTTACAAACATTTGGTGGCAGGAGCAAATGTATTTTTGTCTAGTTAGCACAAAATAATTCTGAATTCTGGTTCTAATCTAGACCGACATTGAATTTAACAATGTCCCTATAACAGTTCTGCAATCTTATATTTAAAAAAAAAAAGAATAATAATAACAATAGTGCCAACTGTGATGATAGCTATTGTCCGCCAGCCCAGTGCTTCTCAATCTTCTCCTTTAGAACCACCTGTCCTGCATGTTTTATATCTCTCCCTGCTCTAGCACAGGTGATTAAAATGATAAGATCTTTGTCAACCACCAAAAACTGCTTGATAATGAGCTGATCATTTGAATCACCTGTGCTGGAGCAGGGAGAGATATAAACCATGCAGGACATGTGGACCTCCAGGAGAGGTCTGAGAAGCACTGCACCAGCCTATATAAGTTGCCCGCTCATTCAAGACACTTTGCCCTGAGCCGATACGTTTGTTGCAAAAGAAAAGCAAACAAAATAAGCTAATTGTCGGCCCTTAACTGCCCAACAGAAAATGGGCAAAGTCCATGTAGCTCCTAATACGCATAATCTTCTTTTGTGCTTGCTAGCGAGTGAAAGCTAATCCAGACTTGCTTTCATATTGGAATCAGCTTTTTGTGCTTGGCATTTTGGCTCTTTGGAGACTGACAAACAAGACCGGATGTTAAAGGTCCCCAGTTATGTCACAGTTATTACAAGCCATTTCAAAATCTTTTCCCTCTTGACATCACATGGGGAAGTACCTAACCAGAGGCAAGAACTGATCACCTTCAGCCAAGCAGTTAATCAGATTTCATTATTCTGGGTGGTCTCTCCCCCTTTTGATGACAGGTAGGGGAGACTTTGAACTGGCTTATAATGGCTAATTAGTTGTGCACCTGGTGGCATAATAGGGGACCTTGAACATCATTGAAAAAGTTGATGTTTGCATGCAGTTCTGTGAAAATGTTTCAGGCAACCAAGATTTTTGAAAATTTGAAATTCGAAATTTTGTCTCAGATGCTTGCTTTTTGCTGTCTTCATCAGTGTTTCTGCAGATGAAAAACACATTAAAGAAACCAAATGCTTATTTTAAAAAAATTGCTCAAAAAATGTTTTGGGTTTCAATGAAGACAGTTGATGCAGATAAAATAGACATGGCAGAGCTCCGGGGCCGGTTGCACCAAACATATCGTAAGTGCTTGTCGTAAGACACCAAACTTAGGACAGCGCTGAGACATGTCGTAACTGCCGTTTCACCAAAAACACTTATGCGTGTCGTAAAACCCATATCTCAAGATATGTCTTAGGACACGTCATACAAATGACATAAATGACATACACAGACATCCCTGGCCGTGAAGACCTGACTGGTGTCTCCAACTTTCAGAAGGTCAAATCTGAGTGGCAAATAATCAATTTTGGATGGTGTAATGTATGTATGTATGCATGCATGAGCAGTTTGTAGGATATATACAATAATATATAAATAAACAGTATCATAGAATAAACAGAACTAAGACAGCTACATATAGCTCACGCAAAAGCAAAGAGGTGGTTTTTCTCTGAAGTATAGCAAAAACAAAAAAAAACCCAGCATCCCAGTGCAGTCTTGAATGAACAACCCAAAAAGTGTCAAACATCGGAGGGCGTGTGAAATTCTTCTGGAAAAAATTTGACCGACATCAGTACTTTTCGGCGACGTACTGAATGGAGCTAAGCAAAGGGCTACAAAATCGTCTCTGTTTAACCAATTGGGGTACTCTTAGCCTGTCCCCATTTACTTTGATCAATCAGTAATCAAACAGTAGATTTGCTTATTTAATAATAAGTTGAATGAGTAAATAAACTCCAGTTTATCAAGATAGCATGTTTGATTATCGCATTTTGAAAATTAAATGGCCATAGAATGGCACAGTTTTGCAAGAATGTGATTGCACATTTTTTGTGGACTTACATTTGGCCATTTCGCGCGATTGCGATCATTTATATCTCAGTGTCAGGTTTCTTTTGTTATACAGAATGTTTTCCACCTTATGTATTTTTTATATTCCTAAAATCCACGGGAATCTTAAAATGAATCTCTTTGTTCAATTAATCTGTAATAATCTTAGTATAATAATAATAATTCAGAGTTGGGATGTGGCAATGTTAAACCACGATTTTTTAAAAGCGTGACCACTTACCGTAGTGGGGTATGTAGACAGTTCTGTGCAATTTCTTGAAATGTACATAATTGAAGTGGTCTCACTGTAGCAATTTTAGGAGATTATTACATATGAATTAAAAAGAAAGAGATTTATTTTAAGATCGCAGCACACATAAGTCACTTCGCACCATACGTAGGTTTCTATCGCGATTCTGTGTCCTAACTTGTGTTGGTGCAACAGCTCTTTTCGCCGTTGATAGCCATTGCACCAATTTGCCTTAAAACACAACACTTAGGACAAGGCTTGTCGTAAGTCATCGTTGGTGCAACCCATTTTCGTGCGTAACCTTAGAACAGCACTTAGGATGGTTGGTGCAACTGGCCCCTGGACTCAAAATCATCAAGACTGTCTGGGATTACTTGGAGAGCCAGACAAAGGTGAGACTGTAAGCCTGCAGAGGAAATGTGGCAGGTTCTCCAGTAGGCTTGGAACAAGAAAAAGCCAATTATCTTATTAAACTGTAGAACCACAGGACAGTGTTCCCAGTTTCTATGCTAAGGGTAGTCACACCAAAAATGGATTTGATTTAGTTGTTAAAACTAACTCTTAGATCTGTTACAGATGTTCATAGCACTTTTTTACATTTCATAAACCTTTCTATTCATGATTTCTGGAATTTTCTTTGCCAAACAGAATTACTTTATATGTGCCTAAAACATATGAACGAGACTGGGAACTGGAACATTCATCCAGTATTAGCTATTAACCTTGTGCTTCAAGTTTTCACGGGAACTGTGCTTAGTTACTGAAAGTATTATACTGAGCTCGCTCGCAACATAAACAAACATTTTCTAAATTGTATTTGTGCGCGTCTGCAGGGTTTTAACTTCATATAAATGTCTCTGGTATCATGCTTACAGAAATACAATTCTGAGGTTTACATATTTTATGTTCTTTTACATTTGAGAACAAATTCCACCAGAGCTGCTGCAACTGTGCTGTCTGCTGCCTTTTTTAATACACACCTAGTTCCCATGTCTGCACAGGACGTTGGGATACATACAGTCATGAAGGATAAACCTTCCTGATCTTTGAAATCCAGCCGATGCATCAAGGCCTAATTCATGTAAATATTCCCACACAAAGTATGACTCCCGGACTGTACATTCAATTCGGGCATGTCATGATGTCCATACATACAGCATAGGCTTCACATTAGCGTTGGCATGACACCAATTCCAAGACAAGTAGCATGGTTTAAGGTACCCCGAGACTGGAACCAAGTTTCAGGTTTGCAAAAAATTGTGAACACGTTAATTTAATAGTTTGATTAAGCTTGTTTTTCGACTTTTGGCCAACACAATGAAGTCTGAAGTGACCAATCAAATGTCAGCATGTCAAACATGGTCACCGAAAAACCGCATAGGAAAACCAACATTCCTTTAGGCTATAAATCACAGAACTTATCATAAACATAATTGCATGTTGTATACTTACATCTGATAGCTATTTGCGGAAACTAATTTCCACTAAAAGACGGAAAATTTACAACCTATATAGCAAAGATCTCACATAATTTTTACATTGGCCATTCACGTTTTGTTGATTGATCACACTGAGCCTCGCTTTTAAAACCGGAAGTGCGCAGACTGGCAAAAAATGATTCAGTTGGATTCTGGCTATTGGCGAAGTGAATTATGCTTGCGCTGCTCCTTTAATAAGTTGACCTTTGCCCTTGTCTGGGACGGATAATGCTCTCCAAATTGGTCACTGTTCTGGGGTACATTTCCCAAGGGCTTAGTTCCAACCAGTGCTGGTTCAAATTAAGTTACTAGTAACTAAGTTTTTGGGAAACATTCCCCAGGACTGATCTGGGGGATGGTGAAATAAAAGCTGTTTTCTCTTGAAGCTTTGGTGCAAATCCTTTCACTCCATGTTTGTGGAATTGTGAATAAACAGACAAGCACCATATCCACCGTTGCTAAATACTTAGCTGGTAAGGAGAGAATGTTTTTTACTAGTAGCTTGCTTTTAGCCACCGTACTAATTTAATTTACTTCCATGTCTAACATTATCTTTGCAAAGAGAACGTTAACAATGCTGGTAACTACTAACCATCACTAGCGTTAGCTTCTAGTTGGCGGTCTATTCAAGTCAAAGGGATGAATAATTTGTTAGCTAGCATGCTTGCGCTTTTCACCATTTAAGTAATAAATTATAATGAAATGTGTAGTCGAGTGAATAATAAATTCTATAAAATGTTTAATTCACATGCCTTAATAGGCAACTCTTCGCGAAAAAACCACAGTGGATTTTCTGCGTTAAATTTAGTCACATCCTAAGCAAGTTGTTAAACCTGTACGTAATGATTGTTTAATTGAGAAAGATTGAAATGCGCTCTTTTTTGCGTTCAACTGGTACGTTTTATTTCTCGTCTTAACGAAGACAATTAGCTATACCTGAGAGGGGAGAGTCAAAGTGTCTTTTACCAGGGAAATTGACTGAAAACAGATCAAGACTAATAAGCAGTTTAAAGACATGTTTACCGCCCCCCTTGATCTCTGTCCACCACCCGCCACTGTATAAAAATACATGTAATTCATATAGCGTTTTATACTCAAAGTCGCTTTATAAAGAAAAACGTTTAATTGGTTGTAGTCAATGTAGACATTTGATTATTTGGCAGTGGGTATTTTCTAAAATGGGATTTTGATCCTCCCCTGTCTGGATTTGACCTCATGCACCAGCAATTTAACTTCGTCTTCGGAGAAACGTGTGACCTTCCTCTCTAAATTCCGGGTTTCGGTTTGAGGATTTGGGATAGCAAGCCTGCTCTTAAAAGCAATGGCACGCGGCACACTGATTGGTTTAACTGGCTTAACGCCCAAACCACGCCTATGCATAATATAACGGGTAGCGCAGGTGTTTTAGGGATATAGGCAGGTGTGCAAGATAGCAACTTTTGCGGGGGAACGCCTCTTACGCAATGCTAAATCCCCGTATAACGGGTTTAGGGACTCTGGCGTTAAGATAGGGCCCTTAATCTTTCAGGCATTAGTTTTGACATATTTTTTAACTTCCTCACTCACTAAACCATTCCATATGGTTTGAGGTTCATTCCAAGGAGATTCTTTCGATGTTACACCAGATATGCTGAATCAGATTAAGGTCTGGACTTCGAGCAGGCAAAGTCATAGCTTTTGTCGTCAGATGTTTCTTTCCACCTGAGATCATTCTTGCTCAATTAAGAAGCGTGTTTAGGGTCATTATCTTGTTGAAAATGAAATCCCTGACCAATCAGTCTCTTTCCAGATGGTAATGCATGCCTCAGAATGATGCGGTGACACTCCTTCTCATCCATGACGCTGTTGATTTTTATGAGATCATCAGCTCCTTTCGAGCAGTCTGAACCCCAAACCATAATATTACTACTTCCATGTTTTACTGAAGGGGTTAATCAGTCATTTTTGAAACTTTACCCAACTCTTTGGCGAACATAAATTCTGCATTTGGCTGAGAACATTTTGAATTTTGATTCATCGATCTGAAAAGCTTGTTCCCAGTCCTTTGGTGTGCAATCCTCAAATTTCTTGGCAAACTCAAGTATTTTTTTGATGAACAAGAGCAATCAAACCATTTTCAAATACAGTTGCAATAAAAATTATTCAACCCCCATCTGCTAATTGGGTTTACTGGCAAAATTTACAAATTTTCAGCCGTTTGTGAAAAACAGATTAAACAAGAACATTTTAAATGGCTTAACACAACTAATATTACAAGTGGTTTCTCCAATTTTAGCAAAAGGCCACTTTTAATGACTACTGCAGTCTCAAAATTATTCAACCACCCAAATAGAATCCGTCATTAGAGCATATTTGCAAATCAGGTGTTGTCTTGAGCACACCTAATCAAGAGCCTAATTAGTTGCTTCAGGTTTGCCTCAGATTGAACACATCCAATACTTGCATTCGCTGGAGATTTTTCTTGACAGTGACATTTGATTGCATATTAGACATATAGCTGTCAAGAGAATTGTCCAGAGAGCAAATAGAGGAGATCATTCCCTGGCACAAACATGTGGCAGAAAGAGGTATCAATAGCGGTCACCAGATTCGGAAGGAGACGGGTGGTCAAAAACCCTCTAGTGATTGCAGGAGACCCGCAGCAAGGCTTTGAGGCAGGAGGCACTGAGGTTTCAGTTTGCACATTAGGGCCTATACTAAATGTTGAAGGTCTCCAAGACACACACTGCAACTGATCCAAAAGCACAAGCTCCAATATGCTTAAAACCATATAAAGAAGCCACAGATGTTTTGGGATACTGTTCTGTGGAGTGATGAAACAAAACTGGAACTTTTTGGGCTTATGAATCAGTGGTATGTCTGCAGGAGGAATGAAGAAATATATGCTGAAAAGTACACCCTGCCTACGGTGAAGAATTGTGGGGGCTTTTGATGCTCTGCGCTGCCTTGCTTCTTCTGGCACTGGAAACCTGCAGAGTGTGGAGGGCAAGATGGATTCAGTCAAGTACCAGGATATCCAAGGAGAAAATGTCATGCGTCTGTAGGGAAGCTGACGCTCGGGCATCATTGGACCTTCCAACAGGACAATGATCCTGAGCATACCTCAACATCCATCAAGGCTTGGTTTCAGAAGAAGTCTGGGAAGATTCGAGAATGCCCATCCCAGTCGCCTCACATGAACCTCATAAAAAATCTCTGTTAAGATTTGAAGAAGACAGTTGCAGCATGCAAACCCTAGAATATTAGTGAACTGGAGACCATTGTCTATGAAGACTGGGCTAGGATTCCTTGGGAATGCTGCCAAAAACTGACATCTGCCTATGCATCACATCGGCAAAAGGGAGCTCTACTGAGTATTAAAGATGCTTGTCATGAAGGGGTTGAATAATTTTGAGCCTGCAGCAGTCATTAAAAGTGGCATTTTGTGTTGAATCTGAAGGAGCCACTTTTCACATATGTTGTGTTTAGCTATTTAAATTGTTCTTGTTTGATTTGTGCATTGCAAATAGCTGAAAGTTTGTAAATTTTACCAGTAAACCTAACTTGCAATGGGGGTTGAATAATTTTGATTGCAACTGTAGGTGTCTCTTCACTTCTTGCGCCATTAATATCATCACAGAGGTTTGGTGCTGTGAACCACCAATTTATTTTTTCTTTTTTACTTGTCATGCGCAGATCACAAACATTAGAGGCACTTAACTTCCATTTTTCACCTCTTCTGCAACTAGTTATCAGTGAACTGATCTCTGAAATGCTTGATGGTGTTTCTTATAGTACCATAGCAACATTTAACGTCTTCAGCATTACACAAGGCCTCAATGTAGCTACGAACAATCTCAGAGAGCTCCTTCCATTGTGCCATGTTGCTTAACACTTATACACTGGAACAACTTATGATGACAGATAATTTTGCAGAATAATATTGCCTGAAACCAGTTTAAACATTTTTTTTAGCATCAATTATCATGGAATGATACTTCAAACATGCATTCAGGCTATGCTACAGTCAAAAAATAAAATTTGAGACACGTTTCATTTGCTATAAAAAAATTTATGTTTTCAATGTCTTATTATTACCTCAATACACTTGAGGCAATGATATTTTTCTGTTCTTATTGCTTACAACAGTATTTTTCATTACATTTTCACCAAAAAAACTATAGATGTACTATATCAGGACCCCTTTTAGATGAAAGTGGTGGTGTAGAATCATCACTGCACACAACTGAACTGTTAACAATATGCTTAAATCTTGTAAAGTCAGTGATGGGTTAGAATATTTTAGGCAACAGCCTATTTGTATGTGACCCTAAGTACAGGTGAATTACTTGGCTCACGTGAATAAAGTACATTTCCAACATCACTGTCATCATAATGTATTTTGTCTTCTCTGATTAAAATGATGAGCTGAATGAGAGCACAGAGTTAGTGGCATTCAGCGACAAAGCAGGTGGCAGCTTTCAATATTCAACCAATGCACTTCGTGCTACAGACAGGTCTTACGGCAGAGCTCTTACCTGCCACCATGCTGGTGATGGCTGAGGAAGCAAAGCCTGCCTGACTGCTGGCAGGAATATGAGGAGGGTATCCAGGAAGCGTTGAGCTCACCATGTCGCGACCTGAAATGACAGACCTCAGCAATGTGACTCCTCCTTGAAAGCCTCTATCCATTCAGCAATTCAATCACCTTTCAAACTGTGTAAATTATTACCATTGTAATAAATTAAAATCAAACAATGCTTTGGTCTGAATGGATTGAATGAGACCCTGCATCATGAATAATTTTCTGTATCTGTATTAGTTATTTTTTCAAGCTGAGAAATTATCCCACTGCAATGTTTATAAAGTGTTGTTTCTCATTACGTCACTTTTTAAATAAAAATAAAGAGGTTTGATTTATCACTCCAGAAGCTGTGACAGTGCATTCTTTGTTCGCCAGTTTTCTCTTAGATCATGGGGGTTTTAACAAGTTTTCGTGTATACATATATTATCATCTCATTTTTAGTAAAACTTACCATAAAGCATCTCTGGACATAAAGCCTCTGTATTAGATAGATTCACTAACAGTCATATTAATTTGGCAAAACTGTTAATTTTCCAATAGCTTCTCCTTTTACAGTTGAACCGATTAGGCTTAAAGAATAATACAGTTAATAATAATAATAATAATTATTATTAAGTATAATCATCATAAGTTTGTTATTAAATCTTAGTTTGTACTCTTCATGAGCAGGCAGACAATAGCATAAGAATGGTCAGATGGTTTCAGCCAAAGTAACATGTATGTCATGCCATTCTGCATGATGTCTTGAATATCACACTGTCGAGCCAAAAAAAAAATCACATACTCTAATATTTTGTCGGACCACCTTTAGCTTTTATTATGCCACTCATTCACCATGGCATCATTTCGATAATCTTATGCAATTTATTTTTGTCCAGAGTTACATGAATTTTTCACCAAGATTTTCTATTGGTGAAGGGACAGTCAGACCGCTGCGTAAAGTCTTTTTCAGTCCATCCCAAAGATTCTCAATGGGGTTAAGGTCAGGGCTCAATGGAGGCCAAGCCATGTGTGTAAATGACATCTCAGACTCCCTGAACCACTCTTATGCAATTTCAGCCCAATGAATCCTGCGATTGCCATCTTGGAATATGCCTGTGCCATCAAAGACATAAAAATCCATTGATAGAAACGGCTGGTCATTCAGTTTATTCAGGTAGTCAGCTGACTTCATTTTTCGGGCATATATTTTGGCAGAACCTAAACTTGACAAACTGAAGCAACCGCAGATCATAACACTGCCCCCACAGACATGTCACTTTATGACAACAGTTAATCCTGGCTAGTTGTCAATCATTTTCCATTATTGACGCGTTTTCCAATTATCGTAATTTGTAACTGAAGACAGTTTCTCTCCAGATCTCACCGATGAAATCATGGGCTAAATTCAGTACGGTGGCGGAACAAGAACTGATAATTGGGGTGCACAAAACATCCGTTTAAAACAGTTATTAGTCCTGACTTGTTCTCATTCATTTTCATAATTAACTAAAGGTTCACTCTGAGAGCACTCCACACTTATCAGGTGCTACTTGTTCTCTCCGATTAGGTAAGACAACATTCATGCATCAGGACGAGTATTTTTTGTATTCAAATCAAATTTATTCAAAATTGCATACCTTTTGACTCTCTCGCAAATAGCTGGAGCCGCAAGCTTTTTATTATTACCCCCCCGGCATATAATGCGGGGGGGATATAGCGATAGCCTTGTCCGTCTGTCCGTCCGTCTGTCCGTCCGTCCGTAATCATTTCGTTTCCGGGCCAGAACTCAATATCCGTTCAATATTTTTTCACAAAATTTGATGTGTAGATCTGATATATCACGTAGATGTGCCTTTTAGTATTTAGGAATTTCTTCAGCAGTTAATCCATGAATGTGGGGGGCCGGAGGCATACGCCATTGCCAGATGGCTCTTGTTATTATAGCCTATTGAAATGCCGAGTGCTGCTTTTTTTCTTTTTTTAATCAACCCATACAATACCTAGGGTGAATTAATGCAAAGCATTGGCCTATCAATAAGTAAATGATTTTTCTGCACTGAATTTAGCCCATGATTTCATCACTGTTAGATCGCATATAGAGAGAAACCGTGTCTTCAGTTACCAATTATCATACTTAGAAAACGCCTGAATAAAGGTAAATGATTGAGAACTAGCCAGGACTAACTGTCATAAAGGGACATGTTTTTGACCCCCCCAGCTACACCATAGACAGTCTTTAACCCAATTTTACCTGTTTCAACACTCCTTTGTTGTTTTTAGTTGCTTGATGCAAGCAAAAAATTTGACCCTTTTGAAACAGAGTAACATCTTTCCCATGACCACAGGATACATGCATGTCTTCTGTTATGGTTGTTAAAGAAATGAGAAGCTACCCATTGCATCAGTTAGGGTTAAATAGCATAACAGCTGAAACATAATGCAGTGATTATCCTGTGGAAGGCTCATACCTATTTGCATGGATAAATCCAGGTGGTGTTTTTTTTTTTTTGACCAGGCTATGTATTTGCCCTTTATAGTAGTTCCTTGGTGTAGTTTTTCGTCAATTATTGTGCTATGTCAGTTTTCTAGAGCTTCTCTGCTGTCAATTATCAGGAAATATTATTAGGTCAGTATGATTACCATTTTAAATTAATCACACGTTTGTGATCCTATCCTAAGTTACATTTAGTACAAAGATTATAGGGGACCATGAATCATGTTCCTTGACAACTAGATTTTCAACTTGTTTAAATGCATTTCAGCACTCAATTCAATGAATTCTTTGACAGAAGAGTCGATACACAGTGTTTGAAGGCCTAAACTGTCTTCTTCACAACTAAAGTCTAGCACCTCTGTTTTAATGAATATGTGCACAAAATATACCCAAAGCTTATTTGTGACACAATTTTCCGAAAAAAATTAGATGTGGTTGACGAAGTACATTGGCAACTTTAGTGACAACCCCAATTCAAAAAGTTGCCAAATCATGGAAAATGCAAATAAAATCAAATCTAATCCTAATCTAAATCAAAATCTAATTTTAACCCGTTCATTCACCCAGTACTATATTGAACACGATACAAAAGCATATTTATGATGTTTTAACATGAATTGAAGTGCTTATTTATAAAAATACATGGTGTGCGGACTGCAAAAAAGTCCAAAAAATTAGCACAGTCTATTGTGTACCAATGTGTAAAATCACACTCGTTAGGCATTGAATATACTAGTTGGTCAAGTCTCGCAAGTGGAGTTTATCCCGATTCCTCCATTATGCAGATCTTCAGCTATACAAATGTATTGTTGCAGTACATTTCCTTTCATAATGTGCCATACAGTCTCAGCTGAAGACAGATCAAAACCCTGGCTCTTACACTCTCTGCTTGCACACACAAGCACGTATAAACATCATGTTGTCTTGCAGGAAAGACAATGTCAAGATGGCAACTTATGTTGCTCCAATATTAGTTAATATCACTCTGCATTAATCAAACCACACAGATGTAACAGTCACCCATGTTATGTGCATTGACATGCCCCCATACCATGTCAAACGGTGGCTTTTGGATCTGATGCTGATTCCAGCTGAGGTTATCCTTGTTGTCTTTGGTTCAGAGAACACAGGAACTAGTATTTCCAAAAATCACTTGAAAAATTGACTTGTCGGACTACAAAATACTCTTCCACTCTGCCACTCTCCATCTCCGATGATGCAAGCCCATAGAAGTTGGAGCCAATTTTAGACAACGTTAATGTATAGCTTCAGCTTTGCATAGTAAAGCTTTAAATTGCATCTGAGAATGCAGCAGCAAATTGCATTGACTTACAAAGGTTTACCAAAGTATTTCCGAGCCTGTGTTGTGACATCTGAGGGACTGGAAGTCATACGCATTCAGAAGTAGTTTTCAGCCTTGCCCTTTAAGCACAGAGATTTGATTGGATTCTTTTCGACTTTTAATTATATTACACGTAGTAGAAGATGAAATGCCTCAAATCTTTCTGATTTGATTTTTGGGAATGTTTTTATCAAAGTCATGAATTACAAACTTTGCTGGCGAATTGGTATGACTTGACCCATCTTTGCTCTTCAGGGACTGGTCCTTTTTCAAGGCTTCTTTTGTACTATAACACGTTGGCTCATCTGTTTAACATCACCTCTTTACGTCACCTTATCATTGCCTTCAGATTTGAAATAAGCTCATTTTGCATTCACAAGTAAAAGCATTAAATAATGTGTTAATTCAATGTTCTCAATGAAGCAGAAGGCGAAAGGACTTTTTAGATCACTGACTTTTGATTTTATTTGCATTTTCCATAACATACAAACTTTTTTGAAGCAGCGTCGTATAGTAAAAACAAAGCAGCAAAATAGATGAACAGCAATTCATTGTTCAGGAAGGGGCCCAGTGGTGCTTTTCGAATATTAATGAAACACATTAAACTGAATTGTTTTAAGTTCTGAACTCTCGGAAATCTTACATTTTTTTATGCAATTGATCAAATGCATTGTGATTGTATGGAATGGAGTCAAACAAAGAAATATGCACGACAAATGCTGCTTAGTATGCGAGGGGAAAAACTCATGTTGAGCAGTGAGTGTCCTGCCGGGCGACTGAGCCAAGCACTGTACCTGCAATAAGACACTGGCTGGTAAACTGCCCATACAGCGGGCCATGATGAGAGATTGAGTTGAAGGCATGAGAGAAATGGGAGAAGCATCCGCCACTATTACTGACAGAGACAGGCGCTGGTATTGGCTGTAGGTCCATGAAGGCAGAATTGGGCACGACATTGGGGGAGATTCCAGCGCTTGTCTCTTCTGATGACGTTTCCTGCTTCAAACAAAGTGAAGGGGACTGCAAGGGGTCTGAGGATGGAATGGACATTATATCATGCAAATGGGATAAGATAAACCCAGCAAAACTCGACAATGATGGATGCAAATGCGTATTCACTAAAGGAGAATGAAAAGATGTAGTGATGCAGAAATACAAACTGCTTTTAAATTAAATTTTTCTGGTGATCTCGTATTATCACTCAGTATACTTTTCTCTGTCCTGTTCAGTAAAGCATTTATTTGTTAGAGCCAAGCGTAACCAACCTGCCACCACTGAGTAACTCTGATGTGATGTCAGGTTGCGGCCAATGGCAGCACTTGATGTTGAGAGGTTGGCTTTGCCTTCTTCTAGGTTGCCATTAATGAGGGACAGAGGATACAAAGCCTGGAGGCGATAAGAAGGATTAGACTTTCTTTATTTTACATGACAAAAATTATTAATATCAACGTTGCACATTTGCAAAGCACTATAAATTTACATTGGCTACGCAACGGTTACCACATTCTGATGCAAAAATCTTACAGGTAAAATTAAAGTTCAGGATATATGAGGTAGAGCAGCAGTACGGAAAAACCTTTCAGTCATAACAAGCCTGCTAGTATCTTCTGAGCAGACAGGAGCGGTGATATTGCCCCCATTTTGCAGTGGTCAGAAAGGTGTGATTCGGTTCAGTGGCTGTGTTGAAGTTGCATTACCTGCTCTCCCTTGCTGTGGCTGAGTGCGGAGAATGTGTCAGGGCCATAGTGGTTCCGCTCGAAGACACAGTCCTGGCCATCCAAATGCTGGGGAGGGAAATGCTCCGATCTGAGCTGTTTTCGTGGACCTCCCCCACTCCCCTGTGAATCAACGCTGTGCCGACAGCTCTCTTGATCGCCTGAAACCAAGAGCGGGCCAGAGAGAATGAGAGGGAGAAAGAGGAATTTTAAAACTTCTAAATGACGTATTTATTAATGTTTTTATTTGCCATAAATTTCCAGAAGTGTTTCCTGCCTGTGTTTTCTTTTTTCAGCTTCAAGAATATTCTTCACCAAGATGGTCAGTTTTCTGCCAATCTTAGCACTGCAATGTACATTTCTAACAACTTTTAAGAACTAAAGTTTTGCTGGAAAAAAAGCAATAATGGCACTGCTCTCCATGCCATAATCATAATCTCATAAATTATTCAAAGTTAATTGAGCGCATTTACCGTTGTACAAATCTGACCCATCATCCTGACCCAACATCTCACTGGTCTAAAGCACGAACACAAAAATAAACGATAGCTCCTCTGGAATATGACCAGTGTAAACCAGGTTTCTTTTTCACGTGCATTAGTTGGGATAACTAACCCCACATGCCACACGACGTACCGGTCACTCTAAACCAGTGTTCCTGACAAAGTAGCCTATGTATTGCAATGTGGGTGCATAAAATACAGGGGAACATTAGTTGCCTGAACCCCCTATCTGACAGAAAACCACATTTGCAAAGGCACGCTCAACTATTGAATCTGCATCAAACTGGCACTGAATATTAATGGGCCACGTGAACCATTTTCCTTTCCTAAAAGATGAGTCCATCCTTCAATAAGCAGACCTAAGTGCCTTGTCATGCACCTTTTGTTCCACGGCTGCTTTTCTCTCATTTTTCTCACTGTCACTATTGTTTTACTTGACATAAAACTAAGCATGGAGGTTTCATATACATCAATGAATTAAAACTAATTAATTTGATGTAAGATTATCTCAGCATCTCTCCAGTCTAAGGATTGGGAGGCTTTGAACATGCTCATGTTGCCTATGTGCTTCTGATGGCCGACGCTGAAGGCTGGAATCGTTTATGCTTTTGTTGCTTGACAATCAGGTGTGGCTAGTTACAGAATTATTGGAGGCCACAAGCAAATACTTTGCCTCACAAAGTAGCATTTTCTGTCAATCTATATTAAAATGCCGTACTGGTACGATGAAAATATGAAGCATTTGTATTCACTTGGATATACAGACATATGTACAAAGATGCATGCACACAAAGTTATTTCAGTCGTTATTGGCATGTGAATTACGAATTCTGACCATGAATGTCCTGCACATCCAATGCTCCACATGCGGACTTACCTCACAGATCAGATAATATAGGTACGCTGCTTCATAACTGGGTAATTCACCGACCAGGTTTTATAACAAAAAATAGAACATTTTATGTGGAAGAACCAAGGCAGATCAACTTGCTTGATTTTTACTTCACAACTGATTTAAAAACTGATGACTTGCTTGGTTTTGCCACAGGAAATGATAGGAAATCAATGATTATTTTTCATGTATGTAACTGTATATGATGAGGCAAAGCCTAATAAGTACATAAATGGTCCTAACTGAGTTTCATCAAAAATTAGACAACTAGGTTTTTCCATAATACTCAAGAGTTCCCTATTTAAGCTCTCTGTACCTACTCACCAGGGCTCGGTTGTCAGACCGTAAAAGGCCGTTTTCTGTGACCACGGATAGTCAGTTCTTCTTCTATGATTATCATGTATTGTGTTCTAGGATTATTGTGGAATGTTCCCCTTGTTAAAGCCTTCATCTAGTTCTGAGCATTCGCCTTCATTTTCTTCATTATCTGTCACTTTAATCTTGAGAAAACACACACCTTATGCTTCTACTATGGAGTCTGCGATTGGTTCCCATCCAGATCATAACATTTCTATTTTTTTGGACGATATTACTTTTGAAGTGATAATATAATTTTTACTAATGCACAGGTATGGTGCCATCCATAATATTGCCACCTTTAGTAAATATGAGCAAACGTGTTCATTCTGTAATTGATTATCCCCTTTATATTTGAAGACAACAATTGAAAAATGATCAGTCACATTTTCACTTTGTGGAGAAATGAATATAAAATTAAAAAATATCTTAGAAACAAAGCACTGAAAAATATTCTAAAAAATGTATATATAAAATATTGTAATAACATAATATTATATATAAAATATACAAAAATGCCAAATTTGGACTCTGATCATTTTTCCTTTGTGGTCTTCTGTAATGGTGTGTTCAGGAACCAGTCTCAAGAACCAGGCAATGCAGTAGAACTTGCTTTATTAATAAAGGGGGAGGACCCCTGCCAGGCAGAAGGCAAAAGTACAAAGTCCACACTCCAAAAATCTAAATCCAGTTGGGCAAAAGTAGAATCGAAAACCAGGGCAGTAATCGCTGTAATCGTAGTCGGACAGAAGTGGGTCTGGTTCACAGGTACAGGAATGTCAAAGAAGCAAAACCAGAATCCAATGGGCGTAATCCGAATCGTAACCAGGCCAGCAAACATAGATCTCGTAGTTGGGCAGAAAAAGGTCAAAACTCACAGATGCAACAATAATTCAAATTCACAAAGGCAAAAATCTAAAAGTCAGGTGGTCCAGTCAGAAAGATAAACACTGAGTATTCAAGGCGAAAAGAAACATGGCACAAGAAGACTAGGAAAACGATCTGACAGAGACTGGCTGTGAGAAGACACCTAATATACACTTCTGGGGAGGTCACATGGTGAGGGACACAGGTGCAAACAGTCAGACTGATTACAAAGGAGCAGCACATGAGGGAGAACCTGATCACATGGGATTTGGCAGAAGCCAAAACGTGGACAGGGATCACGGGACAACCCTATACAAAGATAAACAGCTCCAGTCACGGAGTTTCTAACGTGCATAGATAATTAAAGAAGGACAGTGTGATAAGACGTGGAGCTTCCACAGAAAATGCAGCAAAGGTAATCAGGGAGAGACAAGAGGCGGAGACTAGAACAGGGCGAGTGCTGAGGGCTTGGTAATCAATTAGTAAGTGCAACTATACAAATCCTTGGTGCTCGTTAGTAAGTTAGTATTATATACAAGGTTAGTTGTTGTTAGTAATCTCAGGAGAAAATAATAAACTGTTAGTATAGTTAGTAGATAGAAAAGAAGAGTGAAGCCAGCAAACGAGATCGGAAGGAAGACTGGGGCTGTGTGCAACGACTAGACATGAGACCAGACGGGGGAGACAAAGTGCAAAGCAAAATGGAAAACATGAAACGGAAGGTGATGTGGCAAAAAGTAGAACATGGAAAAGTAAACTAAGATGAAACATGACAAATCAAAGTAACCAATTTTAAAATACATAATACAAAGAATAGTCAGGCATGGCAAATAGTCAAAAAACACGAAAGGCAGTCAGAATAAACAGGGCATGAACATGGTCAAGGCAGAATCACAACATCTTCATTTGATTTAAAATTTACTGACCAGCATTAAAAATGCACAATCCAAATTATGCATGTTTATGATATGTAATTGTTATTAAAGTGTATTGAGCCTCCTGACAAGATGGCAAAATGCAAAATTCTTTCGCTTGTTTTAATTCCATTTCAGCCCGCAAAAGCTAAAATCAAGATTTTTGTCACCAGGGCAAAATGCAATAGCATCTTTCTAGGTCTGTTCACAAAATATGGAGTTTCAAAAGGTGGTAAGGAAAAAGCCACCCAAAGTCAGTTGATAAACATCACCATTAGATGGCTAATGAGGCGAGAACTTCATGAAAACAAGTGGTGCCAGGGACAACAAACCTCGCCTCTCACACATACTTTCACCCTCTTGGACGAAATTCAATAGGGATCTATTCTGGGTCAGTATCAATCCCTATACCGAATTTAGCGTGAATCTGGTGATTAGTTTTGCTGCTAGAGTGTTAACAAACAAACGAACGCCGGCGCAGGGTAACTAGACAGTTCGATCGAAGGTGACCGCATACGTGTAGCCCCAGAAAGCCTGCTTCTCTTCTTTTTTCTGCATTATTTGGCCAATACTGTCTCCATGGCAACCAAAATCCATGGGTGTCATAAGTGAAGGGTAATACATGTCCGTACCAAATATAAAAGTAATCGGTGAAAAATTGCAGCATGTACTACATCCACAAAGAAATCTCCATGTTTTGCCACTAATTTGAATATAATTCAGCCAATACTGATGCCATGGCAACCAAAATCGATAGGTGTCATAAGTAAAGTATAGCACATGTCCGTACCAAATATGAAAGTAATTGGTGAAAAATTGCAACATGTACCGTCCACCAAGAAATCTCCATGTTTTGCCACTAATTTGAATATAATTCAGCCAATATTGATGCCATGGCTACCAAAATCGATAGGTGTCATGAGTGAAGAATAGCACATGTCCATACCAAATATGAAAGGAATCGGTGAGAAATTGCAGCATGTACTACGTCCACAAAGAAATCTCCATGTTTTGCCACTAATTTGAATATAATTCAACCAATACTAATGCAATGGCAACCACAATCGATAGGTGTCATAAGTGAACTATAGCACATGTCCGTACCAAATATGAAAGTAATCGGTGAAAAATTACAGCATGCACTACGTCCACAAAGAAATCTCCATGTTTTGCTACTAATTTGAATATAATTCAGTCAATACTCATGTCATGGCAACCAAAATTGATAGGTGTCATAATTGAAGTATAACGGTCAAATAGTACAGCCTGTAGAGCATCCACAAGGAAGGGTCAATGGCCGCGGCGGCAGCGACGGAGACAACACACATGAATCCATAGTAGCCGCCCTACTTTATCTGGGCCTTCAATAGAAACACACACTTAGAATGTTGCGAGCTTGCACACGCATCTGTGATCTTGCTATGTGGCAGCATTGTCATTATAACACCACTGAGAAGATTGACCATGGGTTGGTGGTATCTGTCTAGTGCCTGACTATCCACAGTTTGCTAACCACGGTGTCAATTAAAGAATCAAGATCATTTAAATTGAGTTGAACGGCTCAAGAAGGTGATGTCAAAGGGGTTGAGTGTCAGAATCCACTGTCATGAGTGGCCTAACAGCTGCAAAAGTAATGTGTTAAATTAAACCCCTACTTGAGCTCATTTCCACCACATACACCACTGTGGTACTGTTTAAAAGCAAGGGTTACTCCAAACTAGAGGCAAGAAATCTTAACCTAAATCATTTGATCTGTGTCCAGTTTGATCATTAGAAACATCCATCTGATTTTGTTTGTTATAACGGTTACAGATCATAAACATACATAATTTGTATCCTGGCCATGAAATTAACATGGTGCATTTTTAATGCTGGTCAGTATATGAAAAAGAGTACCCTATGGGCAGAGGCCAAATCTGGCTATTTAGGCATTACACTATTTAAAGCTTTATAATTCTAAATTTGAGCTTTAAAGAGAGGAGGAAAATTCCTAAACTGAGAGAGGACTTTTGTTGCATTTAGAATCCAATTCCAATTCAATTTATCTTAATTATTTTGGTAGAAAAAATGGGCTGCAAACATAAAAAATGTTCATGAAAATTCAGCATTGAAATTGTTAAAAAAAATAAACAAATATTGAGAATTGAAAAATGGCTGGGAGTCGAAACAATACATTTCTGGGATCATAAACTCCTTTACTACAAGTGTACTTCATCTAAGTCAGAAAGTCAAAATTCTCTACTCTTTACAAGCCAAATAGGACAGCTCTCCAAGTGGCCCGCCAAGCTCTCAGAGCCCTCAAAACTAATCACAAAATAATCGTATTTTTATCACTAATCAACTTTTGACGCATGAAATTCCATATCAATTCACAATGTTCTGGTGGAATTTAGCATGACTTTATCAATATAGGCGCAGCTGGACATCAATGGTCACCAGTAACCTCTCAAAACCCATAAAATGCCTAGACTGAACACAATCAGAGCCAACGAATGTAACAGGGGGTCTACCGAAGCAGTTCAGATTTTAAACAAGCAAAAACCTCGGCATTCTATTTTGTTGAATACAGTATGAATTCAAAAACAGAAAGCCACATTGAGCAAAATGCCACCACATGCAGTGTTATAAGCAAAGACTAATGGTTACTCTTACTAATCAACGTGGCAAACAAGCTTTGTGAGCCATAAGTAAAAAAAATACAATACTCACACATAAAATGAAGAAAAACTTTTCTTCATTGAATTCCTCCTCCAGTTATACAGATCAATCCAACAGAAGGAACCCTTCAGTTCTGTTTCACTCAGAATAATTCTTATTGACCATTTCCGTACCACATTTTAATCTTGTGATTGAGACCTGAGCACTTCAGGCCAGTTTTGTAAGCCTTTTATTCCTATGCAATTGCATCATGTTCAGCTCTGCAAAGTTGAGAGAATATGACCTACTGCTGTTACGCAAGGGTTTAAAGACTTTTCTAATGGTGCAATCAATGCCTTCTGATTACTGTGGAAAGTTTAGGGCCGGTTCATACACTACGCGAGGTACGCGTGCGAACGCGAGCACAGGTCCGTTCCATTCCGTTCACAGAGAAGCCTGAAAGCGCGTCCCTTGTTGCGCAGTGCCTCGTTAAAAAGCAGTACACTGCTCATGCAATAGGGGGCAGCAAAGTCTTCTCTTTTCCTCCTCCTTCTTTTTTCTTTTTGGTGTGTTGAACACAGCGTGGTGCGTTATTTGCTTTGTCTCCCCTACTGGAATCTCACGGAAATACACGTGTCGATGCGTCGCATTACAAAAATTTGGACGACACACTTTGTTATACAAGGACGCAAGATTGCTACCTTGCGTTGCTCGACGCGTTGCCTTGCGTTCGCGTACCTTGCGTAGAGTATGAACCGGCCCTTATACTCTCTGGAATTGGATAAGACACATGTCAATCAATAAATAATTACCTGGGAAGTTTCATGTGGGCGTGAACTATAACTGTGCTTTACGCAGATGAGCTGAGCCAGCATTAGCGCACGGGTTCACAAACTTGGTCCTAGATCCCCACTGTGTATGCTGGTTTTTGTTTAACAAGCTGTTGATTTGTTTTGAAAACCCTTGAACATATTGGGATTGTTTTTCTGTATTGTGAAGATATTCAGGTAAAAATATTTTTAAAGAGATCTTAATAGAAAATCAGGAAGCTCCAAATTAGGTTGCTGAACACAGGTGTTTTGAGTTCTTTCAAAATAATTTGCCTGAACATAATAAAATAAACATGCGAAAAACTAGTGTGACTCAATTGTTTGCCAAATAAATTGATAGCTTTTGCAACAATTCATCAACAGTTTCACCAGTGAGGAACCCATTGATTCATCATCATCACCTTTATTGCCAGACTCGGGGTCCAAGTTAGTAAAAAAAAAACACACAAGCTATACAAACATGGAATACATACATGTATACAGATCCACACACATACATATACATTATAAAAGACACCTAAACCAGTGACTCCAAACTGGTGACTGGTATCCTATGGCACTATAACTGGGATCCGTCAGCAGTCGAATAATATTGTTCCGGGATCCATTCAGGCAACAGATAAGTTAGTACATCAGCTTCCTCAGTAATGCCTTAAAGGAGAATTCCGGTGTGAAATTGACTTGGGGTGTATTGAAACATGATAATGAGTACTAACCTTGGCCGAATACCCCACCTCCGTACGCACGCAACATTTCAAAATATATAGCTTTTTAGCCAAAGCTCCCAACAGGCTTACAATAGTATTGAATCAGGCATAGCGTTGCCATGCTAAGAAATCACTATTTTTGTGTTTCTGAACCATTTTTGTGTTTATTTTGATGCATGATGTTGGATGAACGAACCATGGCCCACTTTCTGGCAGAGACTTTCAGGTTTTCATTTAATGACTGCTTGCACTTGATGGAATCCATGATACTATGAATCTCAACAAGTTACCTTGGGCCTTTGGAAGAAAAGCTATACAAAATAAAATCAGATACACCACCAGACTTCACGATAAGGATGATGTTCCTCCACCCCTTAGCGATGGTAACTGCATATACGTGGGCAGAAGCACTGGTTGCTGAGTACACGCTGCAGACGGAATTATTTTTGCACTGACTAGCGCGCAACGGGGGATGACTGCACTTTTATTTGTTTGGGCATTTCCCAGCTGATGGGCTAGTGAATGTATTCGGTATACTTGGCACTCTCACACTGGCATGGCAAGAAGAGAAAATTTAATGGGACACAGAACGTCCTATGAAAACAATTATTAGTCTTGACTTGTTATCAATCATTTTCATAATTAACAATTTATTCACCTGAAGAACTCCACATCATCAGGTGTTGCTAGTTCTCCCCATGTAAGTAAGATAATGATCATTCATTTGGACGCTTAATTTGGTGCATTTAAATCAGCGTTATTCAAAATGGCATACCTGTCAACTCTCACACATAGTCTCATATAGGCCTTAGTCTCACGCTTTTTAGCGACTTATCACATTTTCATGCCATAGTCAGCAATCTTACAGTTAATAACAAAAGTGAAGACTGAAACTTTAAATTCGGCAAATTGGCAATTCCCATTTTTTAATTAAGCTACACTGTACTGAGAGTGAAAGGCGATATTTCATCGGAACGTGGATCAGCGATTATTCAATCAACACATATTTAAGAGATCCCCACACGGAATTAAAGTCTTTGTGCATGGAAGTTTCTCAGTTTCACATGCAGTACAGTAGATTTCACCACTCGTAACATGGAAACCAATTATGACCCAAGACTTCTTGCACTTTCATTTTCTCAGGGACGACGTTCCAAATGGTCTATTATTTCATTGAAACAATGTAAATAATCATGAAGTGCAAGTTAAATCGCCTGATGTGCGGAAAAGGTGGCACGGAAGTTTCAGAGTAGTTTTTCTTTCATAAAGCATAAGCCTATTTTTGAGTAAATTATTTTTCTGTTCTGAATTTAGCCAATTATTTAGTCACAGAAAGACCACATGGAGAGAGAAGCCATGGCTTAGATTGCGAATGGATTATTATGATAATTGGAAAATGTGTTGATAAAGGAAAATGATTCAGAACAAGCCAGGATGATAATTATTTTAAAGGGAAGTTCTCGGCACCACCAATTTCTAGTTCTGGCTGCGGCACTACACTCGCGGGCCTAAAGGTCCCCGTCACGAAGGGGTTAAGACTGGCTTCAATGGCTGTTTTTGTTTATCTGCCAAACTTTTTTTTCTACGCCTACGAGCTGAATTTTGGTCTCATCTGCTCATATAAGTTGGTCCCATTGTACAGTAGTGTGCAGTGATTATGCAGCACCACTTTTGTCTAAAATGGGTCCTAATGACCTCTCTCCCATTTTTTGGTGGGAATGTATTGAAAATTACAACACCAATTCCAAAAAAAGGCTGGATAAGTAAGTGGTACAAAGAAAAAATAGCTGGAGGAGCATTTTGCACTACACAGGTTAATTGGCAACAGGTCAATAACCTGACTGGGAATAAATAGAGAATTTTAGAGAGGCAGAGTCTCTCAGAGGTAAAGATGGACAGAGATTCTGCAAAAAATACATTGAAATATTGCGTTATATTTTCAGAAAGCTGAAGATTTTGAATCTACAGTACATAATATCACTACAAGATTGAGAGAATCTGGAGAAATCTCTGTGAGCAAGGGACATGTCAGAAGGTCAATATTGGATGCTCATGATCTTTGGGCCCACTGCATTAAAAACAGGCATGGTTCTGCACCACAATACCCTGCACGGAAATTTCCAGAAATCATTGCTTGTGAACACAGTTTACCGCGCAATCTACAAATGCAAGCTAAAGCTGTGTCATGCAAAGAAGAAGCCATGTGTGAACACGATCCAGAAACGCCGCCGTCATCTCCGGGCCAAAGCTCATTAAAATGGACTGAGGCTGAATGGAAAACTGTTCTGAAGTCAGATGAATCAAAATTTGAAAATTTTTTTGGAAACCACGGACACTGTGTCATGTGGTCTAAAGAGGAGAGGGACCATCCAGCTTGTTATCAGCTCACAGTTCAAAAGCCAACATGACTGATGGTATCGGGTTGCATTAGTGCCCATGGCGTGGGGAGCTTAAACATCTGGAAAGGCAATTTCAGTGCTGAAAGTTATATAGAGGTTTTACAACAACATATGCTCCCATCCAGACAATGTCACATTCAGGGAGGGTTTTGCATGTTTAAGCAAAACAAGGCTCAAGTCCTTTACCAGGCAAATTTCTTGCATCGCCATACACTATGTAAAATTGTACTTTCAGCTTTTTCGCAATTTTATTTTAGCCATTCTCACATTCGTGAGGCTAAAAAACAGTCCATAACGCATGACTGAAGTATGCTGTTGTGTTCACCATTTGACAGAGAATTTAGCCTGTGTCATCTCATATTTATATCCCAGTGAAAGAGGAGGTCGTGGTAGCCTTTTTGTTTTTCTGATCCTGATGGTGAACTTTGAAAGTTCATAATGGGAATATACCATAATTAGATTTTTTTGAAGGCTTTCCACTGATGCAAATGATTGTGCCCCACATTTATTAGAAAGTAGAATTTTTTAAAGATTTTTAATTTTTTTTTTACTTCAGTGATTTTTCTTGAAATTCAAGGTTGCATTTTCGGCAATATTTGAGTAAACATTGGAAGGATTAAAAGGAATCACGTTCACATAACGTCTTTTCACTAATATTTATCCAGGGTGAATTATAAAATTTCAAAGGGACTCACTGTCGTCATGCTTCCTCTTGCCCTCAGCACTGGCCTGCGTAATTCCCAGGAGCCCACTGATTGTATAGGTGGAACCCAGTGAGTCAGACTGTGGAGATTCTGGAGGAGTAACGGCAGAGCTTGGGACTAAGAGAGAGAGAAAAGAGAAAGACATGGAGGCAGCTAAGTTCTCCCATTAACTGATCAAAGGTTGCTTTGCATCACATATGCTTGGTAGGGAATTAAATTCAAAGACCTTTTCTGTTCAGTTCTCTTGACGCATCATGTTTTGTCAATGTACTATTGTAATCCACTAGAGCATTGCCCATTGAATCGCTGTTTGAGCAGTCCTGTTGTATGCAGCTCTCTTGATTTATCGAGAACTGCTCAGCCAGACGACTTCAAACTTGACACGACACTTCCTAAGGTCCTCAGCAATACACCCACTAAGTCTGAATTCAATTGGATGAATGGATGCTGAGATAGGCAAAGGGCGCACATAAATATTACAGTTTTTCTCCATTGGTTTGGCTCATTTCTTGAAACTGAGATGACATTCTCATAACTATAAAGCAATTTGGCCAAACAGACTTGCAGTTCTGCACAACACTTCAGATAACCAGCAAAATGTAATTTGTCTCCCAAAACTACTCATCCATGCTTCAAAATGAAATCCCTTTCCCATGTAAATAGTCAGTACCATAAAAATGGCATTGATCCTTCTCAATTGCTTTGGCACATTTTCATTCATTCAGAACTTCTGTCAAAATAACTTGGATGGTACTGCACAACTACATGGATCACCTGGCAATGTTTGTACAGCTCCCAAAACAGTTTACCCTTCAGTAAAAACTACATTCCCTTCTCATATAACTAGTCAGTGCCTCCGAAATGCATTGTCCCTTTGGTATTGTGTAAGTACTGCAAGTCAAAATGCTTAGACGCTTTGTCATGGCATATTTCTAACTATAGGCATAACATTTTCACACCACACACACACTGCACTTATTCTGCCGAGGAATTTTCATTTTTATTCTCAACTCACGTAAATTGTACACATTACAGTAGGTAGGGAACCGTAAAAAAGGAACATATACTGTGTACACAAAATACAAAAACCCACAAAAAAGAAAAAAATCAACAAATTAACACTGTAAATACAAAGAGTCACAAATGAAGACATTTTGTTTAGTCTCGGTCACTCCCCTCTCTCTCCTGGTCACCATCCTCATCTTCCTGGCCATCCATTCTCTGTGCTCTGTTTGGCCACAGATTCTCATCCACATCGCATCTGATGTTGTCTCTTGAGATACAGTGCGGGAAGAAGCGTCGTGCATGCCTGAGCCATCCTCTACACTGATCCCCTGTTATGTCCTCACAGGCTGCGTCCATTGCAGTGATGAGAGCCCTCTGGTTTTCCGCATGGTGTTCATACACTCTCCATCTCCAAGCAGAGAAAAACTCCTCGATAGGATTGAGGAATGGAGAGTATGGTGGCAACAACACATTGTGCATTCTTGGATGCATGTTGAACCATCCCCGGATGCGTGGACCCCGGTGGAAATTAACGTTGTCCCATATAATTACAAACTGGGGTAGGTGGGGCCCTTCGAGACCCCTCTCATTTTCTGGGACCAGATCAAGATGCAGTTGGTCCAGGAAACGGAGGAGTTTATCTGTGTTGTATGGGCCCAAACTTCCATTGTGGGTGGCCACACCATTTTCTGAGATGGCCGCGCACATGGTTATATTTCCTCCCCGCTGGCCTGGGACATCCACTGTGGCCCGCTGGCCAACAATGTTTCGGCCACGCCTGCGGCCCTTGGCCAGGTTGAAGCCTGCCTCGTCAACAAACACTAGGAGGTGAGGTGTTTCACTCCCCTCCAGTGCCAGGATTCTCTGGAAAAGAGATAAGAGTAAAAAAAAATCATGTAGATGGGTCATTTGGTCACGGCAATGCTACACAATATGTTCTTCTCATAGTCAATATAACCCACAGTGGTTCCAATCCTAGAGTGCAGGCATATGCAGATTTTTTGGGGTAGTTTTTGATACAAAGAGAACAGAGGCATACTGTTGACAGTGTTCTGTTACAGTTCAGCAAAATGCTGTGGTCATATATTGTAAAGCTGGATCCCAAAAGTAAAGAGGAGGATACTGAAACCCTCAGAAATTGGAACCTCTGCACAGTGTTCACAAAATGATAGACAATGAATAATTGACTTACCTGCACATACTGGTACCGCAGTTCTTTCACTCTGTCAGTGTTCCGCTCAAATGGTACTCTGTATATTTGCTTCATGGTGATAAGGTTCTTCTTCAGAACCCGGTCTATTGTCGATATGCTGATGAAGTTGATGCTTTGGAAGACGTCATTGTTTTGGAGGACTGCGTCCCGGATCTGTGACAGTGTTATGGCATTATTTGCTATCACCATGTCACAGATCTCCTGTTCTTGATAATCATTTAGGAGTTTTCGTCTTCCACCCTCATGAGGTTGTCGGCCAATCCTGCACATAGGCACAGAAAACATGACTATTTGTTGTTCTTGTCTCATGTGTTTGTTACAGATTATCAATCACTGTACAGTAATGACTGCTTTGCTTACTGTGTCACACCACTTTACTGTATGGCTACTGTACTTACAATTGCACTGCAATTCTATTATGAACTCTTGCTGTATTTTGTCCAATTTAAAACAGTATTTCCTTTGTTATTCTACAGATATGAGCTGAATGCATGTAATACTGTGACTTCTCATCGAGATACTGTAAGATTTTACTGTAGGACATGCACATGCACACACAGTCAAATAGTTGTCATTGCCTGAGTGCATACCTGTTTTCCCGCCGAAAGATTTTAATGATGGAGGATACTGTGGAGCGTGGCACGTTAGGCTGCACTCTGCGACCTGCCTCTGCCATTGTGAGGCCATGGTTGATGACATGGTCAATAATGGTGGCCCGAATTTCATCAGGGACAATATGATGTCTGCAAACTCCTCTTCCTGCTATTCCACCGCCACGAACCCTCACTCCTCCTCCTCTTCCCTCTCCTCTACCCCCACGCGCTCTCACTCCTCTTCCTCCTCCCCTACCTCCACGCACCCTCAATCCTCCTCCTCCTCCTCTTCCTCTTCCTCTTCCTCTTCTTTCTCTTCCTCTTCCCCTTCCTCCAGGTGGAAGTTGCTCTTGTTGAATTCCATGCTGTCTCTCCATGTTGACATAGGGAAAAAGTACTAGCACCAGGCCAAGCTGTATATATACCGCAATGCCAGTACTCCAGAACATAGACAACACCTGTCAGGTAACTCAACAAACAGATGGATTGGTCACCTACATTGTGGGACACGCCTCCTTCGTTAGTCAAAAACTTATTTCACCTATCCTGATTATCCTAAATTTACAATAACATCTTCCAAAATATGTACTGTATTCTATTCTAGTTTCCTAACACTATTTTGACAATTGAGCAGACTATTCTGCATATGATGACTTATACGATAAAAATGTGCTGACATGTTTTGAGGACAATAACAATGACACTGAAAACCAACCAACTGGGATAGATCAGCAAGATACATTCATTTGAAAAATGAACTGTAGGATACTTGTACATAGCTATTTGCAAGGATGTACTAAAGGCTTGACACATGTACAAAGCATTTGGAAATGTGATGAAAGCAATGATAAATGCCATTCTGTTGTGAGAAACTGCAAGATAGTCCATGTTGTAATGAGAATGTCATCTCAGTTTCAAGAAATGAGCCAAACCAATGGAGAAAAACTATAACATATATTTACACAGATTCCTTGCTTTATACTGTATTATAGTACCCTTGAATGCCTTCCCATTTACACAGTAGAACCGACACAGAGACATAGACGTTTGACTGCGGTGCTATGAAAGGTTTAGGAGTGAAAACTATACTAGAAGAATGAAGACTCCTGTTGATAAATGGCAATTTACACATTGTATTTTGTGTTAAACTCTTAGTTAAATGACAGTGATTTAACTATGGAAAACTGGCAGGACAAATGATAATGAAACTCACTGAGTGGTTGACCTGGACTGATCCCCTTGGTGTCAGAAGGAAGGTTAAATGGCTGCTGCACTTTGGTCCTGATGATCCTATGACACAGGTATGGATTAGAGTGACTTTTTTCCCATATGCAGGGGAGAGACACTGTGTTTACGTTTGTTTGTGTGAGTGCATATAAATATATTCATCCAAAAGTCTGTGTGTGTGTACATGGTGTGTATGTGTGTGTATCAGTAGTGACAAGTGACTAGACTCATGTTCTTGGATTGCTGCAAAACAAAGTAATTTTTAATATTTTATTTATTTTTTGTGAAGTAAATCTGAACTGAATTCACTATTTATTTGCCAAAACATTCCAATAAGAAGGAAGCTGATTGCCGATGGAATTTTTTGACCTCTTAAACCCGAACACTACCAGTACCGGGGGCAATCATTACGCATCATAAAAACAACATGTTTCCTAATAGCAACATCGTCATACTGCATCTCTATTTAAAGGGAAGAAACTCGGACAAAAGCACATGATGACCATTTTATCCTCAACCAAACACAATTCAAGCACCAAGCAAGTAAATAAGCATGTAGCCAATCATAGAATAAATTAATATCAGTGCTTGATCACTAGCATTTCTATGCACTTTGTACTATGCATACAAACGATACATCAAATGAACAAGAACAGTCCATGGAATCGATGATATAAGCCATGTCATTTTAAACCGACACCAAACTCAAAGAACAGCAGGCATACACTTTACATTCTATAGCGATCAGCAAAAATTTTTTCTTACCTTTGATATTTTGTAATAAAAAACTGTTCAAGGTAAAATCTGCCTTGGCTATTGTTAGCCCAATGTGTCCGTGTTATATTGAAACTAGATCTTCCAGTCTCCATGCGTGGTTTTTCTAGGGCACTGCTTCCAATGAGATCAGTCCCTGAGCATTCTGCTTGCACACAATGTATTTTCTCCTCTGTGATCTACTTGTGATGATGTCAGGTTGACTTTGTGGGTGGCCATTTGATTCTATGAACTCTGACATTTTCAACGAGCCGTAATACCATAATATCACATAGCTTGAGATAGAGCCTTGTGTTCCCGGGGCGTCTTTCTGAGAGTCTATGTGTCATCATGCACATGTACTCCAGGAGCTCAACAACATAATTGCTTAAATGGTTTGTTTTTGGTATTTTCGCTATAATTAAGCACTAAATATTCAACAGTCATTTTCAAAGTCGTTTTATGACTGAGAATCTTTGCAATCTTTTTCTCACCACGGCTTGAGGATTTTTCTCCCTACTGGGAGTTTTTTTCCTCATTTGCTGAAGTTGGGAATAGGCTGGGCACTGCCCTTTCAGTAACTTCATCTCTCACTGTAAAGGGTCTTTGTGATGGTCTATCTGTGAATAGTGCTATACAAATAAATTGAATAGAATTGAATTAAGACAGCACAGCTTTACAGGCACTATATCGGGGTGCACTACTTATAACCAATGAGAGATGTAAGCAGTTGTCAGATGAGCTAGTGCGGTGGGTAAGGTGGAGCGCCATATCGTGAGCGACCTGGGTTCACACCCCAGTTACAAATGTGACCTTATGGAGCAACAGAAGCATAGTTTTTCTGCAAATAGTTGCTGGGGTGTTTGTTCTGTTTACTTTTTACCATTTTCAACTTTATCTTTGTATCTATAATTTTGTTTATTTGCTTTTTTTTTTAATCAATCTGCTCCAGTGTAGTCGAACTTCATTTCCTTTGAACGTATTTTCTTTGAATGGAAAAAAGTATACATGACTGGCTGTTTTTTTTTAAATGATAAGAAATATTTAGATTGAATGTATGCCCGCAGTGACATGAGTGAAATTAAATTAGTTTTCAGTTTGGCACCTGTTTGGTACACAGTACTCAAAATTACCAATTTGGAGATGCCACCTTGACATTCTGAAACTAATACCTCTCTAATTTTGCACTGATTTACCTGATTAGAATAAATTAAGGCACAGATAACGGTGAGATTCTGTGCTATAATTTTTTTATACTTTTCAGACTACAACTAAATAATTTCAAAAGGGATAAAAGTATAATTTTGTTACACCAAAATGAGATCTTTCATTTATGCTGAGTTCCATTTTCATTTACAATGACTCAGTGATATATACACTGATTTTTACACCATGACAAAAATTCCCTAGGTGTCACCTTTATTCTGATAACAGGATTATCCAAATGGACCAAGTAGTTGCAGAGATGTACTAATTTCATCTTGGGCATGTAATTTTAAAGCCAGAGGCTCAGGGTTTAAGATTAATCTTTGGAAAACTTGGTAATTAAGGAAAATGATTGAACAGGTGAAAACTTCTTATAAGCTGAAAGAGATTTTTTTGGGCTCCTCTAATTTCAGCCACGCAGCCATCAGTGGTGTGAATATATTTCTTGCGTGCATGTGTGTATGTGTATCTTTCTGTGTGTGTGCGTGTGTGTGTGTGTGTGTGTGTGTGTGTGCGCGAGTGTGTGTGAGTGTATGTGCGTGCGTGCGTGCGTGTGTGTGTGTTCGCACGCATGTGTGTTTATAGGAGAGGTACCTGTTGATGGAGCTGACACTGGGCACAGTGTCTCCATCACACACACCCTCGGTTAGCAACCTGTCGCGGATCTCCCAGGCAAACATGGTCGGGTTTTGTCGCTTGTACTCTGCGATCTTCTCCACCACCTTGGGAGTGGCCACCTTGGGCTTGGAGCCGCCGATCACTCCTGGCTTGATGCTACCTGTCTCATAGTATCTTCCCCAGAGAAGCATGGTAAAGAGTAAAAGTAAAGTGTATTTGTTTCATCAACTTACTGAATCTCTTGATGGAGCACTCCTCCAAACATGGGCTACTCAGAGTGTAGTTTGTAATGAATTGACGCATAGCATGTATGATATTCAATTAATTTAAAGGTTCTTGTACAGTAGAATACATACTGTGCTAAGTCAAATGAGCCCAATGCACGTGTTCTTTGCAGTAGACAGTGTTCAATTCAAATCAGAATTTTATTTTGTATGTTGCTCCTGTTCCGAAAAATTACTTCACTAAGTGCTTCACACAAGTAAGAACAAGGATACCAATTGCTGGAATAAAATAATGTATAAACACATGACAAAACCATCCTTATGTAAAACTGAAGCAAAAAATATGTTTCAAGATTTGTTGAAAACATTAAGATATTGTGATGGGCATTTCCCCGGAAGGCCATAGTTCTTTCCAGCTCAATAAGTGCGCATATCATGTTATGAGCATTGTGTATCATGTAATGATGACTGCTATTGGAGTATGTGCCAGAGCTTACCGACCAAGGATCTTGCTAACGCAGCCATGGCTAACTCTGAGTTGGCGGGAAATGTCACAGGGACGCACACCCTGATGGGCCATGTCCACGATGCGCTGGCGGATCACCTCTGGGAGTGGTCGCCCGTTCACAAACATTCCGCCTAATTGGTTAAGACCCCCATGGCCTGGGGGAGAAAGAGGGGTAAAGCAGTCAATCTCTCAGTAGACAAACATGCTAACCTTCTCATACCACACAAATTATGTTGCCAGCGTATATGCCGAATACATCAAACTAGCATTTGCACGCAATTAGTTTTCATTCAGAAGAAATCTATTTATTGTTATAATGAAGTCAAAGCTTTCGGATACATTTTTATTTTATTTATAAAACAAGTCACCTTTAAATACAATCTAGTGCCACTTAATTTCTGCTTGTATAGCTTACTTTTTGCAGCACTGCTGAATTTAAAACAATGCATCTCTAACTAACTGCTCTTCCTCACATTTCAAAAGTGCTGTTTGTCACATATGTGTAAATATATCCTTCAGATGATTCATTATGGTAAACAAAATAGTCTGTTTAATTTTTTTTTTTGTTTGTTATAACTTCACAGCGTTAAAAGTTTAGCCATTTAAGCAAGCAGCTAAATGCCAAAGACAAAGCTGGAACACGCAGAAAAACACAACAGCTTTTTTTTTGTTGGTACACTCTAAAATGCCATGTGATTACAAATCATGAATAAAATTGTGGAAGACAATCTGATTTGTCTCATTATAAAGTTTTTATTTGCATGCAACACTGCACTGGAAACTAAATAACAAAGTTACATTTTTTGCAATGTCTCCTTTAAAACTGTGATAACCAAACCCACTGATATTATTGGGCTATACTTCATGCTCACGGCTAGACATCACCTGTCCAGCTTTATGATGAAAATTAAAAACAAAAATGCTAAGCAACAAATTTCAGATGATCGCATTACTTTTTTCATAGGAAACACTTTAAAGCATTAAGCGCAAAATTCTGCAATTTGATTTCATGAGGGACAGTACATGTACTAATTGTCTAGGGTATTACAAAGCCCAACACAGTACATGCTGGGATAGATACTCGCCAACCAAAGATCCCAACAAGTATGAGCGGGTCAGAGCTGAGCTGTGAGCTGTGATTTGGATTATTTCTCAAATATTCCCTCAAAATCTTAATCTGATTCATTCCACAGAGCTAACACCAGAGGGCCTCAAGTGTATAACATCCCTGAGACAGAAACTTACTGCTTAAACTATAGAATTTGTAGGGCCAGAACATGGCTGATAAATAATAACTTTAGCACCAGGGTACTGTACACAGGTTAAACTAGGCTATAGCACTTTTAGATATGGGGAGAAGTCTTTGATCATTACAAACAGCTCTTAACCCCTCTGTGCAGATGTAGAAGCCAGCGGACATGGAGCTGCAAATGTATGAATGCAGTTACACTACTCTATCACTAGATGGCCCACTCGCATCAGTTATTGAATATTCACAAGCAAGCCGAGCTCAAACATGGTTTAGAATATGAATGAGTTCACTCACTCCCATCCTTGTTTTTCAGGAGTTGTATGAATTAAACTCATCAGCTAAGCCTGATGTACAAACTGCTTAACATACTTACCTATTGTATCTATCCAGCAGTTAAATAAAAAACAAAGATCTCTGGCAACAGAAAAAAATTGTTTTCCTCTGTAGCAACCAATTCAGCTACAGTAAGCCAATGGTATCCCAATTAGTAGTTCAGAAAAATCATTTTTCTGAAGCAAAAATTCAACATGAATTTGATACTATGTCATTCTACTATCAATTATAGACACCACATATTAAAAATGAGTTGTCCCCTACCATGGATTCACGAGTAGATCCCTCCACCGACGAATTCAGCGCTCCCTAATATCCTCCTTAGTACTCATTGTGAGGTTACGCTCAGGAACCAGACACAAGAACCAAGCACTCCAAAAAACTGGTGTTTTATTAAGAATGGGGGTGAACACCCGCAGAGCAGGAGGCAACAGCTCAAGGTCCACAATCCAAAAATCAGAATCCCAAGGACGTAATCCAAGTTGTAAACAGGGCAGAAAACACAAATCTCTTGGTCGGGCAAAAAAGGTTCGATACACAGATGCAAACAAATCCAAGTCAAAGCCAAAATCACAATCGGGAACGGTCCAGTCAGAAGAGAATCACAAAGAGTACAAGGCATAAACGATCGTAGCACAGGCAAACCAAGGGAAACGTTCTGACAAAGGCTGGTTGTGAAATGACTGCTTAAATACATGTAGGGGAAGTCACATGCTACAATAGGGAACAGGTGAGCTGGATCAGACTAATTAACAAAGGAATGAACAAGAGGAAGTTCCTAACCACATGAAATTGGCGAAAGCCCAAACACGGACAGGGATCACAAAGACAGCCTATTGACAAACATATGGCTCCAGTTAGGGAGTTCTAATGTGCACAGATAATGAGGCAGAACAGAGTATAACAGGTGCGTAGGATTCGCTGAAACGCAGCAAAGTACATTAAAGACAAGGGATGGAGCCTAGAACAGGGCAAATGCTGAGAGCTCGTTAGTCAATTAGTAAAGTGCAGCTATACAATCCCTAGTGCTTGTTAGTAAGTTAGTATTGTCAACAATGTTAGTCTGGGTTAGTATCTTTAACTAAAATAACAAACTGTTAGTACGGTTTGTGAGGATAGAACAGCAAGGCGAAGGAAGTAAACAAGATAAGAAATAATTGAAATCCCAGAAACCATGAAATCACCTGAAAGTGTGGCACGTAAAACTGGGCAGCGTGCAATCACATGACATGAGACCAGACAAAGTGCAATGCATGGCATGAAGCAAAACAAGAACCGGAATCTAACTGAGGGAATAGATAATAGCAGAATACAGACAATGCAAAAACAAAACATGGCATGGAACCACAAGCGAGAACCAGAGAATGCAAAAATGGAGACTTTATTTCTGAAGGGAAAGACCCCCCCACAGAGCTGGCAACAGTGGACCTGATCACTCTTCGGCGGAGGATCCAGAGCCTCCTCCAGGACGGCGTTCTGGCGGACTATAACAAGAACAAGGACCTGGCACGAGAGAAGTGGGGGGTGGACCACTGGAAAGAACTGGTTATATAGTCCACCCCCCCCCACACCATCTGTAAGGGAGAGGCGCCTGCGGAGGAGAGACCCGGGCATCGCTTTTTCTTTTGCGAGGCATGGACATTCATTCCCCCCCCCCTTTTTTTTACCTTGAATTCGTTATTATGCTTATACTTTGACATTCTGTTTATATTTGATATTGACCTTTTTCTGTTGTATAGTTTCCCTCTCTTGCCTGAAATAAAAATTATTATTTTGTCAGGCATTAGAGATAATTTGACCTACTTTATTGTGTTTTGATTTCTGATATAATTAAATGTTTCCTTTGTTTTCTTTAGTTATCATATGATTAAGATGTTTAGTTAATTGCTTACAAAACTGTTGTTGCTTTTAGAATCCACTGTCCTTATGCTTGATTTGAAACTTTTGTTGAGATTGTGCTGTCTTGGATCTTGGTTGAAAACCATATTTATATTGAAAGCATATTTTGAAATTTGTTGCTTGGAAATGTTACTTTGATTCTTTTTTGGGTTTTAGGTATTGATGTTGTCCCTTGAAATTATGTTTGGTTGGAATGTATGTCCATGCCTGATTGATTGTATTGTATTGTACTGGTTTTATTGGTGTTTTGTGTTTTTAAGATTATTGTCCTGAAATTGTAAAACCAATAAAGCCAATAATCAGAATCCACTGGGTGAAATCCAGAAACCGTAACCAGGGCACCAATCACAAAAATCGGGGTTGTAAGAAAATAGGTTCGGTAACAGGAAAGTACAGGGAATAGGCAAAAATCTTAAAACGTGGATGGTCCAGTCAGAAAGGTAATCCCAATGAAAACAAGACGAGGGAAAGCGTGGCACAAGCAGACAAAGGAAAACGTTCTGACAAGGCATGGCTGAGATCAGACTCCTTAAATACACACTGGTAAGGTCACATGTTATCATTGGGGAAAAGGTGCAGGGGATCAGACTAATTACAAAGTGAGAGCACGTGAGGGAAACCCTAACCACATGAAATCGGTGAAAGCCAAAACAAGGACAGGGAATGACAAGAATTCCGGTAAATATTAAACGGCTCCGGTTAGGGAGTTCTAACATGCACAGAGTAAGGGAAGCAGAACAGGTTTTCAATTAGAAGCCAGAGCGGCAGAAATGCAGCAAGACTAATAGGAATAGCGAAGAGGGCGGAGTATACAACTGACCGAATGCTAAGGGAATTTTAGTCAATTAGTACGTGACGTTACAAAGAACCCGTGCACATTAGTAAAATTAATAATATATACAAGGTGTTAGAGAAGAGTTATCAAAATAACAAACTGTTTGTAAATCTAGAGTAGAAGTGGCGAGGGAAGCAAACGAGACTAGAAAGAAGACTTAATCACCATAAACCTAAATCACCCGATTATGTGCTCAAGACTCAGACAGGGGAAACAGGACTAGACCAACTCATTGACAAGACAGGGGAGACAAGGTGCAAAGCATGGCAATGGTATAATCCTGATAAAGAAAACAAAGATGGTGAATGGTAACAAGACATAAAACTGCAAGACTGTGGAAGCATGGCATGGCAAGAGTACATGAGCACGATATGAAAAAATAAAGAAAACATAATAAATAATAACAAATAATACAAAACAAGACATGACAGAAGAGAACAGAATCATAACACTATCAGAAAAGTTTACAAACCTTTCCATAGCAGCAAAGCAAGTTGTATTCTCTGAACATTGCGCACAGATACGCAACTGAAAATGATGCGATTTAAAGAAAGAAAGACTTCCAAAACTGGCCTGAAGTGTTAAGTTACATTTCTGGGATTTAAATTAGGTGCTGATTTAGTCAATGGGAATTATTCCAAATGAAACAGGACTGGATGGTTCCTTCTACTGGATACATCTGTGACCTGTCACGCAAAAAATGGTACTATCCAATAAAAACATGGATTTTGAGATTTTTACTTTAATTGACCTGTGATCTTTGCTTTTCTATTTAAGCAAATATCTCAAAAACTACTTCCTGGAGGATAGTATCCTTTTCGCGTGACAGGTCACAATTCTGTTTCTGAAGGAGAGATTCAATGAAGAAAGATCATACTGCTACTGTGGTACCATTTTGCTCAATGTGGCTTTTTGTTTTGGAATTTATACCATATTCAACTAAATCGAATACTGAGGTTTTGGTTTATTTAAAATGCCAGTAGCTCAAGCACTTCAGTAGACCCCTGGTACATTCTGTTCAATCTCAGGTAGAATATTGCCTAATTTTTTCTGATAGTTTAATATCTGTTCTGTTAAAATAAGGTATATTTCAGATATTACTGAGTTAGTGAGTTATACTTGTTCCTTATAAAGTGTGGAAAGTGCTTATATAAGGTCGCTCAGAAGTGGGAACAGCTAGCTTTCGTTGCAAGGTGAATGTTCTGATCATTAAATACGCAGTTCCTTTCATGAGTATGTTGTGCTGGCTATTGGAACGCGGAAGAAATGGACAAAACTCTAAACTTTATCATGGAGAAAAGGTATGTTTTTGTTTAGAGAGGTTACTGGTGACCACTAAAGTCCAACTGCACCTATATTGATAAAATCATGCTAAATTCAACCAGAAAATCATTACTTCATTTTGAATTTAATGTGTCAAAAGTTTTTTGTGTAAATATGATTATTTTATAATTTGACAGTGCTCTATTTTGAGGGTAATTTAGAATGTAATGCTCAGATGAATTACACTTGTGGTCAAGGAGTAAGAAATCTACAGTCCAGGAGTTCAGGAATCTATAGTTTTAACCCTCAGCCATTTTTCAATTTTCAGTTTTATTAATATTTCTTTTTATTTCAATGCTGAATTTTCATGAAGATTTATTATGCTTGCAGCCCTTTTTCTACTAAAATCATGAAAATAAAATGAAATGGGATGGAATAAAAAAATGCTTCAAGTGATTTGACTCAGTTGAGCCATTCCCTTCCTTTCTGTGAAGCTTCAATCTTGACTTAAAAAGCCTTTAATAGGGTAACACATAAATAGCCAAATTTGGCTTCTGCGCAAAAGGGTTAAACCAAATATGATTTTAAAATTATTGATGCAGTTTTATGAAGTTGAAATTCAATATTCATGACAGGACAAATCGCAACGTGGTGCTAGAGCTCTGGGTTCCAAAGTATTGGTAATTAGTTTGATATAGATTTTTGGATGTATTTCAGCTACCTTTGCTCTCAAGGTATATTGCTTAGGTGGTGTAAGTATTTTAGACTGATTTTTTTGGTTGAACTTAAACTTGGGTTAATCAATTTTAGTGCAATGAAATTACGAAATGGCTATTTGTTCTATGAGTTATAAGGGTAGGATGTAGTTTTCACTGAATTACTACTCTTTTGATGCTTTATTTTTGCATTTAGAACACTTCTCAACATATCTGTGAATTATTGTGATTTGTTGCAAGAAGAAATTATGGAAATGAGAAACAACCTCAGCAGGATAGATTCAAACACAATGGCAGGATTACTTCCTGTATTGAAAGTCTGTTATCTTTTGAAGAATATCAAAAGGTGACTGAGCAATAGTGTTGAATTTAGCTAGAATTTTGACAGCCTCGGGTCACCTCACATCTGAGCATATTTTCCGCACTCTAAAGAATGCGTACTCCAGCTCTAGATTCCGTATTCTCAGGTTCCTATTGGACCACAAAAGGTGAAGGGTTCAGCTTGAGATTTCTGGGCAACCAACTGAAATGTTCGTAACAGTGCAAAGCCTGAATCCAACATTGAATCACCGTTATATCTGCAGTAGTCGAAAGAACGCACACATGCGTTACCTATGGTTAAGCAGCACATTTGTTGAAACAATGACGAGCAAGTAATTACAACTCTGAAATGGTTAATGCTTTTCTTGAAGATTTTGGCCAAAATTCATTCACATATTTTATTTGTATTTGTTTTCAAGAGTTAAAATGTTGAAGAATAATTAATATTTAATGCTCGACTTTCAGCACAGCGTTAAGATGTATTTTATGGTATTGTCTTCTTTCTAAGATGCAGCCAGCAATTACAAATTTTATACTCGGTTTCATAGGCGGACTTACCATTAAGCAGACGTATAGGCAGTTGCGTAGGGCCCCATGCTTTCAAGGGGCCCCATGAAAGGCCTTATTAATTTATTATGATCGAGAAAGTTTTTTCATTTTTCTACAATTTTTAACATTTTCTAATAAATCCATTCGCAAAAAAACCATCAAAACAAAATCCATTGTTTCAGGGCCCCCCTTCAGTTTCCACCACAGTGGACTAGTCCAAACTGTGCATGCACAGAACGGAATTAGGAAGATGGTGGCAAAACAAACTCCTTGGTGCCAGGAAGGAGAGAGCAGAAATGAAGTGGAATTACCCAAGCGAGCAGAAAACCATACGAAGCAGGAGTTTTTATCAAAACTTCCACAGGTAACCAGCTTTTTCACCGCGGCAACATCCGCCACTGATGAGGCTAAACAACAGTCAGAGGCTGGCATGAATATTGTTTATAGAAATGAGTTTTTACAACCATTGCATTTATTGCAATGAAGTTCTTTTGTAGTGTGTGTGTGTGTGTGTGTGTGTGCGCGCGCGTGTGTGCATGTGCGTGCGTGTGCGTGTGTGTGTGTATGTGTGTGTGTATTTTCTCCAGAAAACAAATTCCAGATGCCTGAATGCATTTGTTGTCAGTGATGGTGAGAAGAAGACAATACCTGAAGAGAGGATATTACAGCTGGGCCTAAAAGTACTTCTTAAAAGTAGTAAAAGGGGAACAACATAGGATGTGAGGGGCCCCTTGACTGTGTTTTCCTTGGGCCCCAAAATGGCAAAATCTGCCCCTGCTTGGGTTGTACAGTGGCTAAAAAAACACAGTTTGCATTTTCTACTGCATTGTAATGTACAGGAAAACACCTTTTTATGCTATTTTTACAATCATGCAGCCATTATAAAAAAAAAATCAGCATTTATCTCAACACATTCTCATCTCGACTCGTCATATAGTGATGCTACCTGACCAAGCGTCGATATACGACGCAAAAGAAAGCTTTTGGAATCTTTATTTGGCAATTACAGTTATGTTTCGAGTTAAGGGTTTGGGGTTAGGGGGTTGGGTTTGTTGTAAACTAGCATAAGGACACCAAAAGCGTCCTTTAGTAGCGTATATCTACGCTTGGTCAGGTAGCGTCGCTATATGACGCGTCGGGATGCAACTGGGCTCTTTATCTCTGAGTATGCTGTTGCATGCAAGCTTTACAGCTCTTAATGCCCTCATCCTCTTAGACTAGGCAACATTTTAACATAAAAAAACAAACATGAAATTAGCCCAATGCATTCATGTAATACAATATAGTTAAAAGCCTTCAAGGCAGTAGGCCTGGTCAAGCCTTACTATTCAGCTGGGTTGCATTTTATTCCACAGAGTATAGGTGAAAGGTAGCAACAAAGCCAATGTTGTGAACTTTCTTGTGTGGACTAAGCATGTACAAAAGAGCAGAAAAGAGCAATCGCTTATGTAGGACAGCTTAATAAAACAATGACAAAATTCAATGATAGGAATCACAAATGACAAATCTGTGAAATACTTTGTAGCATGCTGATAACAGAATATTGATTATCAAGGACAAGTAGCCTGTTTCAAGAGTGCAGTAGGATTAATATAACAGATAATTGCGATAAATACACCTACCGACATTGAGGATATAAGAAGGATAAAAAATTCGATAAAACACACGGGAATTAAAAAAAATGAGAACATGTATACCAACAATGAGCACAGTCAAAGCAATGCTGAAAAAGTGTATAAAATTGAGCAGTAGTAAATTTGCCCAAAGAAAATACTTTCAGAGCTGCACAGTTTGGGGAAATCCTGGGGTTATTAAGTCTCTCAATCAACTGTTAGATGCCAGTAAACTATCGACAAGTTGTTTGGAAGCATTGCACAAAGGAAGCCCTTACTAAAAGCAACCCACAAATTATAGTGCCTGAACTCTGCCAGGAATAAAGCCAAAATAATACTTTCGGGCCATGCTCTCCAACAGCTTGTTCGGTAAAAAAGGGGGGTGCAAATAATGAAAAGCACCTACAGTACGATGCTTTTCAGTAACCCAAGAACAAAGTATCACTGAAATATCACTGTAATTAAAAAGAATACATTTTGCAGTTAACTAATTACCATTTGACCTTCAACTAAAACTGAATGTTATAGAGGCTGTAAGCTTTGTTGCAGAGCACATCGTGACATGTATCTTGTATTCTCGGGAGCATTTTGATGCTGAAAAAGGCCATTACCTACCAACTCTTAAATATACTCAACAAAATTAAGGAACTCTATTTTGACCTGAGCATATGATATTTAAAAACTGAATGTAAATCCCATGTGTTGCTCTGGCCATTGTTGTTCATCCAAGACATACAAATGCATCAAAGTATTTGATCAGACAAAATTTTTTACCCCCAAACAGGGTATCCACAGGGTGAGCCAGAATCACATCAAGTCCAGACCATTAAATCAAAATGGCAAACAATATCCAAAGTCATTTCGATATCTAGTGTGACCCCCACATGCTCTCACCACAGCTTGACAGCATCTTGGGAAGCTCAGAACAAGAGAAGATAATAGAGAAAAAACTCAGTGTTGAGTGTATATTGGTGGATATTTTATTTTATGGAGTTGCATCTGTTAGCCTTTATCAATGTCTATAGAATTAACTCCAGTGAGTACCAAGGCATTTTGGTTCCAAAACATAGGTTCTTTTTGCTAGGCCGCAGACTCGGCCTTGCTTTCATCTTGACAATAAGTCAGACACATCAAAATTGACCCATAAATGGATTACTGACCAGAGAATTAATGTTTTGGATTGGTTTTAGAATGTTTGTGTTGAGTTGAAGACAACACACTGAAGGATAAGAATCTGAGGGATCGCATATATTCACTAGTTGCATTAACACTGTAGGCAATAATTTAGCAGCACCATAAATGTGAAGGAAAGGTGAGCAAGTTATGAAAAAAAAAGTGTGAAACTTCATGACTCAGTTTTGTGGAATCCATTTACAAATTTGGCAATAGACCCTTTCGGTTTAAAGGCATTAAAAAGCGAGATTTGGAGAGCGCATGAGCTCTGTACATTTTGTATGGCAGAAGAAAAACTGAAGACCGTTAACAAACCTGCAGTAAGCGAGAGGAGAGCAATCTCTCGACTCAGGGTTCGGGAACTGAGACACATATGCAAAGGATTGGATGCACCACACTCAAAGCTCAAAAAGGCAGAATTAGTTGAAGCAATAACTGAAAAAGGTCTGCTGTCAAAACAAACATTTGCACACGACAGACTAACATCCCCACAGCCTGCTCTTTCTCAACACCACGAATTGGGTCACTTAAAGCGTCCAGAAACAGGGTTGACATGGTTGTCATTTCACTACATACAATAATCGTTTAGTTTCTTTGTGATTTTGATTACATAATTACTTACGAAATATGGCCATTAACATTAAATTTGCATGCCAGTGAGTTTTGTGGACGTGAATTAATGCCATTAACACTATGATGATTGAGTCCCACGCCTTAAGTTAGTGTATAGCTACAGTGTTACTGTTAAAAACAACCGGCAAGCATTCATGATCCTCACCTCCTCTCACTGGGACTAAGTGCGCAGGTACACATCGAGGGGTCAGAGCACAATAGTTCAATGCCTATTTTATAGGTTTTGAAAAAAATTCATATTTAGGTTTGCAAATGTTCAATTAAATCTGGTACATCATTTACATAATTTACATGTCAGTCACTCTTTTACAGCATGGTTCAGACGTATGCTGAACATGTAAGTTTTCATAAGTGTGGTACCGCGACATCATGGCCAAAATAGCCAAAATGGACATGTCACCTCCGTGCTGCAACAATTCTAGCACTTGATGTGACATAACACAATGGTGATAGATTAAAGTTCAGTTTGTTTGCAATGGAAGACAGATTATTCTGTAATTCTATCCATGTTTATTCATCTAAATATCAACGTTTAATTCATATAAGCAGACTTTGTTGGACAAACCACAAAATGAACATGTGAATTCTGTTTAAAACTGAGGCGCATGGATATATAATTATTGTGCTCCTAGAATTAGCGGATAGAAATGTGTGACAGGAGGTAAAAATCTCAAAATCACCAAATTTTGACACATCACCATTGTGCTCCAAACCCTCAACATGTAATATACAAGGCTAAGACATACCGAAACAACAGCATCGTTACTGCTTGACTACAACAACATCATTAGCTACTGCCTGTCTAAACACAACACATTTGATTCGGATTCAACACATTCGGATTCTCATTTCTACTGACAACATCAACGTTGAGGGCTTAACTTGACAGTATTTGGCCAATACAGCCTTTCAAGTGTACATTGCGCCGATGAAGTCAATGCTTTTAGTTTGTAAAAGAAAACTAATGGAGCTTAGTCTATATCATCAGGGAGAACAAATTCCTTTTCCAACCTTTTTTCAGCTTTTCAGTAGCCAGAACGATTTTAAAGGGGGGCAACATATATTTTGGGGATTCTATAAGTGAGAAAGGGGGTTTAGAATTTAATATTAATATTTAATATCGCAAATGCATATGATACGCCTTCCCAAGCAACCCAGTGTGCCATCAGTAACATGGCAGCTGCCGCTATATGCTGCTACCACGATCAACAGCACTAAACACTAAACTCAAAATTTTCTTGACAGGATGTACGCTTAACGTCTTAACACACCCGAATGTTTCTCTGAGAACCCAAACATAAAAAAGCACTCATTTCTTTCGATATTATGTTGAAGCAAAGCATTTTCCAGTCGTTTAAAAAATGATGCAGACCCATGGTAGGGTAAGTTGGGGTAATATGGACCCTTAGGGAATATGGAAACTCTCCCATTACCCATGACGCAGTGCGCTTTCAGGACTCTGGACGTGACACCGCAAACACACATAGCCATTGTGACGGACAACAGATGAAGGCGAAAAGGTGCAATTAGAGGTAATAAGAACACACCAATGTTTCCAGTCTAGACATTTACAATGTCTTGAAGTGTCATATGATGCAGACGTCTCTATTAACTCGTTTTCTGAATCAGGTGCTGGTAAGATTCTGTACAAAGATTTGTCCTCTACAGAGCACGTGTGAGATTGTCCCACCAAAGCATACTGTGTTTGTGCATTGATCTGTTACGATGGGAGCAGTACGGCTCAGGTAATATGGACCCATCGCTCTCATTTAATATGGACCCAGGTCCATATTTCCCACAATGACTGTCCTTATTCCCCACACAATATGTCGAGTGGAAAATCAACAAAATATTTAAGCTAGACTCATCAATGCATACCCCAGACAAATGTAACTTTGCCCATATGGAAATTGAATTTATAAACATCTAGATCAATAAGCTTGCCTTGTTTTCGGATCTGAAGATCTAATGTGCTCATGACAATTTTCCAGAATATAAATTTAGTCAAGAAAACATTTGTAGTCATATTATTTTGTTCTTGCCAGATGGTTAGAACATACACTGCCCAGTCAAAAAAAAAAAGTCGCAGACTCAAATATTTAGTTGGAACCCCTTTAGCTTTGATTACAGAGCAAATTTGTCTTGCCATTGTTTTGACAACCATATGCAATGCCAGAACATTTCTTTTCGATCAGAAATGCCATAATTTTTGGCCGAGATCTTGTCTTCTCAACAAAATGGTTGAACCACTCGGTGGTCTTTCTTGAGCACACCCAATAACTTTTAATGTGTTTAAGGTCAGGACTTTATGGTGGCAACTTTGTCTGTGAAAGTGATTCCTCATACTTGCTTTTGTCATTCATGGTTTTCTTTGCTAAATACAGGCCAATAACTTGCCCATACTATAATATTGTAACATAATGTCCACCATCAAGGGATGCGTCTTCCGACATGATTTTTTAAGAAAATGAATAGCAATGCACTTCATCAGTCAGGGGTAAAATGATTATTGCCTGCTGAAACATATTAATAACCGCAATCATGATCCACTAATAAAATTTGTTTATTCACTTCCAAACGGTGACTTTTTTTTTGGCTGGGCAGTGTATACAAAAAGGTCTGATGACGGAACAAAAACAGCTGAAGGAAAAATAGTGCGCTGTCGCAGCGGGACACAAATCAATAAGGAGCTTCCTCTAACCACCTCCAACACACCACCAGAAAATGAGAGCATTTGGCCAAGGCGTTTTTCAGCTATCATCCGGAAACGAGAAGTTAACGTACAGACAGACAGAAGCCGCTCGCCACGACAATACCCCTCCACAACTTTTGTCGGCTGAGGAGAAAAAGGCTGCAAGAAGAAAATTGAGCAATAAATGCCAACAACAAACAGCAAAGAGCTCAACTAGTAAAAGCAAATCAAAGAAACCTGCTCAAAAACGTCTCCGAGGACCAGCGAATCCATTTGCCAATTTTTGCGCATATACTGCCAGGAACTGTATGTTGACCCTCCAGAATTTCCTTGGATTCAGTATAATTAATGTAAGCAGTGGGCTCATGAGAGCAAAACGGATTATGAAGGATTTGGGACATTTGTTTGTGATGAGTGTTGCTAAGAACATTATCTTAAGTGGAGTGCAGGTTTAGAAGGGCCTATATTCTTCAGAGTGTCCTTACATTTTTTAAATGAAATAAGGATTTATAGTCAAACATTTACTCAAGAACTTTTGTGTCAAAATGAAGTTTTACCCTATTCCTCAGTGTACTTGCTTTGGTATTGATATTGTTTGGTGTCAGAAACCTTTTAAAGCAATATGGGCCCCATGTCCCAGAATTTACTAACCTGTTGTGTTGCCAACTTGGAGGATTTTCGGCAAGAAATCAATGTTCAAGTCATAATTGTCAGTTTTACTCGCATTTTCTACATCGTATTACGGGCAAATGTGGGCTAGACAGTGCCGGGAGCATTGCCTTCTCTGGAACGATCTTATTCAATTCAGATTTTCAAAAAACCAATTGTTCCATATAATTTTTTAAAAGATTTTACTTTCATTTAACCAGGGAAGTCCAGGTGAGATTGAAATCTCTTTTTCAAGGGAGCCCAGGGGGTTGAGGTGGGGAGGAAGAGGACAAGTTGCCCAGCCAATTAGACCACGGGATGATTAGGTACCATGTCGAAAGAGCCAGGTTGGGAATTTAGCCATGACACTGGGGAACCCTCTACTCTTATCGATGAGTGTCATAGGATCTTTATTAATGACCACAGAGAGTCAGGACCTTGGTTTAACGTCTTGATTTGATTTGATTAATATAAATAATCACCGAGGATATCACATAAAAGCATAAAACTTATTTCCAATGTGGTCTTATCAAAATGACGGCGTCTCCGTCAGTACAATGTCTCCATCACTGCACTGGGGCACTGGGGAATATTCCACCAGAGTGAAGATCGCAACCTACTGGCCACCAACACCTACCTCTTCAAGTAGCAACTTAGTTTTCCCTGGTGGTCTCCCATCCGAGTACTATCTAGCCCACACCTGCTTACTTTCAGACATGTGGCTGGTGCAGATCAGTTTGTGGTATGGCTGCCAATACTGGTGAAATGTGATGAAGTAAGGACTAAAGGTTAAAATAAATCAGCTTAATGCCATCATTGGCAATTATGACAGTTAATAAATGTTTAGCTAATATCATTATGGCCAATTTATTGAAATGGGCTCGTTCAAATGCTTTTAACATTCATCTGTGAGATTTCATAGGAACAAGTGCATTTTCTTCATGGTGTGCATACTCTGGATGGTCTATATGCATTATATAATGATGAATCCTTCTGCTAATCTTTTTCCGATGTAACAGAAAGCGTCAACTTTTCTCAATCAAATTCAACGCCGTTAGCCTCCCTTTTTCATGTCCGAATTAGCGTAGGACGTTGAGGCGCTGTAATGTTATTTTAACTCTTATGTTTATTTTAAGCCTACTTTTTCACAGCAAATGTTTTCCATGCTCTATATGAGTTGCTACTATTATTAACTGGAGTGCACGAAATTTGATTTTGTTTTTCAGGCATTGGTTCTAAGTTAATTCGCGACTGCTTCAGGGGCACAACGGTCCTTCAGAGCCGCAGTTGCCTGCATTAATCACCCGCTTAGCATCGCTCGCTTTTACTTTAACCCACTGAGCAGTCTTCTGCTGGTCACTGCCCAGCCCCACCCTACCCAAACTCTAATCTTAACCTTACATTCTATTCATTTCCGCATCAGCATCAGACGGCTGCGGGAGGAGGCCGGGAGGGGGGGCGCTATTAACGGTAGTAAAGGAGTGAGCAAGAATCCTCTCGCCAAGCTTCACCAGTCAAGAGGATATTAAAGTGAGGTCGCCCCCGGGGAAAGGACCGCATTGAGGAGACACATGGGCTGAATGGAGGATCCTATAACGTGCGGCACCTGCCCGGATGGTAAAAACTGTTCAACGACTTGAGTCTAAAATACACTAATCGCGGCCTCTAGAGTGTGGCCTATCTGGTGCCTTAATTGGACACACGCGCGCGCGCGCGCACGCAAACACACCTGTGTGTTTATACCGTAAAACCAAATGCAAGAAGAATGTAGGACGTATGATGACCTTCAAAAATATGTTAAAGTTTGGCTTTATATGTAGCCTAAACCTTTTCTGCTGCTGAGTGAAAAAACAAACAAACAAAAAAGCAGGAGGGGTTTTAAAACTGAAAAAAAAAAAAACAGGTTCCAGTTCAACACTCAGCCCTTCCGTAGATTGCTTATGCATATAATACATCTGTACAAGCATTAATAATAACAACAATCATGATAATAATAATAATTCAATTATAGGTGTATTATCTAGGCTAAATATGGCCGACAGAAATGCTCAAAGGTGCGACATTTTCGGAAGTAGTTCGGCTCCCTCGGCCAAATTCAGTGGAGGCCACATCTTTACTTGCTCTGAAGCATGACAATGACAATAATAGGCTAAATAATAATTAAGTAATTCATCTTACTAATCTGCGCCACGTGTTCCATTGCAAATAACAGTAAATCTTTTGAAGAATCAAGAATGAATTAACCTGCATTTGTTTGTCTGTGTTCAAGATCGCACTGGTACCCATTGATCGTGCAAGGATGTACGCCAAATGCTCACGTCGTGCAGTGTTAACAGCCACTGGAGTCACTTGGTGATGCGAGCATCATTCTAGATGTCATAGTATTTGACCGGAAAATGCAGGGAGCAGACTCAGCGACACAATCAACAAATAAGGGGTCGTTAAAGAATGCAAATAACCTGACATCTGAAAAAAGTGAAAGAACTCAATCGGTGGGCTATAGGCACAAATAACCTGCCAGTTGAACCTCAGACTGTCAACCAAAGTTTGCCTATTCCGAGAATCGCATATTAAACTCCAAGACTAATTATTTACATTGTTACCCTGCACATCCTGCTATAGGCCTATTATTATAAATTATGTAAATGTATTTAACGTATCCTTCGAAGGCCATGTTTGGCAGTTTGACTAAATAACATATCGAGTGATGTGAATAGCAGTCTCATGGGTCCTTATATTACACCAGTCAAACATTGGGCTCAAATAACTATTTTTGAAGAAATTTCATTTCAGACATGCCAACAAAGTAGTTAGTATTTGAGGTCTTTGAGCGAACTCTTTCTACCATTCGAAAGTTAATAAAATTGCCTCATCATTATATTAATTTCAAAATATAAGATGAACTATTTGATTTGGGTTTTTAGTGGTGGTGCGTTATTGACTACTTGCTCGTAACTCCGTGCTTTGAAGCCCGACCGTAGGGCCCTGCCTTTGCTCCCATAAGCTCCCAGTCTATTCATCAGACAAATCTTGAAGATAATTTAAGGAGTTTTCAAGAAGTTATCGATTAAGCCTAATTTATTTGCTAGGCTTGTTTGTGATGAAGCTTTTTCTGAAATTAACGAAACACTGGCACCTTGTATGCATTGCTTAATTCGAGAGCAGTTGTTTCGAAGTGGGCAATTGCTTGGCAGTCGCGTCAATAGTCCTCGAATCTCGTTGCCTCCCATCGATTATACTACGGGTAATGTTAACTGTATTTAAGCCACGGATGCATAAATTTGTGATTTATTTAAAACTATTTTTGAGCGTGGGGATACTATACAAAGGGGTCTCTCCTGTGTGTTGAGAAAAGTAGCCAACAGATCTACATTAAATAAACGATTTACGGATACGCATTATATTGCTATTTTCCCCATTATGACACAATATGATCATTAGGCTATCACTGAATGTTTGTGGTCTTGGTTAACAGGCAAATATAATCACAAAGGCAATTTACTGGCTGTCGATAGTAAATTATCAATTACCGAACACCAAATGCCTGCCTGCCTGTTCATCTGAATTTTAGAATTGGAAATATAATCGGAAGTAGCCGAACTGGCAATCTACGCAAAAGCGCCGCGCGCTATTCGTAAACACGAAAGAAGAGAAGATTTTTGCAACCAGTAATAATTATATAATTTAGTATTTTAAATGAGTATCATAATAAAATGACCGATCAAACATAAAAAACGAATTTCAGGCCTGGCCTAGATTGTAGGTTTTGGACATGTTTCCCAGCAAGATTAATCTAACTAGTTGTATTGGTGCGTAAATAGACCAAGCAATAACGCAAATTAAGAATTCTAGAGTTTCGGTGCAAATAATCCATCTTAAACGATGGATGTATTAGTCTAAATATTGTGGGTAGGTCAATGTAGGGTAGGCTTATCGGTCGAATTTCAGTCGGTTTTAGACATAGGCTATACGGCAATAACAAATACAAAAACAAAAATTCAAAGACATTATATCAGAAATTATTTGTATATTCTGTGTTTGTACTTTTGATTGAAGTGTAGCCTAATGAGCCATTATTCTACCGCAGTAATTATCAGCATATTACCATCACACTTATAAACTTGCACCTTTTTTCCAGTTATTTTAACTGTAGTAATTTTACGACCAGTTTATAACAGAGGTTACGTGTATGTTAACTATAAACCACAGTAAAACGCGCGCAGGACTCTAGTTGCAGTCAAAATAACAAGGAGACAATGCATAAATTTAACCGTTAAATTCAGTCCATGTATAACAGTGCGCTGATTTATAGTTTAAACAGTATGCTAATGAGTGCGGCATGAAATGTTTGCAGAAATTTTAGACAATTTAGTCTAACGTCAGTGAGGTAGCCTATCGACTCATTCTTTTCATCGATAAATAAATGGACGCGCATATATTGAGCTTGAATGCATAAACAGTGACGTATCATAGCCGACCACATCCTATCTCTCACCTCAAAGTAATAATGGCATGAGATGGTGGCCTCTCACTGAATTGCTATAGGCCTATGCCTGAAAGTAAATCTTGAATTGATCTAAACGATTATTGCACAGTCGATTTGTTGTTTTATAAAGCAGTTAATTTAATGCTTCAGTAGGCTAATTGATGAATGCGATGGAAAGTCGTTTAAAGAATAAAAAGCCATACCGTGAAAATGTGTCAAATTTGTATAAATTGAAACTTAAATAATCCCATGACTTCACGACATCCAGTGTTCTAAATCCCGGCAAAAAAAAAAACAACCGTGGAGTTTGGGTAATCAACAAAAGTTAGCCTAAGTAATTTACCGCTTCAATTGGCCGACCTTCTTCTACCTTGCGTCTTCTATTTGACTCTCTTATTCCATATAGATTCAGCATTGCATCAAGCAATCCTTAATTAATTTTACACGAGTAACCAAACTGAATAGCTAAGTGATGGCATACAATATTGGGCCTACTTCCGAGAGACGTTTCATATAGCCTACACAAGAGGGTGTTTCTTTTTTCCTTGGGGTGAAAAGGTTACCATGCGCCACTTTTGGATAAATAGCACAAATTTTACACTTTTTTACTGCCTATATCAGTATTGGTAGGATATAGGCTAAAAACAATATAATGAAATAATTTTCCTTCTAATTTAGTAGGCTACGAAATAATATTTGAGCGCTAACATCGGGAGTATTTTTGCCGTCTCGTTTTAAGGTCACATCAGTTAAGTCAAGATTTAGTTTAGGATCAAACGCTATTATAAAAACATTAAATAGTTTTACCTCGTCCGGTGACGCTGGACATAGTCTTGCGGTCTTTGTCGCTGCGGCTTATAGAGGACACTAGGCTCGGTGATCCCCGCTGTCTGTTACTTAGATGCGTTATTAGTCCAAGAAGCGTGTCGGCGAGCATGAGAAACGTGTTCCCGTGTGCACAGTCTACCAGGCTGCAAAAGGACACATTTTAATTATTAATGGTGGTCGTTTAATTTATTCAATGATCTTTTGTACTCATGGTCACAATTAAATAGCCTTAAATATTTAGAGCGTATGTGGCCAAATTCGATATTGCCTTACAGCCTATTTATTTTAATAGAAACCATAGGCCTATGAGAAGTCAAATTGACCTACTCCAAGTATTGTTTCCAGTTTCGTTCTACCCTGATATTTCGCTCTGTCTTAGCGGTCTAGTTAGGTCGGAAATGTGAAATGGCTCGGAGTGGCAAGTGTATTGTCTCCTACACGTCAGGCTACTTTCTCCCTCTTTTTTTCCGTGTCGGTCCCTCTTAAGTACAGCGGCGGCACGCAATGTCGATTCCATTTCTTGATGTCAAGGACTGTTTTAAGGTCTCGAATTCTTCAGGAAGATTACGGTTCTCCGTCTGTTAATCATATTACATGTCGGTGAATGACCCGAATTTATTTTTGCTAAAATATACAACCGATCTCTTCATAGAAACCTATCAAAACAAACTCTTACAGTTTGAAAGGGATGTGTCAGCTTTTACCGTTAAAGTGTGCAGCTTCAGAGGTCCGCGGAGTAAATAAGAGGCTGTGCAATTAATGAAGTTAATATTGGTTCACTTATAACGGATCTCTGTATGACGATTCGTATTTATTTACCTGTGCCTCGATGAAATAAAATGATCCAGTGAAGATCTTTGTATTATCCAGCGTTGCAGAAAGACGCAGTGCTTTCGGCTACCTGTCTCTTCATCGACAGCCGCGGGTTCTGAAGTTTCAAATCAGCTGCCAGTCTTGAATGTTTTTTTATCCATCTGACACGCTTATGAATACCAAGCCCCGGTATTATTGGATGATGGATATTGAGAAGGCGGGGTTGGCTGCATGAGGGTGTGCTACCGAAGACATGGGGCGTAACTGCAACTCAGCCACATGGTCGAAAGGCTTCGAGCTCATAAACCATCACCTCGTCCCCGAATTGCTTGCTACAGCGCACATTAACACCGAAGTCCCCTTTACGTTGTTTTTATCATGCGCGCACGGGCTACAGGCCTACACAATCTGACAACGTTGCCTAAAAAATATTGCGATTTCTTCCATTGCGCCGCTATGCTTTATCACTGTAAACATAATAGGCTACAAAATGCGTACGGCACCTCGTTTCCGTTAACTGCAAATCGAAATAACTGAAAAATATAGCCTAGCTTTTTACCCATGAAAATTAAGATTTGGTTTTAGGAATCAAGGTGACTGGATAAGATAAGTTTGTTCTACAGATGCCTATTGCAAACTGTCATCATCACGCATATTAGTTGGCTACCTCTATGCACGGCCTGGATTTGTGGCGTGATAGATGCGACAGGTAGTAGTGTTACAGTTGTGCAGCTTTTAGGCTACTGCTCTGTTAAACGTCTGTTTATATCGGTGGATATACAGGTGAAGAAATTTTTATGAATCCCAATGTGTATATTGGTCCAACGTACGCTATCTGCGGAATTATTGACTTAAATCAATTAAATGTTATTCTATGACTTAGAAAAAACCTACAAAGTACCCATACAGTCAGGCGTTAGCGTAAAACAGATTAATGTCGACTAATTTCTAAACACTGGGGGGAGCTGCGGAACAAATGTGAATTGTAGCCCATTTACTAATTAAGCTGCGTTGGGCCAATACAGATAGCCTATATACCTAGGCTACTTTTCAGTCGTTCTTTGTCCTCTTCGGTGGGGTCAAACGTTTGTTTTTCAGTATTTTGATGGATAAAACGCAGGGGTCTTTACGACGAAGACACTGTGCTGACCAGTCCAAAAGCTAACAACAAAAAGTTAGGCCGAGCATCTCCTAGGCTATCTGCCAGACCAGCTTAAACCATATCGACCCGAACATTCTCGTCAGGCCATATGGCTCATGGCAACAAATCAACTTAAATTAGGCTACATTACGACGGGAATTAATGACATAATTTTTACTGCTGTCATAGCTGCCAAACGCAGGCCAGGTAGAGAATACGAAAAAAAATTTATTGCGCATATTGAACAAATTATTATTTTTATTATTATTATTATTAGCCTATTATTAGTATTATTAGTTTAACGCACCATATTAAGTGGTTGAGTGTTTCAGAGCGAGTGGTAATTGTTTTCACAGTTCAGGCACCCAAAATCACTTGAAAAATGAGTTTATAAATTGCAGCATTTGGCCCAAATAGAAGGAAGTATTCTTGTACCCAGGACGAAATGACATCACTGCATGTGATCTTACGCGCTGCTTGAACATCTGCCGTAATGCCTAATCGGCAGTCAGCGCCCTTTTCCTACACCCGAGAGCAGACAGCATAAATGCCATCACATCACCACTGTGCCTGAGCAAGGTGTTTTGACATAAATAAAAGAACACGGAAGAAAAGGCAAAGGTAACTTTTAAAATAAAAGCAGGACGTGAAGGCTTCACCCTGGAACTGAAGGGGCAAGTCGCCTTGCAGGGAAAGGTATAAGACTGAAAAGAGACTGATAACCCAGCGGGAATTCTCCATTCAGCTAAAGTAAAAAATAAATAAATAAAAAAAATTGCCTGGTTGAAAGGAAAGCCTTGTTATAGCCTATTTGCATGAAATATCCTCCTTCTTCTTACTATTGTTATTATTATTATTATTATTATTATTATTATTCTTATTATTATTAAAATAGCTATTACACAGGTTGAAGCAGCGAAGCTGTACTTGTACCCTGTTGTACTTGTTCTGACTTTTTTTTTCTTCCTTAAAAGTGTTTTTGCTGCCAAAACAACGGGAGATAAGATAAACAAAAAAGCCATTGGATGAATTGCCTCATTGAATTTTCCGTCATTTAGAATTTTCATTGAACAAAAATCTCTCCTTTAAGTCAGTATGACCAATTTGCATGAAACTTGGTACAGGGGATCGTCATAAAGAAAGTTGCTCGTTTAAAGATGAGGCTGCAGTAAGACAATTAAATTAGAGGGCGTGGCCTCTATTGATACAACGAGCTGTTAACTCCCTAATCTAATGCAACATGCAACATGTCATCACTAAACTTGTGGCCCCTCATCTACTGGCCATGTCACTTCAGCAAACCGAATTAGGTGTAAATTTGTCCATAAGTGGCGCAAACAAATTGTCATAACTTTTAAACCAATAGTCCAATCAACTTAGATTTTGCATGCTTCGTATTGGTAAATGTTGCCCGCGAAATCAACCTGAAAGCTGAAACAAGATGGCAGACATCAGCCAATCAAATTTCAGTAGCCCTTATACTCCTTGTAGCTGTCACCTATTATCACGAGACATCATAATATTGTTAAGGGTGTGTAAAAGAACAATCTATATACGAATTACTTTGATTGGCCAGATGGTGGCGCTGTAGAGAGGCACAGCGTGTTTTGGGTGGTTACTTCTAAACTGTAGGTAGAAGAAACAAAGTTTTTTTTTTTTAGATTCTGTGGTCCCAGACAAATCTAGCCATGTATGCCACGTCCATTTAATAATTGCAAATTTTCTGCCTTGTTAAATAATTTGTACATCTCCTCTTTCATGGTGCGACCAATTCACATGAAATTTGGTGAACAGCATCTTCAGACCAAGATCTTAAATCCCAGCGTAAATAATGTTGAGACGTTAAAAGATGTACCTGCAGTAAATAAATAAGGTTTATGGGAGTGGCCCCTTTTGCGTTTCAACAATTTGACTCAACTGGTTCCAGTTTTGCATATTGCATCTCCTAAAGAAATCTTTAAATTCCGGACAGCTATAGTCGATCAGGTATCAGCTCCTATTACAAAGGTATGGCAGTAAACATCAAACTTGCAGGGCAAGGTAAGGCACAGTTTTCTGCCATGAAGAAAGAAATTGTTTTAAAAATTCATACAATTTGTGTCTTCACTGCTTCAAAATGGATCACTCTCACATGAGGCTCGTATCCCGCAATTACCGCTTGCGATTATAGGCCTAATAATAATAGTAATAATAATAATTATCATCATCATCATCATCATGCATCATGAATATTTTAGAAGTTAAGAGGTCTAAATTGATTTATTTCTGTCCTCCGCATTTATTACGAACGAATGAAAGGTGCACCGGCCACCTAAGCACCCGTCCCTTCCCTTTCAATACTCAATGGCTCTTGTTCCTTCACCCTGGGAAAAACTGCTTTGTTATTGCAGCTGTCATTTTATAGTTATTAATTTTTCTCTCAATATAAATAAATGAATAGCTATTGTGCGCAATATTATTGGGCGTAGTTAAACAATTTTTCTTGATTGGTTTGCTCTTGACACACGTATGAGAGAATATGACACCAGTTTACGGATTTCTTGGCTTATTACAGTTTACATTGAATATAACTTATTTGTTGCTTTTAGAATTTATGAACTGTGTCGCATTCCAATGCGATTTCATGGCCGCTCCTGCATGTTTCTCAAGGGTTAGTACAACTGACTGACTAGTAGGCTATTGCTCGCATAAGGACGCCTGAAACATAGGGCCTAGGTATATCTTTCTGAAAAAAGCAATGGTTCTCATCTATTTTTTCGCCTTCATCATAGTTTGTCTCATTGCGTTACCGCGTGCCTCGTCAAGTTGTACGGGCTGTCTCGCCATTATGTACTCGTCATCATCACTACTTTAACCTGTTTCCGCTCGCGTACCCTGTTCTGTGTATCAGGAGTATAAAGTAAATTCTGATTTTGGCTGGACTAGTATTCGTGCTCGTTTTATTCATTAGCGAGTTTTAAGGGTTTTTTATGGCTGAGAAGGTATCTCTGAGGCTTATGATTTCTTTCGCCGACAGATAAACAACTGCAAGAGACTGATTTACCTCTATACAGCAAGGTAGAGGAAGCAAAAGCTTTCAAATCAAATTAATGCAGGTTTGGCCATTATTCCTTAGTCCATAATTAATTCACACTTGCAAAAGCCAACCATAATTGGTTAATTTAGTAACGAATTTGGCAACCATTTGAGAGAATACAACCATCGTGTAGGCTAATAATCCACTCTCACTTAAAACTTGTGCAACATATCTTAAATATCGGTGACATAGCCTACAGTTTTCCTAATGATACAAATTGATAGCCATACTCAAAAGTAGGCCTACTATATTTTTCGCGTATGTGATTTTCGGTAAGAACGGGAAGTAAATGAGTTTGTGGGCAAGTATTGTCATGTTACAATATACCTCGCGTTTCATCGAACATTTGCTTTTTCAGTTTAACGCACAAAATACCCAAATTTCATTCACATTGGACTTTAATTATACTCAGACAATAAACTAAATTTATTTCACATTTAGGAGAGTATTCCCGTCGTATTTGAGATGCACAAACTAGTAGCCTACCTCAGATAATTTTGAAGTTTCACCGTGAAGTGCCCAGACGCACCGAACTACCCCAGTGCATAGCATTACAGTGCTCAAATTACTTTTTCTATTGGTGATGGCGGGGGAAAAGTGCTGAAAGATCGACAGTAGGCTACCAAATCCAGTGCGGCAATGCAACCTAAAATACGGATATTCCGATCATGTTAACAAATGGCCGATGATTATAGCCTATGTAACAGTATGGGATTATGTGTAGGGTGCAGTTGGGTAATAGATAAGAGAGTCATATTTTTGGGCTTCAATCAAATCTTGTGATGTTATACACGTCCAATGAACTGGAACTTGGCATCTCGGTGCCCAGTGTTTCGGCATTCAGCAGGTTAGTAGCCTTAATCCTGCCTGGGGCTATGAAAAGTAAGTAGAGTCGCTTAATAAAGAGAGTGAGTAGCCTTCATCAACCGGCTTGATACGTAATGCACTTAACCTCAGTTGCTACCTTTATTCAAGGTGAAACAAATCAATTGATGTAACATACAATAAAAGGTGAGTTTTTTAAAGTCCTAACCAAAATATGCAGCACATCCTCATTCAAACTCGTCAGAAAGTGACGCTGCCTGACCAAGCGTCAACATACAACGAAAAAAGGCTTCTGGCGTCCTTATTTGACGGTTTGGGTTTGGGTTCGCGTTAAGGGTTAGGGGCTGGCGGGGTCGGGTTCGTTTTAAACTGGCATTTAGTTCATTTCAATTAGTTGGCCTACAAGTAAGGCCTGTGAGCTAGCCTACTGTATATTTCGTTGAATATTGTCTCCATAAATGTGGGATACAAGGTGATTAGTGAGCAACTGTCAAACCTTTGAACAGCTGCTGGAAAAGCAACAAAAGGCTCTGTGCTTTAATGCTGGTCAATAACATAAAACATAGAACTTACAAATGTATAGGCTGCCAAATTTATGGCTAGAATATTGCGGGATACTGGTGACAATTTTTCGCTTTTGCGCAGGCCTTATGGCATTGGAACTACCTAAAGGGTTGAGGGTTGAACATGCCCTTGGACAGGTCAACTCCCCATTCCAATGATTTGTTTTAAAAATCTGTGGAAATATGTTGATGTGATCAAGATTTTGTATCAATCCATCCATTATCTAAACCTCTTCTTCCTCATTAGGGTCGCGGACTTGAGGGGGAGCTTGCCCTATCCCAGGAGAATATCGGAAAAAGGCCAAGGAATACATATTTCAAAAGTAGAAAACCCATTATAGACAGTACCAGTTGGATATTAATGCAAATGTACTGTATATTTTTTTCACTGCAAAAGGCGGCGTCCCATTATCAGGGAGAAATACTCAAGATTTTTATTTTTTTTTCAAATTTCAATCAAATCATGGCTTGGAATCTATTATTTTGGTGTTAATCTGTCTCGAAATGACACAATTTTCATTAATGTGTCTCTATTTGATGCTTTCTATGCATTCAAAGTTAGGCATACCAGCCATTTTCACCAATTTTAGTGGATTTCTGGCGTTTAAGGCCAGAAAAACATAACAGCACACAGTAAGGCCATTTTTAAAAATTTGCTTATTTGAATATAAATACAGTCAGCTTCATTTTAGAGAAATAAAAATTTTGTCCGATGTTGGGCTCTGTGTTAAAAAAAGACTTTAATGAAAAATGGCAGTGGCAGACCTGAAATGCTTCCGATAACAGAGTTGGACAGAAAGAAAATAAGAACCCCTCTCATTCATAAAATACATTGATGTGATCATGCATAACAATCATATGGGCAATAAATTACTGATTTTGAGCTGAGAATGTGAAATTATAGGTCATTATTTCAACATTTTTGATGCATCTTTGAATACATGTACTTGTCATTGGCAGAGAATGTCAGTTTTATGGACCCTATATATATTGCTATTGCAGTAGAATCTCTTGATATGTGATTATCTTTTACTGTGGCCATTATTATGTGAAAATTATCAAGAAACTCATGCATGACAGCTGTGTATGAGACCTATATTTCAGAAGCAACTCGTAACATTTTGCTTTCTTTATCCTCTGAGTTGTTTTTTCATGAGATGAGAGTTTCTCTAATTTTTGACATGAGAAATAAATGTCTGGAAAATATATCCAATAAGAATTGACAAGATAATTATCAGACCAATCACATTTTGGGACATATTCCTCCAAAATTAAAAAGGTTAAGGAACCTATTCCAAACCAATCAGATTCTGTCATGGTTTGGGAGGTGTGTGTGTGTGTGTGCGTGTGTGTGTGTGTGTGTTCGGGACTTTTGTTTGAGGCTCTTGTCCCGGAACGAGATCAAATTCCTTTTCAACCGGATTCTTTACCCAGCTGGCTGATTGAACTTGGGTGGCGCCTCCCCAGACTCTGTATAAGCCGGAAGTCTGCCACGCCTCCTTCGCTAGAGTGTCTGTAGTTATGCACTTTAGCCGAAGATATCTGTAGTAAGGATTTATGTGCCTTAGTATCTTCTCTATCCTTTGTGTCGCACTATTTAAAGGAGTTGAGTCACGTGAACTGCGCATGCTTAGAACTTTGAAAACTGTTCATCCTAACAAGAAATCAAAATCAAGGCGATCGTGACTTATCTTCCAAAAATCCGTTTCCATCGGCGCTCTACATTCTTCAATTTCTTGTATATATATATATATATACATTTTAGTTCCTTGAACATAAGGCTTTTGTTTTGGGTATTTTTTGTCCGGTATAAGTCGAGTAACTAGAAGTTTTAGCGTCCTCTCGAAGGATGTCTTTTTCGCCTACTGCACCGGCATAGAGCACCACAGAAGCGATCTACAGTCTTGCAAGGGCAACCAGTCCTCTTTCGTCCAGATTTTGTGGAGCATGTGCTCTTACGTCGGCAAAAATCCTCGTTCGGCTGATCGAGTTCGTCTGTGTTTTTTTCTTGCTGTATAGAAAGCAGACGGCAGTGCTACATGAAGGCACTCAAATTTCTTTCCCCGGCCAACAAATATGTTTGAAAACAAGATCATTCGCATAGGAATCAGATACTTACCGAAAGTGGCGCGCTTGCACCAGCAATTGAAGTCATTCCTAGTCTTATGCAGTCTTTATTTTGTCCCGAGAGATTCACGTCCTGCGAGCTCTGTATCCTACGAGTCTCCGCACGTGTGAAAGCCTGTCTGTTTATCTGGTTTGCATATGTCACCTCCTGAGAATGCGCATTAACCGTGACACAGCTCCTTTAAGGTGCCTTGTTTTTCTTGGCTCTCCGAGATACTTCTCCTTGGGACCACCGCTGCAGAACAAAACAACCTATAATATGCTTAGATATCAAGTACAACCTGTTACAGTGTCCAGAGTGCTGCGTAGATACACCAAACTTTAGTATTTCTGTGTAATGGACAGAGTTGCCATTCTGGTAGGGCCAATTTCAAATGTCAAAATTTCTAAGAAAACCGCTTGCTAACACTTATCAAATTTTTTCTGATATATTAGGTGGTATATACTAGTATCCTAAAAAGAAATAATTTGGAAAATCAGGAGGGCTGATTTTGATGCTTAAATGGGACGCCTCCTTTGTGTCGGCCCTTTGTAAACAAAAGCAGAAGGTTGTATTTATCACATTTCATTTTTAAATGCTGTCTTTAATAATCAACTGAGTGAAAACCAGGCTTGGCAGCCCAGTCTAGATTTTAAAAAATATTATATATTAACAAAACTGTGAACTTTTTCTTTTAGTTATGAATGTGCATTAACATATAGGTCCGTCTGATGCCCAGCAAAAAGTTCTGAATTCTTTTTGGTATAAAACAGTGCTGTGAAAAATTATTCGCTTCTTTGCTAATTTCTTCTACTTTTTCTTATTTATCATGTTTACACATTTCAATTAATCTTATTTTAGTATTGTCATCGTGTTGGCCTGCAGGCCCTTCCCCCTGCTGCATTCTTCGCCTCCACCTTAACGGGCAACAGGTGTGGCTTGTTAAGGTGGAGGTGAAGTGTCGTATTTAAGGGTTGGCTGCACCTTACTCTGGTGCAGCAGTATTCTGGTTCTGTTCCTGGAGCCGTATGTTTGTGGTTATTTGTGCTGCTGCTCCCCTCTGGAGTTTTAATGTAATTTAAATTAAAAGATTTTTATATTTCTACTCAGCCTGTGCGTTTGGGTCCCTAATCCTGCTTTTGGGTACATGGTCCCTGTGCCCGCTGGCTTCATTCCTTCTGCCGGCGGGGGCTGAACCATGACAAGTATTGGACGAAGACGGCAATAAACACAAATGCAGCTTTCAAATAATCATTTAATTTATTGAAGGTAATG